>OY728130.1:97592642-98842642 GCA_963277665.1 Viscum album | reverse complement strand
TCTGAATACTGGTCATATGTCAAAATAAGGCATGAATATTCTTGTGGATCAAAAGATATTTCCTGGTCTTAGAAAGGTATCTTTACGATTTTTTGAGGATTATGTTTTGAGTAAGAAATACAGGTTAAAGGTTGGGATGTCAAAAATAAAAAGTAATAAAATCTTATAATTGATATATTCTGATGTTTGTAAAGCATCGGTTATATCCCTAGGATGATCAAGGTACTTTTTATCCTTCATTTATGATTATTCCAGGAGATGTTGGGTCTACCCAATCAATAGAAAATGAGATTTTTTAAGCCTTAAAAACATTCAAAGTGTGGACTGAAAATGGTGGAGAATATACAAGCAAAGAGTTTGATACTTTTTGTCAATGATAAGGAATCAAGAGAAAGTTCAGGTTTTCATACACTCCTCAATAGAATAGAGTGGTAGAGTGGATGAACATAACCCTATTGGATAGAACAAGGGTGATACTAAAGATTGTATGAATTGAAATTTTTTTGGGAAGAAGCAGTGAATACAACTGATTATGTGATGAGATAATCTCCTTCATTAGTGATTGATCTAAAGACATCGATGGAGATGTGGACTGGTAAACTCATTAACGATTCTCCATTACAAAATTTTGGAAGTTTGGTATATGCACTATTTAATGACCTGGAAATATTGAAGTTGGATTCAAGATCCAGGAAGCGTATCTTCTTGGGGTATGCTAATGGTGTGAAGGGGTATTGTTTATGGGACCCAGCTGCCCATAAACTTGTCATCAGTAGAGATTTTCTTTTTTCAGATGATAAGGTGAAAATGAAAACTGATCGATACATGGAGAAAGAAAACATAGAAACTAAAACAGTTAAAGTAGACAACAAATCCAATGAAGAACTAGTTTATTATGAGGCATTACCAAAGTATAAAGATCAAGTATCGATTGAGTCGGAACCACGATGGTCAAATCAGGATAAAATAAAACCAATATGAAACTCCGACTATGTCACTAAGAGAAATAGTATATACTTATTATTGGAGGATGGTGATCCATCTTCTTTTTTGGAGGTGATATAGTGTCCAGATGTATCCTCATGGATGGAAGTAATGCAGAAGGATCTTAAAGCCTAGTACAATAACAAGACTTGATATCTTATTCCATTACCTCGTGGAAGGAAGGATATAGGAAACAAATGGTTCTTTAAGATCAAGATGGATGGAAATTACTAGGTGGAAAGTTATTATGAAATACTAGTGGTCAAAGGATATTCTCATAATGAAGGTATTGATTTTAATGAAATATTTTATCCAATTGTTAGACTGATTACTATTCGGATAGTTCTAGTGATGTGTGCTACATACAGTTTTCATATAGAGAAACTGGACGTGAAGACTAATTTTTTACATAGTGATCTTGATGAAGAGATCTATATGTTCCAACTGGAAGGTTTTGTAGAATACAGAAAAGATAAATTGGTTTACAGGTTAAAAAAATATATATATATGGTTTTAAGCAGGCTCCAAGGTATTGGTACAAGATATTTGATACCTATATCATAAGACTTGGATATATAGGACTTGATTTTGATCCTCATTCATATTTTAGGGGATTGGATGGTAATTATTTTATCATAATTCTATCATATGTGGATGAAACATTAGTTTTAGGCCCTAACAAAGATCAAATTCAGTAGAAAAAGGTACAGTTGGATAGGGAGTTTGATATGATGGAATTTTGACCAGCAAACAAGATTATTCATATGCATATTTACCAAAACAGAGATAATGGGAATATTTGGCTATCATAGAATAACTACTTATGGGAATTCTTGAAATGATTCAATATGAAAGACTGTAAGGCACTATATACCCATCTTACTTTTAATTTCAAGTTATCCTCAATGGTGATCCCTAGAATTAAAATAGAGAGGATGGAGATGTCTCGAGTACCATATGCATTAGTAGTGGGGAGTCTGATGTTCACTATGGTTTCTACTATACCATACATTTCACATGTATTGGGAAAAGTTAGTTGGTACATGGAGAATCAAATATGGGAGAATTAGAACACAATGAAGAGAATCCTGAGATACATCAAGGATACCTCAAATGTTGTATTATGTTATGGAGGATCAAATTTCACTATTATAGGCTATATTGATTCCTATTTTGTAGGCAATTTTGATCTGAGGAAATCCATTACTTGTTATGTGTTTACTCTTGTTGTAGGATCTGTGAGCTAGATTTCAAAATTATAGTCAGTTTTGGATTTATCCACGATGGAGGTAGAGTACATGGAAGCTATACATGCTTAAAAAAGTTAATTATTATGAGAAAGTTGTTGGAGTATCTCAAGAATGAACCAGAGTATATTATATTGTTTTTTGATTTTCATAGTGCCTTTCACATTTCAAAGAATCTATCTTTTCATTAAAGAATAAAGTTCATTGGGGTATAGTATCAATTTTTCCAAGATGTAGTGGAGGGAGGAAGTATGGACATGAAAAAAATTCAGACTAAATAAAATATGGAATATTTTCAGATAAATTCTATTGACTTTGATAAGTTTAGATGGTGCAGATCCTAAATTGGTATCATAAAAACATGAGAAGAATGATTTTAAAGATAAAAAGGATGTGTGGATATGTGATTTTTTCTTAATCAAATCTCCAAGTGGGAGATGTGTTAGTAGTTTTTTAATGAAATATGGTGGCCTCCCACCAATTTTTCAAATGTGGTTGGCGATGACAGATATATTGGATGGATAACCCCACATTGTAGGCTATATTGAGGGTCAAATAAGGGATGGAAGCATCCTATAAAAGATAATAGCATCCTCTACCTTTAGCATCTCATCAGCTTCACTAGGAATTACATCCTATCATGTCATCAGATTGATCAGTATTTTATGAGGGGGTTTTCCCACCTATTCAAGAGAGAATTTCAGAGCGTTTTATCATTATAATTGAGATGGAGTGTGTACCAACGTTTACCCATAGTGAGATCCTTATATTTGCCTTTGGTTTTTTACCCCTTTCATTTTTTGGGTTTTTCCATGTTGCATGTGGTGTCCATTTATTTCTACATTTTTCACTTTTTTATCTTTTGATTATCACTGTACTAGTGGGCCAATCATTTTCGGCCCCAACATATAGAATCTGAATTGGTGAGCACATATGGTATCTTCACTCAATCAAGGTTCCAATCATATTTCAATATGTTGATTTTGGATTCCTCTTGGGTTAATTGCAGTGTTGCAGCTGATCTTAGGTCCAGTATTTCTTCTAGATTCTATTAAACTTGGTATTTTGGGGAGATTTATCATCTTCAATAATCTTCATGAGTTTAATAGGATGGTGTGGCCTGAGATCAATGAACACATCCTCTATATCTTGAATCTTTTCATTTCTCTGTTAGCCTTCATCTTAGATTCAGTATATTCATTGAAAAGAACAGGTGTGGAATGTCTTCAATCATATTTGATCGTCTTCTTTGATCTTCATATGATAGAAGGATTTATTTGATTTGAGCCTTGATGGAACATGGTTTCACTTAATTTGATTTCAATAGATGAGGTGTGGTCGATTGTGAAGGTGGACTGATCAACCATGAATAGGGATTCTCATAGTCTATTCTGTCCTTTGGTAAATTTTTAAGCATGGATGTAGAGACCCTAAGCTTGACGTACATGGACATTACATTAATTTTGCGGAATACTTAGTACATTACAAAAATACACACACAAGGACCGTAATAGTTTAGTGTCTTTGGAAACTCGGAATATAATCTTCTAATCGTGGTGAAAGATCTTCAACATCTCCCAATAAATATATTCCCTTTTTTTCTTACCTAAAACCTTTCTTTATATCCTGGGGAAAAGAAAACAAAAAATGGTGAGCTCAAATTCTTAGTAAGGGTAAATAAAAGAAATATCAATCACATCATATTCATAAGAACATAACATTTTGGAAATCTTAACATGCAAAAGAGATCATAATATCATAACATGGGATAAATCATAGTAGTGAAATGTAATCCCAATAATCATAACTTAAAACATGAAACTTTGGGGCATACACACATAATCATAGATAATCATTTCTTATTAGTCAAGACTCATTGCCAAGACTATCTTAGTGGACAAAGTCCATTTCTGAACCGAGTTCACTCCTCGTTTCAGTCCTGTTTCACTGAACCGGTTTAACCTGCCGTTCCAGCCATGTCTATCTCATGAGATATAAAATCTTTACCCAATGCATTGGAGGGAGATATAGTTACCACCCATCTCATAATGATACCATTCTTATGTCTGCCACAAAATCATAAACCATACATCATAGCATAACCCATGTAATAAAAATGGGAATCTTAAATATCGTGACATCATAAAACAATTCATATAAGATAAAGGAATTCATAAAAATATTTCCATCACAAAATAATAAAATCCATGTAATAATAGGGATAGAAACAGAACTCTATATTATCTTATATGGAAAATAATTTGGATAAAACTCTTGAACTCCATTCTTGAGGAAAATATCCTTTCTACTTCAAAAACATTTTTCCTTTCTTAACATGTCATACAATTTTAAACTAAAAGAAGTTGATTAAAAATAAACTTGAAAAATTTTAAAGGAATATTCTTGGAAATATTGTTTTAAAAATCCATTCATGTCGTATAAGTTCAAAAAACATTCTTCTCGTACTTTAGTCGGAAAAGTCAAAAAGTACCTCGTACGAAAAACGACCAAAGATTCCTTTCATATCTTTTATGAAAAAGTCACCGAAGGGTAAAATTGGATTTAAACAATTGTAGGAGGATATAAATAATATTACATATTGAGGAAACATTGATGTGTATGATAAAATACACCCCAGTAAATTTCAAAGTATAAACAATCTCGAATAAAAATGAGATTGTGATATTTCTCTTACCTTAGGTCGGATCTGCTTCGTAAGTGTCCAAACCTCCTGTATAATGATTTAAATAATGTCATTGACTTATTCCAGAATCATAATAATTGTTAGTATATCATATATGGTTCACTTATGACTTTATTTTACCCGTTCTTTTGTAAATTCCATGTTAAAGAGCGTTTTGGGTAAAATTGTTTCATTTGTCGTCCATGTTTTGACTTGTAATTGTTCATATGATTACTTAGATCATGATTACTTAATTACAGAATATAAAACATTATTTATATATAATATATATTCAGAATATACATATATATAATAGATCAGTAAATGGAAAGAAATACACCGTTCATGGAGACAGTAGGCCGTACGTACACATGAACGTTGTTTTCGTTTCCTTGTTGAGTTGAATGGAATTAAGTAGATGGCATACATATATATACACATAAATCCAGTATCATTATTATGTCATATATTTCAGCATTATTTATTATATATACTTTATAATCATTCATGAATGGTTAACGTGGAGAATGAATCTTATCGCATCATGGAGACGGTAGTCTGTACGTACGCACGAGCGATGAAATCATTCTTATGATAGTGGAATTGTATTGGAGTGTATGTATACTATATCAGAATCAATATCACTTTACAATAATCATATATAGTTATTATTTACACCATTATACCCATCCAAGTAAGGTGGTGGTGGAAAATAGATTACACCACGGCATGGAGACGGTATTCCGTACGTACGCACGCGCGGTGATTTTGTTTTCCGTAAGATGGATAGATGGTTAAATAGGGTTGTTTCATACTTATAATAACATATAAGTATATTAGTGATACTGATGTTATTACTTAATAATGAAACAACCTAAGAAGAAGAAGTTGAAGAAGAAATAAAGTTGAAAGAATCGGTAACGGACATTACCTCTTCTTGGAAGCGCCTCTTTGAGTCCTCCTCTTAGGGCACTAAAATTGGTCTTTGAAGAAGACCAGGACCTCTAGGATGTTTCTAGGGAAGTGGAGAAGAGAATTTGGCAGGGGTTGGCCGAGCTTGAAGGCTCAAAGTGGTGTGAGGAAGAGAGGGAGGAGGTGCCCTTTTATAAGGGAGGAGAGGGGCACCTTTGGAAAAACTAAAAATATTATTTTATTATAAAGTCATATTTGGTTTTAAATAGCTCCAAATTGATTTATTTCGATGCTAATATGGGTATGGGTCGAAATCCTCTCATCCAATAGAATTTAGACAAGTTTAGGTTCCTATTTTAACCTTATCACTTAGATTTAACATTAAGTTAAATAATTTTACTTTTACTGTGTCTTCTTGTGTTATTATACTATAAGTTTAATAAAATTACTATAAGCAGCAAATAAAACCCCAAGTTGTTTATTATTAATATATATAACCTTATCTAAGTCATTTGGCCGAACCTTATATTTTTAGGAATAAAATAAAAATTAATAATATAATATTTGTTTTAAAAACAATTTTATGTCAATTTTGACACTATTTATTAATTGATTTTTGTGAAAATCATAACAGAATGATTAGTTCGAAAAAAGTTAATTAAATCAATACTAACATGTCATATTAACCTATAAAATTAGTGTAATTCATAAAAAGTCTCCAATTACATTTATTTTGGTATTTATAACATCAATTATGTCAATATTTCATTAATAAGATAATTACTGCATCATCTTTGTGTCATAAATAAATTAACTTCTTTAATGTATAAAAATTACAAATAAAATACCATTATGTAGTAAATCTCTTTAGATTTCTAATTAATACTTATAGTCGAATTTATCTTATGTATAAACCTATATTAAAAATGATTTATTTATTAAACTTTGATTTTAACTATTTCAACCCTTCTTTAAATAAATTAATAATAAATGTCCTAATCTAATCCAAGTGGGCCTAAATGGTCATATTTTATTCCTAAGGTTTTTTTTGGTCGAATTACACTTATCCAATAGAATTAGGACATGTGTTAGGCTAATAATAATATCATTTTTACCCTTAATTACCCTATTTACTTTTAACCGTGTTAAAAAAAAGTAAAAATTTAATATTCACCAAAAATTATTTTCGTCTCATTGAACCACATTTTACTTACTAACATCAACAATGTCTCTCAGATTTTTGAAATTCCACTCACAGAATCGGTAAAATTAAGTTTTATGAAAAAATTCATTTTTTTAACTACCACTTAGTGGTTTCACTATTCATCAAAAAAATGAAAGTTTCAAAAAAATACCAAAAATTAGGCCTAAGATATATTTGATATTATGAACTCAAAAATGATGTATATTTTAACAAATTCAAAACATATCAGTTGCATTAATTAATTTAAAAATTAATTCCCGTCGTCAAAACAAATAGCGTGTTCTTAAGAGATAATAACTATCAAAAGATTGACACTTGTTTATGTCTGGTTTAAATGTGAAATTACATCCAATGACCAACATTGTATTAAATTGTAAAAAAATATTCTAAATATAATTTAAATCCACTCAAATTAATAATTTATCACTATTAATTATTTCGATTAAAAAGGTTGTTTTTAATTAAAATTTAGTAATTTTCAATATTCATCAGAAAATGAAAGTTATCCGAAAAGTACAAAAATTTCACCCTAAGCTAATTTCGATATTCCGAATCCAAAAATGAAGTCCATTTTTAAAAATAAAATTTACAAAATTTCAAAAAGCGGTTATTATTATTCATAACGGCTAGTTTTAATAATATTTTAATAGCATATTGTTGTTTAGTGAAACTCGTTATTGCGTACTACACATGCTATCAAGGAAGGTCGCGATTGCGTGTAATGCAAGGCAATTCAAGTATGCGTGTTGTGTAAGCTCCTTTTCGTGTAGCGTACAACACAAGACATTAATGAAATTAAAAAGAATATTTTTCATAAAATCTCGGGGTGTTACATTCTACCCCCCTTAAAATGAATTTCGCCATTGAAATTCGTCGGGGTTATAAATGGTTTACTACTCGAAAGTTTCTTTAATAGAAACCCACATCGTAAAAAGGAATACCAAAACCAATCTTTAAAAACAAAAGTATGAAACGTAACGGTTACCCAAATAAACTAATCACTGGGTTTCCACATAGGTGAAAATATGGATATGGAAGAGAAATCTAACCATCACGTTCTGATGGAGAGTGGTAGAGAACATGGCTATGGAAAAGTCAGCAATCAAAAAGCCATAAATTTGTGACGATCTAAGGTACCATCTGATTCATCAGATATAAAAGCACTAGGACAACATTTTTGGTTTTCAAGATCATTTCCCTAAATTTGATGAAATTGGAATTAGAAGAAATACTTTCGTGATTTTGGTATAGTCTCACCGTTGGTCATTCTTTGGAAAATTTCCACTTCATATCTTAAAGAAATGAATTTAATTTTTTCATTCGTGATGTGTTAGCAGATCATGTGATAGAATGATGGGTCATTCCATCTATCTCAAACAAAAGGTTAGAAAAGTTATCAAAACTTACATAAGTCCATCTATAGTGGGATTAATCATATATGGTTCCTAAAATGGACTTATACTTCATATATCATACTGCTTAACATAATAAAACTATTTTATACTAAACAGGGACTTCCTGTAGGCCAGTGGTAGGCGATAAAGGCCAGTCGCACTTCGGTTGTGGGTTCGATTCCCACAGCCTTGTCTGATGCGATGGGCGGTCGCCCGTCCTGCAAGTTGTCCTTTTTCTAAAGCTACATTACTATAACATCCCATAAATAATATCGAAAAAACTTCTATCCTTATACAATACTAACTTATGTCCAACATAATACATTCCAATCTTTAGGATTATCCAAAATAATGCTGTCTAATGTCATATTATAGTGAAAATGATTACCAAAGAGTTCATACAACTAGCATGTTAATACCATTGTTGATCCCCATATATCATGAGATATGTCTTGTTGGTCACATTCTAAACATTCAAAGGCCTTAATCATGTATTCTCTTGAAAAAAATGAATACCCATTGAACCTTATTGAAAACATGAATACTATTAAAAGTTAATTCTTTCCACATACCAAAATTATTTATACTCAAACTATGATATCACTTAGTCCTTATATCAATCATGAGCTCATGAATACTGTCAAACATTTCATTTTCTCCTTATCCCTTCATTATGCACAAATCATCTATATTCCAAAAATATCTGAATAACCTTTAATGGATATTGGTACCATTAATCATACACTTTCAAAACTCAAGGAAAGACAACAATGTAACAATCCTTAGATGTCTCTTTATTCTATAGTACCATGAGATTACTTATACAACATTACACTTGATAAACATGTAATCATTCCACTACCTTCTTAAACCATTGACTGAGCTTCAACAATTCTTTCATCTTACATATCATTTGTAGTCTCTTCATCATCAACAACATAAATACTACCCATACGGCCGTACTGATTCTCTTAATGAGACTTTCCCTTAGGGAATTGGTTTGCATAATGCCCTTACATTCCACATTTAAAACATTTAACCATTGTTGATGTCGTAGCAATTCCATTATCCTCATGCATGGTGTTAACTGAACCTTTTCCTTTGCACTTACTGGCTTTGTGTCCTTCTTTTCCACACCCAAAGAATCTTTTAGTTCCCTTGAAACAATCTCCTCGATGTCTCTTCCCACATGATTTACATGAGGGAAATTGAACTTTCTTTCCTCTATGATCATCATGAAACTCCATCTTTCTCTTATTATCTGAGTTTGGATACTTACCAAAGTTTAGATTATTGATCATATTATGAGATTGCTGATTAGGAATACTAACGATGTTTGGACTTCCAAATCCCATTTCATTTGGTTTCTCATGAATAATATCATTCCATTGTCCGTCATATCCTCCATTATCATGAATCTTCCTGTTTCTAGCCATTTTCTAAAACCCAAAAAGAATAGTGTGAGAGGGAAAAATCATGCTAGGGAAAACAATATAATAAAGGGGGAGTAACTTCAATATCTAACATCTTGGGTTACCCTAATTCTAGTACTATAACATATACTTATACTTAACCTTAGGGACATCCCTAGACATACCTTAGAAATATCTCTAGGGATCTCACTAAATTTCTCGCATCCTAGTTTCCAAAGGTTGACTAAACCTTTCCTCTGATACCAACTGTAGATACCCTAATCTTGATGTACATGGACATTACATTACTTTTGAGTAATACTTAGTACATTACAAAAACACACACACAAGGACCGTAATAGTTTAGTGTCTTTTGAAACTCGGAATATAATCTTCTAATCGTGGTGAAAGATCTTCAACATCTCCCAATAAAGATCTTCCCTTTTTTTCTTACCTAAAACCTTTATTTATATCCTGGGGAAAAGAAACATAAAAGGGTGAACTCAAATGCTCAGTACGGGTAAACAAAAGAAATATCAATCACATCATATTCATAAGAACATAACATTTTGGAAATCTTAACATGCAAAAGAGATCATAATATCATAACATGGGATA
This sequence comes from Viscum album, assembly GCA_963277665.1. NCBI lineage: Eukaryota > Viridiplantae > Streptophyta > Magnoliopsida > Santalales > Viscaceae > Viscum > Viscum album. The sequence goes on along the minus strand of OY728130.1, from coordinate 98,832,188 downwards.
AATCATAGTAGTGAAATGTAATCCCAATAATCATAACTTAAAACATGAAACTTTGTGGAATACACACATAATCATAGATAATCATTTCTTATTAGTCAAGACTCATTTCCAAGACTATCTTAGTGGACAAAGTCCATTTCGGAACCAAGTTCACTCCTCGTTTCAGTCCTGTTTCACTGAACTGGTTTAACATGTCGTTCCAGCCATATCTATCTCATGTTATATAAAATCTTTACCCAATTAATTGGAGGGAGATATAGGTCCCACCAATCTCATAATGATACCATTCTTATGTGTGCCACAAAATCATAAACCATACATCATAGCATAACCCATGTAATAAAAATGAGAATCTTAGACATCGTGATATCATAAAACAATTCATATAAGATAAAGGAATTCATAAAAATATTTCCATCACAACATAATCAAATCCATGTAATAATAGGGATAGAAACAGAACCCTATATTATCTTAGATGGAAAATAATTTTGATAAAACTCTTGAACTCCATTCTTGAGGAAAATATCCTTTCTACGTCAAAAACATTTTTCCTTTCTTAACATGTCATATAATTTTAAACTAAAAGAAGTTGATTAAAAATAAACTTGAAAACTTGTAAAGGAAGATTCTTGGAAATATTGTTTTAAAAATCCATTCATTCCGTATAAGTTAAAAAAAACATTCTTCTCGTACTTTAGTCGGAAAAGTCAAAAAATACCTCGTACGAAAAACGACAAAAGATTCCTTTCATATCTTTTACTAAAAACTCACCGAAGGGTAAAATTGGATTTAAAAAATTGTAGGAGGATATAAATAATATTACATATTGAGGAAACATGGATGTGGATGATAAAATACACCCCAGTAAATTTCAATGTGTAAACAATCTCGGATAAAAATGAGATTGTGATATTTCCCTTACCTTAGGTCCGATTTGCTTCGTAAGTGTCCGAACCTCCTGTATAATGATTTAAATAATGTCATTGACTTATTCCAGAATTATACTCATTGTTAGGATATCATATATGATTCACTTATGACTTTATTTTACCCGTTATTTTGTAAATTCCATGTTAAAGAGCGTTTTGGGTAAAATCGTTTCATTTGTCATCCGTGTTTTGACTTGTAATTATTCATATGATTACATAGATCATGATTAATTAATTCCAGAATATAAAAAATTATTTATATATAATATATATTCAGAATATTCATATATATAATAGATCAGTAAATGGAAAGAAATACATCGTTCATGGAGACGGTAGGTCGTATGTACGCATGAACGTTGTTTTCGTTTCCTTATTGAGTTGAATGGAATTAAGTAGATGACATACATATATATACACATAAATACAGTATCATTATTATGTCATATATTTCATGATTATTTATTATATATACTTTATAATCATTCATGAATGGTTAATGTGGAGAATGAATCTCATCGCGTCGTGGAGACAGTAGTCCGTATGTACGCACGAGCGATGATATCATTCTCATGATCATGGAATTGTATTGGAGTGTATGTATACTATTTCAAAATAAATATCACTTTAAAATAATCATATATAGTTATTATTTACACCATTATACCCATCCAAGTAAGGTGGTGGTGGAAAATAGATTACACCACGACGTGGAGACGGTATTCCGTACGTACGCACGCGCGGTGATTTCCTTTTCCGTAGGATGGATAGATGGTGAAATAGGGTTGTTTCATAATTATAATAACATATCAGTATATGAGTGATACTGATGTTATTACTTCATAATGAAAAAACCTAATAAGAAGAAGTGGAAGAAGAAATAAAGTTGAAATAATCGGTAACGGACATTACCTCTTCTTTGAAGCGCCTCTTTGAGTCCTCCTCTTAGGGCACTAAAATTGGTCTTTGAAGAAGACCAGGACCTCTAAGATGTTTCTAGTGAAGTGGATAAGATAATTTGGTAGGGGTTGGCAGATATTGAAGGCTCAAAGTGGTGTGAGGAAGAGAGGGAGGAGGTGCCCTTTTATAAGGGAGGAGAGGGGCACCTTTGGAAAAACTAAAAATATTATTTTATTATAAAGTCATATTCGGTTTTAAATAGCTCCAAATTGATTTATTTAAATTCTAAGGTGGGGATAGGTCGAAATAATTTCATCCAATAGAATTTAGATAAGTTATGTTCCTATTTTAACCTTATCACTTAGATTTAACATTAAGTTAAATAATTTTACTTTTACTGTGTCTTCTTGTGTTCTTATACTATAAGGTTAATAAACTTACTATAAGCAGCCAAACGAACCCAAATTTGTTTATTATTAATATATATAACCTTATCTAAGTCATTTGGCCTAACCTTATATTTTTAGGAATAAAATAACAATTAATAATATAATATTTGTTTTAAAAACTATTTTATGTCAATTTTGACACTATTTATTAATTGATTTTTGTGAAAATCATAACAGAATGATTAGTTCAAAAAAAGTTAATTAAATCAATACTAACATATCATATTAACCTATAAAATTAGTGTAATTCATATAAAGTCTCAAATTTTATTTATTTGGGTATTTACAACATCAATTATGTCAATATTTCATTAATAAGATAATTACTGCATCATCTTTGTGTCATAAATAAATTAACATATTTAATGTCTAAAAATTAAAAATAAAATAAAATTATGTAGGAAATCTTTTTAGATTTCTAATTAATACTTATAGTAGAATTTATATTATGTATAAACCTATATTAAAAATTATTTAGTTATTAAACTTTGATTTTAACTATTTTAACCCTTCTTTAAATAAATTAATAATAAATGTCCTAATCAAATCCAAGTGGGCCTAAATGGTCATATTGTATTCCTAAGGTTGTTTTTGGTCGAATTACACTTATCCAATAGAATTAGGACATGTGTTAGGGTAATAATAATATCATTTTTACACTTAATTACCCTATTTATTTTTAACCGTGGTAAAAAAAGTAAAAAGTTACTATTCACCAAAAATTATTTTCGTCTCATTGAACCAAATTTTACTTACTGACATCAACTGTGTCTCTCGGATTTTTGAAATTCCACTCACAGAATCGGTAAAATTAAGTTTTATGAAAAAATTCATTTTTTTAACTACCACTTAGTGGTTTCACTATTCATAAAAAAATGAAAGTTTCCAGAAAAATACCAAAAATTAGGCCTAAGCTATATTTGATATTAGGAACTCAAAAATGATGTCTATTTTACCAAATTAAAAACATATCAGTTGCATTAATTAATTTAAAAATTAATTCCCGTCGTCAAAACAAATAGCGTGTTCTTAAGAGATAATAACTATCAAAAGATTGACACTTGTTTATGTCTGGTTTAAATGTGAAATTACATCCAATGACAAACATTGTATTAAATTGTAAACACATATTCTAAATATACTTTAAATCCACTCAAATTAATAATTTATCACTATTAATTATTTTGATTAAAAAGGTTGTTTTTAATTAAAATTTAGTAATTTTCACTATTCATCAGAAAATGAAAGTTATCCGAAAAGTACCAAAATTTCACCCTAAGATAATTTCGATATTCCGAATCCAAAAATGAAGTCCATTTTTAGAAATAAAATTTACAAAATTTCAAAAATTGGTTATTACTATTCATAACGGCTAGTTTTAATAATATTTTAATAGCATATTGTTGTTTAGTGAAACTCATTATTGCGTACTACACACACTATCGAGGAAGGTCGCGATTGTGTGTAATGCAAGGCAAGTCAAGGATGCGTGTTGTGCAAGCTCCTTTTGGTGTAGCTGACAACACAATACATTAATGAAATTAAAAAGAATATTTTTCATAAAATCTCAGGGTGTTACAATGGAATAGTCAATTATAGAACAACCACAGTTACTTTACTTTTGGAATTGTTTTTAATGAGGTCCAAGGAAAAAAATACTTGTATAATCTTCATCCCTTTATGGAATTTTTATGTGGTGGTGCATCCATCATATGTGAAGGTTCGAAAGCAAACATGTGGTTGATCAAAGTGTTTGATATGTTTTCAGTTGTTTGATGAACCACATGAAGTATGAATGTCATAGTATATTGAATTTTCTAAATTTTAGAAAAAAATTATTCATGTAGTCATTCTAGAATATCAATGGCTGATCATGGCCCTTTCTAAAAAAATCAATTTTTATCCTACACATTGAAAAATCACAAAATCTAATGTATGAAATTTTCCAAAATAATTTTAAAAATATCAAAACAATTAATATTAAAAATTGAATGCCTTATATTAAATTTCATATTTACAATTTTCAAATTCTAATTTGGGTTTCAATAAATTAAAAAAATGAAAAAAATAATTGAAACTCGTAATTAATTTCGTTTAATAATATAATTTTAGATTGAATCAGAAAATTTTAAATCCATATTTTAAAATCAGAAGCTATTTCAATTTTCTTCAAAATCAATGTATGGATTCTTAATTTAATTCCTAGAATTAATAAATCCCTAAAAACCAATATTTAAATCCATAAAAATTTAAAGTTTAAATTTCCATAAAAGTAATAAGAACACTAATTTACATGGGATTTCATTAAATTATGGGGTTAATTATCAATAAAAACTGATAAAAGTTTTCAAATTTTTAGCTCACATTAATAGATCTAGCAGAGGTCCGCCAACGTTATTCTTTACAACATCCCAATACTTAGAAAGTCCTCTAAAAAGGATTTTATGGATTCCTCCTTGGATTTATTAAAGGATTATAGACCATCACAATTATATAAGAAGTCCACATGAGTGCTTGTGGTGCTCATCAATTTGGGACCAATCTCTCCCATTAGATCATATGGGCTGGATAATTTTGGCCATCGATGACTAGGGATTACATGAAATTAACCAAGAAATGTCATTATTTATAGATACATACTAATTTCATTCATCATACCCCCAAGTTATTACACACTGATAAATTTTCTTGGTCATTTTTTGTTTGGGGAATAGATGTCATGGGGCTATATCCCCTTGAAATAGTTAGGTAGTTCAAGTACAACCTTACCGCCACCGACTTTATCTCTAAGTGGGATAAGGTTATATTCCTCAAGGAAGTCAGGATGAGGGAAATTTTCAACTTTTAAAATTCAAATATCATAAACAAATTTTATGTCCCTCACACAATATTGATAGATAATAACACCAAATTTTTCTCTTCCAAGTTGAAAAGGAAATATTAGTAATATGGTATTTAGTTTAACCACTTATCCCATTACCATGAAATGAAAAATGGACATATTAAGGATTTTAATAAGACTCTATCTAACATACTATAAAAGTTATTGGATTAGTATAATAATTCTTGGACTAATAAAATCATGCATGCTTTATGGGCCTACTGTACCATAACTTATACGACTATGCAAGATACCCTATATTCACTTGTGTATGGAACAAAGGCAGTCTTACCCATTGAGACCAGACTTACCTCACTTAAAATTACCATATATGACCAGATTTATAAAATTTAGCTATCTCATAAGTGTTTATGTCATCAATAATGACTCAATGAGAAAATATTATTCACCCTACATAGCTTGGAGGTTCATCAAAACCAGATTTCATGATATTTTAATAAGAAATTTTTCATCAATTCATTCCTCTAGAGAGATCTAGTATTAGTTCTCAGAAATCTAATAATACTAGGGAAAAAGCATCCAAATCTCAAACCAATGTGATAAGGACCTTATGTTACACACAGGGTTTACTCCAATGGAGCTTATTATTTGGTTATAATGGATGGAGAGTAAACCACACTATGAACAGTTTATCAGGAGGTAATTTATATAATTTTTACATCATTTCACTTTTTCCAAACCATAAGACATTAAACTGTGTGGTTAAATTCCTAGATTAAATCCTTTAAATGGAAAAAATAGCATCCTAGTCGCACAATGTTAAATTTCATAACATTACCCTAATCATATGATGTAAAATTGTGTGACACTGTCCAAGTCACATGATATAGAATAGCATGATAACTTCCTTACAATATGATGTTAAAATACAAGGTAAACATCCTAGTTGCATGAGGTTGAATTGTATTATAACTTATATACCATGAATTCTACACCTTGTGGTATTTGTTGGAAATTCCCATGTCAAGTGTGCTAGAATGATGTGGGTAATCCTCTAATTGTTTTCTCATACTGAGAATGAATCATGTGAGATTAGAGTTCTTTGTCGATTACTCCATCTAGTATGGTTCAAAAGAACCATGGCTAAAGGTAGGGTACAAAATGGTTCATCCCACATGACTTTAAACTACTTAGTGTTTCCTATTTTTTACATGCCCTAATTTCTACACATAAGAGTATATTTAGGTAGGAATTCATGGTTCACAATTTTTTTATAATTGAGGATATGAAAATTCCCATTACCTCATATATGAGCTCGATCTATATAGGGAATTTCCCTTTGATAAATAAATGTGTATTGATTTATGATTAATTTGGGATATGTAGTGGTACTATGATCTCATATCCTAGGCCTAGCCACAAATTCCACCAACTAAAATGCCCTTATCTTCTATGTATGAGTGAGATATATATAGGAACTTCTAATAAAGATTCATCTATGAACATATACTAATAAAGAAGAGAAAATAATTCACCATCCTAGTGCTGAAATATTCTTCATCAATATTTGGTCCTTCCCAATAGCTTCATGTGCTAGAAAAAATAAGTACTACTTGTGACTTGATTCTTATCCCCACATGATACATTTTGATGCTTAAATTTTCTATTCTACGACTAGTATTGAATCAAAAAAATGTATTTCCCCTATGTAAGAGTTAGATCTAAAGAGGGGTTATCTCTCCATTTTTTGTGCATTTAATGGTTATAGATATACTAGCTGACCCTGATATTATAATTCACTCATCTTATAACTAAAAATTCCTCCTCTTCTATATGTGAGATAGATCCATATAGGATCATTTATTTTTTAGTTCTTCATCTATAAACCCACACAAAAAAATGTATTTCCCCACTATACAAGATTTTGATCCATATAGGGGATCTTTCAAAAAACATGTGGTTTGATTCCTATCCTTACAGGATACATAGAGATGCCCGAATCTTTTGTCCCAAGCTCAACTATAAATCAAAAAAATCCTCTTTCCTTGTATATTAGCTTGATATGTGCAGATAATTTCTCTCTAAGAACTATTTGTGTCTTTATTCCTATTATTTTAGGATATTTAGTGATGTAAAAATCTTTTATCCCTATCTAAGCTGGGATTTCCAAAAAAATAAAAAAAACACTCCTTAGTGCATAATATTTAATTAAAGGGAATTATGATTTTCTTCCCTTGTACATGGATATGATCTATGTAACAGAATCCTTGTGAGAACTATGTATGAAATAATAAAAAAATTTAGCCTTATATATGAGATTTACTTATGTAGAGACCCCGATATAGGTTCATTATTAGAATCTAATACTAAAAATTTCTTCCCTATATGAAAGAGCTTGATCTCTACAGGGGTTATTCCTCATCCCTTTAGAGATCCAGTGGTTATATCTATATTATCTAACCCTTTCATGATATTTCAACTGACCTAAAATAGGAAATGCCTCCCTTTTCTATATATGAGATATATTTATATAGGAGGTATCCATACTATAACTCATGTGGCTTGATTATTATCCTCATAGGATACGTAGTAATGTATGGATCTTAAATTATATGCTCAACAAAATTTCTAATTAAACACCCCATTTTTTACAATGTTTGGATCCCTTCATTTATGTTATGGTTTTATCCCATGGGTTAAGTACTAAGATAAAGCCATATTATTTATCGCATGAGCTAGATCCACACAAAGCCTCTATATGAAGGAAATATTTATATGACCTTGAACTCAATGACACCTGAGTCCATATCACAAGACATTAAATAATTTAAAATTTGTTCCATCATTCATGAACATAAACTACTCAAAGTATACTTCTATATTGACCAATTTCTTATATGATAACTATATTCATATAAGGGTTCCCTACGTAATGTTTCTCTCCAAACAAACACAAGGATAAAATCACTTTTTCTCAATATTATATCTTAATGTTTAGATCCTTCCATGTAATATAAAAACTATATATGTCTTGGTTATTATTATATCAAGATACGTAGTGATGTATGAATTACATATTTAGGACCCATCTTTGAGTGACCATCCATTTCAATTCCCTTCAAGGAAATCATAGTAACCTAATCATAGAAATTTAAAATTTAAAATTCCCATTCAACAATTTTTGAACATGATTTTTTAAAAATCACACATTATAGTTTGAGTGTCTTGGATTTCCACAAACCTTCAATAGTTATAGGTAACGATGGTATTAAACTCCAAAGGACACTTATTTGACTATTCATAATATGCCCTCAATATGGTTCTACATCAACAACCCAAATATAGCCTATCAACAAAAGGCATATGTTTCCTAAGAAGGAAGATCCTCTGATATTTATACACATTTAGGGTATCATAATAGAACCTTTAATTTGAATATGGTTCGTGGTCATCCCTTTTATAATTGTTCCATACCACTTTTCTTGATCCATGAACCTCAAGCTGTGATTTATGATGATATAATTCCATTCTCGATGGATGTTGGGACATTCTTAGTATTTGAGACTCAGTTGGGTTGTTATTATCAACCATTAGGTATGAATATAATTATCATAAAATTTTAGTAACCACTCTAAAATAGTATATGGTGGAATTAGACTCCCCATTCACATCAACTTTTTCTTTTTTTCTTTCCATATAACAATTATTACTTATTTTTCAAATCTGTATGACCTTAAACTCTATCACTCATTGGCCAAGACTATATGTCCCTAAAACATAGGTGAAAAGGATGCCCATAAATATAAACCTAAGAAAATTAAATTCTTTACTCACTTATAATTCTGCTCTACGGGATTCTAAAAAATTAGAGCATAAGTATAAAAATACAAAAATATTGTGGGGTCTGTCATATGGACCTAGAAAAATTTGAGCCATGCTCATTGGGCCTACTGTTTTAGCCAAAAGATAGAGTAGTGGTATATCACATATCTTCTCCCAAATTGTGTGTTCCCTTCATAGTGGAATAACCTTTAGGGTTCTAGATACCTTCTTTAATATTATTTCTTCTTACAAACCTACTTCATTTCATATGTGTTTGAATCTTTGAAAATATTTTTTGGTTATCGATAACAAGTATATTCTACTTCAAGGGATACCTCTCCTTGACTATAAATAATATTCCCTTTATATGGATCTACATAAGTGTCCCTAATATATCCTTTTAACTAGAGGCATATTCATCCTAAGGAGTGGTACATTAATCCTTGTATTCCCAAACATTATTTTAGTGAAACCCATCTTTAAATTTGGTATGTGATCATCCTTGGAAAACATATATCATCTCATCACTCTTAATTCAAAATCCTTGATTTATGATTTACAAAATTCATAATCCAAATATTCAAATGGATTTAGTACCTTTTATTTTACACACTTGTGCATCATGGTCACCTTCAGAGTAGATATTTGATATCTCACCCCTAAACCTTGGAAGGATCCTTTTCATGTGAACCTAAATTGCATGACATGATGGTTCAAGCTCCATGACTATAAACTGAACACCCATCCATGCCCAATAGAGGAGATATCCTCTCCTCCACCTCCTATATGAAAATATTCAAATCATATTTTCCACCCAATATCATAAAGTAATGATTTGGAACACTATCATAGAATTAAAGACCACTACCATTGATAGTGATGGTCACTCTGATTGGGTTGATTGGGTTGTACTTGTTTGTGGGTTTGTCAAAATCAGTGACATTGGGAATTGTCAATTCACATTGGATCAATCTCAATTTTATTGCTAAATGGATTACCCCTTAATAATTGTTCTATATTGTTCGACCTAAAATAATATAAACTTTTGGTCTAAGTACTAAGACCTTAAACTATGTTAAAATCTGTTTGACCTTAAATGTCAGCTATAATCATTATACCAACATAACCTAAAAATTCATAAGAAAATTGACATAGAACTCGCTCAGTTGAAAACCTAAAAAGGGAAACCTAGGTAAAAGTAAAATCTCAATGAGATAAATACGCACCTCATGTGATATAGGAAAAATTGTGTGTTTAAAATTGAAAATATGTAAATCTTATTAGTTCAAAGACCCATAAAGGGAATCCTAAGAAAAGGTTGACTTCCAACTCTCTGATATTCCCCCATATAAAAATTATGAAAAATTTAAGGTGGAAAAAAAGACATAAAACTTATGGATTCCACCATATGTCCCTATTAATAGTTAAGATTTGATCGCTAGGTCTCATGGACTAATAAAAAAACTAGAACATATTTCTAATCCTCTTATCCTTGGTATATCAATCTAGAAGATCCATGTGAAATTTATAAATAAATTACTTCAGGATGCTCAAACCCTTTTGAACACTAGAATCATCATTCCAAATTTTCCCTTTTATGACCCACATCACACTGATTCAAATCCAATCATCCAAATGGACTAAATCTAGTGTTACAGTGATGGTATTTATACCTATACCCATTTTTGATCCATACCTAAGAGGAATTAATTTTGGATCAACTATATAAGAACCATAATTGACTTTGTTCAATTTAGATTCAATTTTGGAATGATTTCAAGTCATCCTGGTGTTTTTTTAGAGTTTTGAAAATTATTTTGGGCTGATAATCAAATCAATATGGAACCTATTTAATGGCAAATGAATGAGAATAAAAATATATTTTTCATTCATCAAAATAGAAATAATAGGGGTATCGATGGGTCAGAGTTACTCTTTGTAATATTGGAAAGCTATAAAATGTTTTTAACAAAATTTTAAATTTGATAGATTGGTTTTTGGAACTCATCAGAAATACACTGAAGCCCAACCATCTTAATATCCTCAGTATCCTTAGCAAGGTGAATATTTTCAACTGTGATAGCTACCTCATTTCTCCCCCAGGTATGTACTTCTTCAAGAAACCAATGAAACTCTACTATTTTCCATTTTGAAACATCCAACTCGTGTTAAAGATAGACCACTTGGAGGGATTCTTTGTGAATTCACTACAAAAAAAACTAATATTTAACAAAGTTTTTTAGAGTTTTTTTTCAAAAAACATCACTAATTACAAATTTAGTGATGCTTTCTAAAAAACATCATTAAATTAGCAATGTGTTTCTAAAAACATCGCTAAATTTAAAAATAGACATGTTTTTAAATGAGGCTAAATTAGATACATTTTTACCACTATTTAACAACATTTTTAATTATATATAAGTATAATTCTATTAATTTTCATATATATATATATATATATAATTGTATGATTATATTTTTATATATTTATATATTTATATTTATATTTATATACAAATATATTAACATATATTTAAATATCATAATATATATATATATAAACACGTAGATATATATATATATCACTTAGGGTGAAGCTCAATGGTAGTCTCCCATGTGGTTCTCAGTGAGGTCTCAAGTTCAAGCCTCGTTGAGTTATTACCTCTATTTGTGTGTTGCATGTTTTTATTGGTAATATAGTTATTTTCCCCACATCGATGTAAATATAAATTTTGATATATATATATATATAAACACAAATATAAACATATATATATATATAAACACACACACTCACATATAAATATATATATATATATATACATTTATTTATATATAAAAACACACATATATTTAAATTTCGCCACATTTTTAAGAAAATGTGACTATTTTTGTGACATTTTTACTAGTTTTTTAAAACATAGCTAATTATATATATATATATATATATATATATATATATTCCTCAGGGTGTAGATCATTGGTAGCTACCCCTATGGGTCCCAGCGAGCTCTCGAGTTTGAGACTCACCAAGTTCTTTCTTGTATTTGTGTGTGCCATATTTTTATTGGTAATATAGATCTTTTCCCCGCATCAATATAAATATATTTTTAGGTATATATATATATATATTAATATAAACACACACACACATATATATATAAATATCTAAATATTTATATATATATACATGTATTTGTATTTAAAAACACATTTATATTTGAAATTTAGTCTCGTATTTTAGAAAATGTGGCTCATTATATATATATATAATTATATTAATGTATATATATATAACTATAATTATAATTCTATATATGTATACATACACACACATATATATATATAAACACACACACACAAATATATATATATATATATAAATATATATAAAAATACACACATATATATAATATTTAAACATATATAAGAAAATATAACCCCCCCCACACACACATATATATAAAAATATTAATATATGTATATAAATATATAAATATATAAAATTATATACATTATATTAATTTTTTTAATACTGAAATCTATTCATATAAATAAAAATAGAGCATGATGCAACTTTATTAACAAAAGTGGCTTAAGGGAGTTGGTCTGGTCATTCGATGGGGGTCTCCAGGTTCGAGGTTTGAATATATTTCTCTTGGAATTTTTGGTAGGTAGAAGGTGTGTGATGGGTAGGGTACTTGTCGTGTGTGGAAGCTTTGTGGATGGTGTGGGTCTTGTCAGATGAGAAGGGATAGCAAAGAGGGGGCATCATCTCGTGAGGAGGGCAACAGGAAGGGCTTTTGGGGAGTGTATAAAAAATTAATTATTTTTAAAATTTATAAATTTCACCCATGTTTTTTGAATACATGGCTATTTAATAACTCATTTACTAATGCTTTTTTAGAAACTATTTATATATGTCTCTAAAAAATATCGCTAAATGAGGTGTCACTAATTAGTGATGATTTTAAATATACCTAATTGTTGATGTTTGTAAAAAAAGATAATTGTATACATTTCTTATAAAAAATTCTAATTATCAATGTTTATAAACCTCAAAAATTAGTTACACCTTATTTACAGACATTTTCTAAAAATGTCACTAATTTACATTTTTATTTTAGTGATTTAACATTGATGTTCTATTGTCTTATCAATATAATGAGATTCCTATTAATACATTACATCATAGAGGTTATAAAATTGTGTTGATATATCACCCTGATAATATGTTGTTCCAATTTTTTTGACATCACTCGAAAGCATCATTACTTCTCTTGGTAAAATCAAAGTACAAATTTAAAACTCAAACAAACACTAACTAATTTTAAAACATAGTCCAATGGAGGTCAAATTTAGTCCACATAGAATCAGAAGAAATTTTTTAGGTTAAATTTAGGAATTTAAAATACCATTGATTGGTTTTTTTAAAATATAAATAAATAATAAAGAAAATTTGGTTTTTAGAGTCAATTGGGAAGCATGCCAGGTTTGGAAATTTTTAGGTTTATGTTCTAAGGATTTATATAATTACAATTTAATTTATATTTTTTTAGAATTGAGTTTTAGAGATCATTAGTTTGGATAACCTTCGCTAACCCAATAATATCACCATTAATAGTATCAATTACTTGGTTTGATTATAGGACTAGGTGAACCAAAACATTATTTAAATATAATAACTCTAAATTTCATAATGGTCATGTGAAAACTAGGGTAATTAGTTGGTTCATAACATAAAAATCCTTCAATTATATAAAAATGATCGTGAAATGAAAAAAAGAAAGAGATTAAGAATAGATAAATAAGTTTTCACCAACCCAAACATGAATTGAAAATATAAAATAATGCCTATGCAACACTCCCCTTACAAAACTATCCTTTTATGATAATTATGATGAGGAATGAAGACATGATTTCCAGGAGGTGACGAATGGTAGAGAAAGTAGGCCCTAGATCGTGCACTATTTTCATTTAGTCATCATCAGTGTATCTGGTATTCTCACTCTCACATGTGAAAAAAATGATTAAAAATATATAAGATTTTTGTAAAAAACCCTCAAAACTACACATTAAATTTTTTTGTTGTTGGAGGGTTTACGACCAGAAAAAGATTTTATAGTGTGAAATGTGTGGCCCTAGTGTTCCAAAATCTGCTCCCTTAATTGATCTCATGATGTAAATGGATTTCAAAGTGTGAACTCTTATATTCATATTTAGACAAGGAATAAATAGCCTTCATAGTGTGAAGAGGCAATGAAATTTCCATCTTAAGTCTCTATTGAAAAATCAAGCATTATCAAAATTTAATGGGTCATCTATAGTAGTTACATAGTGTGAAAGATAAAGTCACACCGTGAATATCTGGATCTCTCCTCCAATTTTGTTTTTCACATTCTTACATCATAACTTGTATCCAATTCACATCCTAAATGATATTCATGGAATGAATGGTCAATTTTCTATTGTTTGGTCTAATTTCTCTATATTTATTCAATTTTAAGGCTTAAAATCAACCTATGGTCATCCCACAATGAGGGAAGTTATACAATGATGAAAATACTGATCTATTTATCACATTACGGTCATTTTCTATCAATTGTTTGTATCCTGTCAAAGATGAATCAAACCATTAAATTTCTATCAATAATATCAATTAATTTACCAAGTTCAATGTATTTTAATATAAAGAAGGTATGCATAATATGTCAATATAAAATCCACCCGCATTTGAATTTAGGCTTGTACTTAGAATGAAATCTCAAAATACTACAAAGGATGCTCACCTTACCATGCTATAAACATAAATTCTATAAAAGAAATTAATTAAATGGGAAATTAAATGATTGAGCATTAAAACAGAAAAATTCATCAACACATAACTTTTCAAAGAAACAAATAAACCAATTATTTACTTTTTTTATTTTGAAACAGTCACACCTTTTCGCTCACCCATTTTCATTTTTAAATTCATTATTAATATGCATTACCTTAATAATTTAACTCACTTTGAATTTTTCCACTCATCATCAAGAAATAAATGTGAATAGATTTATGAACATAAATTGAATACATTTCACTTACCATAGGATTTCAATAAATCTATTTTATACAACACTAGTGAAAAAATCACAAATAATCATGATGGATTCACTTTTAGGATCAAATGACTCTGATGCTTAGGGTGGGTAGGTAAAACATGTAAAATAAGTATATATAAAAATGAGGTTATCGTGAATGTATTTTCATGATAATCAAAAATAGATCAATGGAAAATTTCTCCCTTTAAAAAAGTCATATCCCCTTTCCAAAACTCAAAAAAGGCTCATAACATAGTCAAATGTGTTGAAAAATTCACCCTCTTGTATTTCTCTACTTTTTTAATTTTTTTTGAAATTTATACTTGAGAAAAATATCATATCCACCACCCAACCCCAAATGATCTCCCCATGAAACTATTTTTAATAGTTTTAATAAGATCACCAGTTAAGAAATGGTGATTTTTGAGTTTACCAATACATTACCCATTTTTTTAAAGAGAATGTGTAGTGAATGTAATAAATTAAATACATGATCATTTCTCTAAAACATAGGAAAAAACCCCACACATTATACATTTCAATACACATGTATCTTCCACCATGGTCCCATATTTCCTGTAGTATTTTTTGAAAACCATGAAAAATATTTTAGAGAAGTGTAGGAATGGATTAAATAATCTTGTAACACAAAACATTTTTTAACAAGGTTTTTCATGACTTATATGGGATCAAAAAGAATTAATGTAAGTTGGGACTAAGTATTAAGGGATAATTAATAAAAATGAATCAATCAAATTAAATGTAACTTTATGTTATCATTACTTTGACAAGAAACAAATCAAGTTCTAAAAGTAATAATTCTTGAGTTTCACTCATGAAATATAATATAGAGAGAATGTGAAATATTGTTTTAGAAAATGTCTCCCGGATGAGATGAATGGTTTGGAAAATAACTCAGAGAAATTCATATGAATAATAAAATAAAATAATGTAAGTATCATAAATTCAAACTTGGTTGGTCGGAATGGCCCAGAGGCCTTAATTTTTTGTTATTTTTGATAATCCACCTTTCAAGGGATGGTGTGTAACCCTTACAAGGCCTAAAGGCTTAGAGAAAATTACATGACCCATAGGTCTTATAGGGAATCACCCAGACAAGACAACTTGGAACTACTCCTCCTTAGCATATGTCGTGATATCAGCACTCCACCTTCGAAGGGTTGGTCAGCTAGCTATCTTATGCAAAGATGAACAAGACCAATACCGATGAAAATGTCATACCCTTTCATTATTCAAATTTCGATTATCTCTTCTCTAGTGAATTTTTCTGACCTGAATCCTCATATGAAACCTTATCCCTTGTATTCTAACTAGTACATTTACATAATCATGTGGCTTTAAGGCCATGGGGTGGCTCTAAGGCCTTAAGGTGGCCCGAAGGCCTTGAGAGACAACTGGACTGAAGGCCTTGGGTGGCTCAAAAGCCTTGCAAGACCCGAGGACCAAACCAGTGGCTCAAAGGCCTAGATAGATAAATAGTTCTGGATGCTACAGTTCCTGCTACAGTACCTGCTATAGTACCCTAGAAAATTTTCATTTAAAAAATAACTAATCCCCCTAAATAATGATTTTTCAAATCCAAATACCCATGTTCATCTCTACTAATTCATCCACATATTTTTATCATTCAAATTAATTGATAAAAATTTTCAAAAACATGGTATTTCAAGAATCTGAATCATTTTATGTTTCCTAGTTTAGTTGATTAAATTTAAAAATCAAGGTAGGTCATGCAATTAACTGTTAAAAATTCTAAAAACAAATAAATGTGGAGATTATAGTAGAAAATTATATAATTTAAAGGTTTAATCCCCTTTCAATGTAGCTTAAAAGTTGGGTTTCATAGGTTTTATTCGCACAAGATTCTTGAGGTGAAATTATTTCACATCATTTAACATTTTCATGATGTGTATTGTTTGAAGAAACCTCTTCAATTTATTCCTACAAATTTCTAGTTCTTTCATCTTGGACTAGAAAAATAAAAATATATATGTGAAAGTACATGCACTATTCAACAAAATTGGGGAGGAATTATAATTCCTAAAATAAAAAAAACATAAAAATTTGGGTCTCATAGAAGTGCTTTGGTTATGGTCATTTGAGATCTACCTAACCACTTTATGTTAAGTTATTTATGGTAGGAAGAAGGTTACCAAATCTGGATATATGAAGTTTCGAAGTTATGATTCTTCCATTTAGATGTGACTTCTTTCTTTTTCTAAAACTAAATTTACTCCCCCTCAAGGTAGTGTCTTATCAAAATCCACGGGAATAATACTGTAGTTTTTTTTACCTTTTTTAAAAATCAAAGGGTAGTTCAATAACTTTCAAAATCTGTTTTCCTTCTTTGAATTCTTCAGGTACATAATCCCCTCTACTTTATTCAAATTTTTTCAGCAGAATCTTATCTTTCTTCACCTCTTTTTGAAATTCTAATTTACATTCTTCAGTAGATATGTCACTTATTTTTTCATGGATTGTACTATCCTTAACTCCTTGAAAACCTTCCTTTGTAAACTCATTACTTGTTTCTTCCAGATTCTTGATCACCAGATGTATATTGAACTTTACTTCTTCTCCACCAACTCTTAAATTTAGCTCCACACTTTGAACATCAAATAGTTCACTTCCTATAGCTATGAAGAGTCTTCCCCATATTATTATGGTATTTTAGTCATCCATGTCCAACACATTAAAATCTAATGAAAAGTAGAACTTTTCTACCCTAACTATGACATCTTCAAGTAATCCTTAGGGATGTCTCAATGTTGTATTTGTAAGTTGAAGTTCAACACATGTTAGCTTTATTTTTATCAATCCCAAGCTCTTGAATATTGATTATGACATTATATTTACACTAACACCAAAATCACATAAAACACTACCAAACTCATTAGAATTAATATTGATCAGAATATAAAATCTAACTAGATCACTTTTCTTTTTTGGTAATATTGTTAATACCACCGCTAAAAATTACCCCACCAGTGGGATGGTTCCCAATTCCTTAAGATTTATTTTTTTGAAACAAACTCCTTCATAAGCTTTATATTGGTAGGCATGTTTGTGATAGCCTCAGTGAATGGTATATTGATTATAGTTTTCTAAACATTTCCATAAAATTTTCTCATTTTTCATTCAACTTTACCTGCCCTAATCACTCTGAAAATGGTAATGGTGGTCGGTTTGGTGGTAGTGCTTCATCTTGAATGAATTCCTCAGAATAATTTTATTTTTGTCCTTATGATACTTGTTCTTATCCCTGTCTTGTAACTTTTAAAACACCCTCTTGGTTTTTCTTCCCACTTCTCAAGGTAATGGATTTTATCTCACCATGTATTGAGATTAAGTGTCACCCAGAAAAACTACCCTATGTCTCTCTTTCAATTGGTTAGCAATCTGACCCACTCGGACTTCTAGGTTCCTCATTATATGTCATTGATTTTCTAATTTTTATCTTAATTTATGGATGTCTATACCTTGATCTTTGGAGTAAGATATCAATTCCTTAAGTGAAAATCTGGTGGTGGTCATGAAAGTTTCAATGGTATCCTCCAATGAATGTGATTGAATCATCAGTGATGGTCCTTGGTGTTGAGGTCGAAAAACATTTTATCTTGGATAAAATATTTACCCATGTCCTTCATTATACTATTTTAGTTTTTGTGGCCTCTATCCTTGCACATAAATTTTTCAATTTTAATCTAAATAATTCACATCATTATAATACATACCTTGGGAATATTTATTAGCCATCAAAAATCTAGTTTCTTTGACATAACATTCATTTGGATAGAAACTCAGATATTATATACCATTTAAACTCCTTGAACTTTTTATTCCTCCAATTTCCATTAAAATTTATTTTTGGGAATTTCATCTAGCAACTCATAGCTATCTTTAAATGTCTTTCTCATTAGTGAACCTCCAACAATAACATATAAAATTGAATTAATTCCTTGCAAGAGAAATTTGTAGAAGGATTGAATTAGAAACCAAATTTTGATTCCATAGTGAGGACATAATATAATAAGGCTTTCAAAACTCTCCAATTACTATATAAATATTCATCACTCATTTTTTCAAATTTAAAATACTTACCTATAGATCCATAGATTTTGAGGGTTGGAAAAACATTATCAACCAGATCATCCCAAGTAGTGATAGAGTGCGTGGGTAGAATTTGGATCCACTCCCATACTTTGTACTTTAATGAGAATATGAAGATGAATAATCTCATAGTGTCACTTATTGGGTTATTGAATTAGAATGTGTCACACAATTATAAGAAACTACCTATGTGAGAATTGGTGTCTTTAGGAGGTATCCTGATAAATTGAATAGAATGTGTGATCATTTGTATTATCACCAACCTAATCTCAAAAATTATGAGCAGTGACTGGAGGGAAGAGTATGCCTAGATTGACCCCCACATTTTAGGTTCTTTCATAGTTGATTAGTTCTTACACCAATTTATTCCTTCCTTGGAACTTATGTCCTTCTCCATGTCAAGATATTTAATTCTAATCTCTCCCATCCATGATGACTTGTTCTTGTTTCATGTTTTTCTTCTTCTTTCTCAGTCTATTTTCGATCTTGAGATCAAAGGTATAATCTCTTTCTTTATGCTTTCCCCTGGCTGAATAATTGTTTGTTGAAGTCATTTCTAAAACTACAGAACAAGAAGACCAAGTGTAATATGGTGTAAAAGAGAAGAAAAAAAAGAAAAAATTTAAAATATTTTATGCATAACTAAACACCACAACCTAGAAATGGTGCTAGTTTTTACATCACCTAAAAGTGTCATTTCTTATATAAGGGAAATAAAATTAAAAATTTAAAACTCAAAAAAAACTAACTATTTTTAAAATTTATACTAGTGGAGGTCAAGTTCGATCCACAAAGAATGGGAAGAAATTATTTAGGTCAATTTTTGGAATTTAAAATGTGATTGATTGGTGTTTTAAAAAGATAAAGAAATAATAAAGTAAATTAGGTTTTTGGAATCAAGTGAGAAGTAAATCAAGTTTTGTTATTTTTAGGTTTGTGCACTAGGTATTCAAATAATTATGGGTTCATTCATATTTACTGTCAAAATTGGGTCTTAGGTGCAACACCCCAAGGTTTTTCAAATAAATTTATTATAGAATGCATGAAACACTAATTCTATGTGAAGGAAACACTTTTATATTTATAGTTGATAGTTATAACCTAGTTGTTAGATATAATTTTTCCAATTCTGTGTTTTAAATTTTGAAAAACTGACATACACTATTGCGATCAGTAAGATATTTAGAGTCTGATAAGATCAACTTACATTTTTTTAATAGTAACTTACCCTTATAAATAGTAACTTACCCTTATTAATAGTTATATGAACAATGGAATAGTAACCTCACATAAGAAAGTATTAAAAAAATTGTTTTTCCATCATTTTTATTTTGACTTTAGTTTTTTCTTAAAAATATGACGAATTTGATAAATTGATTTTTCAGGTAAAATTGAAAATTTCAGAGAGATTTAAATTATCATATCAAAATAAGGTTCTATTAAGGTTTATTATAATGAAATAATATTATCAAAACACTATTATTTAATTCCAAATGATAAAATAATTTTATTTTTTAAATGTCAAAACTTTTACTATGTATTTTACTATGCATTTTATGTCCGCTATTATTTTTAATAAATAAGTATTTTCATAGATAAAAGATAAAATTTTAATATTTAGAGAATAATTATGATAAAATAAATTTCATTATTTAATTCAGAATGTTGATATTAGGTTATGTAAAATTGATGATACTTTTATAAAATACTTTAATTTTTTGTGAATAGTAAAAATACAATTTTGAGTTTTCGGTACGTTTAATGACATCATAATAATTTAATAATTAAAATAAAATTCTGGTCTAATTTTTTACATTTAAATATTATATGAGGTGTCCCACGTGGCCAATAATATGGTCAAATACCATAGGCAAGCCCATGGTTTTGCATATACCACTGCTGAGGTGTCCTTCGAAATTAATAAAACATTCTCTCACTTTAGCTATAAATAACCACACATTTATTACATTACTTTCATTCCAAATTCATCATCCTAGAATCTATAGTAGTTTTATCTCCCTAGGAGTCCTCCCAAAGTGTCCTCAAGCCCCCAAGGTCCCAACCTTCAAGTTTTAGGAGTTACTCTACAAGGTAAGGGAATCTGCCACCCTTCCCTTTTTCAAGCACTCCTTTTATGTTATTTCTTTTTAATTTCCAATGGATTATGTTGGTATATGTAATTACATATCTCCCTCATGTTCCATATTATGTAAAAAATATTATAGACAACTTTTTCTCTCATCAACATATTTTATGAATTTTTAAGTGACGTCGTTAGGCTACCAAATTTTGGTAATGGATTTCTCAACTTCTCTTCTTCTTTCAAGTTCCTTTGTTTTATTTTTATCTCCTAAAATCCCCTAATACAAAAGTTATCATAACTCTAGTACTTTACATATTCTGGAATTTTTTATTCTAATGGAATAATTCATCATCATCACTTATTTCCCCTCCTTTTATACAAAAAATGAAAACACCTTCTCAGATGTGTTAATTTATCGAATTCAAGGAGGACGAGTTTTCAATTTCTATTACCATCTTCATGGATGGTAATGAAACCTTTTTATGTTTGAAAAAGAATATAATATATATTTTATAACCTAATTAATTTTCTAGAACCAGTATATATAAATACATACGACAAAACTAGTTTGTAATATTCAAAGAAAAATCATCGTAAAAATCTAAACGATTATTACTAAATGTATTATATATTGATTAATCTTCATAACATGTACTCAAAGGATATATCTAAACTTTTTCACTCCTGTATATTAATTAATAATATATAAGTTCAATTCTGAAGAATTATATCCATTCCACGTGAACTCCGTTACTTATAATCAAGCAGACCGATCATGAAATCAAGGAAAACGAACACTCTAGAACGACGGAATTCAATCTTATAACTTATAAATAAGAACATAAATGAACTTAATAAAAATATAATGAATAAAATATATTTGTATAATCTTATGAATTAATTAATTAATGGATTTAATTTGATTATCTAGGACATTAAGGACAAATGCAGAATACATTCGGACATAAGGTAAGGATTTTCTACCCAAACCTCCCTTTTCATTAGGGTTACTCTTTTTCTCTACTTACCTCAATGAAATTATTATTTATTATTATATAATCTGTATAAATTTTGTGTTAATGATCTATATATTTATACCAATCATAATCCTTCTTTATTTTATGGGGAGTTACATGTTTTAAAAGGATCTTTGAAAAACCTTTCTTGAAATACAAGTCTGATTCAAGGGAACTTCTCAAACTCTTACCTATGTTCAAGAATAATATATAATCTATTTTTATCCACCATTATTTTTATAAAATAAATAATTTTGTTATGAAAAAAATATATTATTTCACTTTTGGTTTTATACAAAGATTTTTCCAAAAGATCTCTACTTTTCAAAGTAAAAGAGTATTTATTTCAAGAATTACTCAATGATTTTATAAGAGTATTTTCATTTGTTTAAAAATACTTATTGATTATTATATATAATAGGGAATAATATTTTATGATATCATATACCATATTTTATTTAATGTTTTATGATTATTTTGACTATGGATGTGACATCTTAAAACCATTTAGAATATTACTCTGAATAGTTAATGTTTATGTTTGTAAAAAGTTTTCTATATTTCATATGTTAGTTTCAATATGAATGTATATGTTATATATGTTTATCCATATTCATATGAGGATTAAATTGGAATTATTAAGTAATAGGTGGGTCCCTCTATATCCCCTTGATGCATCGGTTGGTCTCATGATACAAAATAGATATGGTCTTGGGTGAGGCCTTGCCCATTTTCATATATGGTTTTGGCTGAGGCCTTAATCATTTTCAGATGTCTTGGCTGATTCCTTGATGGTATATTTCAGAATTTACAACATTATGAATTTTGATAATTGTGAAAATTTATAGTCCATATGGTTATTTTACTTGTATAATTCCCATGATTATGTTTTATTATGGAATTCTTTATTTCGACCTTATTCCTGCCATATTATGTTCAAGTTAATTTTTAATGGCATGTGTTTTTAGTTATTCACCATGCCTAATGTTTATGTTTATGGTATCTTCCTCTATATTTATTACTCTTACTAATCATATGATCTCACCCCTTTCTTATGTTTTATTTTTACAGGATGTGAAGAAGTAAATTATGAATTTTCTATAGGGGTAACCTTGGAGTTATTGATGTTTTGAAAGGCATTTCCATATTTTATTTCATTTTATGTTGTAATGTTGAACTTATGTATGTATCTGGTTTTCCAAAACTAATAAACTAATTCGTTCCTTTGGGATACTACTTTCTTTTAATCATTCCAATGTAATGAAATAAGGCATCAACTCCAAGAAACTAGGGTCGGGTCTTTACAGTTGGTATCAGAAGAAGTTTAGTAGAAAACTAGAAAACTAGATTTAGAAAATGTAGAATATGGGACAAAAGCCTAAGATATTATTTAAGGATAAAAATACAATAACATCCTATAATTTTGTTAAGGAATAGATTATATGGATACTTCTATAAAATACATTTCTGACTTGATACTATAAGTGGATGTGGTTCTATAACAAATGTACCTAGGAGTAACAACTCTAACAAGGAATTTCAGGCTTGACCCATTGAATATCGGTACACAAAAATGGTAATTACTACGCACCTAGTTTTATAATCCTGAAGAATATTCTTAGGATAATTCAATTTTTCTTTACAAACAATTATGAAGGAATTAAATGTAAATTTTTCCTCAAAGTAACCATGTTTATGATTATGAGATTAGCTATGAATAGGATTTCAATTTACGCTTAGTATTTTTATAAGTTTATATTATAAATTATGATTCATAACCTAATCTAGTGTATTCCATTATTTATAAATGGAATGTAACACCCCAAGCTTCTACGGTATGCTTCTTTTAAAATAATTCAATAGCTTGCACTACACGCGACACTGAGTTCAAGCACACCACGACCTATCAAAGTAGTCGTTTCAAAAGAGGTTATGAATAACATTAACCACATTTTGAATTTTATATATTAAATATAATTTTAACATTCATATTATGTGTTTCTTAGACATAATATAATAACAAATTTAATTTTTCAGATAAAAGAAGTATTTTTAAAAAAAAATGCAGTTTTACCGCATTTTAATGGAAAACCCTTTTTAAATCCAATATTTGACACTTTTATATATTAAATTTTACAAAATAAACTTCTTATTTATAATTTGGACCTAAAAATTTATTACGGATAATTTTTTTGGTGTTTTTCTGAAAACTTTCATATTTAAATGAATAGTGAAAAATACTGCATTTTAATTCAAAACTGATTTTTCATCTTAATAATTTATATTGTTAGATAATATTTTCAATTGTTTTTAAAGTTTAATTGTATTATTTTTTATCATATAATCCAGTTTTTATCATTGGAAGTAATTTTATATTTAAATTGGGCATAAACACATGTCAATCTTTTGATAGTTTTTACTTCTTAAAAATCTGATTTCTGGTTTTGACAATGAGATTTAATTTTAGATTAATTAATGTAACATTTGTGTTTTTAATTTGGAAAAATTGATTCCATATTTGGAATCCAAAGTTCCAAATTATGTAAATAGGTATCTTTTATTTTGGGGCATTATGAATAGTAACTTCAGTAATTATTTTTATTTACCACATTTAAAAGGTAAATTAGGTAAATAAGGGTGAATATAATATTATAATAATATAAAACTACCCTAACACATGTCATAATATTATTGGATGAGTCATGGGTGACTAAAAAAATCTTTAGGCTGAACTTTTGGTATTTGGGAGCCACTACTGGAAATATGAATTTTACCAATGGTTTTGTCCAAACCGTTGGTATAGTTCATTAATTTGGTCCTATACCAATGGTTTGGCCAAAAACGTTAGTATAAGTCCATTATAGAGACCCTATACAAACGTTTTGGACAAAACCATTGGTATAGGTCCCAAAATCAAAGGACCTATACCAACGGTTCTCAAAATCGTTGGTATAGGTCATTCGATTTTCTATCGACTCTTCTTACCTATAACAATATATAAATAAAAATTTAAAATAATTATGACAATACATATATATATATTTATGAAATTATGTTCACAAAAGTCATGTTAGGTTAGTGGTTAAGTCATTCAATTATAAACTAGAGGTCCTCGGATCAAATCCCACCGAATGTTTTTTTTTGAAATACATATACCAACGGTTTTGAGAACCGTTGGTATAGATTTTCATATTACTTATACCAACGGTTTTCGAAACCGTTGGTATAGGTCTATACCAACGTTTTTTCCAAAACCGTTGGTATAGACCTATTGTCACGGCTTACTTGGCAACGGTCCTCCAAACCGTTGGTATAGGGTATTTTTCCAGTAGTGAGCGACTTGGGTGTGATAATGACTTGTTATAATAATTAATTTAAAGTAAAGATAAATATAACATAAACATGTATCATTTTACAAAAAGAATTTTAATATGGGGTTATAAAATTTATCTCTTTGACTATAAATAGTCATTATAAATCTAAATAAATTTCCTATATCATGGTATTTTGTTTAATATTTTTATACATTAAATAAATAAATTTATTTATGACATAATGATGTTGTGGTGATTACCTTATTAATAAAAGAATCAAGTAAATAATATTATAAATATTAAAATAAATATTATTTGAAATATTTGATTCTATAAATGACTTTTCTGGATGATTATGACATGTTATAATTGAGTTAATACATTTTTTCAAAAGAATCATGTTTTTATGACTTTAACAAAAATCAAGTCTTAAATAGTGTCAAAATTGACATAAATGAGATTTTAAAATAAATACTATTTTATTAAATTATATAAAAGTCATAAAAATCTATGATGTTGAGATGGTATGTGAGTATGATATACTCTATAATACCAAATTTAGGATCAAAATAATAGAGATATTGTATGGAGTATCTAATGATGATCAATATACAAGAGGGGGTGAATTGTATACTTTAAAAAATTCCTTTGTAAATTTTAAAGATGGTAATTTTTAACAAGGTTAAACAAGGTAATTCACAAAATCTCTAGTTCTAAACACTTTCTTGATTCTGGAAATATGATTATGAGAAAGTGAATCCGGAAAGGAAGGTTTAGGAAATGAAACTTAATGAAAGTTTACAATGATGAAGATTCTACCTTAAAGCATATAGAATATAACTAAATCAGAGTACAAGTATAAATAAGTATAATATAGTTATAATTTCCTCAACAATACAAATGCAGTGGAAAACTTGAAACAAACAAGTAACAAGTAGTAAATATTTTAATCCGAAGAGAAGGGTACCCAACAACCTTGGATAAAGGTCCCTTAATTTATACTTTCAAGAAAGTATGTCTTACCCACACCAGGGTAAGCCCTCGATATGAAGATCGGAGTCTGTCTTTCTATCCCCGCAAGCCCTCAACTTCAAGGTATTCGGCACCTCTGTCTTCCTCAGTAAGGAAGCCCTCAAATTCCAGGTAGTCGTCACCTATGTCTTCCTCGGAAAGGAAGCCCTCAACTTCAAGGTAGTTTGCACCTCTGTCTTCCTTAGCAAGGAAGCCCTCAACTTAAAGGTAGTTGGCACCTCTGTCTTCCAATCCCCAGAAGACTTCGAATGTACTCAGCAACATTCAGAGTCGCACAAAGAAAGTTTGAACAAGAAGTTCAGTACGCACAAGGCAATGAGATTCTCTCTCTAGAAATTGCTTCAACAACATGTAATCTATAGAGTCATAGAACAGTGTGTAACTATTTCAAATGAGCTCCTATTTATAGGCATGACTTCAACGGTCGGCTCCCTCCTCCAATGGTCATATTTTTCCTTGAATTTTGGAGGGACCTGTACACGTATCACTCAAACAATGGTTAGTTAGTAACTGAAATCATGACATAATTTTATAACAAAACAAGTGTAAGAAAAAATATGGTTACATAACTAAAATCCAATATTCGAAATGTAAGGAAATATGAAAGTTTGGATTCTAACCAAAATTGAATTTAGAGTCTATAATACAAGGGTATTTGTATTCTATTTTCTAGGAATTTGGAACCTAATATCTATAGAATTCTGGAGTCTGAATTTCAAGGAAATTCGGAATCTGGATTCATAAGAATTTGGAACCGGAGCTTACAAAGTTTGGAGTCAAAGTTCATGAGAATTCGGAGTCAGAACTCATAAGAGTTCAGATTCTGTATTCAGAGAACTCGGAGTTAGAACTTAGAAAATTTCGTAACCAGAATCCATATTCAGAATTCAGAGTCAGAACTGAGAAGAGTTCATAACCAGAATTCGTAATCAAAATTCAGATTCAGAACTCAGAAGAGTTTTAACCAGAATTCGTAATCAGAATTCGGATTCTAAAACAGAATGCTTCATATCTAGGTATTTATAGGATTCCGGGGTTTTGGTTTCAAACCAAATTTTAAACATATAAAAATTATGATATGAACAATGAAAACATGGTAAGGATAAATTTCCTTTGGGAAGGAAATTTTTCCTTATAGAACTAAAACACAGGGTAAAATGAAATTTTCTTTGAGATAACATGTTTGTGATTTTCAAAAAAAGAAGGAATGGTAAATTCATAAGGAAACCTTATTGACTTAACAATCTCCCCCAAGTATGAAGTAATGTAAAAGTCATAAGGAAAACCTTATTGACTCAAAAATCTCCCCCTTTTTGGAAATCACAAATATTTTTACTAAAAAGAACATAAGGACTTAGAAAAAAATTTCAAGAGTTTGAAATAAAACTTATCTCCCTTTCAACATTGGCAAAGATGAATATGACTAACTCTCCCTTAGGCTTTGGAACACTAAGGATCATATTCTAGATTTCCAAAATGAGATTTTTCATTATCTTGAGTACAGAAATCTTTGTATGAAAAATTCACCTTAGATAAAATCCCCCTTACTTAGGGATATTTCTTCTTTACTTATCATTATTTTTCCTTTCTTCCCCTTTGTGATTTTCAAAAAGAATTTGAGGGAATGGAAAAAAAATATGGTACCTAAAATATTAGTGCAAACATCCAAATAAAAACAAGCAACCAAAATTTCATTAAGATTAGAAGAATTTGTATAAAGAAATAAAATACAACAAAATATTGGACTTATTTTCCTTCCTTTTCCTTGGGTATTAATTTCTTAATAATGGTTTTCAACTTATTTATCTCCTTGTGATCCTCCTCTGTTTTCTTCTCTAAGGCTTTGATCCTATCATCGCGAGACTTTAGGGCCTCTGCCTGAAAGTTGAACAAGTCATCTTGTTTCACTAAATTTTCTTCAATCTCGATCTGGAGATCCCTTTCCCTCTTCCATCTTTGAGAAACAAATTAAAACTTCCCATTCTGATCCTTGACCTCCTAAATCCGAGTATTCTACTCATGATTTAGATTTTCCTCAAAGCTATTTGTGAGATATTTGATGTTTCTATCTTGAGTATCAAAAGTTTCCTTAACATCATCTAGAAACTCATCAAGCTCTCTCAAATATTCAACTATATTCTTTGACTAGCTGACCACTTTCTTACAAGATTTTATATGGGCATCGTAGTTGATAAGGAAGTTCTTGTGATCAGCCTAAATATTTACACACTTATCCATCACCATGGATACAGAATCCAATTTCTGGTTCAAGCTATGTTGGAGCATCTGACATCTGGAGTCAATGGTTGGAAAGATCGGAATGGTGTCAACAAGATTTTTCAGAGATTGAATGACAAAATCATGTCCTAGAGAGGATGATTCTGAATCTGACACTTTTCTAGGTATTGGTTCTTCCTCTAGCTCAACCATCTTCCTCTTAAAAGATGTACCAGCTTCCTTCATCCTTATAACAACTTTATAAGGTGTATCCTCAGCTACCTGTTTTCCCTTATTAGTTCTCAAAACAGCTTCTTCATCTGGAGACTCATGCTCACTTTAATACAACTGAACAATCTTATCTTCATCAATTTTTTCTTTCTCGGATCTTGCATCAATATCTTCAGGATGAATTAAGTGATGGTTATAGATTTCTTCTTCAGACAATTTGTTCACTTCCTATTTATCTTTTTCATCAACCCCAAGAGTAGCAATCCTTGAAGATCCATCTTGAGAAGTCCAGATTGATAGTTTCTCAGAAGAACTTTCCATTTCATAAAATTATTCAACTTACTATATCAAATCAGTTGTATCATCACTACACTCAGCTTATTTTACTTCTTCTACAGCTTCCTTTTCTTCAAAAACTTTTTTCAAATTGATAAATTTCTCCCTTGGTGTCTCAGGTAAAGCCTCAACCAAGAATGATTTCAGAACAGGAATATTCTCAGATGCTATTTTAGTAGCCTTCAAAAGAGATTGGACTATTTTGGCTTCTGAAATATTCTTCTTCTGCTTCTTTTCTTTTTCTTTCTTTTCAATCTCATTAACTTCCTTCTCTTTCAAATCTTTAGCCTCTGCAGGATCCATTCCAAACTGTAGCTCTCCTTCCTTCCAGTTTTTTTTATCCTCCCTCCATTTGGCTACCACCTCATCCGGATAGGCTTTCTGCTTCTTGGGTTTTGGAGGTACGGATTTGGTTTCTTTATCTGTAGGGGTTGTGTCTTCTTCTTCTACTTCCTTCAGCTTTTTATTCTTTCCTACTTTATTTGATGGTTTAGGAACTTCTTGTTCCTTCAGAATAGCTTCAACCACTTCTTATGGTAAGTCAAATATTTATCTTATCTCCTTAGAGAAACCAACTTTCATCCTCTTCAGAGTATCATCACTGATTAGAATAACTTTGCAATTCCTAGACTTTGAACTGCAGGGGATTTTGAAGGACTCCAAGCACAGAACAATCAACATGGAGAGTAGGGAAGGATACATGATTATCTGTGATCTCAAATTCCCATTCTTGATATTCTCTATCGTAATGATAATATTCTTCATCAGATTGATCTTTCTTAGATTTACCAAAAAATCCAAGATATACATATCACTTTTCTTGAGCGTGTCCTTATCACCCTTTTTCGGTATGATAAAACCCTAAAACCATAACTCATGGATCAGATTGTTTATAGACAAATGAGAAATCTTTACAGTCTTGACATCTAAAAGTCCAAGACACTCCAAAGCCTTCACCTTTACAAAACTTCCTTGGACATTTGGAAGATTGTGGGAACAGAACTCAACTTCCCCTTCATAAGACAGCCCCACCAAGCTAGCAGCCTTGGTGTATGAAAGGGAATAGGTTTTTCCAAAACTCTTTAAAGAAAACTTATCTCTCCCTTCTTCCTTAAAGAAACTTAATGACTCATAGAACTCTATAAGAAGGTATAGATACACCATGTCTTGTGCTCCTGGCTTCGAAATTGAAACACTTTACCATCCATTAAACTTGATTTTCTTAGAGATAATAGAATCATACTTGTTGAAAAAAATTGGATGCCCCAGCCTTTCTATGTATACTTTCCTCTCCGAAATTTGCTTGACAGTAGACATATATTTTTGAGAGGATTCTTCTGCAGACATTCGGACTTGAGAAAACTTTGAGAAGTTCGGAACAGGATTTTGTAGGAGAAGCAGAGGTTCGACATCAAAAATCTTGAAAACCGATGTGGGATCACCCTTCGGGGGTCCTTTATATTAGCATCGATGCGATGGTTGAACTTCTAAACTCGATCTAACGGCTGAAAATCCTTCAGATTAGATCTGATGGTTGAAATAATAGACGCAAGGAAAATTTGGTAGGATCCGATATTTTGAGGTTTTTAAAGAAAACATTTAGATTTAAAGAAACTAGAATCCAAAAAAATAAAAAAAAAAGAAACTACCAGTAAGTAAAAGGTGATTACGAAAACTCAAGAAAGAATCATACCTTTCGGATTGCAATGAAAATTATTCGTATTGAGGAAAATTCGTCTTGAAGGACTTTAGAATCCCAAAAATACTTGAGTGCGAAAAAAATGAGTACGGAGATCTTCATTACGAAAATTTCAAATACGAAAATTTTCATTACAAAAATTTCAAGTACAAAAATGTTCATTACAAAAGTTTCCAGTACAAAAATATTTATTAAGAAAATTTCAAGTATGAAAATATTCATTACAAAAATTTCAAGTACAAAAATCTTCATTACGAAAATTTCAAGTACGAAAATATTCATTACAAAAATTTCAAGTATGAAAATTTCAAATATGAAAAATATGAAAAATATGAAAAACTTCATTACAAAAAATATGAAAAACTTCATTACGAAAAATATGAAAAACTTCATTACGAAAAATATGAAAAACTTCATTGCAAAACATATGAAAAATTTCATTATGAAAAATATGAAAAACTTCATTATGAAGAATATGAAAGACTTAATTATAAAAAATATGAAAATTTTCATTAGGAAAAATATTAAAAACTTCATTACGAAAAATCTGAAAGACTTCATTATGAAAAATATGAAAAACTTCATTATGAAAAATATGAAAAAATTACAAGCAAATGTACTCCCCCTATGAAAAGGAGTTAATTACTGCAAGGAGATTGGTTTAACAAAAAGTTAACAGGGAAGATTACCTTATGGATATAATTCCTAACTTCTGTTTAATTTATTCAAATCTATCAGAGGGAAAAGATTTTTTGAAAATATCAGCAAGTTGATCTTGCGTTCCGATAAATTGAAGAATGATATCTCTTTTTTATATGTGATCCCTAAGAAAGTGATGCCTAATGTATTTGTGTTTTTCATGAGATTGATGTGTAGGATTTTCACTAAGGGAAACAACACTTTTATTATCACACAAAATTTGTGTTTTGGTGAAACTCATACCATAGTCTATGAGTGTGTGTTGCATCCACAACACTTGAGCACAACAACTTCCAGCTGGTACATATTCATCTTCAGTAGTGGAAAGTGATACTAAGTGTTTCTTCTTACAAGACCAAGAAACTAATGAATCTCCTAATAAATGACAAGTTCCGGATGTACTCTTTCTATCCATTCTACATCCACCAAATTTAGAATCTGAAAAACTTTTTAAAACAAAATCACTTCCCAAAGTATAAAAGATTCCTAAATCCATAGTTCCCTTTAAGTAGCGAAAAATTCTTTTCACTTCCTTTAAATGAGATTCCTTATGATTGGATTGATATCTTGCACATAACCATTCTAAAAAAATTATGTCTGGATGACTAGCTGTTAAGTAAAGTAAACTTCCTATCATACCTATAAAAGATGTTTGATCTACTGGTTTCCCAGGTTCATCAAGATCAAGTCTATTTGAGGTACCAATAGGAGTACTTATACTTTTAGTGTTGTCATACCCATACTTTTTAAGAAAATATTTAATATACTTATGTTGATATATATAGATTCCTTCTGGTTTTTGAGAGATTTGAAAACCAAGGAAAAATGTTAACTCACGCATCATACTCATTTCAAACTTAGATTTCATTAGATCTGCAAAGTAATGAGTTAAATACTGCTGATTTGAACTAAATATAATGTCATCAACATAAATTTTAACAATCAAAACATTTTTCTTATATTTCTTTAAAAAAGGGGTTGGATCTGAATTTCCCTTAACATAATTATTTTGAAGCAAAAATCCTGTAAGTTTATCATACCAAGCTCGAGTGGATTACTTAAATCCATACAAATCTTTGGTAAGTATAAAAACATGATCATGAAGTTTTGTATCTTCAAAACTAGGAGGTTGTTCAACAAAAACTTCTTCTTCTACATAACCATTAAAGAAGGAACATTTCATATCCATTTGAAAATGTTTGAAATTGAAGAATGCTGTAAAGGAAAGTAAGATACAAATAGATTCGAGTCTAGATACTGGAGCATAGGTTTCTTCATAGTCTATTACCTATTGTTGATTATAGCCTTTAGAAACTAATGTAGATTTATTTCTAACTATGATTCCATTTTCATCACACTTATTTCTGAAAACCCATTTTACTCCAACAATATAAGTTTAATTAGGTCTTTCCACCAAGGTCCAGACTTTATTCCTTTCAAATTCATTTATTTCATCTTGAATAGATTTTATCCCATCATCATCACCTAAAGCTTCATCATTGCTTTTGGGTTCTAATTTGGAAAGGAATTCTAGATGTTCTACTTCACTTTTTAAAGAACTTCTAGTCCTTACAGGTTGATTCAAATCACCAATGATACTATCACTAGGATGATTCTTTAGAAACAACTGGTTTGGGGTTTGTAAAACCTTTTCATTGACATAGGGTAGAAAATATTCTGGAGTGAATGCTTCAGAAACATCTTCTTGGACATTTTTCTTATCAGAAGGATCTTCTAACAAAGGTTGATAATCAGTTTTTGAAAACACATCAGAAGATATAGGTTGGGGTTGTTTAAAAACAAAAGGATCAGTTTCATCAAATTTCACATGTACTTTTTCTTCAACAGTACAAGAGTTTTTATTGAAAACTCTATATTCCTTAGAATTTGTAGAGTAGCCTAAGAAAATTCCTTCATTAGATTTTGGTGTGAATTTTTGTAGATTATATTTAGTATTCAGAATGAATACTTTGCAACCAAAAACCTTAAAGTAGGAAATTCTAGGTTTTCTACCATTCCATAACTCATAAGGAGTTTTATTAAGAAAATGACTAATCAAAACACAATTTATATTATAACAAGAAGTACTTACAACTTCATCCCAAAACATTTTGGCTATAGAATACTCGCTCAACATGGTTCTTGTTATCTCTTGAAGAATTCCATTTCTTATTTCAGTAACACCACTTTGTTGAGGTGTTCTGGGTGTTGAGAAGTTATGAGTAATGCGTTTTCTACTACAAAATGTTTCAAAATTTGAATTTTGAAATTCTCCACCATGATCACTATAAATAGTTTTCAATGGAAAGTGTTTCTAATTTTTAACTTGGGCTCTAAAACCTTTAAAATACGAGAAGGCTTCAGACTTATTTTCTAGAAAATAGACCCACATAAATCAAGTGTAATCATCAACCAAGACAAATACACAATACTTGCCTCCAATGCTTCCAATTTGTATAGGAACAAAGAGATCTATATGCACTAGTTGTAATGCATCAATAGTTGTAACTTAACCTATTGATTTAAAACTTGATTTATGTTGCTTGACATATTGACAAGGGTCACAAACTTTTGAAGAATCAAATCTAAGCTCTGGTAGATCCTTAACTAATATTTTATTTGAAAGTTTGCATAAGTTCCTAAGGTTACAGTGTCCTAACCTTCTATGGAATAACCAAGAATGATCCTCTATTACACTAAGGCAAGGTAGATCTTGGCTTCTAAGATCTTCTAAGTTTAGTGTGTATACATTCTCTTGCCTATAGGTAGAAAGAATAAACTCTTCCTTAGAATTGTGTACTAATCACTTATCATTCCTAAAATTCACAAGGTAACCTTTATCACATAACTGACTTATGCTAATGAGGTTGTTCTTAAGACCCTTAACAAATAAAACATTTGAAATCAAAGTTTTTCCAAGAAGAACGATGTTACCTATACCAATAATTTCTCCCTGAGCATTATCTCTGAAAGTTACTTTTCCTCCTTTCGTCTTGATAATATTTTCAAAAAAAATTTATTACTAGTCATATGCTGGGAACATAAATTATCCATGTACCATGTATTTCTATTGGTACTCTCTCTATTTTCCTGAAAATAAGAAAAAGTAAGGTTTTTGGAATCCAAACTTGCTTGGATCTGAAATTCTCAGAAAGCAAAATTTTAGGCACCCACATCTTTTTAGAAAAATAGGCTTTATAAAATCCTGAAGATTGAGTTTTGTATGAGGAACAATTTTTGGCCCAGTGTCCACCACACAAACACTTAGTGCAGAAAGGATCACTTTGTGGAACAAAATAATTGTTGATAAAAATCGGTTTAGAACTATTATAACCAAAACCAGAACTATTCCTTAGAAGTCGGATTTGAGAATACATTTTATCAAAATTTTCCTTACCTAAGGTAAATTTTGAAAAAAAACTTCCTTAAGGAAAATATTCCATATTTCAGTTTGATAACCAAGTTCTTATCTTCTAAAACATTTTATTTGGAACTACACTTAGGCTTGAAAACATTTTTCTTAGAAATTACATTTTCTAGATCATTAAAAAGTTTATTATTCTCAAAATCTACATCCTCAAGATTTTTTGAAATCATTTCAAAATAAACATTTTTCTTATCAAGATCTTTAGAAATATCTAATATTTCTTTATTAAGAATAGTATTCCTAGATTTTTCTTTATCAAGTTTTTTCATGAGTTTTGAATTCTCAATCTCAAGGAGGTTGGAAAACCTAGAAACGTCTTTATAGGAAGGTAAAGTATTATCTTCATCAAAATAATATTATTCATCAGAAGAGTTATAATATTTACTATCATTTGAATTTAAAGATATATTGGTCATAGATTCAGCATTGTGTACCTTAGCCATTAAATAATGATTTTCAATAGGTAGTCTGTCTATTAGACCAAGATTCTTCTGTCCAAAAGATTCATAATCTAAAGATTCATCTGAAGTTTCACCACCACTGCCACTCCAGGTGTCATTAACTTTCAAGACTTTATTAGCTTTAGCCTTGTAGTACTTCTTTCTATTTCTCTCAGAATGTTTTTCCTTTATTTCTTTTCTCTTAAGCATAGGAGAATTAGGCCTTATATGTTCAGCTCTCTTGCATTCATAACAAGTTACTTATGAATCTTTATTATCTTTCCTTTCTTTCTTATTTTATTTGGATTGAAGGTTCCTCTGTCTAGATATCTTGTTCATACTTTGAGAATGATTTGCTAACTCATTTTATGAGGATTCAGTTCCACTAGATTCGGATTGGATAACAACCTTATTAGACTTAGATCTGGTAATTCTCTTAGGAGTCTTATCTTTCATATGATTTGAAGTATTAGTAAAAGTAAGACTACCATTCCCATTCTTCTTCTTTACATTATCAGCATCTCTCTTCATTCTTGTCTCATGTTGAAGAAGATTTCCAAAGAGTTCATCAAGAGTAATATGATTAACCTTTATGTTCTCATCTATAGCAGTCCTCTTGGATTCCCATTCATTCAGAATTATGTCTATGATATTATCAACAAGAGCTTCATCATATAATACTTTCTCACCCATGGATTTTAAACTATTCAAAATAGTCACGAATCTTTGTTTCACCTTTCATATGGGTTCTCCATAAGGAAAGTTAAATCCATGGTATTCATCTCTGAGCATAGCTCTTCTTGTCTCAATAACTTTGGAAGTTCCAAAGTAAGTTGTAACACCCCAAGCTTCCACGGTACGTTTCACTTCGAATAATGCAATAGCGTGTGTTGTACGCAACCTCGAGCTCTAACACACACCACAACGAATTAAACTAGCCATTGTGAATAGTAATACCTACTTTTTGAAATTTTATAAATTTTATTTATCAAAATGGACTTCATTTTTGGATTCGGAATGTCGGAATTAGCCTATGTTGAATTTTTGGTATTTTTCTGAGAACTTCTATTTTTTATGAATAGTGAAAAATACTTAAAACAACTTTTTTAATCAAAATAATTTATTGTGATAAATTAAACTATTTAGTGGTTTTAAAGTATAATTAGAATAAATTTTTACCATTTTATCCAATGGTGGTCATTAGAATAAATTTAATATTGAAATTGGACATAAACAATTGCCAATCTTTTGATATAAATTGTTTCTTAAAAACACGCTATTTGTTGTGACAG
Source organism: Viscum album (assembly GCA_963277665.1). NCBI lineage: Eukaryota > Viridiplantae > Streptophyta > Magnoliopsida > Santalales > Viscaceae > Viscum > Viscum album. The sequence continues at coordinate 98,795,243 of OY728130.1, read as the reverse complement.
TGGGAATTAATTATACAATTAAATAATGCAACTTATATGTTTGGAATTTTGTAAAATAGACATCATTTTTGAATTCGGAATATCAATTATATCTTAGGGTGAAATTTTGGCATTGTTCTGAAAAACTTCAATTTTTGATGAATAGTGAAACCACTAAGTGGTAGTTAAATAACTGATTTTTCGTTTAAATGAAATATTACCACTTCTGTGATTTGATTTTCAAAAATCCGACATACATGGTTTTCATTAAGAAGTAAAATGTGGTTCAATGAGATTAAAATAATTTTTTGGTGAATAGTAACTTTTAAGTTCTTAATCGCGATTAGAGGTAATTAGTGTAGTTTAAGGTAAAAATAATGTTTTCATAATATGAGATGAGCTTGACACTTGTCCTACTCCTATTGTATGAGTCATGGCCGACCACGACAACCCATGAGTCAACTTGGGGACCCCATGGATCCACTTTAGTTGGAAAATGACATTAATATATATTTATTTAATGTTAAAATTAAATTGATACAAACATGAGTTGTTTTACTAAAACAGTTTTTAAGTGGGGTTACACAAGTCCAAATTTTGATTATAAATATTCATTAGAAATCTAGAAAGAGTTACTACATCATAGTATTTTTTTTATAATTTTTATACATTAAATAAATTAAATTATTTATGACATCATTATGATGCAGTGATGACCTCATTATTTAACGATTTTAATAAAATGAGAAGATAATGTAAACTTCAAGGCTTACACTTGTCCAAAGACTATTGGATGGGTAGATTTCGAACCCTTATCACCTTAGCCACGAATTATATAAGTTTGGGACCTTTAGAATCCGAAAATCATTGTGTAATAATGTAACATTTCAATCTTTCCAAAAGATCCCCTCCTCTCCTCTTATAAAAGGCCCCCACCTCTACCACCTTATTCACACTTTCAAGCCTTTTGGTTCGGCCAACCTCTGCCCAAATACTCTCCCAACTTCCCCCTCTTACTCCTAGAAGCCTCAATTTGGGCAGAACTCTTCCCAAGGAAGCCTTTGGCTCAAATCAAAAAGAGTTACCCGATTTTGAGGTAATGTCTTCTCTAATGTTGTTTTGTTTCATTTTTCTTCTCCAACCCCCTAAACTCTTTTTATTCATTTCTTTTGTAACAACACCAGTATCATAAATATACTAGGATGTTGTTATAATAAGTATTTGAGCTACACTTACACACACCTACATCTAATGGTTAAAGAACATACGGTTTCTGTGGATGGCGAATTTCTGCCTCACGAAACGATGATTGTTCAACACTCATATAACACCTTCAAAGGTGGCCATTAAGATGTCACTATTTTTATATATGATATATAATATGTTTATGTTTTACTTATGCTTCTGTATTTCTCATTTATGGCATACTTTATGATTTCCATTATGGGTAAAACGCGATAATTTCATTTTAGGAAGTGCGGACTACCGCCCCCTCAAAGTGATTTGAATCGTTAATGCCATATGTGGGATGTATAAATGATGGAGTAAATGGTATTATACACTATATTATACTGTAATAAATTTATATCATTATGATTTCATTCCATTAAATACGAAATAGAAATGAAAGTAGCGTTCATGCGTACGTACGACTTACCGTCTCCATGAACGGTGCATTTCATTTCTTACCTCTAAATGTTACGTAATATTATAAATGAATGTATATACTGGATATATAAGATATATATGACATATAAATCATGAATATAATTCTGGAGATAATGGATATTATACCACATAAACAACTTGTAATTATAAGAAGTTTATTGTTGACTCAAGTACCAAAGTTCGACAAAACGACCGTTATTAACTTAAATAATTACATAATGTTCATATCATTATAATAAGTGATATAATAAGGATAATGAAATTGAAAATGGTTCTTAATAAGGTATATATTAACTCTAGTTTATTATTCAGGAGGTTAAAGAATGGTTGAGTCAAGTCAGACACGAGGTAAGGGAATTTCTTAACCCAATTTCTATTCTTTGGGTTAATCTCCTACTTTCAAATTATGTCATGATATTATTATGTGTTATCTTGTATTTTTACATTATTTATGTGTACTTATAGTTAATACACATTATATATGTACTTTATTTAAAGAAAAATGATCTTTTTAAGGACTTCGTCTCAATCCCCTTTCATTGAGGCATATTTGGTTTTATACACAACTTTCTTTTATACGGTGTATAAACCCCTTTGACTTTTACGTTTATTCAAAAGGAATATTTTTTATACGAAGCGTTTTGCTAAACGACAAAAGGGAATGTTTTTCTTTCCGTACTTATGAGGCGACAACGACTTCTCCGCCTCCGTGACCATTATTTGAGTTTCAGCTTCCTCTACAAGCCATCACTTTTTTTAAAAGAAAAATAAATACCATGTTTTACCTTTCTTTTATTTTGGTATTGAAAATGGTTTTGAAAGTGTTTTTATTATATCAATATGTTGTATTGATATCTTGTGATTGGAATGTGGAAATGTTATGTTTCCTTTATGCATGTTTTATGTGATACGATTATGTTATGGTTTATGATATGTTTAAACCTATTCATATGAGGAATGCATTGGACTTAATAAGTGACGGGTGGAGCCCGCTATAGCTCATCGATGCATCGGCAGGTCTCATGAGACAAACTAGTGTCTTGGCACGAGGCCTTGACAAAATCTTGTTTGTGGTCTTGGCACGAGGCCTTGGCTACGTGGTTATGATAGTCTGGCATTATGCATTCCATCATTATGAAAGTGGTTAGTGATATTGCATGTGATTATTCGACAAGTTGAATATCCATGTGAATAAGTAAATGGAATTATCTCATTTTACTTTTTCCATATTATGTTGAAGTTCATGTTTAAAAGGCTTTTTTTTAGTTATACATTGCCTTAAATGTTAATGTTTATTATGAAAGCTTCTGCAATATTGTTATCCTTACTGAGCATCTGAGCTCACCCCTTTCAATGTTTTAATATTTTCCAGGATGTGAAGAAGTATTTTATGAATGACCTGCAGGGATTGTCCGAATAGGATATAAGTGTGGACTATGGAGACTATGTTATTGTAGTTTTTCACTTTATGATGTAATGTAACGTTTATGAATGTATCTAGTGATTCCAAGGCTACTAAACTAATCGGTCTTTCGAGACTTGATCTTTTGTGATCATGCCAATGTTACGAAGTAATGCACCGGCTCTGGGTAGCTGGGGTCGGGGCATTACAGTTGGTATCAGAGGCAGTTTAGTACTAACCTTGGAAGCTAGATTTAGATAAACTCTGATTAGAGCACATAGCCCAAAGATAGACTTTAAGGATTAGTATAGAAGAACTTCCTATAATTTTGGTATTATAGAGATTTTGTGAGTTTTCTGAGCAATACGTCCCTGTCTGGATACGAGCAAGTAGAGGCAGCTCTGGCACAGATGTACCTAGGGGTAAAACCCGAAAACACCGCTTTGAGCTAGACTCGAACGGGAACTGGTGCACGACAACGGGCCTTGCTGCACTCTTGGTTACGACACTCCCAGGGGATATGCTTTGGATAATTCTCATTTTCTTTATAAACCACTCTGATGGGTTATGAGTATATACTTCCTCAAAGAAAACCTTTTTATGATTATGGATTATATCGATAAATAGTTCAATTTATGTTAAGTATTTTATAAGTATGGAATTATGTATTTTGATTCATAAACTAATATAGTTTATGCCATTGTATAGAAATGGCGCCCAGTAGAAGGAATGTTATCTCCAGCAATACGTATGATCCAAAGAGTAAGAAGTATCGTATCTTTCACGGTATTAAGCCAAAATTTCGAAGGGAAATAGTCTCCCATGTGTTATCAACATATGAAGAAATAGTATCATGTGTTAATAAGATAAGTAAAGAATTCTCTGAGTCCTATGGATTTGAAGCGAAGCAAGAGATGAAAGGGATGGAAGAGAGAATGATGGATAAAGGAATGAGGGGAATGAAGAATTTTCCAATATGTGATAACTGTGGGAAGAAACACCTTGGAATTTGCCTGAAGGGAATGGGGTTTTGTTATAAGTGTGGAGAAAAAGGACACCAAGTGCGTGACTGCAAGGGTAAGAAAAAGGTTTCAAATGTACAATGATTCATCTGCAAGGAGTGGGGACACTACGCAAACCAATGTTAAAATCATCAGAGTATGCCCCAAATGATGTTATTGGATAATAATCAAGTTATGATACTACCACAGATGAGGAGGAATGATTAGTGTTCTTATGTTGTTATTAAAGAATTTTGTAATTTGAGTGTTGGATCAATGATGTGCTGGTTATAATAATTATGGAGTATATAAGGATTGTACTACAGTACTATTTCATCTAGGACTTGAGATTGTGTGGAACCAAGAAAAGTGACTCCACAGTAGGTCAAATTTTTGGAAAATATATGGTTGAGAGAAATATAAACCATGATATGGTTCTGATACCGAGATAGTGATTTGGAAATAAGACATGATTGATTTGGATAAATTATGTTGGATATTCTTAACATCCTTGAAACTGATTAATGATTTGTATACATTTTTGGATAGAAGGAGTATATCTAGTTTTCTATAAGGAATAAGGGATCATGAATGTAATCAATAAGGATTTATGGTAATTCAGTATGTTGTAGTGTTTTAAAAGAATACATGATGAAGGTGTTCACATGTTGTTACGTAGAAAAAAAAAGAGCTTCATTATGTTTACCTTCCTCATAAAATCTGGACTGTGAGTTGGACAGAAGTATTTTGGATAACTATAAAGGTTGGAATGGATTATATTTTACATTGGATACTACTGTTAAGGTTATTTTTGGATATTTATAAAAAGGACAACACGCAGACCGAGTGACAACCCATCATGTCGGACAAAGCTGTGGGAATCGAACCCTCAACCATAGTGCGATTGGGATTAATCGCCTACCACTGGACTACGCGAAGTCCCTGGTTATTACAAAATAGTTTTTCTAATCTAATGGTATGTGTTAATATTTGGAACCTTATACAATTAGAATAAATAGAATATTTTTGAGTTCTATTACCTTTTAGAGTGAAAGATGGGTTTTTGGTAAAAATTTATTAACGAATGAAAGTATACATAACAAGTATGTATATTACCTTACGTTCTTAGTAAATCTCCTAAATAAATTCCTCAACATTATAAAAGGTAACTTAAAACAAAAATGTTGTCGGTTAACTTTTCCAACTGGGGATTCAATGACCGTTTAACCAGTCACAAGTTTGTGATTTTCTTGTAGTTAAACTTTCTCCTAATCCTGTTTTCTATAACTCTCCATCAGACCTTGATGGTTTGTTTCTCCTCCATATCCATATTTTCATAGAATCCTAGAATGGGCTATATCGGGTGACCTTTGTACTTATCTTGCTTTCTTTTAATGTTATATATTTATTAACCTTATTTCCGATGTGGGTTTTCCACAAAGGTATTTTCTCTTTTCAACCTTTTATTTTCAAAGAAAAATTTCAAATTGCGAGGACGCAATTTATTGAAGGAGGGGAGAATGTAACACCCCAAGCTTCCACGGTACGTTTCACTTCGAATAATGCAATAGCGTGTGTTGTACGCAACCTCGAGCTCTAACACACACCACAACGAATTAAACTAGCCGTTGTGAATAGTAATACCTACTTTTTGAAATTTTATAAATTTTATTTATCAAAATGGACTTCATTTTTGGATTCGGAATGTCGGAATTAGCCTATGTTGAATTTTTGGTATTTTTCTGAGAACTTCTATTTTTTATGAATTGTGAAAAATACTTAAAACAACTTTTTTAATCAAAATAATTTATTGTGATAAATTAAACTATTTAGTAGTTTTAAAGTATAATTAGAATATATTTTTACCATTTTATCCAATGCTGGTCATTAGAATTAATTTAACATTGAAATTGGACATAAACAATTGCCAATCTTTTGATATAAATTGTTTCTTAAAAACACGTTATTTGTTGTGACAGCGGGAATTAATTATAAAATTAACTAATGCAACTTATATGTTTGGAATTTTGTAAAATAGACATCATTGTTGAATTCGGAATATCAATTATAGCTTAGGGTGAAATTTTGGCATTGTTCTGAAAAACTTCAATTTTTGATGAATAGTGAAACCACTAAGTGGTAGTTAAATAACTGATTTTTCGTTTAAATGAAATATTACCACTTCTGTGATTTTATTTTCAAAAATCCGACATACATGGTTGTCATTAAGAAGTAAAATGTGGTTCAATGAGATTAAAATAATTTTTTGGTGAATAGTAACTTTTAAGTTCTTAATCGCGATTAGAGGTAATTAGTGTAGTTTAAGGTAAAAATAATGTTTTCATAATATGAGATGAGCTTGACACTTGTCCTACTCCTATTGGATGAGTCATGGCCGACCAAGACAACCCATGAGTCAACTTGGGGACCCCATGGAGCCACTTTAGTTGGAAAATGACATTAATATATATTTATTTAATGTTAAAATTAAATTGATACAAACATGAGTTGTTTTACTAAAACAGTTTTTAAGTGGGGTTACACAAGTCCAAATTTTGATTATAAATATTCATTAGAAATCTAGAAAGAGTTACTACATCATAGTATTTTTTTTATAATTTTTAGACATTAAATAAATTAAATTATTTATGACATCATTATGATGCAGTGATGACCTCATTATTTAACGATTTTAATAAAATGAGAAGATAATGTACAATCCAAGGCTTACACTTGTCCAAAGACTATTGGATGGGTATATTTCTAACCCTTATCACCTTAGCCACGAATTATATAAGTTTGGGACCTTTAGAATCCGAAAAGCATTGTGTAATAATGTAACATTTCAATCTTTCCAAAAGAGCCCCTCCTCTCCTCTTATAAAAGGCCCCCACCTCTACCACCTTATTCACACTTTCAAGCCTTTTGGTTCGGCCAACCTCTGCCCAAATACTCTCACAAATTCCCCCGATTACTCCTAGAAGCCTCACTTTGGGCATAACTCTTCCCAAGGAAGCCTTTGGCTCAAATCAAAAAGAGTTACCCGATTTTGAGGTAATGTCTTCTCTAATGTTGTTTTGTTTCAATTTTCTTCTCCAACCCCCTAAACTCTTTTTATTCATTTCTTTTGTAACAACACCAGTATCCTCAATATACTAGGATGTTGTTATAAGAATTATTCGAGCTACACTTACACACACCTACATCTAATGGTTAAAGAACATACGGTTTCTGTGGATGGCGAATTTCTGCCTCACGAAACGATGATTGTTCAACACTCATATAACACCTTCAAAGGTGGCCATTAAGATGTCACTATTTTTATATATGATATATAATATGTTTATGTTTTACTTATTCTTCTGTATTTCTCATTTATGGCATACTTTATGATTTCCATTATGCGTAAAACGCGGTAATTTCATTTTTGGAAGTGCGGACTACCGCCCCCTCAAAGTGATTTGAATCGTTAATGCCATATGTGGGATGTATAAAGGATGGAGTAAATGGTATTATACACTATATTATACTGTAATAAATTTATATCATTATGATTTCATTCCATTAAATACAAAATAGAAATGAAAGTAGCGTTCATGCGTACGTACGACTTACCGTCTCCATGAACGGTGCATTTCATTTCTTACCTCTAAATGTTACGTAATATTATAAATGAATGTATATAATGGATATATAAGATATATATGACATCTAAATCATGAATATAATTCTGGAGATAATGGATATTCTACCACATAAACAACTTGTAATTATAAGAAGTTTATTGTTGACTCAAGTACCAAAGATCGACAAAACGACCGTTATTAACTTAAATAATTACATAATGTTTATATCATTATAATAAGTGATATAATAAGGATAATTAAATTGAAAATGGTTCTTAATAAGGTATATATTAACTCTAGTTTATTATTCAGGAGGTTAAAGAACGGTTGAGTCAAGTCAGACACGAGGTAAGGGAATTTCTTAACCCAATTTCTATTCTTTGGGTTAATCTCCTACTTTCAAATTATGTCATGATATTATTATGTCCTATCTTGTATTTTTACATTATTTATGTGTACTTATAGTTAATACACATTATAGATGTACTTTATTTAAAAAAAATGATCTTTTTAAGGACTTTGTCTCAATCCCCTTTCATTGAGGCATATTTGGTTTTATACACAACTTTCTTTTATACGGTGTATAAACCCCTTTGACTTTTACGTTTATTCAAAAGGAATCTTTTTTATACGAAGCATTTTGCTAAACGAAAAAAGGGAATGTTTTTCTTTCCGTACTTATGCGGCGACAACGACTTCTCCGCCGCCGTGACCATTATTTGAGTTTCAGCTTCCTCTACACGCCATCACTTTTTTTAAAAGAAAAATAAATACCATGTTTTACCTTTCTTTTATTTAGGTATTGAAAATGGTTTTGAAAGTGTTTTTATTATATCAATATGTTGTATTGATATCTTGTGATTGGAATGTGGAAATGTTATGTTTCCTTTATGCATGTTTTATGTGATATGATTATGTTATGGTTTATGATATGTTTAAACCTATTAATATGAGGAATGCATTGGACTTAATAAGTGACGGGTGGAGCCCGCTATAGCTCCTCGATGCATCGGCAGGTCTCATGAGACAAACTAGTGTCTTGGCACGAGGCCTTGACAAAATCTTGTTTGTGGTCTTGGCACGAGGCCTTGGCTACGTGGTTATGATAGTCTGGCATTATGCATTCCATCATTATGAAAATGGTTAGTGATATTGCATGTGATTATTCGACCATTAGAATATCCATGTGAATAAGTAAATGGAATTATCTCATTTTACTTTTTCCATATTATGTTGAAGTTCATGTTTAAAAGGCTTTTGTTTTAGTTATACATTGCCTTAAATGTTAATGTTTATTATGAAAGCTTCCGCAATATTGTTATCCTAACTGAGCATCTGAGCTCACCCCTTTCAATGTTTTAATATTTTCCAGGATGTGAAGAAGTATTTTATGAATGGCCTGCCGGGATTGTACGAAGAGGATAGAAGTGTGGACTATGGAGACTATGTTATTGTAGTTTTTCACTTTATGATGTAATGTAACGTTTATGAATGTATCTAGTGATTCCAAGGCTACTAAACTAATCGGTCTTTCGAGACTTGATCTTTTGTGATCATGCCAATGTTACGAAGTAATGCACCAGCTCTGGGTAGCTGGGGTCGGGGCGTTACATAAGTAACTTCAAGTTTCTTCCAAATACAATTTGCTACTTCACAAGATGAAATTTGCCTCTATATATTTCTAATCATGGAGAAAATCAAAGTACTGCGTACCTTATAAATCAGTTGATATTCATGATTTTCTTGATTGGCGAGGTACTAACTTCTTTGTCAGGGATTTTATATCCTCCAGTAAGCATAAAAAAATTATCAACACTAGTATTGATAATAAAAGTCTTCATTCAATCTATCCAATAATCATAATCATTTCCATAAAAATAGTTGGTCTTGTAGGATTGAGATTGTCTATAGAACGAACATTGATTCCTGCCATCTTATAGAAAAATCTTTCCACAATAACTTGTTAGTAATAAAAGTTTTGTAAACAATGAAAATATTCCTCAACAAGGAAAATAAAACTAGAGTATCTCTAAGAAAAATATGAATCTAAACTTTATGAGTCTAAAAAATATGATTCCAAAAAATAGAAGAAGTAGATTTCTCTTCTGAATCTAATCATGAGATTAATTCATATTGAACCAAAATTCTGAAGCCAATTGTTAGATTGGTTCAGGATCCAAGGTCACCTCCTCTGATACCAATTGTTTAGATGGTATGTGAGTATGATATACTCTATAATACCAAATATAGGATCGAAATAATAGAGATACCGTATGGAGTATCTAATGATGCTCAATATACAAGAGGGGGTGAATTGTATACTTTAAAAAATTCCTTTGTAACTTTTAAAGATGGTTATGTTTAACAAGGTTAAATAATGTAATTCACAAAACCTCTAGTTCTACACACTTGTTTGATTCCGGAAATATGATTCCAAGAAATTCAATCCAGAAAGGATGGTTCTGGAAATGAAACTTAATGAAAGTTTACAATGATGAAGATTATACCTTAAAGCGTATAGAATCTAACTAAATCAGAGTACAAGTATAAGGAAGTATAAGATAGTTATACTTTCCTTAACAAAAAAAATGCAGTGGAAAACTTGAAACAAACAAGTAACAAGTAGTAAATATTTTAACCCAAAGATAAGGGTATCTAACAACCTTGTATAAAGGTCCCTTGATTTATACTTTCAAGAATTTCTGTCTTACCCAAACCAGGGTAAGCCCTAGATATGAAGATCAAAGTCTGTCTTGCTATCCCCACAAGCTGTCAACTTCAAGGTAGTCGACACCTATGTATTCCTCAGCAAGGAAGCCCTCAACTTCAAGGTAGTCAGCACCTCTGTCTTCATCAGCAAGGAATACCTCAACTTCAAGGTAGTTGGCACCTTTGTCTTCCTTAGCATGGAAGCCCTCAAATTCAAGGTAGTCGGAACCTCTACATTTCTATCCCTGGAATCCCTCGAATGTACTCAGAAAAATTTGGAGTCGCACAAAGAAAGTCTGAACAAGAAGTCCAGTACGCACAAGGAAATGAGAGTATCTCTCTATAAATCACTTCAATAGAATGTAATCTCAAGAGTCATAGAACAGTGTGGAACTCTTTCAAATGAGCTCATATTTATAGGCACAGCTTCAACGGTGGGCTCCCTCCTCCAATAGTCACATTTTTCCTTAAATTTCAGAGGGACCTATACACGTGTCACTCAAAAAGTGGTTAGTTAGTAACTAAAATCACGACATCATTTTATAACAAAACAAGTGTAAGAAAAATTATGGTTACATAACTAAAATCCAATATTCAGAATGTAAGGAAATATGAATATTCTAAGTCTAACCAAAATTGAATTCGGAGTTTATAATACAAGGATATTCAGATTCTGTTTTCTAAGAAATCAGAACCTGAACTCTATAGAATTCTGGAGTCTGAATTTCAAGGAAATTCAGAATCTGGATTCACAAGAATTCGGAACCAGAACATACAAAGTTCAGAGTCAGAGTTCATGAGAATTCATAGTTAGAACTCATAAGAGTTTAAAGTCTGTATTCAGAGAACTCGGAGTCAGAACTTCGAAAAGTTCATTACCAGAATTCGTATTTAGATTTCGAAGTTAGAACTTAGAAGAGTTCATAACTAGAATTCGTAATCAGAATTTGGAGTCAGAAATCAGAAGAGTTCGTAACCAGAGTTCATAATCAAAATTCGGATTCTAAAATAGAATGATTTATATCTAGGTATTTATAAGATTTCGAGTTTTTGGTTTCAAACCGAATTTTACACTTATAAAAATTATGATATGAACAATGAAAACATGGTAAGGATAAATTTCTTTGGGGAAGGAAATTTTTCTTTATAGAAGTAAAACATAGGGTAAAATGAAATTTTCCTTGAGATAAGGTGTTTGTGATTTTAAAAACAAGAAGTGATGGTAAAGTCATAAGGAAACCTTATTGACTTAACAATCTCCCCTAAGTATGAAGGAATGGAAAATTCATAAGGAAAACCTTATTGACTCAACATATGATTAAGCCAAATAACTTGGATAGTGATAAAATTTGCTTAACTTATCCACTTTATATACTATTGTCATTTTATAGTATCTATATTAACCATGTAGTGTAAAAATATAAGAAGACATGGTAAAAGTTAAACTATTTAACTAAGGGTTAAATCTAAATGATAAGGCTAATTTTATGACGTAAACATGTCTAAAACCAATTGGTTGAGAGGATTTAGAACCATCCTTATCTTATCCTCTAACTAAATCACTTTTTATCAATTATAAACCTAAAATAAATTTATAATAAATTAATATTTCATGACTTTCCTAAAGTGCCCCTCACCTCTCCTATAAAAGGGAACTTCTCCTTCTCATTAACTCACACCTCCAAAGCCCTTTATATCATAACAAACCTACCCATTTCCTCCCCCAAATTCCCTAAAAGTTCTCATAGGAAACATTTTGGGCAGAAAACTAACCTAAGGAGTCCTTTTGTGCAAATCATAAGGAGATACCCGAAAAATAAGTAATTATTTTATCACCTCTTTCAAAGTTATTCTCTTATTATACTTCCTATTTATATGTTGTTTCCATACCAGAATAATAAATATAGTATCATACATATTATTATATGTTATTATAATCATGGTACAACTATATTCATCATTTTATCCATCCTACGAATAATAATATCACCATTTGTGCGTACGTATGGATTATCATCTCCAAGTCATGGTGTAATTTGTTATTCAATATTACTTTATTTGGATGGGTATAATGATGAGTATGATAGAAAAAAATAATTAATATGAAATGATTAGGATTATTTATAATTAATATACCATCCAGTTCCATACCATTTAACCATTAAATGAATGATATCATCGCTCGTGCGTACGTACGGCCTGCTGTCTCCACGATGCGATGTGATTCATTCTCCACATTAACCATTAAAGAATGATTATAAAATTAATTTTGTATTAAATATAATATTTATGAACTTAATATAATTTTTTATATGAAAAACATATATCATATTCATAAGAAACATGACTTACAAGACGAAACATGCATAGGAAAATGAAGCAGTTAACACCCAAAACAATGGTAATACAAGAATATTTTTAACAAAACGATATAAGAGGATCATATATGATATCATAAATTAGGATATGGTTATTTTATAATATAATAAAATACTTTAATCATTATATAATATTTTAATTCACCCTCTACTAAAGGAAATTACAAGGTAAGGGTTAATTTCACTGTCTCATTTTCTTATCTGAGATTGTTTATACGTAAGTATCTACTGGGGAATATTTATCATCCACATCCATGTTTTGTAAAAAAAAAATTAAAATATTTTTTCTATTTCTCTACAATTGTTTAAAGTCATTTTTCCCATGTTTTAACTTTTATAAAACGTTTTGAAAGTAATATTTTTGTCACTTTCCAAACAAGGTACTTTATGACCTTTTTGACAAATTAAGGAAAGAATGTTTTTTAACTTATATGGTGCGAGCAACTATTTTCCTCTATTATGATGCCTTAACATTTTCAGGCTTTTCTTAAAAGCTAATATGCTTATTTTTAAAGTAAATTTTTTCTTTTATAGTTACGCAGGCTTTTAAATTATTACAAAGTAAAAATGGGATACTTCACTAAAAGAGTTTTAATGATTTTATTAGATTATTTTCATCTATGTCAACATCCTTTTTTGGATTTTATAATTAATTGAGGTTTATTTATTATGATACAATCTCCCATATTTTATTGAAGGTTTTATGATATTTTGGCTATGGATGTGCTGTTTTTTATATCATTCATGGTTTATGGTTAAAGTATTAACATTTAATATGCTAGTTTTAATACACATGTTTATGTTATGTTTCACCCTTTTCATATGAGGAATGAATTGGACTTAGTAAGTGACCGGTGGGGCCCTCTATATCCCCTCGATACATCAGCAGGTCTCATGAGACAAAATAGTGTCTTAGCATAAGGCCTTGATAGAATATTTGTGTATAGTCTTGGCACAAGGCCTTGACATAGTTGTTATGATGTCCGGCATTATGAATTCCATTGTTATGAGATTAGTTATTAATTTTACATGTGATTATTCAACTAGTAGAATATATATGTGAATGTTTAAATGGAATTATTTGATTTATTCTTTCCATATTATGCTAAAGATAATGTTTTAAAAGGATTTTGTTTTAGTTTTGTATCTTGCCTTAAAAGTTTGTGATTATATGTGATAGAGTCCTCTATATTGTTTATCCATACTGAGCATATAAGATCACCCATTTATTATGTTTTATTTTCCTAGGATTCCATGAATTGTTTTATGATTGATTTGTAGGGTTAAGCTAGGTGAATAATGGAGTTCTCAGAGGATTATCTACGCTGTATTTTATGTTTGAAATTGTAATGTAATGTTTGTGTATGTAATCTATTTTTCAAGACTGGTAAAATAATCGGTCCTTAGAGATTTTATTTTCTTATGATCATTCCACTGTATTAAAATAATGCACCTAATCTAGGATTCTTGGGTTGGAGCATTACATGGTTCCTAGTAGAAGGCATGGAAATCGTGTAAACATGTGTATCCCATGTTTGGATTTCCCTCTGATGCAAGATAATGATGTTAGATCTGGTGTTGCGACTGGTGCTCAGAAACTTATAACTATACTAGGATAGTTGAATCAGGTTATGAAAAATAACATTACCTGTATATATCATCTTGATCCACAATGTGGAGGATCTATTTTAGGCTTCTTTATGCGGCAACAGCCTCTATCATTCAATGGGGCTACAAACCCATTTGTAGCAGAGCCATGAATAATTTCTTTAGAGAAGATATTTCTCTCTTTTGGATGTAATGAAAGAGAGAAGGTTATCATAGAAGTTTATCATCTATCGGGAGATGCGGATCAGTGGTGGTATTTAATTCAAAACACAAAGGAGGAAGAAATAGAAGAAATGTAATGGAGGGATTTTAAGGAAATCATCTTAGAAAAATACTTCCCTCATGAACAGTGAGAAAATATGGAAAGGTAGTTTCTTAATATGAAGTAAAAAAGGATGAGAATGTTGCAATGTATGAATCTAACTTCACAAGGTTCATAAGCCATGTCGCAGACTACATAAGTAATCCAAGGAGCAAGATTGATCGATTCTTTAATGGTTTAAAACAATTCCTCTGAAGGAAACTTGTCTTCCAAAGTTTCTCATCAGTCGAAGATATTGTCTCATGTGATGTAAATAGATAGAAATAATTCTCTATGTCTTATTACTTTAAGGGAAAACAATAGAAGAAGAGGGTAGTGGAGGATAGAATGGATAAAGGTAAGAATAAAAAGGGTAATTTTCTAACATGTGATACTTATGGAAGGAAACCCCCTGGTGCCTACTTAAAAGGAAAAGGAGTGTGCTAAAAGTGTGGAAAGAAAGGCCACCATGTTGGTGATTTTAAGGGAAATAAGGAAGCTATCAATGCTCAATGCTATAATTTTAGGTAGATGGGACATTATGCTAATGATTTTCTAAAGTTTCAAGGAAATGTTCTTCAGAAAAGGCCAAGGAAGAAATGCCAATCTTATGCGATCACAACTACTGAATTTGAAGTTATAATTATGTGGTGGTAGGTACTATAATCATTTCCTTAAAAATTTCCAATGCTTTATTTTATTCTGGATCATCACAATCCTTTACATGATCCCAATTTTCTCTAAAAATTAGATATTTCCAATTCTCCTTAACATGGGAGTTGTCAGTCAAAACTACTATGGGAAGTATCATTGCAACAAAGATGTATATGGAAATCCCCATTATGGAATATAAATGTTCTTAATCTTCTAATTTCATCATCATACTCATGATTGAATTTTATATAATCATATGTATGGATTGGATTTTAAATTATTATGTGAAAATATATTGCAAGAAGAAGGAATTCACAATTTTTGAGAATGATGTGGAATCCCTTATATTTAGGGTAGAAACATCACCATCTGGTTCTCATCTATATCCATCCTTAGTATCTCTACTGAATTTAATTCTTGGGGAGGATGATAACTCGTTATCTATGAGTGAGTAAAGAAATATTCAAATAAAGTATGTACCTATTGTGCAAAAATATATTGATGTTTTTTCAAAGGATTTACCTGGAAATCCTCCAGAGCATGAAGTTGACTTCTCAATTGATTTAATTATTGGTGAAAGACATATATCAAAGACTCCTAATATAATGGTCATTATGGAATGATTTAAACTGAAAAAATAACTAGAGTAATTTAGTGATAAAGTATTTATTCACCCAAGTATTTTTCCATGTGGATCCTTTGTTCTTTTCATTAAAAAGAATGATGGATCTATGAGGTTGTGAATTGACTACAGAGAGATCAATGTTATAACAATAAAGAACAATTATCCCCTACCTCACATTGATGATTTATTTGATCAACTTCATAGAACCCAATATTTTTCTAATATTTACCTTCAATTTGGATATCATTAGTTGCATGTGAGGAAGGAAGATATTCCAAAGACATCATTTCAAACCGGGTATGGGCATTATGAATTTATAGTAATTCCTTTTAGACTGAATAATTCACCCTATGTATTTATAGATATAATGAATAGGTTTTTGAAGTAACATCTTGATGATTTTTTGTGGTATTTATTGATGATATCTTGGTATACTCCAAAAGCTACAAATATTGTGAAAATCACTTGTGCATTATTTTGAAGACTCTTAGAGGAAAACAATTATATGGTAATTTTAGAAAGTGTGAATTTTGGCTTCAATCTGTTTCTTTTCTTGTATATATTGTCTCTAAGGATAGAATAGTTTCTGATCCTGCAAAGACAAAGGCTATTTAGGAATGGCCTACACCAACAAACATAACCGAGGTACATAGTTTTATTGGTTTAGTAGGTTATTTTCTGCATTTCATTCAGAACTTTTCCTAATTAGCCAACCCATTAACCAAGATTACTCGTAAAGGGGTTAAGTTTGTATGGAAAAAAGAATGTGAGGAATGTTTCGAAGAATTAAAGAGGATATTAGTGAATTCTTTGATCCTAACTCTACCATCGGGAAATTATGGGTTTGTGATCTATAATGATGCATCAAATAAAGGACTTGGTTGTTCCCTTATGTAGAATGATATATTTATTGCCTATGCATCAATATAGTTAAAACTTCATGAACAAAACTATCCTAATCATGGTATTGAGTTAGTTGTGGTGATCGTTTATCTAAAAAATATGGAGACACTATCTCTATGGTGAAAGATGTGATATATATACGGATCACAATAGTATGAAATATATCTTCTCATAAAAAGAAATCAACATGAGGAAAATGAGATGTCTCGAACTACTCAAGGATTATGATTGTTCTATAGACTACCACCCAAGAAAGGAAAATAAGGTAGTGGATGCATTGAGCAGGAAGGATCATGAAATTTTAAACAAAATGAGGATTGAAAGGGATCTTGTATTCATGGATATATTAAGGATTGAAATGGGAATTAACAAATAAGTTAAAATATAATTACTTTTTCAATTGGTTTCCCAACTATCTTTATTATAAAGGATTAAAAAATTTCATCCTGATGATGAGAATCTTCAAAAGAAAATTAATGCTTTGAATGATGACAAGTTGGAAGAATTATTATATGAAGATGGAATTCTGATGTTTGGGAAGAGGCTTTGTGTTCCCACTATACTCGAGCTAAAAAGGGAGTTATTGGATGATGTCTATAGTTCTAATTTCTTTATACATCCTGTTAATACTAATATGTATAGATATTTGAAGGAATATTTTTGGTGGGATAACATGAAGAGGGAAATTACTTATTATGTATCAAGATGTTTAGTATGTTAATAGGTGAAGGCTGAAAGACAACATCCTAGATGAGTCGTGAAACCTCTATCTATTCCTACATTGAAATGGGAGGACATTACCATGGATTTTGTCACTGGATTACCCAAATCTCTAAGAATGAATGATGCAATATGTGTAATTGTTGATCGACTTACGAAATCTGCACATTTCCTCGCTATAAGGGATGATTTTCCATTGGAATTCCTTGTATGACTCTAAATCAATGAAGTTATAAATCATCATGGGGCACCTCTTTTAATAGTGTTTGACTGTGATCCTTGATTTACATCAAAATTATGGAAGAGTATTCAGAAATATTTGGACATTGAGCTTTGTTTGAGTGCTGCTTATCACCCCCCAAACTGATGGGCAGTTAGAAAGGATGATCCAAACTTTAGAAGACATGTTGAGATCTTTCTCACTCAACTTTAAAGGTATATGGGATCATTATTTAGCCTCGGTGGAGTTTTCATACAATAATAGTTTCCATTCTAGTATTCAAATGGAACCATATGAAGCATCGTATAGAAAGAGATATAATACACCAATATATTGAGATGAAGTTGGTGAAAGGAATCTTTTGGGCCCAGATCTTGTGGAGGAAATAATGGAGAAGGTAAAAACTATTCAAACCCATATCAAAGAAGCTAAAAGTAGGAAAAAGATCAATGTTTATAATCAAAGGAAGTATTTGGAATTTCAAGAGTGATATTACATTTTCTTGAAAGTATCTCATTGGAAGGCCATTATAATAATTAGAAAGAAAAAAAAATTGAACCCCAGGTACATTATCTCTTTTGAAATTCTGGAGAGAATTATAGTTGTGTCTTATCATTTAGAAATGACACCTAGCATTTCTAAGGCACACAATATGTTCCAAGTATTATTATTGAGAAATTACATTCCATACCCAATGCATGTCCTCACTTATGAAGGTATTGAATTAGAACCTCACTTATCTTACAATGAGGATCCTATCTAGATTATGGACACTAAAGAATAGGTATTGAGGAATCAGATGACTCAGCTGGTAAAGTTACTTTGGAAAAATCATAAAAATAAAGAGGTAGCATAGGAACCTGAGTAACTTGTGATTAAGACCTACCCAAATCTTTTTATGGGGTAACATTATGGTAATTTAAAAAATGAACTTATTTTAAGGGAGGAAAAATGCAACACCCCAAGGTTTTAAAAATAAATTTATTATAGAATTAATTCAACACTGAGCCTATGTGAAACAAACACTTTGATATTTATAAGAGATATTTATAACATGGTCTTTAGATGTAATTTTTCCACTTCTATGATTTAAATTTCAAAAAACTGACATACACTGTTGTGATCAGTAAGATATTTAGAGTTTGATAGAATCAACTAACATTTTAGTGAATAGTAACTTACTTTTGTGAATAGTAACTTATCCATATTAATAGTAATATTACCAATGGAATAGTAAACTCAGCTAATAAAATATAAAGAAAATTATTGTTCCATAATTTCTGTTTTAAGTTTAGTTTTTTTTAAATATGAGGAATTTGATAAATTGATTTTTTCGGGTAAAAATCGTACATTTAAGAGAGATTTAAATTATTATATCAAACTAAGGTTTTATTAATGTTTATTATAATGAAATATTATTATAAAAACACTATTTTTTAATTAAAATGATAAAATAATTTTATTTTTTAAAAGTGTCGAAAATTTTCATTTTATTATACATTTTATGAGTGCTATTTTTTAATAAATAAGTATTTTCATAGATAAAAGTTAAAATTTTCATATTTATAGAATTATTATGATAAAATAAATTTCATTTTTTAATTCATAAAATCTATATTAGGTTACTCTGAATTTATGATAATTGTATAAAATACTTTAGTTTTTCATGAATAGTAAAAAAATAGTTTTGAGTTTTCGGTATGTTTAATGAAATAATAATGATGTAATAATTAATATAAAATTATGGTAGACTTGTGTACTTTAAAATATGATATGAGTTGTCCCATGTGGCCAATACCATGGTAAAATACCATGCGCAAGCCCATGGTTTTTCATATACCGCTGTTGAGGTGTCCTCAGAAATTAATAAACAATTCCATCACTTTAGCTATAAATACCCACCCATTTATTCCATTACATTCATTCCAAATTCATCATAATTAAAGTTATGGTAGTTTTCCCTCCATATTATTCCTCCCAAGGTGTCCTACCATGGTTTACTTAGTCCCACGAGGTCCCAACCTTCAAGTGTTAGGAGTTACTCTACAAGGTAAGGGAATCTGCCACCCTTCTGTTTTTCAAGCACTCCTTTTATGTTATTACTTTTTTAATTTTCATTGGATTATGTTGGTATATGTCATTAAATATCCCACTTACTATCCATATTATGTAAAAATTATGAGATACCCCTTTTTCTCTCATCAAAATATTTTATGACTTTTTAAGTGACATTGTTAGGCTGCCGAATTTTTGTAAGGGATTTCTCAACTTCTCTTTTTCTTTCAATTTCCTTTATTTTCTTTTTATCTCCTCAAACCCCCCCATAAAAAATGTATGATAACTCCATTACCTTAAATATACTATAATTTTGTTATTATAATGTAATAATTCATCATCATCACTCATTTGTCCTCCTTTTATACAAAAAATGAAAACACTGTCCAAGATGTGTTAATTTATCGCATTCAAGGACGACGAGTTTTCAATTTCTATTATTGTCTTCATGGATGTTCATGAAACAATTTTTATGGTTTAACCAGAATATAGTATATGTTTTATAACCTACTTAATGTTATATAACCATTATATATATATGTATATGACAAAACTAGTACGTAATAATCAAAGAAAATTCATCGTAAAAATCTAAATGATTATCACTAAATGTTTTATCTATTGATTCATTCTCATACCATGTACCAAAAAGATGTATATATATATATATATAACCATTTAAACTCCTGTATATTCATTAATAATATATAAGTTCAGTTCTAGAAAATTATATCCATTCCACATTAACTTCATTACTTATAATCAAGTAGATTGATTATGAAATCAAAGAAAATAAACACTCTAGAACCAAGGACTTTAATCTTATAACTTATCAATAAGAACATAAATGAACTTAACAAAACTATAATGAATAAAATATATGTATAAAAGGTTATTAATTAACTAATTAGTGGATTTAATTTTATTATCCAGAACATTAAGGACTAGTGCAGAATAAATTCGTATACAAGGTAAGGACTTTCTACCCGAACCTCCATTTTCATTTGGGTTACTCTTATTCTATAATTACCTCAATGAAAATATTATTTATTCTTATTTACACCTAATAAATTATATTTTAATGTTATATATATTTATACTAATAATAATCCTTCTTTTTTCATGTGGAGTTACATGTTTTAAAAGGATCTTCCAAAAATTCTTCCCGAAATACAAGCCCGATTCAAGGGAACTTATCAAATTCTTACCTATATTCAATGAAACTCTATAATATGTTTTTATCCATAATTATTTTTCTAAAATAAATAATTTTTTTCTGAAAAAACTATATTATTTCACTTCTGGTTTTATATAATGATTTTTTCAAAAGATCTATTCTTTTCAAAGTAAAAGAGTATTTATTTCAAGAATTACTCGATGATTTTATAAGAGTATTTTCATTTGTTTCAACACTCTTCTTGATTATTATGTGTAATTGGGACTAATATTTTATGAAATCATATACCATATCTTATTTAATGGTTTATAATTATTTTTATTATGGATGTTACATATTGAAACCATTCACCATATTACTCTAAATGGTTAGTGTTTATGTTTGGGGAAAGTTATTTACATTTCATATGTTATTTTCAGTATGAATGTATATGTTATTTATGTTTATCCCCATTCATATGAGGAATTTATTTGAATTATTAAGTGATGTTTGGGTCCCTATATATCCTTTTTATGCATCATTAGGTCTCATGAGACAAAAAAGATATGGACTTGGTCAAGGCCTTGCCCATTTTCTGATATGGTTTTGGATGAATCCTTAATCATTTTTAGATGTCTTGGACTAGGCCTTGATGGTATATTTAATAATTTCTAGTATTATTAATATCCATCATTATGAAAATTTATAGTCTATGAGGTTATTAGACTATTTGAATACCCATTATTATGCTTTATTATGGCATTATTTATTCACCCCTTATTCCTACCATATTATGTTCAAGTTAATTTTTAAAGGAATGTGTTTTTAGTTATTCACCATGCCTAATGTTTATGTTTATTATATATTCCATTATATTTATTACCCTTACTGAGTATCTAATCTCACACCTTTATTATGTTTTATTTTCCCAGGATGTGAAGAAGTAAATTATGAATGACCTACATGGGTAACCTAGGAGTTATTGATGTTTTGAAAGGAATTTTCATATTGTATTTCATTTAAAGTTGTAATGTTGAACTTATGTATGTATCCAGTTTTCTAAAACAACTAAACCAATTCTCTTCTTTAGGATATTTCTTTATTGTAATCATTCCAATGTAATGAAATAAGGCATCATCTCTGGGAAACTGGGGTTGGATCTTTACATTAGGGATACTTGGTCTAGGTACCCTTTGATACCCAATTATATCACCATCAGTATGATCAATTACTTGGTTTTATTATAGGACTAAGTGAACCAAAACAGTATTTAAACATAATCATTATATATTATATAATGGTTATACGCAAACTTGGGTGATTAGTTGGTGCATAACATAACACTCCTCAAATCACACAATAATGATCATGCAACCCATAAAAAAGAGATTAATAATTGATAAATAAGTGTGTAGTAACCTAAACATAAATTTAAAATAGAAAAACAATCCCTCCATGAAAATCCCCCTACAATTTCTTCACCCAATACAATGGAACTATCCCCTCATATTAATCATGAGGAGGAATGAAAACATGGTTACCGGGAAGTAAAGAATGGCAGTGGTGGTAGGTCCCTAGATTGTGTGCTCTAGTCGTCGGGTCTATTTTCATGTATCTAGTATTCCCTATCTCTATAATACAGTATATGGGATTAAAAATATATAGGATTTATATTAATAACCATTATAACTATGTATTAAAGGTTGTTTTTTATGGAGGGTTCCTGTCATGAGAAGATTTCATAACATGAAATGTGTTGTTATGGCTTTCTAAAATCTACTCCTTTAATTAAACTCATAAAGTGAATGGATTTAAAATAATGTAAAACTTCTCTAAATTGATTAAAAATGTGGTGGATCTCCTTTATAATGTGAACAGGTAATTTAAATCTTAGTATACATTTTTTCTTCAAAAATTGAGCATCATCACAATTTTTTGGGACAACAAGAGCATTTTCACATCATAAAAGATGAAGTCACACCATAAATATCTTGAGCTCTCCTCCAATTTTGCTTTTTTATATTCTCTCTTCACATATTTTATCACATTCATGACCTGAATGATATTCATGACATCAATGGTCATGTTCCTATATTTTTTATTCAGTTTCACCTTGTTTCTTCAGTTTCAAGGCTTGAAATCAGCCTTTGGTCATCCCATGTCAAGGGAAGTCATTCCATTATAAAAATATTGATTTATTTGGATAATTATTCTCATTTTTCATTGATTTTTATTATCCTTATAAATTTGTATCAAACCATTAAATATCCATAAATAATATAAATAAATTTACCATGATCAATGTATTTTAATATAAAAAAGGTATGCCTGAAATATTAATATCAATTTAAAAATTTTGTTATCCTATAATGATATCCTACACAATGTGATAGATAACATAATAATAAAATTTGGTATGACTCACAATTGTAAACATGTTGTGGATACTATAGAGTTTTGGTAATATTTCTTCCATAGGTGTATATGATATTAACTTCCATATGTCTCTCCAAAAAACGATGAGTGACATGGAATGCACTTTATGCCTAAAGGTCTGAT
The DNA here is from genome assembly GCA_963277665.1 of Viscum album. Classification (NCBI taxonomy): domain Eukaryota; kingdom Viridiplantae; phylum Streptophyta; class Magnoliopsida; order Santalales; family Viscaceae; genus Viscum; species Viscum album. Next base: position 98,771,679 of record OY728130.1, on the reverse strand, counting down.
TCAAATCCATTTACTAGAGGGATAATTTACTCTATATCTATCGTAAACAATGAGGTTTAAGTATCAACACCCCTTGAGAAAAACCAATCTCTTACTATTTTATGTCCTTGTAGCCTTCCTTAACTGAGATGTTAGGATAGTAATATCTTAAACTTTAGGAATTTTTTTGTGCATCACTATAATGGAAACCCATAGTATGTTAGTGGAAAAAAATAAAGGAAATAATTTGAGATGTAAATACTTAATATTATCCAATGAATCATTAACCCCATCATTTATTGTTTCCTTGATAGTAGATATAACCAACGGTTCCCTTAGTGGTGGCCCCATTACTACATCTTGAGACTCTACCTCTCCCATCATTAGCGCTGCATCTACTTTCATTTTTGAGGGAACCAAATCATGCAAGATCCTTGTTTTTTGTAAAGGTATGTTTTCATTATGTTTTGGTTGAATCGCTTGTTTCAATCTTCAAGGGATGTTTCCTAAATGTGTGAGAGGCCTTGGGGGTGTTCCGGGGGCACGGGGCACGGAAGAAAGGAAATATGGGCAAGACAGGCCTGGGCGCACGGCATGTGCATGGCCAGGAAAACCGTGCGGCCTACCCATGATAAATTGTGCAACCCTTCCTCCTCCGGATAGAATCATGCGCACGGTTTGTGGACGGTTTTCCAAACCGTGTGGCTAAATTGTGCGACCCCTCCTCCTCCGGACAGTGGCATGGACTCGGTTTGCGCATGGTTTTCCAAACCGTGCGAACAAACCGTGCGGTCACTTAATGTTGGGAAAAATTACAAGTTTTCCACTCTGGGATTTAAAACCCCACTCGGTATTTCCTCTCATTTTCTCCCTCTCCACCCTAGTCACGAACCAAATTGCCCAAAGGCTCCAAGAGACCAATCTCCTTCGATTCTAAGGAGTTTTTGGTGCCGTTGGTTGCGGATCAAAGCTCCAGGTAAGGCTAATCCCATCCTTGCTTCTCTTTTTGGTTTAGGGTTTGTATCTTCTCTCCCTCTCATTATGAAGCTCTAAAACCCTAACTTTTGGGTGAGTTTTAGGTTGAAGCTCCAAAGGTTGGTTGTATCGAGGTCTAAGGACTCGATTGAGAGTGCTTTCAATCGCGGTTTCAAGGTAGCTGGTCTACAAGTGATATCCCATAGTTATTTGGGTATTTGAGCATGTTTAGTTGTGTTCTTGCTTTCCTTTGGTTATGTTTTGGATAACCTTGGAAGGTTTAGTAATAATGGTGTTAAAAATGGAAAATGGGAACCCTCACGATCCCTATGGGATGTGTTAGGATAGACTTGACATAAATGGGGCCATCCATGGGATGTGTCGGCTTTTCCCAGATTTAGGGATTAATATTAAACAGGTGACCTTGTTGTAATGAATTATAGAGCCATTGATAAATATGTTGGCATGATCGGTTGAACTTGGAATAGATTTTAGGTGATGCACCTAGACTTGGAAATAACCTAAGGGTTAAAGTGGAATGGGTTAAGTGATTGATTCATGGGAATGATGAACATGTTAAATGGGTTAATGTGTAAACTGATTAAAGACCATAATGGGATAGATTATGGGTTTAATGATGAATGATTAGTGAGATAGGAATAACCCATGGGAATTGGTTGAATGTTTAAAATGATGTGAAATGGTAATGTGTTAATGGGTTAAGGCATGATGTGGTTTCCCATGTGGGTTGTGGTGAATAGTGTTTGCCGAAGGGCAATGGTTTGGATGGTTGATGGTTACTTATATATAAGCATGTGCACATGGATTCGTAGAGTGGGGTATGACATGAGGATCTATGCCCATGGGATGAGTGAAGACTGAGGTTCTAATCTCCACCCTAAATCCATGAGTTAGGAAAGGGGACTGAGGGTCTATTCTCCTAACGGTTGCATACACCCGGACTGAGGCTTCGAGGTGAGGTTATGGTTGCTATGAGGGGGTTAGTCATAGTGAGATAGGATAACGATGTGTTTACCATCTTGCATGTGGTTGTTGGACTTAGACCCATGTAACATAGTTTATGTGATTAACCCATGGAAATGTGATGAATTGGTAAATGGTGATAATGGGTGTGTAATGAATGGTAATGGAAGTAGCAATAGATTGGCTCTAAACTGGTTAATGGTAAGATAAATAATTACTTGGAAATTATCATTCATATTCCATTGCATTAAATATCTATTTAGACTAGATATTTTGTAGACATAGTTGGTGGTGGCCTACTGAGTTGTACTCACACCCTGCCCAGGCCACCGTTGGGTACCCGAGCAAACTTCATGTTTGTAGGTCAGGATAAGGGCAAGGGTCCTTGATGGATAGTTGAGTGGACATGGGTATCACTTGGTGGAGGATCTGGACTTGGAGTTGGGACCATTTTGGGGATTTTGGCCGTTGTCTTTATTTTGGGGTTTTTTCCACTTTTGCACTTTTATTATGGCATGACATGTTTGATTGTGGGAAATGGTTGTTATACATGTTCCTTGTTTGTTGATTATTGTTTCCGCTATTGGTTTAATTTTTTTATGGCTTACTCTGATAAAAAGGGGGTATAGTCTCCCCACTTGACCACATAGACCCCCGCTGCTAGTTGGAAGCCTTTGGCATACAGGGAGGCACGCTTAAGGTCATGTAACCACTCATCTTGGAGCACCGATTTAGTGGCTTCCTAGTCGGGGATGTTACAAAGTGGTATCATAAGAGGTATTTCTTCTCCTTCTCTGAGGTATTGTTATTTGGGATTGGTAGCCAAGGGTTAAGATGTGTCGGGACTTGGTAATGAGCTCATGCTTGGGAGTAGCTAACCCAGGTACGGGGGAAACCCAAGTCACCTTGGGTGGGAAATGATGTTATTGGTTGTGTGATGTTACAGTTGATGATATTTCACCGTTGGGTGATGCACATGTGGTTTGTTGTGATTGTTTTATGACATTTTTCTCATGGCCTTAACGAAATGAGGATTTTCATTCATACATCATTGTAGGCACCTAGGGAGATAGGTGACATGCATTGTGTTATGCACACACACGGGGTGGGTGTGTGAGGCAGGAAAGTAGGGTGCATTATGCATTTCATGAAACCAAGAAATAATGAGAAGAATAAAATAAAACAAGTGGGTAAATGATGTTTAATGGAGTAATAAGATTTGAAACAAGTTGGAAAATTTTGTTGGGTTAGTATATGAAATGGGTTGTTGTATCTAGTAAATATATTTTCATGGAGTCATGAAAGTTTATGGTATGCATGCTAAATCTCGTGCTTGACATTATAGAGAAATGCCACCACAACTTCAGTTACCAATTGGATAATGGGAGGGTGTTTCTGAGAACACTCCTCCAGTAGATGATCAAGAAAATTTGGTGATCAATAAAGGTAGAGAAGACTAGTTTCGAGATAACATGGCTTGCCTTATGCAGATGATGGATCGGGACCCAGGGAAGGTTGCACCGAGTAGGTTTGAGCTGACCAGGGAGTTCCAGCTGTAGCACCCTCCGACCTTCACTAGAGAGGGTGGTACATAAGCAACAGAGTTCTGGTTAGAGTCTGTCCAGACGATACTGGACCATCTAGAGACCCCTGTTGAAAAGTAAGTGAAGATGGCCACTTATATGTTGCGACGCTAGGCAAAGGGTTGGTGGGACATTTAGGCTCAAATCAAGCAGGCTAAGGGAATGTCGTGGAAGGTGTTTCAGGAAAAGATTCTAGAGAATTTCTACCCAGAGACCAAGAGACAAGAGCGGATACAATGTTTATGAGCCTGACTCAGGGATCGCTATTGGTGATGGACTATGCTAGTCACTTCACTGATTTGTGACGCTTTGTCCCAATGTTAGCAGGGGGTGAGGTAGTAGTAGAAAGGTGTTTCCAAGATGGGATGAGACATGAGATCAGGTCTCAAGTAAACATCTTCCTCTTGAAGAGGTTTGCAGAGGTAGTAGATCAGGCACTGATCTCGGAAGGAAACCTGAAGGGAGCTTCGGGTAGTGGACTTGTGGTGTCAGTGGGACAGATGAGCGGTGCAACTACTGAAGATCAAAAGCAACGCCGTGAGAGCTCACAGCATGGCGGAAGTATGAAAATTGGCTAGAAGAGGGGGTTAGCCTCTCAGAGTGGGAACCAGGTGTTTTTTTATCAGTGCAGCAGGCCGGGGAATATGCATGGCCAGTGTCCTCGACCTCTAGTTGGGTGTTGTTCTTGCGGAAGGATGGGGCATGTGTAGAGATTCGGTAGAAACCCTCGGTAGGCAGGTGATAATAATGGTGAAAAACAGGTGCCGGGTACGGGAAGGGGATCAGTTTCCCCATATCAGGCAGGCAGTTGGAGCTCCATGGGCCGTACTGGCAGGGGAGGTGGACATGGAACTCCAGGGCAGGATCACTCATGCCAGAAGGGCAATGCATCACAGGGCGTTCAGGCTGGGGCCTAAGGTAGAGGGGCAGGTCAGCTTCAGGAAGTTCAGTTTGTGCCTAGTGGTGCCGAGGCTAGACTGTCGACTGTTCGAGGTATGATACTTATAGGTTCTACTCTTGTTAGTTCGTTGTTTGACATAGGTTCCACACACTCTTTTGTCTCTGCTCAACTTGTGGTAGCGCTAGGTTTACCTGTGGAGAGGGTGTGTGGAGTTATGTCAATTGACACTCCGTTGGGGGTGCAGGTTGAGGATATCAAGTAATAAAAGGGGTGTGCCTTGGAAATTGGTGGGTATTGTTTTCTTTGGGATTTATTCATTCTCAAGATGTCATCATTTGACCTAATTCTGGGAATGGATTGGTTGGTTTTGTATCGGGCGCACATAGACTGTTATCGTGGAAGAGTATCATTTAGGTTGCTTGAGGGTGATGCTTATGTCCACCATGGCGAATGGGATGTTCGAGCAGGGCGTGCGGGTCTATTTTGTCAACAGATGAGAGGACTCACGGCTCGAGTGTCATGTCTCATGCTTGATGACAATTCAAGAGGGGAGCAGTCTGTTTTCCCTCCTGTGGTGGATCGGTTTCAGGACGTGTTTCCGGAGGATTTCTCGGGGTTGCCCCCTGAGAGGGATGTTGAGTTCACGATCGAGTTGCTGCCGGGAGCGGAGCCAGTTTCTATTCCGACATACCGAATGGAACCGACAGTTTTCCAGGAACTGAAGGTTCATATTGAGGAGCTAGAGCATAAGGGGTTTATCCATCCTAGTACGTCTCCTTGGGTATCTCCCATTATTTTCACAAAGAAGGTCGTTGGGCCGTTAAGGCTGTGTGTTGACTATCGAAAGTTGAATTAGATGACAGTGAAAAATTGGTACCCTCTTCCTAGAATTGATGACTTTTTTGATCATTTGAGGGGTGCATCGGTGTTTTCTAAGATTGATCTGAGGTTGGGGTATCACCAGTTGAGGGTGAGGTCTTCTAACAAACCACGGACATCTTTCCAAAGTCAGTACGGGTTGTTTGAGTTTGTGGTAATGCCTTTTGTCTTGACCAAAGAACCGGTGGTGTTTATGGCTTTGATGAACCGGATCTTTCATCCCTACCTAGATCGGTTTGTGGTTGTCTTTATAGATGATATCTTAGTGTACTTGAAAACTCACAACGATCATGCCCAACATCTTGACATCATCTTGGGTACACTAAGAGAGCATCGGTTATACACCAACCTATCAAAGTGCCAATTCTGGATAGGTGAGGTGCATTTTCTGGGTCACATCATCTCAGAGGCAGGTGTGTCAGTTGATCCAGAGAATGTGTAGGCTTTTTTACCTTGGGAGCAGCCCAAGAGCATTTCTGATGTTCAGAGTTTTTTGGGTTTGGCCAGGTATTACTGAAGGTTCATTCAAGATTTCTATCACTTGGCAGCACCACTCTAGGGCTTGACCAAGAAAGGAATCAGGTTTGAATGGTCTGAGGCTTGTGAGAATGCCTTCCAAGAGTTGAATAAGCGGCTGACAACCGCACCTATATTGATCTTACCTGAGCTGGGTAAGAAGTACATCGTGTTTTGTGATGCGTCCGGAATTGGAATTGGGGCTGCGTTGATGCAAGATGAGCGGGTGGTGGATTATGGGTCAAGGTAGTTGAGACCCCATGAGAAGAATTATCCCACTCACAACCTTGAGTTGGCTGCATTAGTGTACTCCTTGAAGTGTTGGAGGAACTATCTGTTGGGAGAATGGTTTACCATGTTTACCGACCATAAGAGTTTAAAGTACATATTCTCACAACGAGATCTGATTCTTCGGCAGCAAAGATGGGTTGAATATCTCCAGTCTTTTGACTTTGAGTTGGTGTACACACCGGGAAAGGGAAATAGTGTTTCTGATTCTCTGAGCAGGAAGGTTCAGAATCAAGTGGTTCAGGAATCCAGTACCGAGTGGAAGGTGATGGCTTTGTTTGCAGAGATGCACTTGGAGGTGCAAGAGGAGAATGGTCAGGTCACTCTTTCTTCCTTAACGATGGATTCAACGCTTGTGAGTCAAGTTAAGGAAGGTCAGCTTGATAATCCTGAGTGTTTGATCATGAAGGAAAAGCTTAAAGGTGGGGAGCTACCTTCTAGCTGGGCCGTCGGTGTGGACGGTGTTGATCGTGTTCATGATCGTGTAGTTGTGCCAATGGGTGTGTGAGAAGAGTTGATGCGAGAGTTCCATGCATTAAAGTGGGTAGTGCATCCTGGTTTGACCAAGATATATCGTGATCTTTGAAGGCAGTTTTGGTGGCCTAGAATGAAGAAGGAATTTGCGGGCTTTGTGGCATGGTGTCTTACCTGTCAGCAAGTGAAGGCTGAGCATCAACACCCAGGTGGATTGTTGCATCCATTTCCCATCTCTGAATGGAAATGGGATTATGTGACAATGGATTTTTTCTTGGGTCATCCGAGGACTCCACAAAAGAATGATTCAGTATGGGTGGTTGTGGATCGGTTAACGAAAGTGGCGCATTTCTTACCGATTCAAGATACCCATACAGTCAACCAGTTGGGTGAGATGTATGTTTGGGAAATAGTGTGGTTGCATGGTGCTCCGCGAGCCATAGTTTCAGACCAAGATCCATGTTTCACATCACGTTTTTGGAAAGGGTTGCAGAAGGCACTTGGTAAGCAGGTGTTTTTGAGTACGGATTTCCACCCGCAGACGGATGGGCAGTCAAATCATACGATCCAAGTGTTAGAAGACATGTTAAGAGCTTGTGTCTTGGACTTTGGTGGTTCTTGGGAGAGTCACCTATCGTTATTTGAGTTTTCCTACAACAACAGTTTTCAAGCTACGATTCAGATGGCACCATTTGAGGCACTCTATGGGAGGCCATGTATATCTTCGTTGTGTTGGCTAGAGACCGGTGAATCCAAATTGTTGGGGCCAAGTCTCGTACAGGAGACATTAGAGAGAGTTAAGTTGATCAGGAAGCGGATGGATATGGCTTAGAGTAGGAATAAGTCATATGCATATCAGAGGCGTAGACCTCTTGAGTTTTGGGTGGGTGATAAAGTGTTCCTTCAGGTGTCGCCAATGTTGGGTCACCAATGGATTTGAAAGCAGGGTAAGTTGGCACCCAGGTATGTGGGACCTTTTGAGATTGTGGAGAGGATCGGACCAGTGTCATACTGATTAGATCTTCCACAGCGGTATGGTGGGATGGATGATGTGTTTTATGTGTCGTAGCTTCGACGATATCACCCTGACCCATCTCACGTGGTTGATATTGAGGATGTGGAGCTTGAGGCTGATGCATCCTTTGAGGAGTATCCAGTTCGTGTGGTGGATCGTAGTGAAAAGGTCTTGCGAGGCAAGGTTGTGCCATTAGTGCGAGTACTGTGGCAGCATGGGAATGTTCAGAATGAAACTTGGGAGCAGGAATCAGATATGCGGGATCAGTGGCCCGAACTCTTCTCTTCGGTGGATCAATGAAACTTGGAAACTCATCTCGAGGATGAACCATTATAAGGTGGGGATGTTGTAAGATCCCGGTTTTTGGAAAGGTGTGTTTTCATTATGTTTCGGTTGAATCCCTTGTTTTGGGCTTCAAGGGATGTTTCCTGAAAGTGTGAGAGGCCTTGGGGGTGTTCCGGGGGCTCGGGGCATGGAAGAAAGGAAATCTAGGCAAGACAGGCATGGGCGCACGGCCTGCGCACGGCCAAGCAAACCGTGCGGCCTGCCCAGGATAAACCGTGCGACCCTTCCTCCTCCAGACAGAAGCATGCGCACGGTTTGTGCATGGTTTTCCAAACTGTGTGGCTAAATCATGCGACCCCTCCTCCTCTGGACAGTGGCATGTGCACGGTTTGTGCACGGTTTTCCAAACCGTGCGGACAAACCGTGCTGCCACTTAAAGTTGGAAAAAATTACAAGTTTGCCACTCTGAGCTTTAAAACCCCACTCAGGATTTCCTCTCATTTTCTCCCTATCCACCCTAGGCACGAACCAAATCGCCCAAAGTCTCCAAGAGACCGATCTCCATCGATTCTAAGGCATTTTTGGTGCCGTTGGTTGTGGATCGAAGCTCCAGGTAATGCTAATCCCATACTTTCTTCTCTTTTTGGTTTAGGGTTTATATCTTATCTCCCTCTCATTCTGAAGCTCTAAAACCCTAACTTTTGGGTGAGTTTTAGGTTGAAGCTCCAAAGTTTGGTTGGATTTGGGTCTAAGGACTCGATTGAGAGTGTGTTAAACCGCGGTTTCGAGGTAGGTGGTCTACAAGTGATATTCCATAGTTATTTGGGTATTTTTTCATGTTTAGTTGTGTTCTTGCTTTCCTTTGGTTATGTTTTTGATAACCTTGGAAGGTTAGGTAATAATGGTGTTTAAAATGGAAAATGGTAACCCTCATGATCCTTGTGGGATGTGTTGGGATAGACTTGACCTAAATGGGGCCATCCATGGGATGTGTTGGCTTTTCCCGGATTTAGGGATTGATATTAAACAACTGACCTTGTTGTAATGAATTGTAGAGCCCGTGATAAATATGTTGGCATGATCGGTTGAACTTGGAATAGAAGTTAGGTGATTCACCTAGACTTGTAAATAACCTAAGGGTTAAAGTGGAATGGGTTAAGTGATTGATTCATGGGAATGATGAATGGATTAAATGGGTTAATGTGTAAACTGATTAAAGACCATAATGGGATAGATTATGGGTTTAATGTTGAATGCTTAGTGAGATAGGCATAAAACATGGGAATTGGTTGAATGGTTAAAATGATGTGAAATGGTAATGTTTTAATGGGTTAAGGCATGATGTGGTTTCCTATGTGGGTTGTAGTGAATAGTGTTTTTTGAAGGGCAATGGTTTGGATAGTTGATGGTTACTTATATATAAGCATGTTCACATGGATTTGTAGAGTGGGGTATGACATGGGGATCTACGCCCACAGGTCGAGTGAAGACTGAGGTTCTAATATCCACCCTAAATGCACAGGTTAGGAAAGGGGATTGAGGTTCTATTCTCCTAACGGTTGAATGCACCTGGACTGAGGCTTCGAGGTGATTTTATGGTTGCTATGAGGGGGCTTAGTATTAGTGAGATAGGATAATGATGTGTTTACCATCTTGCATGTGGTTTTTGTCCTTAGTCCCATGTAACATAGTGTATGTGATTAACCCATGGAAATGTGATGAATTGGTAAATAGTGATAATGGGTGTGTAATGAATGGTAATGAAAGTGGAAATGGCTTGGATCTAAAATGGTTAATGGTACCTTAAATAATTACTTGGAAATTATCATTCATATTCCTTTGCATGCACTATATGTTTAGACAGGATATTTTGTAGACATCGTTGGTGGTGGCCTACTGAGTTGTACTCACACCCTACTCAGGACACTATTGGTTACCCGAGCAGACTTCATTTTTGAAGGTCAGGAGAAGGGAAAGGGTCCTTGCTATATAGTTGAGTGGACATTGGTAGCACTTGGTGGAGGATCTGGACTTGGATTCGGGACCATTTTGGGGATTTTGGCCGTTGTCTTTATTTTGGGGTTTTGTCCACTTTTGCACTTTTAGTATGACATGACATTTTTGATTGTTGGAAATGGTTGTTATACATGTTCCTTGTTTTTTTATTATTGTTTCCACTATTTGTTTAATTTTATTGTGGCTAACTCTGATAAAAAGGGGGTATAGTCTCCCCACATGACCACATAGACCCCCGCTGCTAGTCAGCAGCCTTTGGCATACAGGGAGGCACGCTTAAGGTCATGTAACCACCCGGCTTGGAGCACTAGTTTTGTGGCTTCCGTTTTGGAGACGTTACGAATCCCCTATTGGACAAGTAGACACATATGTCACATCTAATCTAGGAATTCTATACCTCTCACGATAAACTATACACATGAAGTTTAATAGAAGTTTTCATAATTGTAAAATAGGGTAAGTGAATAAATACACAAGTTGTAGAGGTCACTAACCTTCCTTCATGAATATATTGACTCCATAAATATCAATGGATGAATAATTAATCCGGACTTTGGACCCCATAATATGTTTTTCCATTCCTTGGTGGGTAGGAGCAATGAATTAGTAATTTTGATTGGAAGCCAACTCATATCCTTCTATATCCACTCCTTTAGTATCAACCATTTCCATGAGAAATTCTTTTGAAAGTGTAGAGATAATTTTCTCTTAGTAGATCAAAATTCTTTCATTAGGAAACCCTATGGAATTATCCACCAATATTTTCTTAGTTTGTGAAATATTTGGTACATCCAAGTTTGGACTTTCTTGAATTTCACATGTCATCCCTCCCATGGAAGTTCCCTCTGAAATCCTTGGAGTGAGGAATTAATAGGGATCAAATACCCTAGAATATACACCTGATATGGTATCACACATCTACCTTGGGTCTATAGGAGGAATAAATAACACAGTTAGGTCCTCATATAGTCTTGACCCCCACATAACTTCACCCATTTCGGCTTCTATGGGAACCCTATCCTAAGATAAAGAAATTACATGCTTTCAGGAATTTAATACCCTTGAAGTTGTTGTAATCATGTCATAATTTTAAAAAATTAATCAATTTATTAGAATTCATGATAAAAATAAATAGGTGGGTGAAAAGGTATAATAATCACCCACCATTCCTGAATAGAGCTGTATCTCCATCCACTTTACCATCCTTCACCTTGTATTCTCCAACAAAGATAATTTTGTAGAAGGATCGGTCGGTGGTGGAGGAGGATAAAATAATAATGTGGTATTTATGATTACTTCCTGAATGTGTTCTACAATTCCAAGGGAAACTTCTTTTTTGATCCTTTTATGGGAGGGAGAATCCACTCTAAGCTTTGTTCCCCTTTCACTATATTAGGGGAGGGAATAGGTAATTTTTCCCCTCCATCCTCCTATAAGAATTTTAAAGGGATGAGAATCACATTTACATTAAAAATAGGGGTTCAAAATGGAAGAAAATTTCACCCCTTCCTTGTAATTGATTTCTTTTTCTCTCAACATCAATATATCTATCACCTATTCTGTGAAAAAGACCCTAATGTTGAAGGAATTGATTGATGTTTCCATATCTCCAAAATTTATCTTGAATTCTAAAAAAGAGATATACATTTGAAAAGTTATGTTTTTTAAACCTACTAAGTTAATCTCCTCTACTTGGAGTTTCTTCCAAGATTATTTAGTAGAGTGACAATTTCTCTAAGCAACCTATTACTACAAGACATTCAAAAAGATTCCCTGATAGGGATTAATAATAATAAAGGTATCACACTTGTTGGTGGGATATAAATACATTATATAATTCTTTATAATATCCAATATTTAAGTATTCTTAAAAAGGATTTAGTTTTTGGGCCTTGACATCTCCATTGGATCCCCCTATCCCTCTCTGCCTTCAGGTACTAAAGAACCCTTAACTTGTTTCTCCAATTACTTTAGCTTTCCACCGTGGTACAAATGGATCCAAGTATAATCATAATATAATTTGAGTCCAATGGTAGAATATGATTTTGGTATGGTCTCCTACATACATGTATCTTATCTTTTCATCATTAACCAACACCTTCACACTATCATCATGCACATAAACTTATAGGAGGATTCGAGAATTTCTTTGGGACATGCCTAAATTTTCCCTAAATCTTTTAAGGATCGTATCCTTTATAGATAACCAAACTATATATTCTCATAGCCAAAACTCCCTCTCAAATGAATATCAGATATGCATGCATTTTAAGACAACTAATAGCATTATCAGTGATACAACCATCTAGGAATCCATAGGTTTTGTATACAAATAGCTCGAGTAGATTTCACTTGTTTTTCTTTTCCCAATCATTTAAATAACTTGGCTAAACTCTACTTATTCACTGGATATATATCCTAAATTGAGTTCCAGGAGTCCCATGGATGTTGATAAACTCATATAAACCTATATGAGCTTCCATCCACCCCAATAGAACTTGGAAAGGGCCAAAAGAGTCTGAATAGGTACTTTCCCTTACAAATATGGCCTAAATAGTGATATAATTTCTCCAATAATGGAATGGAAAAGTTGATCTTTTTATCACTAGTTAGTTGCCAACAAGCCCATACCCGAGTGGTAAGGGATCCTTCTTGGAATCCAAGAGACCCAGGTTCAAAACTGGGTGGAGGCGAATTTTCGGGTTACTATAGCAGTATTGTAACAGTACAGTAGTAGTTATTGTTCGGTACTGTAGTAGATAGAACTATTCACCTGATTTGGGCCTTCGGTCCACCGTTTTGGGGCTACGGGTCTCAAGGGCCTTCGATTCATCAAAGGCCTTCGGGACACAGGGCCTTTGGTCCACAAAGACCATGGAGTAGCCCAGTTCACATATAATAGGCCCTAGAAGAGGATCAGAGCAACAAGAGTAGCAGCCACCAGAAAGTAGAGATAACTGGAATAGAAAAATGAGATGGTATGGCAGACGCCATCAGGACCAAGCATTGTGCATCTTTTTATAGGAAAATGCTAGTCGATTAGAAATTCAAGGTGGGGAGCTAGGTGATCAATGATGCAGAAGATGGGGAGAGGCAGTTCTAGTGGGTTGGGCCTACGGGTTATGTTATGGGCATGGTATGCCTCTGGGCCTTTAGTTCAGGTATTTCAGGCCAGTCGGGCCTTGTTCCTTGGGCCTACGGTTCATGTACGGGTTCCCCTTAAACCCTTAAAAGGGGGATTATCCATAAAAAATAAAAAGAAAGCCTTCGGGTCATTCGGGCTTGTCACTAGCTAGTTGTTCCACCCTTATAAAGGTGTTGAATCTTACCCAAGTTTTTGACTCTCAAACTAGGATAAAGTATCTACTTATAAACTTTTAAATATATATATTAAGTGGACTAGATGATCAGCTTTTTAGGAGACCTTCCATAACTAGTTGTTGAATTGTCCTTATATGGTGGGTCAATAAGTGCTTGTAGCCCCATGGGTTTTATAGTTTAGGATAACTATCAGCCTCTTCATGTGTGGTTATTTTATATTATTCTTGATAAATAATTCTATCCATGTTCCAAAATGAATGTATACTCTTAGATGAAATTTTTCTCCAAGGATACTTTCCCTATTTCGAGTAGCTATTTGGAAATTAGTGGGGTTCTCTCAGTATTGTACCATTCATAAACTAGGGAATAAATTAATCATAAATTTCCCCTTATATAGAATATTTTTTATCATTATCACATCCCATAGACTCAATTCAACATATTTTTTTATTAAGTGGGAATTATTAGCATCTTGACTCTATCTGCTAATAAGGTTAGGGACAATAAATCTATTTCAAAGAGTGAGGATTTTTGAGATCTAGGAGGATTCATATAAATCTATTTCATTCATCTCCCACTTAAATTTATTATATTTATTATTTATCCAGAAGGTTTATCCCCAATCCATGCCAAAATATCCTCATGATCATAAATCATAGCTTGTGGACCAACTGAGTTTCTGACTAGTCAGTGATTACCTCATAATAGACTTGTATACATGAGTCTTGGGATCGGGTGAACATAGTTATTCTTAAATATCTAGTAGAGTGTATCGTAATACATAACCTTTGTGAACTCTTTTTCCCTGAGGATATTACTAAACTATAATATATTGGATTAGATCACCTCTTGGTGCTTAATAATCTAAAGAGGTGGCTAATATCCTTTTCATGGTGTTGGAATTGGGTAATCATTCAGAATCTTGAACTTGTAAAGGGGGAGCCAAACTAAAAATATGTAATCTTGAAGACCCATTCCAATGAGCTTATCAAAAAAAGTATATGATGGTTGAATATACTAGCATTGAATAGAGATTACATTGTTTACCATTCCCATCCAACCCACCACCTTTTTTTATCCTCCTTCTTTGAATTCATCTACAATGGAAACAATTTGGTTTAGGGAAGGAATTAATGCAAGAGAATTAAAAAAAGGATAAGTAGAGATAGTTTCATGATAATCATGTGAACTATGTGGTGATCTTGCAGTCCACATGACACATCACATGATATACATAGTGAATAAATTGGTCTATGTGGTGATCATGTAGGATCCATATTCGACGTCACATGGGAACTGCAAATACAAGACTCGTGAATTTAGCATTTGACCATTAATTCTAATGTGATTCAATTACATGGTTTAATTACACAATCTGTTTACATGGTGAATTCACAAAAAATATCTCACATGAAATAATATCACATTAAAGTCTCATATAATATATAATTAATTCATAAATTGAATTTCACAAGTGATTATGAGGGCCCCCTATTAGAATATTTAAAGTTTGGACCTCCAAAACCTTACACGGGCTTTAAGAACCTTGTAAATGGGTCCCTTTTTCATGTCAATTAAACCAAATTTCCAGGGGGGTTGACACTTTCTTTTTAATGGATAATATACCAAAAATACAAATTAATGATGAAGGTATCCTGAAAAATACCATAAAATCATTCATGAAGTTATTAAGAAACCATAAAATTTCCCCATGAGAGAAACTATTCCCTTTCACAGGGGGTTCATGCGGACCATGTGAGACCTCCCCAGTACATGGATCATAGATGGAGTGATCAAAAAACTATTTAACACCCTATTTATCACACAACTCCCATAATTTGTGATGGGTTGGTAAATCCATAATGTGTTCATGTGAACCCCTCCTCTTTTGTAGTTCATATATGGATTTATCATGCATCTGCATAATGAAACCCACTCATGCAGAACATAGATGGAGATCTCACCTGGAAACGTGATCCAGACCAGTCCCATAGACCCCTAATAGAGTCCACATGGCCTAAGAAGTTATCCAGTTATTGCACACCCCCTAACACTAGGTTTCCTATAAATACCCAGTTTTTATTTTTGGAGTGACACCTTGAGGAGACCGAGAGGAGATGGAAAGAAAGAGATAAGTGGGAAGGATAATGAGCACTTGGTTTATCTTCCATATTTGAAAACTTAAACAATATTTTTAGGAAAATACAAGTCCAAAAATAAGTCATAAGAACTCCAAATACTGAAAGATATGTCTATGTGATATTTTACCATGATATATGTACATGATATCCTTCCCCAAAAGATGAATCTATGTGATCCCATCTACATGATGCATCTGTATGATCATACCCACATGATCATCATGCAATCGCATGTTTCTAGCATTGGTTGTGGATAGAAGATGGGTGTATCACGTGGAAACATGATAACAACATCATACATATTATTTTTTGAGAACCCATCATGTTTTCACTCTCTTACATGATCCTACATCACAAGACCCTCCTTTATCACAAATTCCTACATCAAATTGCACCCGTTTCTCATACAACCTTGTATCATATGGTCCCATATTTCATGGTGACTTACCATAATTTCTTTACATGTTCAAGGACTTTCACATGATATATCTTCTCCAAAAATAGGGGTACTTCAATATGTCATATCTCTCCTCATCTACTCAAGTTTTTCTAACTCAAGATACCTTTATGGCCTATATTCTCTAAGGTTAAAACCCTAAACGGGAAATATTAAAGTTCCCTCAAAATCCACCCAATGTATATCATCAGGGAATACACACCAATGTGCAACAATTAGATTGTGGATTCCCTTAATAAAAGTAGGCTTTATAATTGACATCCCATATAGGTATAACCCTAGGGGGTATCATGATAATTGATTCCCTTGATAACGAGGATATTTATAAAGAAGATATTGGAGCGGGTTCTACAATCTCAAACATGGATTTATTATCTATTGAATGATCCAGACTAGATAGGGCAAATCTCCTAGATTAAACCCCTAACCTTTATTACAAGGTTAAATACCCCCACTACCTTCATATCCTACCCAACTGATCAGTAGGTATGAAGATGATAGCATGGGATACCTCTCAGGTATAAGACCCAAGATGGTTCTAATTGGTGATGTCACTAACTCACCAAGGATACTCACCCCAGATAGCCTCACTATGTAAACCCTATTCAAATTTAATTGTGCATTATCATATAATGTGTGATCTTATACTATCTCCTATTTATCACACTGAGAAAAACTCACATGGTCTTATAGATCAGATTTGATCATGTCATTAACATAATTAAAATACTTCATGGTTGGGACTCCTTAGGTGTGGTACCCAACAACATCCATCAGGGCCTCCTATTAGGTGTGGTCCCCAACTCTACCCCAAAGGGAATACCTATATGTGTAATACCTACTCAATCTTATGTTGTCACACCATTTAAGGAATGGATATCCCTGCAACATGACACTAAACTATGTGTCCAACACCCTTATCACATGAAATTAAACAATATAGTATAATCCTATCACGTAATCCTAAAATGCGCATCTTGAACTATGTAAGATTTGATTCATATTAAGCGAGATATGTAGAAATACTCCCTAAGGATCAAACCCAACATCAAAACTATCTACATATCTCCTAACCAGGACATATTCCCATGAGTCTAGACATCCTTACTTATTTTTCCATATTCCCTCTAAGATCTCATTCACCTCCACTGGGTCTGTATTCCCTATGTATCATCCCTATATCATACCAAACTCGAAATAAAATCATTCACCCACTCTAAGTCCAATATTCCCTCTGGCCCCATCAAATTACCCTTGTTAGGTCATATTCCCTACAATGTTGCATCCTTATAATGTCTATTCCTAATGAGACCAACTTAATTTCATTAGGCCATATTCCCATTGAGTTCAAATAGAAAATATCTCTTGTGAATATTTCCCACACCAACCATCACTAAGCTCATTTATCTTACAAATCATTTCCGCATAATGTTAAACTACATGGATTGGTCTTTATCACATGACCTTATTAGATATGATGTGTCCCATTAAGTGGAATTGGACCACGAAGCTTCTGATTCCTTTTACAAGGATATTTAGGAATCTCCATTATCATCGGTTCAATCCCAATACCAACAATACCTACCACTTTCTTGGATAGTGATAAACTATAGAGTTCCCAGTTTTGTAACTTTAAACCACAATCCATTATAATTAAATATTATTAATTAGTAAAGGATAAATATAGAGAACCTATGATGCCTACATATGTCCACATTAATTCATATTAATGACCAAATGCATTCATAGAGGTAACATATTTTTCATCGTAATAAGAGAAGGATTCATAAAACATGTCTTAAATCTATAAGAGAGCCTTGGAGTAGGAAAGTATCCTATAAAAAATGTGAGATTCTTTCAACATCCCACCCTCTTGACAAATGATCGTTCTCAAGCATCACTGTAAAAACATTCCCAGTGAATGTCTGCCTTTAGAAAGTAGTCTTGCAGTGAAGTTTATGTAGAACCATCACAAACACAAGATTAATTGGATGTTTCCAATTCTATAAATATATTCCAATTAGAAACTAACCAAAACACTCTTATTAGGGAACCAATTTTCATACTCCTTCTATCCACCCTTGATATGGTGGTAATATTATCATCGTTTCTCCTCACCCTTTTTTGTATAGTTTTGAATTTAAAACTTGCGTTGTTTTTGTAAATAGATTTAGAATGATAAATACAATTTGAAATGGATAGTACCTTCTTATTTTTTATTTCTAAGATTCTATCATTGGATGATATCAATATAATTTTCTACTAGTAGGATAATTTTAATGTAATAATATCCCTTATAAATATATGTGATAGAATCTTTCTTCTTAGTTTATTATGAGGACTTGACCTAAAAAATTTCAATATTTTTAAGATTCATCTAAAGTTCAGTGTATTTTATTTTAATGATATTTTTATCATCCAATAATGTCCTTAACCTTTCTTCACAAATATTTCTAATCTTTTTTAATTATCTTCATGTATTTGTTTCAATTATTACATTAAATAGAAAATCTCTTTAATCCTATTAGAATTAACTTCTAGTCGGTTATTCTTGACATCATTAATGTCATGTTTCTTCACCTCCAATACATAGAACCCTTTTTTATAATTTTCAAGGATTCATCTTTATCTTAGATTTATTTTATCAATTCTATATTAAGTCTAGAGAATTTTCCTTCAAGCTCCAAGATCATTATGTTTTTTCCTTTATTTGATTAGTAATATTTGTTCATTCAATATCATTTTAGTGTATAGACTTATCCTTCATTTCTATTTTCTTTTCAAGGTGATTGGTTTCTTCTTTCAATTATTTAATGGATTTAAAAATAAAAATAGTAAAATATTTTCACAACCCTTATAGGAATTCTTCAATATAATCATTGTAGACGCCGGAAAAGTCCGTTGTTCCCAAACGAAGCTCCGGATGCGGAAAGTGAGGTCATATTTGGAGTCAGAAGCATGTTTCGGAGGGCCCGGAGGCCTTGCGCGGAATTTTGGAGACCCGCGCGCAAAGTTGAAGTCAGGCGCGCAAACCTCCCGGGATGTGCGCAATGCGCTGGGCCGGCGCGCAATTTTGCGCGCCCGTGGCCCGCGCGACTCCCTTGCGCGCTGGGCCAGATTCCGCGCCCGCGAAGGAAATTCCGTGCCCGCGAACCGGATTCCGCGCCTGGGGTTGCCTATAAATATAAGGCGACCCCCGACGTTTTGGAGGTGGCAAGAATTTGAAGAGTCGCTTGTTTGCGCAATCCAACCCCCTCCGCGCGCAATGCCGATCTTCAGGTAACCTCCTTTCTTTCGCGCAATAAAGCCTTGGGGTTCGCCTTCGCGCGAAATCCCTTTGGCTCCTTTCCTTTGAAACAACTCTTCACCCAAAGGCCTCCGCGCGCAAAAGAATCCTCTTGCGCGCAATTGCCCCCGGGTGCGCGCAATCCAGCCCGATTGCGCGCACCCCCCCTTTTCAAAGTGGACATTCGTTAAAGAATGAGCCGTTGCCCCCGCACGCTATCCGAAGCCCGGTGCACGCAATCTCCATCTTCCGCGCACAATGCGCTGGCCCAATTGCGCGCCAGCCTGCCCATTTGCGCGCCGACCCACGGTATTGCGCCCCAAGCTTCTATTTTGCGCGCAATCTGCCGGGGTCGCCCCCTTTGACCCCCTGAGGGTACACGCCTGCGTGACGCCCGATAATCTTCATCCCGGGTGCCCGCACCGTGCGTTGTCTTCCCGTGCGGCCCTCCAGGCTCGCGCGAAGTGACACGAACCCATCGGCGGTATCACCATCGTCCGCGCTGCAAGACGTTAAACTGCCAAGTGTTTCGTCCAACATGACGTTAAACTGTACCTCGTCCGCGCTGCAAGACGTTAAACTACCAAGTGTTTCATCCAACATGAAGTTAAACTGTACCTCGTCCGCGCTGCAAGACGTTAAACTGCCAAGTGTTTCGTCCAACATGACGTTAAACTGTACCTCGTCCGCGCTGCAAGACGTTAAACTGCCAAGTGTTTCGTCCAACATGACGTTAAACTGTACCACATCCAATCTGCACGACGTTAAACTGCCTAGCATATCGTCCGAGCTACAAGACGTTAAACTATTCAGCATTCATCTTGCAGGACGCTAAACTGCACCACGTCCGCGCTGCAAGACGTTAAACTTCCAAGCACCTTCGTCCTCGACACACGACGTTAAACTGTACTTCGTCCGGCAAGACGTTAAATCGTCTGCTTCGTCCTCGACACACGACGTTAAACTGTACTTCGTCCGGCAAGACGTTAAACCATCCGGTTCGTCCTCAACGCACGACGTTAAACTGTACTTCGTCCGGCAAGACGTTAAACCGTCCGCGTCGCCCGATCCCGTGCCTCGCACGCAGGGTCCCCCTCCCGGTTTGGACGTGGCCCCACCCGCTCGTCTCTGCAGGGATGTCGGGATTGGAGTGGCCTTCTCCCACGGGGGTAGAGTATTACAGACAGAACGAACTACGTGGACTTTGATCCCTGTCTCCTAAACAGGGTACGTAGGAAGCCTCTCCGAGGTTCAAGCCCACCACCTGGTCGTCCCGGTCGTATTCACGTCGGTTCGTCCATCAGTGGACCCCTCCCGGGTTCGCACTTGCGTCGATTCACCTATGAATCCGCCCTTTTGGGAGACTGCATGTGTGTATCTCCATTGTGCTTCCCCACTGCCGAAGTCAGTAGAGGGCGTGACAGGGATCGAGGTCTCTTACCTTCGGCCCAAGTCCCTCTCCAACTGAGTTTTGCCGCATCCGGGCCGCCTCAGTGCGTAAGTCCTGACAGAACGAACTACGTGGACTTTGATCCCTGTCTCCTAAACAGGGTACGTAGGAAGCCTCTCCGAGGTTCAAGCCCACCACCTGGTCGTCCCGGTCGTATTCACGTCGGTTCTTCCATCAGTGGACCCCTCCCGGGTTCGCACTTGCGTCGATTCACCTATGAATCCTCCCTTGTGGGAGACTGCACGTGTGTATCTCCATTGTGCTTCCCCACTGTCGAAGCCAGTAGAGGGCGTGACAGGGATCGAGGTCTCTTACCTTCGGCCCAAGTCCCTCTCCAACTGAGTTTTGCCGCATCCGGGCCGCCTCAGTGCGTAAGTCCTGACAGAACGAACTACATGGACTTTGATCCCTGTCTGCTAAACAGGGTACGTAGGAAGCCTCTCCGAGGTTCAAGCCCACCACCTGGTCGTCCCGGTCGTATTTACGTCAGTTCGTCCATCAGTGGACCCCTCCCGGGTTCACACTTGCGTCGATTCACCTATGAATCCGCCCTTGTGGGAGACTGCACATGTGTATCTCCATTGTGCTTCCCCATTGCCTTTTTCTCCTTTCAGCGTCCATCATGACGTGAAACTGTGATCCACCCGGCCGTTCCATCCCCCTCTGTGCGAGGTGGTTCGGTTCAATCCTCTGCCCGGCAGCCTCGTCCTCCTTGTGAGTCGGCTTGCCGATGTCCAGCATGACGTTAAACTGTATATCCGAACTACGCTGACTTTGATCCGCTCTAACGCACGGTACGTAGGAAGCCCCTACGGGGTCCAAGCTCTTCACTCCATCATCCATCCTGATCCTTACCCGGGCCGCCACATCCCGGTGGGGTCATGCCATTTCATTCCACTCCACTTCACTCGGGAAGCCGCCCATGCGCTGGCCCCAGCATCAGAGGTTCCCCGCAAGGGGTTTTGTCATCTGATCCACTTCTCGTGTCGATCAGTCTGATGTCGTCCCCGCTGGACGTTAAACTCACGGCATACCCCGTGTTAAACATGGGAAGCTGAGGAAAACCTCAGGTAACACAGTTCCCCGCACCCAGCGCGGGATGCCTCAGGCCATCACGCCTTCGAGAAGCCCTATTAGGGACGGAAGGCAGACATGCAGAGCCGCAGTGTTAAGGCACGCCCCCAACACCCAGAGCTACCCGGTCTCCTCACCGCAGGTTGCTGCCCCGACCAGACCCCTTGGAGCGTCCGGGCGGAAGCAGCGTAATTAACCGGTGTCCATGGAGACATGGCGCCGGGAACGAGATTCACGAGCACGTCTTAAATCTATGAGGGAGACCCGGATTAGGCAACGAGTTCCGAGGAGACGTCCACGGAAGGAGGAGCCGACATCCCATCATCCCGGTTTCGATCAAGGAGCAGACGCCCCTGAATAAGGGATGGATGCCGCCCGCCTTTGGAAAGCGGGACTGCGGGGCCACAAGCCGCGCACCCATCCCCTCGGGTCGACGGGCGCACGCGCGAACGCGTTTTGGCGGAACAGCGTCGGAACAGAAACCCGACGCACATCTGCACCGAAACAGAAAAATGGTGAACCCGACGTGAATCTATTCTCCTCAATACGAAGACCGATTGCTTTCAGAGGTGTTGGAAGACCAGCATGTTGCCCGGCCAAGCATTCATCACTGGGGCACGGAACCCGCCAGGGGCTGGGGAAGGGAAATCGGGCACTCCGTCTCACGACGTTGATGGCCTGGGTTCCCCCCACGGAAGGCGTCGTGGCACTAATGGTTGGTTGTCGATTCCTTTTCCTGTCAGTGTTAATGGGTTTTTCTCCCTGCTTTCAGGAATCAAGTCGCCCAATCCAGTGCCCGATCTCCACCCGCCCACTGGCGCAGGGGTAGGGGAAACACCGACGCGGCTACTCCGCACGGTCCCGCCCGTTCCACAGTTGTCCCAGCAGCCGCAACTGTGGGGAAACCACGCCCTCTCTCCCCCTCGGAGGTCATCCAGAGAAGGGAGATCAAAAACTTGGTGCGGAGATATGAGGAAGAGGGAGTCATCCCCACCAGGGACATGGCTCGCCTAGACCTCGAGGAAGCTGCACCTCGCCACCAACGCCGCCCCCGAGGGCCGCGCAGGGAGGCACCGCTGCCTACCTCGACGTCCAACCGCTTCGGGAGTTTATCCCCGGAATGCTCCGACAGCTCCTTCCCCTATGAGGATGAGGTGGAAGATGTCCGGGACCACCCTATCCGAGATTCGCTCCAGGGATCCGCGATAAGGGCTCCTGTCAGGCCACGGCGACACCGCCGCCAGGCTTCTCAAGTCGAAGAACGGGCTCTCCACCTGCCCGCGCCGATCATCCCGACTCGTTTGTCCCGACGCCAACGTCGGGCACGAGCGGAAGAGGATGCCCACCTTGGGGCCCTAGCAACAGCGGCCGCGTTGGCTCAAGCCACTGCTGGCTCCAGTCACCAGGCCCCTGCGCATCCTGAGCAGGGGCACTTCTATGCCCGACCTGGATCGAGGCCCCGACCGCCCCAAAGGCAGGTTGGGTTGACTCTCCCGGTTGCTGGTACATGCAATAGCCACCGCGGACCACCTCACGGTAGCGCTATTCACCAACAAGGTCTACTCCGTGTGGCCGATCCAAGAGGCATGGGTCACCCCACCTTCCGATCCCGGCCCGGAGGCCTGCCCAGAATCATCTCTCCCCGTGTCCCCTTTGATATCTGTCCCGGTGCTCCTCGCACCTTGGTTTCCAGTCCTCTTGGCCCCAGCACCGGTGCGGCCGGAGGACGCCAGGACAGAGATCAGCCATGCCCCGAAGAACCACCCAGGGGCAGGAAGGCGAGGCGTCGACATCGAGGGAAGAATGTTACGGAATTCCGGACAGAGATCCGACCGGTTCGTTTCTCTGATACAGAGGCGGAGTATGATTCGGCGACGGAGCCCTCCCCCCGATCCCGCCAGCTAGGGGCAGGGGTAGGAATGCGGCACGTCAGCCTCGTACTTCCCGAAAGAGAGATCGATACGATCCCCACTTCTCTCCGAAGGTATATCCGGAGTAGTGAGGGCCTGGTAGACCCCCAAGGATCAAGCTTTCGGTTGGTACCGGCCCCTATGGAAGCGCCTTCTTCCTCGATCGGAGAAGCCGGAGACTTTTTCTGGGGACCGATGGTCGAACCACGATCTAGTGCACCCTCGGTGAGCACCGAAGCTACGACAGGATGTTCGCTCGCCGGCACGTCCTATCGTGATGTGGTAGCTGGGGCACCGCCACCCTCAGAGGGCGGCCCGAGATATGGAGGCCAATCGACCTGCTCGCCGTATTCACCGCCGGCCAGCCCGTCGGCCCGACGGCCCGCCTCGACACCACTGTCGGTTCCCCGTCCATTCCCAGTCGTTGAAGAGGACCAAGGAGACCTGGGTCCCGAGTTTGAGTCGTGGAGCTTCTGGACCTTCCTTGCAGAGGGCCACTTCCCTGAGAAGTTTTGGCCAGTCGCAGGACCGGACTTTGATGCACCCGAATCACTCACCCCGGATGAGTTCAAATGCTTCCGCCGAACTCTCCGGGAGACTCACTCCCGTCTTCACCGCCTACAAATGCCATATCCCGGGAGTCAAGCGCACCTGTAGGATATTGGTGAGCAGTGCAGTCAAATTGACCTGGCCACGCTCCCCGCGGTTCGGCACCCCGGGTCATTTGGGCACCACGAGGCCCTCCAACAACGATGCGTTGAGTGTTTTCAAGTACTCCGCAAGGTTATCAAGGGAGCCACCCCCCACGTGTATATCCGTGGGTGGGGGAAGTACGCTGCCCTACGCTTCAGTGCGATTCGCCGGCAGCCCGATTCACTGGGTGGCCCTGAGGGTACATCCCCAGGGACGGAAACGGTCAATATGGCTGACCTGTCAGGAGAGGGGAACGACTTGGAACTTCTCGACGGGGGATCTCCCCCCGAAGACAATCCATCGTTGGATCCATCGGTGAGAGTTACTCGTCACCAGAGGAACCTCCTGGGTCTCCCCACACCCACTGAAGCACTGACATTGAGCCGAAACGTCAGCAAAGGTAAAGAGCATGGCGGGGCTATAAAGCCCGCCGACCCATCTGCCTCCATGCAGAGGGCAGAGAAGGATCCCGAGAAGGCCACGCTACGTCAACAGCTCGCCGAGTAGAAGAAGCTGGTTGACCAGCTCCTCGCTGAGCGCGCTGCAGAGCGGCGACCTGACTACGGTGATCCTAGGCCAGGACAGCAGGGACAGGAACAACCACCCCTCGATGAGGCTCTCCCGGGCAACCGTGATTATGCCGTGTTTGCCGACAGGGGAGAGGCCATTGCCTATGGAAAGAGGGTGCAGTATGTTTCACCGCACCCTCCCGAGCGGCATGACTACCTGAGAGACCCCGCTCGGATTCCTCCCGCTGCCCCAAGGGCCGCTCCGCCCGCCATCCCACGAGCTGCCGAGTTCGACGACCCGGTCGACGACCCGATTGAAGGGCCATGCAATGCGCTCGTGGTTAGAGATCCTCGCCAGGACTGGAACCCATGTCCGGACGATCCGATGGTGGCACTCATCGCCCGCTTGGAAGCCTTGGAGACTCGGCAAGTGGCAATCACACCGGACGACAAGCCATACCCCGCATGGGTGGATGACATGCCGGCACCTCCGGGATTCGGGAACCCCACTTTCGCCCCCTTCAACGGGACTGGAGATCCGCCACAGCATTTGGCCCATTTCAACTCGAGGTGCGGGCCTATGTTGGGAACTCCGGCGCAGCAGGAGGCCGCTAAGCTTCGCTGCTTTGTCCAGACACTGGAAGGGCCAGCATTTGTCTGGTATAGCCAGCTCCCCGTTGGGTCGATAACTAGCTGGGAGGACCTTCGTAGACAGTTCCTCTACCAGTTCAGTTCCACGACCCGGAAGACGAGTATCGCAGACCTCTTCAAGTGCAAGCAGAGTCCTGATGAGCGAGTCGCGGATTTCGTCGCCCGATGGAAGGGTCTCACGTATTCCCTTGACATGCCATTGACTCAGGAGCAGTTGATGACAATGTGCGTCGGGAACGTCAAGACCGAGATGGTCCCTTCCTTGATCACTCAGAATTACCTCGGAGGGTTCAGGGACTTCTCATACAAAGCTCAACGTCTTGAGGAAGCCCTGCAACAGGCCAGTCAGGCACATCCGCTGCCTCCTATGATCCCTGCAAGGAGAGTCAGCAGGGCTGAGCCCGCTGTTGTTGCCCAGATAGAGGCCCCCAGGCAGTTGGAGTTGCTGCCGGTGAGGCCAGCTCCACAGCCTCACAGGAATCCGCCTCCACGGGCTCAGTTCCCGGCCCAGCAGCGGCAGCCCCAGAACCGGCCGGCCCCTCCGCGTAATGTACCGCCACAACCCAGGCGAGATAATCAGGGTCCACCTCCTCGGCAGGCCCCTCCATCCCCTCGTCAAGACCACGCTCCCAGGGGCCCGCGATACCTGACTTACTCATTTCACGAGGATCAGGTCCCCGGTTATTTTCGGAGCGCCCTGGAGCAGAGGATTGTGCGACTGCCTGAGTGTTGGAGGCCGGAGGAGGCACATCTCACGGATAACCCCCGCTACTGCCCTTACCATCGGGCCCTGGGGCACACCATCCGGCGGTGCTACGTGTTTAAGGACTGGCTCCAAGACCAGATTAACAACAATGTAATCAGGTTGGGCCCAGCTCCAGCACAAGTGGCAGGCGTGTTTGTGGGATCAGATGACGATAGTGGCAATGAGGACGAATGACAGCTGGTCTCCGACCGCGGATCCCAGAAGTATAATAACTGGATGGACCGCAAGACGATCATTCGCGCCCGTGGAATCATCCGTGCGCGCTTGAATCAGCATGAGCCCCCAGAATCTGCGGGTGATGCTTCGGCATCGTCGTCCCAGCCTGCCTCTTCTGAGAAGAGCAAACGGCGGCGGCGCAAGATGGAAGAGCGCGCCCCGCCAGTTCCGCCGCTATCCCGCACTCTCAGCGATTTCATGCCCCCGGAGATGGGGATCCCTCCCCGGATCCGCCCAGTGGTGGATGATTCGTCCGATGACAGTGCTAGGTACACTTCGGTTAATACCGTCGAGCTGGTAAATCCCTTTTCAGTTCCCGACGTTGAAGAACACCAGGTGGACCTCCCTAGTGTCCTCGGTTGTCGCCACCGTCGGAAGAACCGCAACAACAGGAGTCGCTGGGGCACGACAGTTGGTACCTCCAGCCAGGCCATGCACGCCACTGAGACTAGGCAGCAGGCTCAAAATCGAGCTCAGCGCGCGCAGCCCCCCCATCCGGGGATGACGGATTCGCCTCCGCCACTGTTTGTGGTGTGGGACCAGGCAGAACCGCCTCAGCCGCGCCGCGACCAGCTCTGTCCTGCCACAAGTTTATCCCGGCCTCCTGACCCCAGTACGGTGACTACTTCCCTGGCTTCAACCAATGAACAGCGAGATGCGTGAAGTACCAGTCGGCCGCCGGTCCAACCGGCAAGGCCCGTCATGCCTCCAACCGCAGAGCAACCTCCTGCAACCAGGGGCTCGCGCTTGGCCAAAAAGTATGATGTCCTGAAGCATTTGGCCGACATCCCAGCAAGGATCTCCATCCTTGAGGCTCTGCGCATGTCATATGAGATGCGCGAGGCACTCGCTGAAGCCCTAAAGAGCCCCCTCCAGTTTGAGACAGAGGTTGCGGCTGCAGAGGCCTTTCACACCGAAACGATTGAGGATGCCGAATGTCAGGCAGTTATCTCGTTCTCTGGTAAGGATGAAGACCCTCCTATACAGGGGCACATTCGTCCGCTGTATGTCACTGGCCAGTTCAATGGTCTTGAAGTCCGGCGCTGTCTTGTCGACACGGGGTCCGGGATTAACTTGATTCCCACTCAGACGCTCCGGAGATTGGGGTTGTCTGAGGATGACTTGATTCCCTCCGACCTCAGGATCCAGGGGTACGACCGCCCCGAGCAAACTCCGGTCGGCAAGATACGTTTGAAGACCCAGTTCGGTGACCTGGTTGCCAACACCGAATTCATGGTAGTCTCTCAAGACACTACGTACAATGCATTGATGGGCAGGCCATGGCTCCACCTTCATGCGGCGGTTCCCTCGTCATACCACCAATGCCTTAAATACTCCCTTAATGGTCGAGTAGGCGTGCTTCAGGGAGATGCCTCTCCTTTTGCCTCATGTGAAGCCCGCTATCTGGACGCGGACTATTACCAGAGCAAGGATAAGTAGATCCTGGCAGGTGAGGTTGAGCCTGTCGCTGTTGCAGGTGATCCCTGGGCAAGTTTGGATGACGCTTACGTCCTCATGGTCCATCGGTTGGACGTAGCCATGGTCTCGACGGCCTGTGAGTCTCCTGATGAGATGACCGCGACCGACCATGCCAGCACCAGCGGCCCAGCATGATCTGGTAGCCCCAATGCAGTTCCCAGCGCAGTCTCTCCCATGGACGATCCCTCCCTGAGTGGAGAGGACGTGGAAGATGCACGGTCGATGAGTTAGTACAGGTGAACCTTGGAACCGAGGCAGATCCAAGACCCACATTGGTCAGTGCCGCCATGTCCTCTGAGGAGCGACAACAGTACGTGGACTTCCTCAGACAGCACCGTGATGTGTTCGCTTGGGGCTATGACGAGATGTCGGGGCTAGATCCTCAGGTAGCCGTCCACCGCCTTGGTCTCCCGGCGAACCATCGCGGGTTCAAGCAGCCTCCCAGGAAGATGCACCCATTCCACGGTGCCATGGTTGAGGCCGAAGTTGACAAGATTATCAAATACAACTTCGTGAGGGAAGTTCAGTACCCCAAGTGGCTGGCCAACATTGTGCCGGTCAGGAAGAAGAACGGGCAGATCAGAGTCTGCATCGACTTCCGCGATCTCAACTGCCACTGTCTGAAGGATGATTTTCCCCTTCCAGTGACAGAGCTGTTGATTGACGCCACGACAGGGTTCCAAGCCCTCTCCTTCATGGATGGATACTCCGGATACAACCAAATCCAGATGGCCCCTGAGGATGAGGAGTTCACTGCCTTCAGGGCCCCCCAAGGTATCTTTTTTTACCAGGTCATGCCCTTCGTCCTGAAGAATGCAGGTGCCACCTATCAACGGGCGATGCACCGCATATTCAAGCCAATCCTCGACACACTGGTGGAATGCTACATCGACGACTTGGTGGTCAAATCGCGCCAGCGTCAGGACCATCTCAAAGATCTTGAGAAAGTGTTCGGCTTCCTCCGGTCTCGCTGCCTGAAGATGAACCCGTTGAAGTGTGCCTTCGGGGTCACCTCCGGGAAGTTTCTTGGCTTTGTGGTAAGGTGCCGGGGTATTGACATCGACCCAGAGAAGATCAGGGCGATTAGCCAGATGCCTCCCCCAGGTAACATCCAGGAACTGCAAGGGTTCCAAGGCCACTTAGCCTATATACGCCGATTCATCGCGAATCTGGCCGGCAAGTGTAAGCCCTTTTCTCGGCTCATGAAGAAAGGTGCCACCTATGTATGGGATAAAGAGTGTCAGACCTCTTTTTAGGAAATCAAGCAGTACTTGCTTCAACCTCCGGTTCTGATGCCGCCTGTATCCGGGAAGCCACTGGTCCTTTATGTGACCGCCCTGGAACGGTCCCTTGGTGCCCTTCTCACCCAGAAGAACAACGAGGGAACAGAGAATAGCCTCTATTACCTCAGTCGCATGATCCTCGATGCAGAAGTTAGGTATTCTCCCATCGAGAAGAGCTGCCTGGAGATCGTATTTGCCGTACAGAAATTACGGCACTACTTGCAGCACCATGAGGTACAGTTGGTTTCTCGGGTAGACCCGTTGAAATATATCCTGAGCCGGCCTATGTTGACTGGCCGTCTAGCGCAGTGGGCTGTGATTCTCCAGCAGTTCGACATCAGGTATGTGTCTCAGAAGGCCATCAAAGGGCAAGCATTGGAAGACTTTCTGGCTGCTCACCCGACCTCCGCGGATCAGCCGCTGGATCTAGGCTTTCCTGATGAGGCCATTCTCTCGGTCGATCGAGCCGATCCATGCTGGCAGATGCACTTTGACGGTGCCTCCCGGAGCCCCACCGGTAGAAGACTCGATAATCCTAAGCTCAACAAAGTGGGTTTGGGTATCGTCTTCATTACCCCGGAGCAAGCCGTGCTGCCATACTCTTTCCTGTTGTTAGAGGGCTGTACCAACAATGAGGCGGAATACCACGCCCTCATCACTGGCCTCGAGTTGGCTCTCGAGATCGACGTGCCCCATCTGTGTGTGAAAGGGGACTCCGAGCTGGTCGTTAAGCAGATCAATGGAGACTATGTTGTCAGGAAGCCGGAACTTGTGCCATTGCTGGAGTGCACCCTCCTCCTGATGGCCCAGTTTCCTTCTCAGCCAGAAATTTTCCATATTCCCCGGTCGCAGAACGGTCGAGAAGATGATTTGGACAGCCTTGCTGCGTCACTCACGGAGCCTGAACAGGACAACCTGATCATCCGCGTGACGCACCGCAGGCTCATCGCTCCCGTTATCCCGGAGGGAGATCGCGGCCCGTCGGTAAGTAATCTCACCATGGTTTCCCCTGTGCCCGGAGCCCCGAGTACCCCAGATATGGCAGTCGAATCAGCCCCTAATTGGAGGGTGCCTTTGGTTGAGTACCTCCAACATGGCATTCTCCCGTCAGATCGGGCCGAGCGCGAGCGAGTTCGACGCCGCGCATCACAGTTTGTCCTCTAGAGCAGTCCCGGCCTGGAGCAAATCCTCTATAGGCACGGATTTGATGGTGTTCTCCTCCGTTGCCTTCAAGGAGTTGAGATCCCACGAGTCATGCAGGAGGTTCATGCTGGTTCATGTGGTGCCCACTAGACTGGGCTGAAGCTGTCCCACCAGATTCGGAGGTTGGGATACTTCTGGCCCTCCATGATCCATGACTGCATCGAGTATTCTAGGAAGTGCCATGCGTGCCAGGTTCATGCGAACTTTGTGCACCGGCCGCCGGAGCCTCTCCATACCACTAGGTATTCTTGGCCCTTTGCAGTCTGGGGTCTGGACGTTGTGGGACCTTACCCGCCGGCGACGGCTCGCCAGTGCCGGTTCATTCTGACCGCCACGGACTTCTTCTCCAAATGGGCAGAGGCGATTCCGCTCAGAGAGGTCAAATCCTGTTCGATCGCTGACTTCGTGACCTCCAACATCATTCATCGATTTGGAGTGCCTCATGCTATCCTCACGGATAACGGAGCCAATTTCTGAGCAGCCGAGTTGAAGAAGTTGTACGCCAAGTACAACATTTGCTCGAACCATACATCTCGCTATCATGCTCAGGCGAATGGACAGATTGAGGCGTTTAACAAAACCCTCTCTAACATTCTGAAAAAGATGGTTGGTCAGAACAAGAAGAGTTGGCCGGACAAGCTCCCCAACGCCCTCTGGGCTTATCGGACGACGACTCGCAATTCCATCCAGATGACCCCTTATTCCCTGGTGTATGGAGTTGAGGCCGTCCTGCCCATCGAGATCCAGTTACCATCCTTGCGCACTACGGTCTACGACCAGCAAGCGCCGGACAGAGCTGCTGAAGCCCGTCTAGTCAAGTTGGAAGCACTGGATGAGAATAGGCTTCGCGCTTTGCACAACTTGGAGAGGCATCAAAACAGAATTGCTCGAGCTTTCAATAAGAAGGTTCGCCTCCGCTCCTTCCTGCAGGGTGACCTAGTACTGGCCCTAAGAGAACCAATGATCCCCGGCAGGAAGCCACCCATGTTGGAGCCCAAGTGGGAGGGACCTTTTGTCATCCACAAGGTCTATCCCAATGGCGCGTACTCCCTAGCGACTATGGATGGTGAGCGTGTCACTCCTCCCACCAACGCTAGGTTCCTCAAGCAGTACTTTGCCTGAGCGCATATCGTCCAAGCTGCACGACGTTAAACTGCCTAGCATGTCGTCCGTGCTGCAAGACGTTAAACTGCCAAGTGTTTCGTCCAACATGACGTTAAACTGTACCATCGTCCAAGCTGCACGACGTTAAACTGCCTAGCATGTCGTCCGTGCTGCAAGACGTTAAACTGCCAAGTGTTTCGTCCAACATGACGTTAAACTGTACCACGTCCAAGCTGCACGACGTTAAACTACCTAGCATATCGTCCGCGCTGCAAGACGTTAAACTGCCAAGTGTTTCGTCCAACATGACGTAAAAATATACCACGTCCGCGCTGCAAGACGTTAAACTGCCAAGCGTCTTCGTCCTGCATGATGTTAAACTGCCCCTCAAGAACTACGTGCGGCTTGATTCCCATCCTTATGGGATACTTAGGACCGCCTGAACATTCATGTTTCAGGCCCAGCCCCATCCTTCGGGAATTTCCATCCCATCTCGGGCCCTTGGCCCAGTTGCCTCTGGGTATGCGGCGTATGGTGTGAACGTGGGGCTATGCCCTCATTCACATCGGTTTGCTCGCTAAGCTGTACTCCCCCACGTTTGGGGATGCCTTCCGCTCCCCCCTTTTCTCTTTTCGTCCTGCATGACGTTAAAATGCCTCTCAAGAACTACGTACGGCTTGATTCCCATCCTTATGGGATACGTAGGACCGCCTGGACGCTTGTGTTTCAGGTCCAGCCCTGTCTCTTGGTTGATCACGGGGATCTGCCGTCTTTTGGTTGCTCTTAGGGTGAGTCCTCCGACCCTTTCCGGTGATCTGTTAACATGTTTTGGGTACTTAGGTCTATGACCCGTGTTGTCGGATTCAATCCCGACAAGTCCTGTGTTGCTTGTCGGGCCTCGTGCTTCCTCTTGTTCGAGCCTTCACTCAAAGGGATCCTCGTTAGCGGTTTGGGTACGATGCCTCAGTGCTCTCCTACCGCTCCGGGTCGATTTACCGGCGGGTCCTGGGCCGCAAATCGATATGAATCCTGCACTTGAGCGGTTGATGCTCGTTTGCTTGCCCAGTCCTAGGCTGACGCGATCGGATGTTGTGTTGCGAATATGGTCAGCGACATCCTTGATCGCCATGTCGGCTCTTTCAGGCTCTGAACATTGGTTGCGCAGTCCTCATCACACTCCGCCTTTGCGCGTTGTAGTGGAATCTCGACACTCTCTTCATACTGACCTTCAGTACACCTTTACACGTTATGCAGGCCAACCAGGGTAATGGTGTCTTTCGAGGCTCCCACGATCTGAGCACCAAGGATATATGCTGATGTCCTCCCTAAGGGCCATGTGTAGCTGGACCCTCGTCCCCATAAGGAGGAAGGAGTCGCCCGAACAATCGCGTTCTGGGCCCAGTATAGCTGGAGGCTAGCATCTCTGCCCCTCGGGTGATGGACATACGCAGGCCCCTATCCCAGGATCCTTCTCCTGGAATCGTGCGTGACCGCAGGGCTGGGTATGCTCCCACCTCCGCTGGGTCCGCCATATCGCAATAAGCGGATTCCTCCATGGTCCGAACCACACGACCTTAAACTGTTGTCTGGTCCTACCACACGACCGTAAACTGTGATCATCTTGGCCGCCCGACGAGAAACGACACTGCATCGTGATGTTCTCCTCAGAGGACACTCACGTTGGGCGCTGGTTAATAACCACGCCATTTATCAATGCCTTTCATGGCTTGATTATTGTGGTGACGCCAGGGGTTTCTTAATCACAGGCATGTTTCTGCACAAAGAAAAACCATCCACCTTTAAGGACAAACAAGAAATATCAAATACCGCTTCTTCTGTGTGCGAGGGTCAGACCCGCACCCTTCCCCGCGCTGGTGCCCGATTGTGTTGCACCGTGCTTCAAGAACTACGTGTGGCTTGATTCCCATCCTTATGGGATACGTAGGAACGCCCGGATGTTTGAAACTTCGGGTCCAGCCCCCCACCTCTTAGAGATTCCCCCTTCTCTGGGGAATCCGCCGCATTCGGGTCACCCTCAAGGCGTGTCCCTCGACCCCTTGCAGTGGTCCACCGGTGTCAAGAGTACTCTGGTTTATTGCCAGGAGGGTCAGGTTCAGCTTGGTCAGGTTCCTTCCACCTTTCAGGCTTTGTGCTCCCTTTCATTCGGACCCATCGCCTACACCCTGGGTGGAGCCCCCGTGAGCGGTCTGGACACAATGCCTCAGTGCTCTCCCACCGACTCGGGCTGGTGCCCCCAAGGGCCTCGGGCAGCAAATCGATATGAATCCTACGCTTGAGCGGTTGATGCTCATTTTCTGCCTCATTCCATCAACGGTCAGTGCGATATTGATGCTGCTTTTCCGCCACGGTCGGCAGTACTCCTATATTGTTACGCCGGTGCCCCCAGTCCTTGAGTGAATGGCCGCATGATTCACATTACATTTTCCACCTCCCATTCTGGCCAGGCGAAACCTCGACACTCTTGACACTATCCCTCAGTGAATCTTTGCATATCCAGGGGATAGGACCACGATGTGGCGTGCTTTGAGGTTATTATGGTCCGAGCTCTAAGACCTTAAACTAAGATCTACCCCTATGGTCCAAGCTCTATGACCTTAAACTAAGATCTCCCCAAACGGGGTTTTACATCCTGCATGACGTTAAAACTGCACTCTCAGAACTACGTGTGGCTTGATCTCCATCCTGATGGAGTATGTAGGAACGCCCGGGCATCTCGGCTCGGGTCCAGCCTTAGGGATCGCTAAGTCCCGCCCCTCCTCGTCGCCGACCGTCTGGTCTAGCTTCTGGTTGAGTGGTGCAGTTGTGACATTCTCCCCGATTCAGCTCGGGATGCCCCATTGTAATGATGGGAAGCGACAGTTTCCTCGCCAAAGAGGTTCTGTCTAAGAATTGGGGTGATTCACGGCCAGATTAGTACATCCGCCTAATACGCTTTCCCCACGGTGGCGCAATTTTGAGAGCATTAGATTATGTCCGAAAAAATCGTCACTTCGCCCCATGCTTCGCATGCCCTGTTGATCTAGATTTCCACCCTTGTGTCTGAAGGAACCCCCAAAGCGGCATTGATGATGACATGTGATCCTCCTCCTGCAAATATGACCTTCGGTCCGTCTATTGCAGTAGTGTGGTCGATTGATCCATTCTCCGCTTGCCGTCTTGGGCATTTCCTGGAAGGCCGACCGTCGTGGATTTCTGAATTCGGGACATGCGATTCACCCTTTCTCATTTCCCTATGTTCGGATAAAATCTTAACGCCCCTAGCGTTGTCCCGCTCGTGTGTCGGAACAAGTTGGGGGGATGATACATTGATTAGGTCTGAGGTCTCCTTTCCTAGGAATGATCTCCCTCTTTTCTTTAGAAATCCAGGCCCAATTACGGATGCCTGAAGCTTGGTTAACGCTCCCGCAAGACAATGAATTGTGGTTGAGCATGTTAAGCCAAAAGATGCAGATAAATATATTGGTTCATACAAATGGATCGAAATATTGAGTAGCGAAAGCAAATGTTCTGGGAGTGGCAAAAACAAAGCCCCTAGGGATTAGCGTGC
Organism: Viscum album; assembly: GCA_963277665.1. Classification (NCBI taxonomy): domain Eukaryota; kingdom Viridiplantae; phylum Streptophyta; class Magnoliopsida; order Santalales; family Viscaceae; genus Viscum; species Viscum album. The sequence continues at coordinate 98,736,673 of OY728130.1, read as the reverse complement.
TGAATAAGTCTTTCTAACGCCGCTACACTTTGGCTGGCGGCCTCCAGAGCTGCTTCTCGCTCTCTGCGTGCCCTCTCCTCGTCGGCGGTCGCAGCACGCAGTTCGTCGATCCTGGCCTGTGCACGCTCCCACTCGAGTTGAAGTGTGACCATCTGTTGGCCCGCCTCCATCAGCTGTACATGGGCGTCAACCAGCTGGGTCGTTAGTTGCTCCACAAGCTCAGTGCACGTTGCGACGAAGGCCTCCTTCTCTGGCGCCTGCCCTTCGAGACGCCGGACTTCCTGCTCCGCCACGAGGAGCGCCTGCGTGCTCTCCGACATGTCCCGACATTGTGCGACGTCGGCACGCCGGCGGCTCTTGCGCATCTTTTCGTCCATGAAATCACGGACCATCAGATGGAGGCGTTGAGCATTAGCTCCCCCGGCACACAGGAAGTGCATACAGGTTTGAATTGATCCCATGTGCCCCAGCCACTCCGATGGGTCTCGCTTGAGGAAGCGCTGGATGCACTTCCACCCCCTGCGTCGCGTTATCCGGCTCTCCTCGACCGCCTCCGCGTCTGAGTCGTCCATCTCCTCGGGGTCAGCAGGCCGGTAGGCAGGGAAGGCATCCAGCAGGTCTGCTGCGGGGTCCGCCCCTGGGATGTCCTCACGGGGGATAGGTTCCCCAACATCTGGGCGACCTTCTTCTCCCGCCCCAGCGGCGTTGACACCCTCGTCGGCCCCCGACCTCTCTCCGATGGCAGCACCGCCGACGTCCGCTGCCCCCTGATCAGCAGTTGGTGGGGCCGGCTCGGTGTGAGAAGTCTGTTCCGGAGCAGGCGGCATGTCTGCCACTGGTCCACTTGTAGATGGCCCGGGTTCAGCAGCCCGACGAGCCTCCAGTATTGAGATCACTGCGCGGGGCATGCCGTGGTTAGTCACGGAGCGTCAACGGCAAGCACCAACAGTAAAGTAAGGAGACTTACGGGAATCCAAAGCGTCATCTTCCGCTGTCCCGGCCGCCGCAGGAGCAATTGCAGCAGGGGACCCTTCAGCGCTTGTCAATTCAATGATGGGTGTCTGGCCCCCGCCTTGTCTTGCTGGCGCCTCTCCTACTCCTATTGAGGACGCCTGACCAGCATCCGTGCACTCCTGAGAAAAGTGGAGAAATGGGTTAGAAGCTGCATAAGAGAATGGACGAAGCAGGTTGAGTAGGGATAGAAACGGACCTCGAGGAGCTCGGTGATATCGACATTGTCGGAGCCGGCCACCTCGCCGCTCTCCCGCGGGCTCCCCGTATGGGACCTTCCCTCCGAGCCTTCATCCTCCCCCGTCTCCTCCTCTTCCTCGGAGTCATCGTTACTATCATCTTCCTCCGGTGGAATCTGTTCTGGAGCAGGCTCTAGACCGAGCATCACCTTCACCAGAAGGGACGACTCCGCACACTGACCATGCTAGCGCGCGTACTCGTCCATGGCCGTCAGATATGCATACCGCCGGTGGAAGTTCACCCTGTCGGTGACCTGAAGGCGCCCGACCTCTGGCAGATGGATTCCTTCGCTGGTTATCTTCTGCCAGATGATTTCGGTCCCCAGCGACTGCCGCAGGGTCATCCAGGCCGACCACAGCGCTGGGAAGACTGCATCGTGGGAGGGTTCGAGCAGACGCCTTACCTGCTTCCCAGGCCGCTCTTCGACCACCGCACGTGCCCCCTCTCTGGGCGTCGAGGTCGTAGCGGCAGCCTGCGATGTGCCCGCCGCCGAAGTCCCTGCTCGCGCCGGCTCCACTGCTTGGCGCGCCTCCGTTCTCCCCCACGTAAAGTGCCTCCCCTCCTTCCTTGACGCCCGGTCTCCGCACGGGTGACCTCGAGCCGCCGAACTGGTTTCCGTAGAAGCCCCTCGGGATACGCGATGGCCCAGTGTTCAGCGTACTCGGTTTCCAAGCCTGCGTCGACCCCGGTAGGAGGGAGAGTGATGACCTCGCCAGAGCCGAAAGCGGCGAACATTAGCCACATCTGGCGAAGGACGCCAGGGTTTGTCTCCTCCCGGACAGCAGTTAATACCCTCTTCGGCATCCGTTGAAGGCACTCGAACTGCCTGGCGAACTGGGTTGGCACGTAGGGCTCGCAGATCACCTTCCCGTCGATCCGAGCCACGAGCACCCCGCCCCGCATGCTCAGGAAGTATTTGTGCTGCTCCAGCGGACCCTACCCATTGTCGATCGTCTGGCCAACGGGAGTGGGGAACGGGATGAAGTTGAAATTGGCATGATTTCCAATCCGAATCCTCACGCCCTCCTCATTTAGGGTCATCGGAGCGACCCCCGCGATGTTCAGCAGGGAGGGTCGCAGGCCGTTGCCCGGAGGAATGATGGCATTTGGAAACGTGTACCCACCAAGGTGAACAGCCACCCAGCCATGGAAGAATTGAAAGGGCCCACAGATCCTTCATGGCGACCCCCCTCGTGAGATGCGTCCCAGGATTGCGTACAACTTAGCCAGCACTGGGACACCGAGGTTGTATCTTTTGTTGGCGGCCATGGCGCTCGCCATCGCCAGTGTCGCCGGGCGGACGCCCATTCTCGCGTCCCGCACTGGCAGGAGCCACCCACTCAGAAAGGCGGCCAGGAACGCCGCGTACCGGACATTAGGGTCCCGGGCCTCGATGACGCGGTACCCCCATGAGCGGTAGTCGCCCGTCTCCAGGACCCGCCAGTACAACCCGTTCCGGCTCCTCTGAGCCGCGGTCGGGCACCGCTTCCCCCTGCCTGGCATCTTGACCGCTGGGTCATGCTCCAAGAACTGGCCGAACCACTCCTTGTAGGCTATGTCCTTGTGGAAGGCCTTGATCCCGAGCCGCTGCGTAGCCAGGTCAAGTAGATGCCATGTCAGAATGGGAGTCCGTGACCTGTCTTCCCAGGTGTTCTTCGGGGTCAGGAACTCATCGTATTGGTAACCCTCCAGCGGGATACCTCCGATGCAGTGGATGTCCCAGAGACCGATGCTAACCTCCCCATGGTGTAGATGGAAGGTGTTGGTATCTGGGGACCAGCGGGTGAACAGCTCCGGCCCGAGCTCGGACTGTTGGTAGAAGTGGAACTGCGACGTCCACACCGCCTCAAACAGGACGATGTACCGCAGCTCCTCCGCGAAGTGATCGTAAGTGTGGCGTACCCAGAACGCCCAGGCCCACTCACTGGTGAAATTGCCCCCAGACCGCAAGTCCCAGTCCTTCAGCCAGCCCTTGGTGTCGTCAGTGACACTCTGGCGGTACGTGCTCGAGTAGAGGGCTGGAGAGTTCTCCGCAGTAGGCTCACTCCCGATGATGGTTCGCGTCCTCGGGTTCAGGACATAGACATCTAAGTGCCTGGTCTCCCTGGCAGGATGCCCATTATTGGTGATGTTATAGCGGGGAAGCTCGTCCTCCCGAGTCACCCAGGTCCGTGGCGCATCAACCTTGAACCCTGGCACCGGAACCTCATCTAGGAAGCCAAAGTTCCAGAGAGGCAGGTTGTCCGACAGCGGATATGTCTTCTGGGCTGGCGTCAGCAAGTCGAACAAGGATTGATTGTTGGAAACAATCTCCTTGGCTCCGTAGACCTCCTCGTTCGCCGCCATCTCATCTCTGCGAATGGCGGAATCCCCCTCATTCCCTTGATTCGCGGCCATCTCAGAAGCTCCGGAAGTCGTGTGGGTTAAGGGATGAGGCGTGCAGAATAGGAAGAGGCTGGTAGAGAAGTTTGAGAGTTGGCGCGCAATCCTAGTGGACGGCGCGCAATTGGGAAGTCTGTCGCGTAAAACCCCGGGTGTTCGCGCAAAAACATGCCGAAATCCGGAAAGGTTTACGCGACGAACGGGTGAATTCCGCGCCGAAAGGGCAATTTCGCGCACGAGAGCTTGAAATCTTGTCGCGTGGAAGGCCGGTGTACGGTGCGGGGGACCCAGGGCCCCTATTTATAGGCGAGGCCGGGTGTCCGCGCTGCGCGGAAAGCGCTTTGCGCGACCGAGACAGCAGATTGCGCGCCCGACGCCCTTTTTGCGCGCCACAGTCCCGCGCCACCCAGGACTTCGGCATTCCGGCGTCTCCCTCGGAACCTGAACGTTGCGGCCTCTCGCTGATCAGATTCCGAGGGGGGGCTTTTGTAGATGTTGGAAAAGTCCGTTGTTCCCAAACGAAGCTCCGGATGCGGAAAGCGAGGTCATATTTGGAGTCAGAAGCATGTTTCAGAGGGCCCGGAGGCCTTGCGCGGAATTTTGGAGACCCGCGCGCAAAGTTGAAGTCAGGCGCGCAAACCTCCCGGGATGCGCGCAATGCGCTGGGCCGGCGCGCAATTTTGCGCGCCCGTGGCCCGCGCGACTCCCTTGTGCGCTGGGCCCGATTCCGCGCCCGCGAAGGAAATTCCGTGCCCGCGAACCGGATTCCGCGCCCGGGGTTGCCTACAAATATAAGGCGACCCCCGACGTTTTGGAGGTGGCAAGAATTCGAAGAGTCGCTCGTTCGCGCAATCCAACCCCCTCCGCGCGCAATGCCGATCTTCAGGTAACCTCCTTTCTTTCGCGCAATAAAGCCTTGGGGTTCGCCTTCGCGCGCAATCCCTTTGGCTCCTTTTCTTTGAAACAACTCTTCACCCAAAGGCCTCCGCGCGCAAAAGAAGCCTCTTGCGCGCAATTGCCCCCGGGTGCGCGCAATCCAGCCCGATTGCGCGCACCCCCCCCCCTTTCAAAGTGGCCATTCGTTAAAGAATGAGCCGTTTCCCCCGCGCGCTATCCGAAGCCCGGTGCGTGCAATCTCCATCTTCCGCGCGCAATGCGCTGGCCCAATTGCGCGCCAGCCTGCCCATTTGCGCGCCGAACCGCGGTATTGCGCGCCAAGCTTCTCTTTTGCGTGCAATCCGCCGGGGTCGCCCCCTTTGACCCCCTGAGGGTACCCGCCTGCGTGATGCCCGATAATATTCATCCAGGGTGCCCGCACCGTGCGTTGTCTTCCCGTGCGGCCCTCCAGGCTCGCGCGAAGTGACACAAACCCATCGGCGGTATCACCATCGTCCGCGCTGCAAGACGTTAAACTGCCAAGTGTTTCGTCCAACATGACGTTAAACTGTACCTCGTCCATGCTGCAAGACGTTAAACTGCCAAGTGTTTCGTCCAACATGACGTTAAACTGTACCTCGTCCGCGCTGCAAGATGTTAAACTGCCAAGTGTTTCATCCAACATGACGTTAAACTGTACCTCGTCTGCGCTGTAAGACGTTAAACTGCCAAGTGTTTCGTCCAACATGACGTTAAATTGTACCACGTCCAAGCTGCACGACGTTAAACTGCCTAGCATATCGTCTGAGATACAAGACGTTAAACTGTTCAGCATTCGTCTTGCAGGACGCTAAACTGCACCACATCCGCGCTGCAAGACGTTAAACTGCCAAGCACCTTCGTCCTCGACACACGACGTTAAACTGTACTTCGTCTGGCAAGACGTTAAACCGTCCGCTTCGTCTTCGACACACGACGTTAAACTGTACTTCGTCCGGCAAGACGTTAAACCATCCGCTTCGTCCCCAACGCACGACGTTAAACTGTACTTCGTCCGGCAAGACGTTAAACCGTCTGCGTCGCCCGATCCCGTGCCTCGCACGCAAGGTCCCCCTCCCGGTTTGGATGTGGCCCCACCCGCTCGTCTCTGCAGGGATGTCGGGATTGGAGTGGCCTTCTCCCACGGGGGTAGAGTATTACAGACAGAACGAATTACGTGGACTTTGATCCCTGTCTCCTAAACAGGGTACGTGGGAAGCCTCTCCGAGGTTCAAGCCCACCACCTGGTCGTCCCGGTCGTATTCACGTCGGTTCGTCCATCAGTGGACCCCTGCCGGGTTCGCACTTGCGTCGATTCACCTATGAATCCGCCCTTGTGGGAGACTGCACGTCTGTATCTCCATTGTGCTTCCCCACTGCCGAAGCCAGTAGAGGGCGTGACAGGGATCGAGGTCTCTTACCTTCGGCCCAAGTCCCTCTCCAACTGAGTTTTGCCGCATCCGGGCCGCCTCAGTGCGTAAGTCCTGACAGAACGAACTACGTGGACTTTGATCCCTGTCTCCTAAACAGGGTACGTAAGAAGCCTCTCCGAGGTTCAAGCCCACCACCTGGTCGTCCCGGTCGTATTCACGTCGGTTCGTCCATCAGTGGACCCCTCCCGGGTTCGCTCTTGCGTCGATTCACCTATGAATCTGCCCTTGTGGGAGACTACACATGTGTATCTCCATTGTGCTTCCCCACTGTCGAAGCCAGTAGAGGGAGTGACAGGGATCGAGGTCTCTTACCTTCGGCCCAAGTCCCTCTCCAACTGAGTTTTGCCGCATCCGGGCTGCCTCAGTGCGTAAGTCCTGACAAAACGAACTACATGGACTTTGATCCCTGTCTCCTAAACAGGGTACGTAGGAAGCCTCTCCGAGGTTCAAGCCCACCACATGGTCGTCCCGGTCGTATTCACGTCGGTTCATCCATCAGTGGACCCCTCCCGGGTTCACACTTGCGTCGATTCACCTATGAATCCGCCCTTGTGGGAGACTGCACATGTGTATCTCCATTGTGCTTCCCCACTGCCTTTTTCTCCTTTCAGCGTCCAGCATGACGTGAAACTGTGATCCACCCGACCGTTCCATCCCCCTCTGTGTGAGGTGGTTCGGTTCAATCCTCCGCCCGGCATCCTCGACCTCCTTGTGAGTCGGCTTGCCGACGTCCAGCATGACGTTAAACTGTATATCCGAACTACGCTGACTTTGATCCGCGCTAACGCGCGGTACGTAGGAAGCCCCTACGGGGTCCAAGCTCTTCACTCCATCATCCTTCCTGATCCTTACCCAGGCCGCCACATCCCGGTGGGGTCATGCCATTTCATTCCACTCCACTTCACTCGGGAAGCCGCCCATGCACTCGCCCCAGCATCGGAGATTCCCCGCAAGGGGTTCTGTCATCTGATCCACTTCTCGTGTCGATCAGTCTGATGTCGTCCCTGCTGGACGTTAAACTCGCGGCATACCCCGTGTTAAACATGGGAAGCTGAGGAAAACCTCAGGTAACACAGTTCCCCGCACCCAGCGCGGGATGCCTCAGGCCATCGCGCCTTCGAGAAGCCCTATTAGGGACGGAAGGCAGACATGCAGAGCCGCAGTGTTAAGGCACGCCCCCAACACCCATAGCTACCCGGTCTCCTCACCGTAGGTTGCTGCCCCGACCAGACCCCTTGGAGCGTCCGGGCGGAAGCAGCGTAATTAACCGGTGTCCATGGAGACATGGCGCCGGGAACGAGATTCACGAGCACGTCTTAAATCTATGAGGGAGACCCAGATTAGGCAACGAGTTCCGAGGAGACGTCCACGGAAGGAGGAGCCGACATCCCATCATCCCGGTTTCGATCAAGGAGCAGACGCCCCTGAATAAGGGACGGATGCCGCCCGCCTTTGGAAAGCGGGACTGCGGGGCCACAAGCCACGGGCCCATCCCCTCGGGTCGACAGGCGCACGCGCGAACGCGTCCTGGCAGAACAGCGTCGGAACAGAAACCCGACACACATCCGCACCGAAACAATCATAATAATCAACATATTCTATATCAAATGGATCTTTAGAAATATATTCCTTATCACTTGTGTTTTATTCATTAGATTAATACTCATGAAAAAATTTTATAATTACCTCACCTTTATGAAATAGATCTGATTCACTTGAGGTAGAAAAATTATTTATCCTATTGTAATTCTACTTCTTTTGAAATTATTCAATATTCATTCTTGGTTGGATATCATCATTATTTTATCATTTTTAGGTTGGATATTCTTATTCTTTGTTCAAGATGGAAATATTATTTTTATTTACCAACTCTTTATTCCTTCTATTATTTTGATTTTTGTAAGAAATCGAAATTTTTTCAACAATTGGCATCATTCTTAAAATTTTTTACTCTATATATACTTTATAAGAGAAACTAAATATTTAAAATTTTAAAAAGGATAAATAAAAATTGAGGTATGACCATATTTTTTATACCAATTGATAGGATTATAAAGGGATCTTACCAACACTGAGAGGGGTGAATTAGTGCTGGTACCTTTTTGAACAATTTAAAACCTTATCCATTTTTCACCTCCTCTCTTATTTAGTGAATGAATATCTCTTTCCATATTACCTTATTTATTATTTAGTTGATATAAATGGATTATAACTAGTAAATTTCACAATAAAAAATTGGAATTTGTTAACAAGGTTCACCTCCAAGATGGATGACTTCCTCCTTAGTATGTTGTGATTATTACCCCCCACACACAACTTTCTATTTTTTATCATAAGAAGATAATAAAAGGGTATGGACTTGGACCCATAAAAGTGTTGTAAATAACCATACTTCTTCACACATAAGATTTATCATATATCACCTTAAAGTATATCATGTTGTGAATAGCCCAGTGCCGCCCCTGGACAGAATTTTTTTTTATCTCTTCCTTATTCTGTACTAATCATCAGGATACCTCGATCACAATAATTAGTATGTTGTATCATATATAAAGAAATCAATTTTTTTATCTATATTTGTTACACCATATAGTTTATATGTAAATTATAGGTTTCATTACACATTGTCTTATCATGGAGATAGTCTGGTGAAGCCTAACTGAACTCATTATTCCTCACCTTCTTCCTTAGTGCACAAGGGATATTCTTGTCATGAAACATTGGTCTTGTATCTATCTATTTTCCTTGATATCTCAAGTATTCAACCGGTTCATTATTAGATATGTCCTTTCTTCATTTCTTTCAACTTACAGAATATGCACAAGTACAAGAAATTGAGACTCTCAATGTATTTTTCTAATTTTTATATTCTTTCACTATATTACGTGAATATATTTCCTCATATTTATCTTAATTTGAATCTCCTAAAATATAAAACTTCAAGTATCCTACTTTTTTTGTCTTCTTGAATACTTATTATACTCAAACTCCCCTATTATCACCCGAATAGACCAAAGGCCTTCTCTTTTTTTATTTATTTTTGATAAGCCCCCTTTCAAGGGATGAGAGGGAACTCTTAAAAGGATTGTATGATTAAGTAGATTATATTAACCAAAGGCCTTATAGGAATTAATCCCAGACATGACTACTTTGAAATGCTCATCCCTAGTGTATAGATCGTGAAGTCAGCTTCCCACCTTCGCAATGCTTGTTTGGATAGCAATACCTATACAGAGTTGCACAAGCCTAGTTTGGATGGAAATATCCATACCCTATCATTCCTCCATATCCATATAGCTTTATTCTGCTGAAATTGCATGATATGATTCCTCATCTAGAGCTAGTTCCTTTGGTCATCCTGGTAGCATTTTCACTGCATGATCTGAATGAGGTGGCCCAAAGGCCATGAGGTGGCCCAAAATCCTTAATTGGACAGAAGGCCTTAAGAACTCCAATCCCAAACTGATGACCCAAAGGTTAATAGTTTTGGATAATAAAATACCAAACAATACCTACTACAGTACCTACTACAGTGTCTTCTCTAGTTCCTGCTATGGTACTTATACATTCATCAGAAATATAAACCCACCCATATTTGAACCTAGGTATCATAGATTCACTTAGAGATTCCACGCCAACTGGGATGAGGCTCATGTGCTCCTATATTATCATAATTTCCATTTAATATACTTGAATAATTGGAATATAATTATTTACAGATATCTTATACAAAATAAACTTGTAAAGAATCCATGTATTCATGTAAATTATGCATACTACTATCATTATTATAGATCCTCATTTTTCATCATGGAGTTATATTACTTTATAAAACATTTCCATGTGAATATCCTCCTCATTTTTCATCAACTTATCATTTATTTTTCTCAATCTTAACATTTATTTTATCATGAATATTTAATATCCTTGTGATATTTTCATCTTTAGAGAACATAAATCATCATCATTTTTCGTATCATGGGACTTTGAAGTTATACAATGATCCTTTCTTCAAATTGATGAAAACAAATCACATGATTAAGCCTTATAATCAAATTCATATGATCGAAGACATATTCTTTTCTTTCAAAAAAAAACATATTATTATAAAATGCATATGCTCGTACCTACCTTTACTTCCACCATGATCTACTCTATTACAAGGTTAACATTTCATTTCTGCATTGAAAACACTATTCTATCCCTTATTTCCACAATGTTTTAGCCTTAATACATTGTCTATTTCTCATTATTCATGTTCATATTCTATACTTTTCATAGTATATTGTGACATGTCAGTGAACCCGGTGACGTAGAACTCATTATTTCTATAAATCTTCTAGAATCATGGTGTTCTTTATATCATCGGGATGTTTTTACATGATCGAACACTACATGGAATTTTCTAATTCATTTATTTACTTTGAATGTAATTCTACAAATTCTAGAATACTTTTATGAAAGTAATTTCAATAATGTTCTTCTAATTATAATATAGTAAAAACATCTAATAATCATAATCTTATTTTGAGGTAATGAGCATGAGTTTTTGATGAATGTGAAAGAGTATGAAAACATGAACTCCACTAATTTCAGTCTTCCCAGATTTGATTGTAGTAGTTTGTGATGAAACCAGTAGAAATTGGGTTGTGGAAAGTCTTTAATCATAATTTCATTTCACTCTTACTACATACACACTAGTTCACAATCTTGTGGCATAAGGATGTGATCATGAGTTTTCTATAATTAGAATGAAGATTTTGGTATCTTTGATACATGTTTGGAACATGTGGATAAAGGTTAAAGATGATAGAAAGAATGATGCATTTTGAATTTTAAGTGATGCAGACCCATGCTTTATTAAGTGATGAATAGTGCCATATGAGATACATTCCACATCGAAATATAAGATGGAAGGACACTGCCTTATTAACCATCACACTATAATAATGGAATGATGAAGTCTATTAGGAGTCGGTTCACTCCCAATGCCTATCATGTTGAACTACATGTGTGGAAAATTAACACCCTTCACCCACATCACACCTGTGTTGACCCCTAAATGTGTTATATACCCTCTACACCACTGCCAGCTTGCTCCTAGATTTAATCTTGGTTAGCTACTCATCATTGTTAGGATTCTTCGCTGATTGTGCAAGCTAACAATTGGCCATTTTTTTATCTTTACTTATATCATGAAGTATTATGAACTCAACTTGTAAAAAATCAATAATTTATAAAAAAATATTCAATAAGTTATACAAAATTTACTTTTCTACTCCTCACAAACTAATAAGTCATAAGAAACTCAAATTCCTTTGCAAGAACTCATAGTGTATAGATCCTTATTAGATAACCAACAATATTATCTAGTTTACCTTTTAAATATATTTAACTTTATCCTTTATATTTTTTCTCAATCCTATTAGTACAAGGATGGAACTCCATATGAATAAATTCAAATCACTTTCAATATTTAAGATGATCATATATAATAGGACCTTGCTTGGGAACTTCTCTTCACTAGATACTTAGGATTCTCCTTCCAACTTCCAAGATATTATTCTTTACTCTAATTATTATATAACATATTGACATTAAATAATTCAATGACATTATCATGACCCCCTCCCTCAAAATATGTTGCAATGAGGGGAGAGAAATAATGACCCTTGAGTCTTGGCTCAGGTGGGCGACTAGCACCAAGGGTATAAAAATCTCATGTATGGGAGAAAATATCCTCTATAATAATATAGGATTAAGTGATAGGACGAATCATCCACAATAAAATCCAGGAAATGATATAAAATAAATCCAAACCATCCAATAATGCATATATAAATAAAACTGATGCAGATAAAGCCTCCAAAAGTAAATACCCAAAAGCAAGCTAAAGCATCAACACAACAACTGTCCAAAGTTCCAAGCTTGAAATGTCCATAACGGTCCACAAATTCCTACTAGAAACCTTAAAGTGGTTTTATATATATAGAGTGATCATTCATATATACTTATTAGTAAAACCAAATTTTCTCATGCACATCTTAAAATAGCATACTAAATCAATCGTGAGAAAAACAACAGAACTAAATAGTACCTATATTGGTATAATAACCAAAATCCCATCCTCACCAAGGACAACTCATCAAATAATTAATCAAAGTATAACAATATAATATGAATTATATTGGTTAAGGGTACCCTGAATAACTTTCCCACTGATTTTTCTCTCTCACACCCCACCGTCGTACATCCTGGTGCTCCCACATTTTTCTAAATAACATTATAGCTCATCACATCACATACCTCCCACAAATATCTAGGCCATCACATAACAAATCATAAATAGGGTAGTATGGTATCTTGAATGTGAATTAAATCAATATCATTCCCTCCTCCTACCACGCACGACCCCCACCATAATCCATCTCACCACATCTCACCTGAACACACCTGGTCCATCATATCTCATCACATCACAACTTGAATGTGGCACTTTTGAACTTTGGTCATCATAGCTTGTGCATGTCCTTATCATCTTCTGGAATAGAGAGTGGGAAAGAGCGGGTATCCATCCATCCATCCTCCCACTAATATGTTAGAAAAAACACCCCCATGTGGCTATGCGAGTTCAACACATAGTACTCGATGGGGGTGGGGTGTGTATAGAAATCACAATAATATACATGGTATATACATATAGAGTTACAACACACAATCCCTATGTTAAGGGTTTAGAAAGGTAAAAAAAATATCACAGGAACCTCCACTTCTACTTCCTAAACCAAATTAATAACCCCCCATAAGTAAAACATAATACATAGTTAATATTTAAATTTTTAATTATCATTGAGATTTTTTCTAGATTTTTCATTACCAACTATTTTATTGGGAGAGTCACCTTTAATTTATGTATTCAATATTAATTATCATCCCATTTAATATCATTATTATGAATTTAATTCCATTACTACCAGGGTAACTAGTATAAACAACCCCCATCATAGCCCCACTGTATTACCACACCACTACTACCATTGTATCCCCATAGCATATCACATCCATTTCCCCCACACCCATCACAACATATACCCCACCCATGAATCATATCATCATATCCAAAATCACAAAACATAGCACCATCCACAAACATATTATATCACAAACATAGCATTTTCCAATTTGTGCATAGGGGATTTGATTTAATTCTATTTATTTATTTATGGGTGTTATCACACAAGTAAAAAGATCTTGGGGCATCCAATTCATTAACTGGATATAAGTGATTATACAATTATGATTTAAGAGTTTTCAAAAATCAAACAAGATGAATTCCACAATTCACATCATAGAAGCTCAAATAAGGACCCCCATTGGCCATGATTTTTAGCCAATATTAAGCCCATACAATTCACAATATCAAATCAATAACAAAAAAAGACGTAAGATCATGACTCATATTCCTTTTCCACTTTTTATTTAATTTAAAACCATTCATTTATCTTTATTAATCGGAATGAAACTATCATCACAATATATAACAATAATAATCCCACCCTACATGATACGGATAAAGAGAAATGAAGAAATTACTACCTAGAAGAAGAAGATTTTCCCAAACTTTCTACACCAAAATAGGGGTGTCTGTATAGGAGGAAACCTCTTTGGGGGAACTCTAACCAATTGTAGTAATATGGATCCATGACTCCAATGAAATAAGGATGTGTAACCACCCATCTCAATATAAATTAATAACAAAACAATGAATGAAATATCTATACTTTATAAATATTAGATCCTAGACCAACATGATTAGATATGGTTTAGATTGGCCATTAAAGGGTGGTGACATCAAAACAACATGTTTTAAACATTTAAAAAGATATCCAAACTTTTAATAAATAAATGATATAATTATACACCATTAAAATGGATTTAAATCCCCTTAACTAAGGAATTAAACCCATTTTTCATCATTAAATATGTCAAAATGGAAAATCTATAAATTTTGGAAAAAACTAGAAATATTATTCATGAGTCACCATCGGTGAGTCACCGTTAGTTTAAAATCAGTCACCATTGGTGATTCTCCATTAGTGAGTCATTGTTAGTTCAAAATGAGTCACCATTAGTTCAAAAAATGATTTTGCGCTAGTTATTCACTATTAGTTCAAAATGATTCACCGCCAATGAGTCACAGTTAGTTCAAAATGAGTAGCCTCCAATGAGTTAGAATTAGTTCAAAATGATTCACTGCCAGTGAGTCACCATTAGTTCAAAATGAGTAGCTGATAGTAAGTAATTGTTAGTTCAAAATTAGCCACTGCCAGCAAGTCACCATTATTTAAAAATGAGTCACCACTAGTGAGTCATTGTTAGCTCAAAATGAGTTGTTTCTACCAAGAAACTGATAGTTAAAAATGATTCACTGACAGGGAGTCACCATTAGTTAAAAATGAGGCATCATAAGTGAGTCACTGTTAGTTCAAAATGATCTACCTCTAGTGAGTCACTATTAGTTCAAAATGATCCACCTCCAGTGAGTCACTGTTAGTTCAAAATGAGTTTTATCCAGTGATTCACTATTATTTTAAAATGACTCATCTCCAGCAAGTCACATTTAGTTCAAAATGGCTCAATATCAGTGATTCACCGTTAATTCAAAAACACCCCAGACTTCCCCTCAGACACCTCAAACATTAGTTTTTTTAGAAAAGTAATGGGTTTGGTAGTCCAATCCATTATAGGCACACCATAATCAATGAAAAAAATACAACACACACAAATTGGTCTCTAAAACATCCTATTGGTTTTGAAAATAAAACAATCTTAATCACGCATTAAAACATTCTAAATATATTTTTGTACTTAAACACGCTCAAAAAGATTAGTAAAAAAGATTATCTAATTTTATTTTTCAAAATTAAATTATAAAATGAAAGGCTATTCCTAATTTTTTTATTAATAAAACTTATAAAGATATCTTTATTTTTCAAATATAAATAGTTGATATTATATTTGGATATTCAAATAATTATTTTTGTAATGATTTTTCATAATTAATGATAAGGGAATTTGATATGAGACTTATGGGATAATTAAATTTCTTCCTCAGGATTTAATTTTTTCAAAGGGAAGATAAACGTTTTATATATAAATTTAAGTAATATAAAGTATATTTTAAAAGATTTATAATTGATAATTGTAAAATCTAGAATTACCCTATAAGTACTTCATGTAATATAGATGTTAATAAATATATGAAATCAGTGGATAATAAAATTTAAAAATGTGTAATTAGTATTTTATTATATTTAATTTCTTCTTGGATTAATTTAATATTTTTTTCTTTATACTAGATTTTAAATTCACCCTATAGAAATTCACGTAAAGGTTGTTAAAATATTCATAAGATATGTTAAAGGTTCTTTAAACCTTGGTTTATTATATTCTAAAAGAACTTTATTTTATTTAAAAAATTATTTAAATTTTTATTTTTGTGGATGTAAAATAGATAGAAAAAGAAAAGCTAGAATGTGCCACTTTTTAGGAAAAATCCTAGTCTCTTTGAGTTGTAAGAAAAAACTTTTTTTTGTTTTATCCAAAATAGAATCACAATACATAGTTTTAGTAATTTTTTATGATTATTTATTGTAGATTAATAAAACCTTAACTAATTTTGATCTTTATTTTCACAAGTTGCCTTTTTAATGTGATAATTCATTTTTTGATTCAATTTCAATGAACCCTTTACATCACTCAAGAACAAATAATATAGAAGTTAGATGTCATTTTATAATATACTATATTCAAAAAGATGAAATATGTTTAGAATATATTCCAGTTGATGGTAAATTATATGATATTTTTACTAAGACTTTATATTTTTCTATGTTAGAGAAAATTATGTATGAACTTGACATGATGGAAGTTTAAAATAGAAGTTTGAAATAAATATTCTAAAGTATTTTGTTATGGATAATATTCATCCATACAGAGTTAAAGATCCTTATTGAAGGATAAACACATTTAACCTTCAAGAAATTACTTCATTTCAACTCTATTAGTTTGGAACTCGTCATTTTTTTCACATGATTATAGCTCTGGTCAATAAGTAAACTTAATTTTCTTATATTTTATGGTTTACTGACATGAAAATAATTATGTTTTCATAGCCAGTGGACATGGGAATCCATTTCATTTCCTAATTTACTGGAATATTTAATCACTATTGGTTACTATTATTATTCCTATAATATACTAACATGATTATTTTGTCTAATTATACCATTATAAGTATTTTATAGATGGATTCATTATGATTTTAAGTAAGTGGTTTTTAAATTCTAAACAAATTAATTTTAAAATTCTTCATACCTAGTTTTTGAAGATGTTACATCTTAACGAATAGATAAAATTTTATATCAAAGTGGTCTTTCTATATTTATTATTTATCTTATAATCTTATTTATTTTATATTTAACTCTTTAGTCGGTATAAATTCTGAAATTATATATTTTTAAATCGATTTTGAATCTGTTTTTTTTGTCCTGAGCATGCTGAAATTTTTTTTTACTCTTTTTAAATGACTACTCTCAATTAAGTATTATTTAATTTAATGGAGTTTTATTTACTATTATAAATGAAAAATAGGTTTTTTTTAATTATTTAATATGGAGATAAAGTCTTTAAATTTCTTAAATGATTTGTTTTCAAAAGGGGGAGACATTTTTCTTTTCATTAAACTTTCTAATAATTTCAAAAGGGGGGAGAAGTTTTTAATATTATATTTAGTTTTTTAATTATCAAAGGGAGGATTGTTGAGTTTATATTTTTAAATTTATCATGTTTTTATAATTACAAATATACCACTTTATTTATTTATGGTTTGATAATTAAAAAGTTATTATTTTATTCCCTATAACATGAGTATTAAATCTTGAACCACATAAATAAGAACTAATTTTGGAGAAAAATTATTTTTCCTAGTTATTATGGTCATTATGAAATTATCATCTTTGTATTTTTTATATGTTTATAGAAACAATTAAAGAAAATCCATATTAATATGAGTTAAGGAATGACTCATACGTTGAAGTGGTTACCTAAAATTTCATAGTAATAGATGATATTTTTATAAAATAAAATCATTCTTATTATAAGGACCTAACCATAAACATGACATAATCTTTAGTTTTAGTCAATAATTTACTTTCTTTCACTTTGAGGATCATTTTAGGTTTATAGTTTTAGAGAATTAGGTCGTAACTCATACATAAAAACCCATAAAATAAAAAGTGGACACTTCCGATTAGTATCCAATTTTCCCATAATATACATCTTTTCAAATAAAGAATGATTTATTTCTATGTAAAATCTCCACA
This sequence comes from Viscum album, assembly GCA_963277665.1. Classification (NCBI taxonomy): domain Eukaryota; kingdom Viridiplantae; phylum Streptophyta; class Magnoliopsida; order Santalales; family Viscaceae; genus Viscum; species Viscum album. The sequence continues at coordinate 98,719,308 of OY728130.1, read as the reverse complement.
AATTTCAAATTTACTTTTTCATTTCCCTTACCCATCCTTAAACCCTATGAAAACATTTAAAAAATTGTAATGAGCATAGAATCTCAGTAAGGGATATAAAAATAAGTGAAAATGCTAGTTTAATAAAAACATGAAAACACATGAAATATTTACCTTTATACTAATGTTATTTTAGTGACAGGGATAAAAAAATTTCACAAGAAAAAACACACAAGTTTTTCCCTAATAAATCCTTAAAAACCCATAGCAATCATAGATAACACATAAATTTATCTTGGTACATCATTATACTTATAATTATTATAAATTTAATAACCATGCAGTTAATTATACATTCCATACTTAAAAATGAAATAACCATATGGTCTACTTTCAAACCCAATGCATTGGAGGGGTATCATGGACCCACCCATCATTGGTTTATCATGGAACCACATGTCATTACTTTATAATGTAACCACCCAACATAATGTCTAAGAACCATAACATAACCATAACACATAAAATCTTTCAATTTTCAATATGTCACTCATAAAATTTCATTTGTACCCATAAGAAAATATTTTATGTTTTTTTAATAATCAATCCATTTTTAAACCCCATTTTCAAACCCCATTTTCAATAAAAAAACCAAAGAAAGGGTAATATGGGTTTATTTTTCTTTTAAAAACATTAAGGATTGTATAAAAATCAAAATATCAAATAATCTTCACAATGGTGAAGAAGTGTTTTTCACTATATACATTAAAAAGAACATTCATTTTGTCATCTGTAAATAAGTTCAAACATTCCATACAAAAAACATAAAAAGATTCCTTTTTGAAAACCATTGAATGAAATTAAAAATAGAAATAAAATATAATTTATATTCCTTTTATATCCATATAAATAAACATATAGAATAATATCAAGAATAGTTATATAGAAGAAAATATTTTAACATTAAATCTTTAAACATTTAAAAAGATATTTTTGAATCAAAGTGTCTCATACCACTTTGAAACATTTGAATAATAATCCCCATGAAGGAATAAAATTTAAAAAACATTAAATAACATGAGAATAAATAAATTAATGATATGATATGTCAAAGGGGATATATATACACCTCATAAATATAGGTGGGTGTATAACATAAAAATATGCCTCAATGAAAGAAGATTGAGGCTAAGTCCCTTACCTTGAGTCCGACTTGTCACATGCGTATTTATCTTCATGAATAATAAACTTATGTTAATTATTTACTTGATTGATAACCCTTTTTATGTTTATTATTAATTTTATTTCACTTATTACAATGTCTTATATAATTTCTTAATCAATTATGTTTACATCATATGTTTTGACAATATTCAGCTTATGTGTCAAAAAGACTTTGGTTGGTTATCAATGGTAAAAGAGGTAATTATTTAAACATATCCAGAATAATAATCATAAAATAATTATCATTTTTATAAATAAATTTTCATTTTTATATGAAATTATGAAGGGTGGATATAAAAAATGAAACAATGTTAAGATCATTAAAACTATAGGTCGTAGGTATGCATGAGTAATGTTTCCATTTTTTCAATGATCATTATCAAAAGAAGGAAAGTATCATTTATTATTATATAATTATAATTATATCATAAATAAAATTTAATTTAATTATATATATGTATATATATTATTCTTGTGATGTGGTGATTAAAAAAGAAGAATCACATCGCATCATGGATGTGATGGTCCACATGTCCACAAACGACGTTATCACTTTTTCAATGTGTGAAATGGTAAGAATAAAATGATAAATTATATTTATAGAAATATTATTATGTCATTTATATCATATATATTCATTATAGTTACCCTTATTACCTTTCATGTAACATGTTAGTGAAAAACGCTTCACATTACTTCACGAGGCGGTAGTCTACCGTACAAACAAGTGATGTTATCGTATCTCCTATGGTATGAAATTTAAAAAGGTGTATATGATATAATGACTAAAGATGTATTATTATGTTATAAATATCATAAATATAATATATAAATATTATTCCCATCATAATACCCAACCATGAGAGGTGGTAAAGTAAAAATGAACGACATTGTTTCGTGAGGCAGTAGTACGCCGTACACACAAATGGTGATTTCATAACCCATTTGATGGAAGTGTGTGTGGGTTTAGGTCATAAAATTAACATAAAAAATCTAATTATATTTATTATACTTATTTTATTTTATAATAATGGTATAATAGTAATTTAAGGGGTGGATAAATAAATAAAACAAAAGTGTTCATTGATGAATGTTACATCTTCTTTAGGTAACTCCTTTTAGTTTATACCAAAATCCTTCCTTGGTTTTCTTTCTATACAAAAAAATATTATAGGATTAGGGGAGGGATTTTAATAGTTGATTTAAGTATGTTTTTTATAAGACAAAATGCTTGATAGGTGTTTATAATGGGGGAGTGTGAATTTCCTTTTATAATTGAGGAAGAGTGGAATTCCTATAAATACAAAAAAAAAACGCTATTGGGAGGTATCTCTTACATAATGTACCGAAAATAATGAATAATTTTCAATAAAACAGGTTATATGGTATAAATATGTCCATAAATTGTGTTTTTACTAGTTTTTAGTCCATTTGGATATGTAAGATTAAAGTTTATCCACTAAGTAAACTCGTTTTTTACTTTAATTTCTATAATTAATTTTATTTACTTTCATTAATATTTTTTGGTAAAAAACTAAGTTGAAGTTAATAGAAATTAAAAATTATTATTATTCCAAAAATGGAATCCATTTTTTCAAATTCAATTTACATAAGTGGTTGTATTTAATTTAAAATTAATCCCATAGACGAAATGAGAAAATTAGTTTTTAAAGTGAAAATGTTCAATTTTTTATTAAGTTTTTATATCCAAAATATATATAAAATAATTAAAATTACCAAAATTGGATTAATATATTTATAATCTGATTTAACTTTAAACACAATTAATAATATAATTTAACATTATAAATTATTTAGATGAAAAGACAACAATTAAAAATTAGTATTTTTCACTATTCATTAAAAAATGAGACTTCTCATAAAAATACCAAAATTTAAACCAATGTAAATTTTGATATTATGCTTTAAAAATTTAATATTATTTTTTCAAATAAATTTTATAAATTTTACAAAAAAATTAATTTTAATGTAGGTGCGCCAAAGTGCGATGAAACATATTTTTAGGGAAAATGCAGTTTTCCATAAAACATTTATTTTTCTTTTAAATGATCCTTATTTTATTTTTTAAAAATGATAGATAACTAATGAATTTATGTAAACTATATATTTTAATACTACAGTTAGTATTATTCATACCTGCCAATATAACTTCTAGGTGATAACTTCCATAACAATATTAATAGTATATTATTGTTTGGTATAAATCAGTATTCCATGAAATGCAAGATTTCAAAGAGACTCATTGTTCCATTTCATATGTGCTATTGAACATAGAATCCCTTTTAATTTAAAATTACTATATAATTCATAAATATTAATAAATATGAAAAATACTTATTCTGTCATTACCTGAGTTGTTACATTCTTACCCCCTTTTGGTAGTTGTGTCATAGCAATTTTATTCACTTATTAAACAAGTGGGGATATATTTACCTCATATCATTTTCAGATTCACATGATACTTCTCCAACCATATGGTGTTTTCATAAAACCTCAACTTAACAAATTTCCTTGTTCTAAAATACTTGATCTTTATGTCCAATAATCTAAACTGGTTATTCCTCACAAGAAAGGTTATCTTCCAGCTAAACTACTTCAGGGCTCAAAATATGAGATTAATTTGGTACATACTTCCTTAAAATTAAAAAATAAAATATGCTCTATACCTATGATAAAATCATAGAAAAGTAACTTGGTAGGAAACTTATCCAACTTTATGTTGCATCTCATATGGTCCAATGAACCATGGACTCATCTCCCCCTTCTTAACAAAATGAATCACACTTTTCCCTAGAGAAACTTTTAGAAAAACATGATCACCTACCTAAAAATAAAGATATTTCCTCTGATTATCCACATAACTTTTTTACTTTCTATGATCGTTCCTCATGTTTCGCTGAATCAATTGAAATTTCTCTACCATCTCCTCTACCAAATATAGTCTAATCAACTTTCTTTCTCCTACATCATCCCAAAAACCTAGTGTTCAACACCGCATTCCATATAATTCTTCAAATGGTCTCATATGTATACTAAAATGAAAACATTTATTATAATAAAATTCAACCAAATAATAATTTCAATCCCAACTTCCCTATAAATCCATTGAGTAAGAACCAAGTATATCTTCCAAGGTCTTAATTGCCTGTTCATATTTTCCATTAGATTGATGATGAAAATAAATATTGAAATTTAATTTAGTACCCAACAACTTCTAAAGTACTTTACTAAAATTATATGTGAACCTAGGGTTGTGTTCTGATACAATAGAGAAAGTCACTCCATGTAACCTAACTATATCATTTAGATATATTCAAGAAATCTGGTCTAAATACAATATATATCGAATGGGAAGAAAATGTAAAAATTTAGTTAATCGATCAATAATAACCCAAATCACATTATTACCTTTAAAAGTATTTGGAAATCCTACCATGAAATCTATTAATATATTCTCCCATTTCCACTCTGTAATTGGAAAAGGATAAATCATCCCCTTCAATATTTTTTATTCTTATTGAACCTATTAACAAGTCAAATACTTCACGGTGAAGTTAGTAATATATATTTTCATTCCACCCCACCAGTAATACTTCAGAATCTCTATGCACATCTTAGGGATGTCTGGATGAATAGAAAATGGAGAACTATGAGTTTCAGTTAAAAACTCTTTCCTCGCATTAGAGTCACAAGGCACACATAATCTTTTTCAAAATTGTAAAACACATTCTTCACCAATATTAAAATCATACAACTTACCCTTCTTAACGTATTCTACCTTTTCCTAAAAATATTGATCCTCCTTCTAAGATTTCTTAATTCTTTCTGAAAAAGTTGAGAACACAGAAATATAAAATAAAATATTGGATTTTCTTCCATCCACAACTTTTATTCCAAAATTTATCAAATAATTAACCAAAGGTTTATGTTCTAAATGTAACATGGTTAACATAGCATTATTTTTTTTGAATCAAAGCATCAAAAACCTTGTTTGATTTTCTAGGATGATAATTAATTATTCAATAATAATCCTTGATCAATTATATCTATTTTCTATACATCATATTTAATTCTTTTTGGGTGAATTTATACATAATAATTTTGTGATAATTATATATTTCACATGTTACTCTATACAAATAATGCCTCTAAATTTTGAAATAAAAAACAAAAACTACTAATTCCAGATCATGTGTAGGATAATTTAACTCATGATTCTTCAATTGAAATGAAGCATAAGTGATTACCCTATCATTATGTATCAAGACACAACTAAGTTTTTTTAATGAAACATCACTATAGATGAAAAAATAACCATTTTAGAAGAAAGGGACTAAACTGGATCATTGACCAATATTATTTTTAGTTCCAAAAAAATAACATTGCATTCCTCTGTTCAGATGAACCTAACTACCTTTAGTATTAAATTAGTTAGTGGTATGGATAACTAAGAATTTTTTTTAACAAACCATCACTAATAACCAATTAATCCAAGAAAACTATAAATCTCTATGACATTTTTAATTATTGGATACTATTCAATAACTTTTGTTTTAGAAAAGTCAATAGTTATTCCATTTTTAGAGGCAATTTTTCAAAGGAATTAAATTTTTTGCAACCAAAATTAAATCTTAAAAAAATTCCATATATTTAATTTTATTTTAATGTTTTCAAAACAATGCTTAAGTTCCTTTCATGTTCCTCCTGGATTTTTGAATATACTAAAATATCATCTATAAATACAACAAAAAATTGATCCAAAAACAAATGGAAGACTCGATTCATAAGATTCATAAATACATTAGGTGAATTAGATAACCCAAAGGGCATAACTATAAACTTATAATGTTGATATATCATTTGAAACACTATCTTCAGAATGCCATCCTTCTTCACCTCCAACTGATGATACCTAGATCTCAGACCAATCTTAAAAAAAATACTAAGCTCCTAATAAATGATCAAACAAATCACTGATATGATCCAAAGGATATTTTTTATTAATAATTATGTTATTCAAGGCTCTATAATCAATGAAAATACTTATGGAACAATATTTCTTTTTCATAAATAAAAAAGGATCACCCCATGGTAAAGTGTTAGGTCAAATGAAACCTTTATAGAGAAATTTTTACAACTGGTTTTTTAGTTAAATTAGTTCTACTTGATCCATTGGATAAGGGTGTTTATAAATAGGCTTATCATATGACACTAAATCAATAGTTAATTTAACTTCCTGGTCTGGAATAACACTAGGTAATGCATCGGGGGAAACATCCTTAAATTCATTCACTACTAGGATGTCACTAATCAAAACTATTTATTTCTTTTCAAAAACATGAGATAGATAACTTTCAATACCATATTTAACAAATTTCTTAGTTTCTTGGTATGTTATCAAAGGTATGAAATCATTGAATAAAACTTTATTGTCCTTGAAATCGATTTTATCAAGATAAACTGAAATCCAATCCATACCTAAAATGATATCAAAATGCACTATGGTCAGTTCAACAAGATTTGAAGGAAATACCATCCCACTAATGAAAATAGGAATATTCCTATAAAACTCGGTATATTTATTACTCCCACCTGGATTTTTTACCAAAAGTTTTATATCACATTCATGAGGTGATATTCCAAATTTAATTGAAAATTTATCAGAAATAAAAGAGTGTGAAAATCTAGAGTCAAACAGAGTATTAACATAAAAAAAATAAACTAGTAACATACCTATAAACACTTAATTTGATGATAAAACATCAACCATAGTGATAGAAAAATACTTTTCCACACCCTTTTTCTTTTGATCTTGCCGTTTTCCACCATGGGTAATCAACTTTAGATACACATTGGCATAATTACCTAACTCATTTCAACTAAAAAATATTACCATTGAATTTTCGTTACTTAATTGATCATCTCACTTGAAATCACGAGTCATATGACAAATCTTACTATATTTTAAGAACTTACCAAATTTTGAAATACATTCTTCATGCTTCTTTTTAACACACTTCTCACAATATAGAAATTTTGTTTTCTTACCTCCAGACTTATTTGATGAATGATTTCCCATTTTTTTCAATTGGACCTCTTATTTCTCTTGTTTTTATGGGATGCATGATCATTGGAAAACTCCATTTATATCCTTCCGTTACATTAAAAAAGCTTCTCATAGATTTTTAACTCACGAGAATCCAATTCCCTTCAATATATTGGCTTCAATCCTATGTAAAATTGATTTATCTTACTATTAAGATCCCAAAAAAATGGGAGATACCTCACCAATCAATTGAATTTTTCTTCATATATAGACATTGAATCGTCCTCCTTTTATCTCAATTCCAAGAATTGTTTTTTCCATACTAATTCAAATTTCCTTAGGAAAATATTCTTAAATTCATCCCATTCCAAGGAATCAATATCTTCACTTTATCTAATATTCTTAACCATTGACCAATAATGGTCAGCTTCACCTTCAAAAAAATAAATTTCATGAGTTACCTTTTAGTTTTTTGAACAAACCATGACATTTAATATCTTTTATATGGATTTAATTCATCCTTCATCTATAACAGGGTTAAATGATCCTATGAATGGTGGGGGATGTTGCCACATAAAATGCTCCACTATTATCGTGTTCCTCTATGGTGGATCTAGTTTCTCACTTTCATGGACACCACCACCATTTATAGATTGGGTCAACTAATCCATCACTATAACAAATTTCTCAGTTCCAATTTCAACCATCTTGGGGTGTTAATTCAAAAGGATATTTTTTCTCAGTGCCTTCCCAATTCGGTTTCCTTGTTTCTTCTATGGAAAACCATTATGAACAAACATACTTTATATAAATAAACATGATAATCTTAAAATTCTATATAAAATTAAATTAAACATAAATCTAAATATTTCAAGGGAATGCTACTTATATTAACCTAAACTCTCACTACTACAAATTAAAGCTATAGCCATGGACTTATAGCCACAATTTTATTGGTATGTGGTTATATCTTCCTAATTTCAATGGTTTAATTTAATAACCATGGATATATAGCGTGTTTTCCAATTTGATATCGGGGTCCCCGATTCTCTACTCTCGCACTCCTCCGGACTTCTTTCTCCTCCCAGCTTCTTCTCCTCCCGACGAGTTCTCCTCCCTGACCTCGCATGCCCGTGTCACCGTCCTCCCCGACCTCACCTGACCGCGGAGCCATACTCCCCCGATGACTTCCCCTTACCGACATTTTCTCCTCACTACAGCGCCCTCCTCCCAGACGACTTCTCCTCCCCGACCTATCCTCCCTATCTTCTCCTCACCGCAGCGCCCTCCTCTCTGAAGAACTCTCTCACTATGGCACCCTCCTCCCGATGACCTCTATCACAACAGCACCCTCCTCCCCAGAGACCTCTCTCACCGCGGCGCCCTCCTCCTGGCTTCCAATCCACACAGGTATTTTATACCATACTATTTCATCATTTTTCTGATTTTAAGGTTATACTGTGATTTTCATTTCATGTAATGGTTATTTAGATCTCCCTTCCTCTTGTATTTATAGAAGACATGGGTAGAGTATGAGTAGAAATTGAAGTCATATTGGTGTGATGATGTTGAACATATAAGGGAACCATACACAGTGATGGTGATATAAGAATTATTGATAATAAAATATATGTGTTTCTTATGTTCATATAGATGGATTCCAGTTCATAGAAATCTTATAATGTAACCATACATAGTAATATGATTACTGGGAATCAAATTTCAACCCTCATTATGATGTGTTCTCTACCAACAAGGATTTTAAAGGGATTATACCTCATGAACTTAATATATATCCCCTATTAAACTGAATTTATTTGAATGGATTCGGTATACTGGATGATGTTTACAATCCTTCACATGGTTATAATATTTCATCTTACTAATTGTCATATCCCCTTGATTTTATTCAAACAATGATTTCTAAAGACACTCGATTTTTTGTACCACTCCTCCATGGGTTATCGTTCATGTTGGTTAACTCCCCTCAAGATCTAGAAGGTTTAAATATTTTCCACCAACCAATTGATCAAATTTATTTGAGCACACTCATCTCCTACTTGAATTCTCTTACAAGTGGTTGGATCTCTAAGTGGGAATTATGACCTAGAGGTAACTTCTCTAATGAACGTGCATGATCTTTTTAGGTTAGGAAGAGATGATCATAATTCTCTGACCAGTTACTTGTTATCTATCTTTATGAGGTAGTATGGACTTCTCATTTCATCATGTATCATCAATTAAAACATAAAGAGATAATTATCCATTGGTTTCCTAGAACTAATTCCTTCCTTTTATCCTATGGAAAAGTAGGGATTGATGTTTGTAATTTTTATTGATTGGGTGGAATACCTCCTCTTTGGGAGATTTATGAAGAAAATCTTCCAGTTAAAGATGTTTGGGATGACACCTCATGATATTTGATATTGGAAAGGGATGTTCTCACCATTGTTAAGGATAAGTTAAGGAAGGATCTGAACCTATAGTCACTTGTTTCTTTTAAGGATTGGATTAATATATTTCTCTACCACAACAAGTCTCGACCAACTGCTATACACCCTCATCGATGCTCTTCCTAATAGGTTCATGATAGAACAAGATTTTATTGGGCCATCCTTGAAGATAGGGAGTATACCACATGGGGACAATGACTGAGACTAGAGGTATCCCCAAGCCTTCCCCTAGAGGGGTTTATAACCATGTTTTTGAATAGATGGACTTTCCTACATGGGGACTCATTATTGGGAATTCAAGTAATCATATTCAAGAAATTGTGAATTAATTTAAATAGTTGAAATTCAGTATAAATGATCAAGAAGACTCCCTTTGTAGTTAGTTCTTTTCTTTAAAATAGCCAAGTTAGAAACTCTCCTGAAAAATTCTCTGCTTGGCCTATCCATTAACAAGGGTGAAAAAGATTAAAATTTAATCCAACCAATGAAAGTCAAAAAAATAAATCCAAGTTAAAAGGTGAGAATATATAGCATTGAATCCAAGTCATTGATGAATGAAATGAGAGATCAGGGAGAGAAGATCAATAAAACAGGGATGGATTTTTACTTGAAAGAAAAGAAACAAACAAAAAATAATAATAAACTATGAGTTTCCTCTCATGAAATGATAGGTTTAAAGTCCCCAACTGGACATCGCTAAAAATCTATCCATAGTCACTTGGGGTGTAGTTTTTTATCTATAAACCACCATATATGTTTGTTCCATTAATTTTTAGGTGAGAATTTATTTATTCCTGCTTCATGCTATTTAGGGATAAAACTAAATCCCTTAAGAGCTGCAAAATACCCCTGAATGTACCCTTTAAGAATGCTGGAAAGCATGCTGTCCAATTTTGGAATTTTTCAATAACTGATGATTTCCATACCCTCTTGAATATTCCACATTTTCACCTCTGAGTTTTCAATAACAAATGTGGAAGTGGCTGATTTTTGAAAAATCAATCCAGGAAGAGGATTTTCAAGTTCAGTTTGAAAATATTTATGGGCATTTAAAATGAATTTAAAATCCTTTTACACTTTTATCTCATCTTCAAAAACAAATTCAGCTAACCTGGTTCCCAAATTAGTGGAAAATATAAAGTTTTTTTATTGAGAAATGACTGAAGAGTTCCATTTAATCTTCCATTAAGAAAAACTCCACAAACATTTTATTATCTACCTTATTTTCAGATTTTGGAGGTGGTTTTGTCTTCCAAAGTAAGATCACTTATCTGAACCTCTTCAAATTCTAGATTTTGATCAATTTTTTCACCACACCAGCCACCACCCCCCAGCCTCCTTCAAAACACTCATGCCATCCCTTTGCCACCTTCAAAACAACCCCACCCACCAGTTCCATATCTCTGCCACCTACAAAACAACCCCACCTGCAATAATTTTGCTAATGGTTTTTGGAAAGGTATTCCCAATAACAATAGTTCTGAAATCCTTTACATCCACAACATTTTCCATCTTTGGGATCAGGTAAATAAAATTGGAGTTGATTCCATAGGGCATTGAGGCATGGTTAAATAACCCCCTCATAGCATTAAGGAGCTCATCATGAACTATTTCCCAGTAGAATAGAAAGAATTAATTTGTGAACCCATCAGGACTAGCCACACTCTCAAGATTTAGAGAAAAAGGGGCACTCTTAACCTCTTTCTAAAGAATGTACATTCGTGAGGGCTCTATCTAATTTGGAAGCAACCACTCTATTATACTGTTTTATGTACCAAGTGCATTTCGCACCAGTGAGATTAATTTTAATGATACTGTTGTCTTCAATCGAGGCTTTAAATTCTCTCGTGGAAATAGAGGCATGAGAAGGTCCAATTTTCTCACTTGAGTTGAAAATGGCATTGAAGTATCCAAGAATAAACCAAGGGTCATTAATATTAGTTCTTAGGTAATAAAAGTCATTCCAAAGAGTTCTCCTTTCTCGGTATCTATTTTTGCATAGATAAAAGAGCATAAGAGGTGTATGCCATCAGTATTAAAATTGCAAGTAAAGATTTTATCAGAGACATTAAAGGTGTTAAAATTTTGTAAGAGTGTGAAAAAATCCATAGAGATTCATCATTTTAGGTATTTGAGATTGCACTAGTAAAGATATTATTGTGTTGACACAAGTGATAGTATTTAGGATAATAAGCAATTTTTGGTTCAACAATATAAAATAACATGGGATGGTGAGTGTTAACTGTTAGGTCCACAAGGCTGAATACCCTAAGAGGGGGGTGAATCAGGGTATGACTAATTTAAAATTAACGCCCGCTCTGATCTTGTTTTGCTGTTAAGAAAAACACTCTTCTCTCTCTTTTCTGTTGCACAAAGTAAATAGAAAGTAAAGAATTCATAGGACACAGCAATTTTACTTGGTTCACCGCAAAGGGCTACGTCCAAGGAGCATACACCGACAAGTTGTCAGTCGTACCAATTCCACTAATCTTCACTAGCTGTGGATTACAATGTTCAAGCTAGATCACTTCTATACCCAGGCTCACTGCCTTTACAAAGTTTAGGGTCAGCTCACTGCTTTCCCAAGGGTCACTCCCTATTTCTCTCTCTCTGGCTCACTGCCGGTGGAGAGGATCACCTTCTTTCTATTCCTTTTCTCACTGCTCTTGGAAGGAATCCACTCACAGTTTATAGACCGGTAGGTCTCTTCATTTGCATGAAAGAATGCATCTTCCTCTTTACGTAGATGCTCTATTTAAGTAAAACGTTCACCCGTAGATGAATATCTCTTTGCACCGAAGGTATCGGGAAAACTTCCAGCTTCCACGCAGCCCGAAAAACACTACTAGAAATAAACCTTACTTGGCGCGCAAGTCTACCTCGGCGCGCAAGTATCGGCACACAAGTCACAACGGGCGCGCAAGTCCTCCTCAGACACTTGCGCGACTCAAGATTCCTCAACTCCAAACCTGCGCGACTCACTTCCTTTTACGCCCAATCCAATATTGGCGCGTAACTCCACACTGGCGTGCAGCTTCAAACACTGGCGCGCAACTATCACCCAGGCGCGCAAGTCCCACCTGCGCTACCACACACACCACTTGCGCGACCACCACACCTGCGTGACGGGAGCTCTGATTTCTCAAAGTGTTGAACTCCGGTCCAGAATGAAGAGGGGTGGTCCAGTATTTATAGGCAAATTGACCACCCTGCGCGACGGCGCGCAAGTCACCTGCGTGATCCAGTCTCATCACGCAAGTCTTCTGCCCTGGTAGACACTTGCGCGAGCAACTCCCAAACTTGCGCGAACCTGTTTCCTTTTCCATATTTTGAGCTTATGATCTTGAAAAACATATGGCACGCATGTTTCCTATGCTCCAAGCTCTCAGTGCGCAAGTCCCTTTTCCAAAAACACTTTTCTTCATTTGTCGATTTTCAGGCCCAAAAATTTGGAAAACACTGTAAAATGGCACCACCTTGTATCTGTTCTTTTGTACAACCTCCAGATCATCCATTCCTTTCGTCAATGTTCTTGAATCAAACATGGATCGTTGACCTCAGCTCTTGGAATCAACATTCCACCATGAAATCCCCTTTGTCAACAAATTTTTATGTCATGGTTTGCGTTGTCAACAATCACAACAGATGTCCACTTTGTCAACAAACACAATCACCTCAAAAATGATTCAATGATGCCTTGAGGGATTTTTTCCCAACAATCTCCCCCTTTGGGTTTGTTGACAACTCTTTTATGGAAAGATACATCATTAATTCTTCATCCACCATTCGCCTTTTGCGATTCTGATAGCGATCGAGGATTTACTCAACACATACTCTAAGCCCACATGAGAAATGCTCGGTGTGAGAAACAAGAGTAAATGAAAAGTTCATCAATGGATCACTTCATCTCTGACATCCACTGTTGACACCAAACTGATACCAATTTGTACTAAACTGATACCAATTGTTGAAGGACTTGTTGGAAGACCAATTTTGGTTGGAAATATTTTTACCACATTCCAACACTACTCTTCTGCTTTTATCATGATCCTCAGCTGTCGTGATATTTATTATTTGATCGATCACTTCTAGCATCTTCAGATTGTATACACTCCCCCTTTCTACTCACAGCATCAACACCTCTTTAGCCCTATTTCCTGTGTTGTCCAAGCTAAGCTCTGGCTAAGCACATTCAACTAGCTTCAACTCCCCCTATCTGGCTGCTCCACTTGTCAGCTTCTCCCCATATCAACCATGATGTATCAAATTGCCACAATGTCTCCCCCTTGAACAATCACTATTTTATCCCCCTTTGTCAACGAACCCAAAGGTCACGCCTTTGCAGTCTGTAACAGAGTAGAAAACACATATCAGCACATTAGGGAAAAACACACCATACCTCGAAGAGAGGGGGAGTTCCACATACACACTATTTCAAGTGTGGGGAATCGACTGAACTCCCAGAGCCAGTCGATGCCGCTCAAAAGCTTCATTGGGTAAGGCCTTTGTCAGAATGTCTGCAACCTGTAACTCTGTAGGCACATACTCCAACTTCACAATTCCCTGCTCAACCTTCTCCTTGATAAAATGATACTTTATCTCAATGTGCTTTGTCCTTGAGTGATGGACATGATTTTTTCTGAGATTTATAGCACTTGAGTTATCACACTGGATTCTGATCGGAGACTTCACTTCAATTCCCATATCATCAAGTTGTTGCTTCATCCACAATAATAGTGTGCATGCTTGAGTGGCCGTAATATATTCAGCTTCTGCGGTACTCAATGAAATACAATCCTGCTTCTTGATTATCCAAGCAATACATAGCACACCAAGATAGAATGCACCACCTGACGTTGATTTTCTATCATTTGCTAAACCGACCCAGTCTGCATCAGTATATCCCAATAACTCTGTCTGAGATTTGTCAGTATATGTCAAGCCGAAATCTACTGTGCCCTGGATATACCGAAGTATTCTTTTCACTACAATCATGCGACTTTCCGTGGTATTACTCTGATATCTCATTGCTTGGCATGTGGAAAAAACAATATCAGGCCTTGTTGCAGTTAAGTATAACAAACTTCCACTAATTTTCCTGTATTATGTGATATTAACTGCCTTGTCATCCTCATCTTTTGATAATTTCATCCGGGTAGCAACCAGAGTCTTTATCTCCTTGGAATTCTCCATTCCAAACCTTCTCAGAACCTCCTTGGCATATTTTGATTGAGAAATGAATGTTCCATTCCTTCCTTGTGTCACCTATAGACCAAGGAAAAATATCAGCTCACCAATCATAGACATTTCGAACTTATGTTTCATGGATTCAGAAAAATGTTTGCACTATGCTTCATCTGATCCGCCAAATATTATGTCTTCTTCATAGACCAGCCTCGTCATCCTTTGATTACTATTGTTGTTGAAATAGATATTTTAATCAAATCCATCATTCTAAAAACCAAGCTTCTTCAAATACTGATATAGCCTTGAGTACCATGCTCTCGGTGCTTGTTTTAGCCCATATAACACCTTCTTCAGCCAACAAACCTTGTTCTCATCCTCATGAATGAGAAAACCATCTGGATGATCGACATACACTTCTTTATCTAGAATTCCATTCAAGAATTCTGATTTGACATCCATCTGGAACACTTTGAACTTCTGTTGCACTGCAATGGCTATGAATAATCTGATTGTCTCCAGCCTTGCTACCGGTACTAATGTCTCATCAATGTCAATACCCTCTATTTGGGAGTATCCTTTTCACACCAGTCATGCTTTGTTCCGAATCACTGTTCCATCTTCAGTCATATTCTTGCAAAATACCCATTTAGTCATGATGACGTCCTTATTAGCTAGCCTCGAAACAATCTCCCACGTCTGATACTTCTCAATATGATTTAGCTCTTCATTCATGGCCTGAACCCAGTTATCATCATCAGTTGCATCATAAAATCATTTCGACTCAACCTATGATAGTAATGATGTCTGTTGTAGTGATTTCATTCTTCTTGTCTGAACTGGAGCTCACTGATCACTGATGACATTCTGCCTGTCAATTTCAGCTCGACTCTTTATCTTTTGTGCAGATAAGGATTTTACTTCCTCATACTCATTATTAGTATCCTCTTCTGAATCATCTTCAACCACTTCTACTCTCCCTGAGTCTCTTACCACTTATTCACTTTTAACAGAAAACTTTTCACTGTGTCATTGTTCAATGATTTCATTTCTTTGAACATCTTCTTTCAAATTTTTGTTGACACACCTTTGATTTTTCTGTCACAGCTTCTTGGTATCCTAAAAGCAGTCAGCTGATACCACATTATTAGAGAAAAATAGATAAGTATGAGATGCATGATTATTGATGATTTTCTGACAATAAGTCTTCCCTTGATTGAAAAACCCCTGAGCTGATTCATCCGATTATTGCTTTGATGGATCTTGCGTCTGATTTTTTTTATTGAATACCCCCCCTATGTTATTAAACTCTTCCATTTGTTAGGCCCAACTGTATAGACCCATAACCATTCTCTTCCTCATGCATCATTTATTCTCGTATTCCAATCAGAATTGAGCCATTAACAAAATCTCTAAGCCTACTGAGTTGGCACTCGGTGTAGGAAACAAGAGACAAAGTCAATAACACAATCACTTCCTGTTATGCTTAGTTTCTCCCTTTTATCATCAACTTTGATACATGATTTGAGTAAATCAAAACACTGAATCATATCACATCTCCACTTTTCATCTTTAGATTCCACTTCCCCTTGGATCGTATCTCCCTAAAACCTGAAACACATCAATCATCAGTTAATATCATTTATATACATAGGGAGAGGGGTCTCTTCTGGAATCCCCAAGATGAGGTTTGTGGTTAATCCTGATGGGTCAACTCGTTGATTCTTTCTTGGAGTGCA
Source organism: Viscum album (assembly GCA_963277665.1). NCBI lineage: Eukaryota > Viridiplantae > Streptophyta > Magnoliopsida > Santalales > Viscaceae > Viscum > Viscum album. The sequence goes on along the minus strand of OY728130.1, from coordinate 98,702,662 downwards.
TCACACTCCTTTCTTGCTTCCTCCAGCTGCCCGGCCAACTTCAACTGCTCTGGCCATATGACTAAGCATTCATTACCCACATGCTGACCCTTTTTATGATATGTAGATTCTATAGGCTCGACCTTTCTCATCACTTGGGGTATAGAACCATTAGTACTCATTTCCTTCTTTGAGGTTCTTCCAAAATTCCATTTTCCTTGATTATTTCTCTGAGTAGGAATCTCCTTGCTTGTCATCTTCCCTTGCTTCTTCCACCATTGCAGGGATTTTCCTTTTTCTTCCAGTCCTCTCTGTGGCACATGACTTTTGAATTTTTCAACGCATTATTTATTTATCTTCATTTTATCAGATGTCTGAATCACCACACTCTTTTTCACTGGTGGTGAGTCCTCCATTGAATGTGCACTCTTCTTATTCACAGCTGTAGTGTTTCCTCACTTTTTCTTCCATATTTTTTCATGTTCATTCTTAGAGAGAGGTTGTGACTGTGAATGATACACTTTTTGTTCAGCTCCTTGTGATTCTCCAGGAAATCTAAGATTATTCTTCAACATACCACTTTCTCTCCCAGTGTACGATTTCTCATTATACACCACTGGAGTTGAGAATCTCTTTTGGAGTTCCTTTTGATTTCCTTCCTTCTTCTTGCTGCAATGTCTTGCAAAATTCCCATGATTAGAACATATGAAACAACTTCCATTAAAGGCATACCTCATTTCACCATCTCTTAGCCAAGATGTTGATGAAACTTGAGTTCTACCCCTAACATTGAGCTCTTGAGCTTCCTGACACATATTCATGGTGTGTCCCATTCTTACACAGTAATAACATCTTATGAATGCTTTCCTCTGAGAGACTCTTCTCTCTGATTTCTCATGATGCTTCTTCTTATCCTCGGGTTTATCAAAGTTTATATTTTCACAGCCTGAAATGTATTCCAGAGCATCTGGAAAGAAGCTTGATGTGTGGCCATGAATCCTGCAGAAATAGCACATGCTATCATTTCTTCCTATAAAAGCCCTTTTAGGTCTATCTCCAGCACCTTCAAGGTTTTTCATATCTCTAGATATTTTCACTGCACTTTTCCTATCACGCATAAGAGTGAGATCATCATATCCAATTCTAGATTTTCCAAACATGGATGGCCTTTGGGATGATACAATCCTTTCATGCTTCTCTTCTGATGTAGCATATTTGGCTTTCATTTGATCATCACCTGCCAAAGGATAATCAAATAATAAGTGCAGTGCATCCTTCAACTTGGGATTATCTTTGGATTTAGACTTCTCCATTTCCTTCTTGACTGATTCTAGCTCTTCTTCCAACTTTTGAATCTTTATATCCCTTGATTCAAGTTAGACATCAAGTTCTCCCTTGAGAAGCTTCCCTCTACTCATCTCATCTTCCAATTCACGTGTCAGCTTATCCACCATGTCACTCTGCTCCTTTACTTTCAATTTTTCTTGAGAAACAGAATCAAAACAACATGCATTGTCTTATTGTAGTCTTTGATTATTCTGAACTAGCTCAGATAGCTGTGTAGCAAGATCAACATTTGTATCTTTCAGATTCTGAACTTCATCTGACTTTTGACTCTCTTCATAATCACCAGCCTTTTGTTTTCCTTTTATTTTAGCCAGCTTTTGTAGTTACTCACCTTGAGAATAATTCTTCTCATTTAGGTAAGTTTCCACACCAATAAGCCTTTGATTTAAGCCTCTTATCTTGTTGACCTCAATCTCCAATACTTTGATCCGGATATCTTTAGATTTTACTTCTTCATTGTTTCCAACGTCACTGGGAATATCTGGTTCTTCGATGCACTTGACTTGATCTTTCACTTTTCTATTCAATCCATCGATCTCACTTTTCTATTCTTCAGTCTTAATCTTATACTCACCAACTGTTTCTGAGTTCTTTGGTGCTGATAACTTGAGTTCCTCAATTTTATCTATCAACTCAAACTTCTCTTCTTCCTGCTGCTGCATATAGAGTTTGGCATCGTGAACAACTTTGTTAGCTTTCTTGGTTTTGGCTCTCTAAACATCTATCTCTTGAAGAGAAGCCTCTAACTCATCTTTCATATCTATTCTTCCTTCAATTCTTTCTTCTTCATCATCACTTGTTTCAATATCACTTTGAAGTTCATGTACTTCACTCATTCCTGCATCATGCTTGACTGAATAAATCTTTTCCCTATCAGATTCATCTATACCTTCTATCAGTAAACTGTTTGATTCTTTTAATTGAATCAAACTTTTTCCATACACACTTCCACACTGTGGAATACCACTTGACTTCTGCTTCTTCTTGGATGTTTTTTCCTTTGCCATGGCTCACCGAGATAAGAGCAGACTGATTCTTTAAACACACAGATCGACTACACCAAGTCGGAGCAAACAAATCTGATAAAAGAAACCTTCGCTCTGATACCAATTGTTAGGTCCACAAGGCTGAATACCCTAAGAGGGGGGGTGAATCAGGGTATGAATAATTTAAAATTAATGCCCGCTCTGATCATGTTTCGCTGTTAAGCAAAACACTCTTCTCTCTCTTTCCTGTTGCACAAAGTAAATAGAATGTAAATCATGCATAAGAAACAAAAAATTTACTTGGTTCACCGCAAAGGGCTACGTCCAAGAAGCATACACTGACAAATTTCCGGTCGTACCAATTCCACTAATCTTCACTAGCTATGGATTACAATGTTCAAGCTAGATCACTTCTATGCCCTAGCTCACTGCCTTTACAAAGTTTAGGGTCAACTCATTGCTTTCCCAAGGGTCACTCCCTATTTCACTCTCTCTGGCTCACTGTCGGTGGAGAGGATCACCTTCTTTCTCTTCCTTTGCTCACTGCTCTTGGAAGGAATCCACTCACAGTTTACAGACCTGTAGGTCTCTTCATTTGCATGAAAGAATGCATCTTCCTCTTTACGTAGATGCTCTATTGAAGTACAAAATTCACCTGTAGATGAATATGTCTTTGCACCGAAGGTATCGGGCAAACCTCCAGCTTCCACACAGCCCAAAAAACACTGCTGGAAATAAACCTTACTTGGCATGCAAGTCTACCTTGGCGCGCAAGTATCGGCGCGCAAGTCACAACGGGTGCACAAGTCCTCCTCATACACTTGCGTGACTCAAGCTTCCTCAACTCCAAACCTGCGCGACTCACTTCCTTTCATGCCCAATCCAATATTGGCGTGAAACTCCACACTGGCGCACAGTTTTAAACACTGGCATGCAACTATCACCCTGGCGTGCAAGTCCCACCTGCGCGACCACACACACCACTTGCACGACCACCACACCTGCGCGACGGGAGCTCTGATTTCTCAAAGTGTTGAACTCCGGTCCAGAATGAAGAGGGGTGGTCCAGTATTTATAGGCAAATTGACCACCCTGTGTGACGGCGCGTAAGTCACCTGCGTGATCCAGTCTCAGCGCACAAGTCTTCTGCCCTGCTAGACACTTGCGCGACCAACTCCCAAACTTGCGCGAACCTGTTTCCTTTGCCATATTTTGAGATTCTGATCTTGAAAAACATATGGCGCGCAAGTTTCCTATGCTTCAAGCCCTTGGAGCGCAAGTCCCTTTTCCAAAAACACTTTTCTTCATTTGTCAATTTTCAGGCCCAAAATTTTGGCAAACACTGAAAAATGGTGCCACCTTATATCTTTTCTTTTGTACCGCCTCTAGATCATCCATTACTTTTGTCGACGTTCTTGAATCAAACATGGATCATTGAACTCAGCTCTTGGACTCGACATTCCACCATGAAACCCCCTTTTTCAACAAATTTGTATGTCATGGTTTGCGTTGTCAACAATCACAACAGATGTCCACTTTGTCAACAAACACAATCACCTCAAAAATGATTCAATGATGCCTTGAGGGATTTTTTCCCAACATTAACAATTCTTTTTAGAACATTGAATGTGTTAGAGTTGGAAATACCCTGCAATTCCAAAAAAAAAATCATTTAAACCTGTTTCTAGAGTTAGAACTCCCTTTTTTCTTCTTTCCAGAGCCTTTATTTCTAGAAGACCTTCTAATGTTTTGAGCATTGTTATTGTTAGTGGTATGTTCCTATTCGTTGTTTATAGTGACAGGGTTCTTCTTTGTAGTTTAATTTCTTAAATCATTCATAATTGAGTCTGTTATATTTGTATTACCTAGAATCAAAGAAGTGGTGTTTTGTTTATTTAACAGAATACCAGGATATTCAGAACAGTTCTTATTATCTACATATTGAACACCATCAAAAGGTAAATTAATAGAATGAGGAGTAAGAGTACTTGGGTCCTTTGAAGCATCTATATCCTGCTATTTTACATCGTCTAGAATTGATGTAAGGTGCCTATGCCCGTTGGATTTAGGAAGTGCCTGCATAAGCAAGGGGCCCTGTACTGAGGGAGTGATTTTGTATGTTTTATAGGTTCCAGTGTTATGGCATCTTGTTTATCAGTTTTAGTATGTTTGGTTTGTGTCTTAGCCTGAACAGAATTTGGACTAATATTAGGACTCCCAGAATTTATAGGACAACCAGTGGTCTCCATCTCATTAGGACTGTTGACAGATTTAATGTGATTAGGGTGAGAAGTATTTAGAGTTGATTCCATAGAGGTCAAAATACATGGAATCAAGGGATCAGTACAGTATTTTCATACATCTTAAGTAGCTGAATGAGGAAAAGTGGGAAGCAGCGTACCTAGAATCACTTCCACAGCAGAATCTGCTATTACATAGGGTGCCTGGACAGTGTCCAAAGCATCTGTGGGACACTGTTTCTGATCACCGGAGTCACTGTTATCCTGCATTTGTAGAGGAACTTTCACCGCAAGTGTGTTCTCATTTACAGATTTAAAATATTCTAAGGATTTAGTACTAGATTTAACCTTGGTGATATTTGATTGTGTCATTGTTTGAATAGAGGGAAGGGAACCTAAGCCATTTGTCTGATTGTTGGTCCCATTTATTATCTCTTGAGTAGCAGTAGAAGTCAGTAGGGAGGGTTTTTGGTTCTGTCTAGAAATCATATCTGAGCAGCTGGGTTCAACCACAGCTTGTAGAAAATGATCAAACTTGTGCTTAGTTGCAGTGCTTAAGCTGTAATCATTTCCTTTTATGTGAACAGGTGGAGATATTGTATCCCTCCTACCCAGTGTGGGTTTAGCATTTTTGGTGAGGTCAGAGTTGGGTACCAGCTTGGATGGACAAGCAAAGCTGCAAGTACGAAATTTCCCACACCCAGAATCTATTAGATGAATTCCCTGTTGTATTCTCTTTCAATGGTTTTTTAGGTACACTAAAAAAAATTCAAAGTTTACAAAACCTGACACATAATGATGTATTTATATCAGAAGTAAAAACAGCCAGAAAATGAACAGATCAGAGAAACAATATACACCATAACAGCAACCCAAGCACAACACAAGCACCAAAATCACCACCAAATCACTAAACTAGGCCCCACAAATCTAGGAAAAACTTAAAACTAAAAATTGATTCTTTTTTTACATGATTTTTTTCAATGAAGAAGACTATCACCAACACCAATTCAACTTCTCCCAATCAGTCATGCGAAGGCTGTATTTCTAATCGACAACAGGCTCATGGCATCACCCTTCCTATCAACACTACAAGGAGATGAATAGTTCAGTGGACCAGTAAAAGACCAGTTAAGAATACATGTGGAGCCAATAATTGGTAGTAGTGTGGGCCCACATTAACAGAATGGGTTTGGATTAGAAAAAATATGATTTCCAGATGTGAAATAACAGACAAACCCAAAAAATCTTGCAGTCTAAGTGGACCAGTCGGCTAGGCCGGTCCACATGCAAACCAGACCAGGCACAATTTTTTTATCCCAGGCCCAATCCATGTCAGGTTTCACCCATCCCGTTAAACAACCATACTTCTCACCACATGAGGACTAGTACCTATTAGCAGCTATGTCTTCAAATAGATTTTGGCTTTCATCTTCACCTTGTTTCCTCTTCTTCTTATTCTCCAACCGCCTGGAAGGAGAATCAACACCTTTACTGGAAAAGGTTCCCTTAGATCTCTTTCTCTTGTCTATATAAAACCCTAGCTCAGAATGTGAATGGGTAGAACCTTCACTTGCATCAGCCTTAATTCCCGAGTTCAAATTCAAAACTTCTTTAACAGTAGAAGGAACTTCAAGTATTACTTTCGGCTCATTCACCCACTCCTTCACTTCACCATTGCCTTCCTCCCCATTTTCATCCAACTTTTCTTCTTCAAATCTATTAGATTGAATCAAATATTCCGCTGTGGAATAGAATTCATCTTTAAATTCAGATATTGAAGGCATTCCATAATTTATCTATGAAAGCTTCTCATGATAATTCTTAAATATCATATCATCACACCACTTGACCCATCCAAAACGAGTCGCACTAGTAGGAGACTCTCTGTCGATTTTAAGATATGAAGGCACACATGCCGGTGAATCAACCTTAGGCTTCTGCTTCACTGATTTTTTTGCATATACTCTCGGTCAGCTGCTACCCAAACCAGAATTTTCCATCTTGACTGCAACTAAACTGTCTGAAACCAGTTTCTTGTTCTCCAGTTTTTCTAGACACTCGAACTGAGCAAGAATATTTTCATGGTCAGCATGCAATGATTCTCTCTGCTCCTCTAATTTCCCCAGCTGTTGTTTAAGTTCCTTAATCGAGTTACTCAAATCTGACCATTCTACTATTAACAGAGTTTCTGTTTTCCTTGATGTCATCAAGGGCTGTTGTTGGATTTTCAATGCATAAATCTGCTTTTCTGTTGGGTTGGTCTCTCGAAGGACTGGCAGTGGGGGGGGGGGGGGGTAACTAGAAGGGGTGCAAGGGGTAGGGTGTCTAGGTTCTAGGGGGGTCCAGGGGGATATTTCCAGGGTTTGGGAGGGTGTCCAGGTTCTGGGGGGGTGTCCAGGGGGTGTCCAGGGTCTGGGGGGTCTGTCCTAGGGGGTCTGTCCAGGGTCTATTTGGGGGGGTTTGTCCAGGGGGTCTGGGGGTGTCTAGGTTTTTTTGGGGGGGGGCAGGACTGGCAGGGAGAACTAGTAGGGGAGGGGGAAATAGCAGGGGGGAGGGGACTGGTAGGGGGAGGGGGTAACTGGAAAGGGGGTGCAAGGGGTGGGGTGTCCAGGTTCTGGGGGGGGCAGGACTGGTAGGGGGAGGGGGAACTGGCAGGGGGAGGGGGAATTAGCAGGGGGAGGGGACTTGCAGGGGGAGGGGGGTAACTAGCATGGGGGTGCTAGGGGTGGGGTGTCCAGGTTCTGGGGGGTGTCCAGGGTCGGTGGGGGGGGGGGGTCTGTCCAAGGTATATCTAGGGGGTTTGTCCAGGGGGTTTGGGGAGGTGTCTAGGTTTTTTTTGGGGGGGGGGAGACTGGCAGGGGGAACTAGCAGGGGGATGGGGGGGACTAGCAGGGGGGACTGGTAGGGGGAGGGGGTAACTGGAAAGGGGGATGCAAGGGGTGGGGTGTCCAGGTTCGGGTGGGGGGGGGGGGCAGGACTGGCAGGGGGAGGGGGGAACTGGCTGGGGGAGGGGGGGGAATTAGCAGGGGGAGGGGACTGGTAGGGGGAGGGGGTAACTGGAAGGGGGTTCAAGGGGTGGGGTGTCTAGGTTCTGGGGGGTGTCCAGGGGGATCTTTCCAGGGTATTGGGGGGGTGTAGGTTTGGGGGGGGGGTTAGGGTCTGTCCAGGAGGGTGGGAGGGGGATCTGTCCAGGGGAGTGGGGGGTCTGGGGGGTTTCCAAGTTCTGGGGGGGGGGGTTCCAGGGTCTGTCCAGGAGGGTGGGGGTGGCTGTCCAGGGGAGTGGAGGTCTGGGTTGTCCAGGGGATCTGTCTAGGGTCTGGGGGTGTCCAAGGTCTGGGGGGTGTCCTGGGTCTATCTGGGGGGTGTCCAGGGTCTGTCTGGGGGGTGTCCAGGGTCTGTTTGGGGGGTGTCCAGGGTCTATCTGGGGGGGTGTCCAAGGTCCAGGGTGTGTCTTGGGTCTCTCTGGGGGTGTCCAGGGTCTGTCCAGGGGTGTCCAGGGTGTGTCTGGGGGGGTGTCCAGGGTCTGTCCGGGGGGTCTCCAGGGTCTGTCTGGGGGGTGTCCAGGGTCTGTACGGGGGGTGTCCAGGGTCTGTCTGGGGGGGTGTCCAGTGTCCGGAAGGGAGGGGTGTGCAGGGGGTGGGCTACTGCAGGGGGGGTGCAGGGGGTGGGGGCTATTTTTTATGGTTTTCCAGACCCTATAGCCACAGTTTTTAACCATGGATATAGGTTTATTCCCACGGTTACAAACCATAGATAAAGGTCTAATGCCATGGTTTCTAACCGTGGAAATAAAATGTATCCCTCCTCTAGTATAGCCACGGTTCTAAACCTTGGCTATAGAGATATTACCATGGTTTGAAATGTGGTTGTATACCTATAGCCATAGCTTGAATCGTGGCTATAGACCTAGATCCACGATTTGGAACCGTGGCTATAAGTCTAGGCCTATAGCCACTCCAAACTTATCCATATTTTCTCAAACTGTGGCTATTACCTATATCCATGGTTTGAGGACCTATAGCCACGGTTTTAAACCATGGCTATAGCCTGAATTTCTAGTAGTGTCTGAAGTTTTCTAAACCTTTCCTTTGATAAAAACTATAAATACTTAGCCTTAAACATTGCATAATCTTGAGTTTTAGTCAATAATTTACTTTCTTTCACTTTGAAGATATTTTCAAGTTTAGGGTTTTAGATAATTTGGCCATAAATCATACATAAAAAACTATAAAATACAAAGAGGTATTTTTTTATCTGTATCCATTTTTTCTATAATATAAAACTTTTAAAATAAAGCATGATTTCTTTTCATGGAAAATCTCCATGAATTTCAAATTGACATATTAATTTCTCTTACCCATCCTTAAACCATGTGAAAACATTTAAAAAAACATGGGATAAGAAAAAGAATATCAGTAAGGGATATAAAAAGAAATGAAACTATTATTTCATTAAAAACATGAAAACCCATGAAATATTAACCTTTACATAAATGTTCTTAGAGCTAAAAAAATAAAACATTCTTTGAAGAAAATACACAAAACATTTTCTTAAATAAATACTTTGAAACCCATAGTAATCATAGATAACACATAAAATTATTTTGGGACATTATTATACTTTTCATTATTATAAATGGAATAATCATGTGTTTGACTTCCATACATGCCATGATTACAAGTGGAATAACCATATGCTTGAATTCCATACCCAATGCATTAGATTTTTATCATGGATTCACCCATAATTGGTTTATCATGAAACCACCCATAATTGGTTTATAATGGTACCACTTGTTATAATGGATGGGAACCATAACACAATCATAACACATAAAATCATACAATTTTCAACATGTCACTCATAAAATTTCATTTTCACTTATAATAAAACATTTAAATTTATTGAAATAATTAATCCATTTTCAAACCCCATTTTCAATAAAAAAATCCCAAGAAAGGGAAATAGGGGTTTCATTTTATCTTAAAAACATGAAGGATTGTAGAGGAATCCAAATATAAAATTATGGTCATGGAAGGAGAGAATTTTTTGTCACCATATAAATTAAAAAGAAGTTTCTTTTTATCATTTGTAATTAAAGTCAAACATTATATACATAAAATGTAAAAAGATTCATTTTTTAAAACCTTTGAATAAATTTAAAAATAGAAATAAAATGTAATTTTTATTAATTTTTTATGCATATAAATAAAAAAATAAAAAAATATCAAGAATATTTACATGTATTAAATGATTTTAAAATTAAATATTTAAACATTTAAAAAGATATTTTTAAATCAAAGTGTCTCATACCACTTTGAAACATTTGAATCATAAGCCCCATGAAGTAATAAAATTTAACAAAACCTTAAATAAAATGAGAATAAATAGATTCATGATATGATATTTCCAAGGGTTTTTATATACACATCGTCAGATAAGGTGGGTGTATAACATTAAAATATGACTCGATGAAAGGAGATTAAGACAGTCTCCCTTACCTTGAGTCTGACTTGTCATGTGTGTCTTTATCTTCTTGAATAATAAACTTAAGTTAATTTTTTACTTGATTGAGAACCTTTTTCAATTTTATTATTACTTTTATTTCATTTATTATAATGTTTTATTCAATTTCTTAATCAAATAATTTTACGTCAAATGTTTTGACCATATTCATCTTATTTGTCAAAAAGATTTGGTTGGTTAAATATGGTCAAAGAGGTCATTATTTAAACATATTAAGAAACATAATCATGAAATAATTCTCATATTTATACACCAATTATACTTTTAAAACCAATTATGAATGGTGGTTATGAAAAATGAACTAACTTTATGATCATAGAGATGGTAGGTCATACGTACTCATGAGTAACGTTTCTATGTTTTTTCAATGATAATTATGGAAAGAAGGAAAGTATAATTTATTTTTATATAATGATAATTATATCATAAATAAAATAACATTTAATTATTTATACTTATATATATCATTATTTTGATGTGGTGATAATAAAATAAGAATCATATCGCTTTGAGGAGGCTGTAGTCCACACATCCACGAACGACGTTATCACTTTTTCAGCGTGAAAATGATAAAAAGAAAATAATATATTATATTTATAGAAAAATGATTATGTAATTAATATCATAATTATATAATTTATATCATATATATTCATGATATTTATCCTTATTACCTTCCTTGTAACATGTTAGTGAAAAACACTTCACATCGCTTCATGAGGTGGTAGTCCGTAATACACACAAGTGATGTTATCATGTCCCCTACGGTATGAAATTTGAAAAGGTTTTATATAATATAAGTAATAAAGAGTTATTATTATGTTATAAATATCATAAATATAATATATAAATAGTATGTTCATCATAATTCCCAATCATGAGAGGTGGTAAAGGAAAAATGAAGGACATTGTTTCATAAGGAGGTAGTTTGTTATACACACGAATGATGATTTTGTAACCCATTTTATGGAAGTGTGTATGGTTATAGGGCTTAAACATAATATAAAAACATCTAAGTATAGTTAGGATACTAATTATAATATATAATCATGTTATAAGAATAATTGAAGGGGTGAAGAAATAAATTAAACAAAAGTGCATGTTGATGAATGTTACCTCTTCTTTGGGTAACTTCCTTTGGTTTGTACCAAAATAATTCTTAGGTTTGCTTTATATATAAAAAAATATTATATTATGAGTTAAGTTATGTTTTTATTTAATTTTTTTTAGGTTTTATACAATCCAAAAGTATTTACAAGTGTGTATAGTGGGGGATAGTGCATTCCATTTTATAATTGAGGAGAGTGGAATTCTTGTAAATACCAAAAATAAAACACTATTGGGAGGTCCCATGTGCCTCCAATAATGAACCATTTTATATAAAATAAGTTATATGGTCTAAACATATCCATAAAATATTTTTTTTACAAGTTTATAGGTCATTTGGCCCCTTAAGATTAAAGTTTAATCATTAAGTAAACTCATTTTTTACTTTAATTGTAGTAATTAATTTGAATTTATTTCACTAATATTTTTGGTCAATAACTAAGTTTACCTTAATAAATATTATAAATTATTTTTATAAAAAATTTGGAATCCATTTTTACAAATTAAATTCATAGAATTTGCAGAATATAATTTAAAATTAATCCCAAAGCCAGAACGAAAAAGAGAGTTTTTAAAGTGAAAATGTTCAAATGTTTAATAATTTTTTATATCCTCCAATGGCCCAAAGGCCTTAATTTTTTATTGATTTTTGATAATCCACCTTTCAAGGGGTGAGGTGGAACCCTTACAAGGCCCATAGGCGTAAGCATTACATGGCCCGTAGGCCTTAGAGGAATTCATTGCCCGTATGTTTCAAACATTACATACAACCCAGAATAACTACTTAGAACTGCGCCTCCCCAGCATTTTCATTGTGAAATCAGCTCCCCACCTTTGCATGGCTGTTCGGATAGGCTTTCCCGTGCATACACAGGCTTGTCCCGATGGCAGGTGTTATGCCCTCTCATTCTTTCAATTTGTTTAGCTTCTACTAATATAACGCCTCTCTGATAACTATCATGATAATATTAAAAGTATATTATTGTTCAGTATAACTCAGTATTTTGTGGAACACAAGATTTTGAAGAGACTCATTGTGGTGTGTCATATATGCTATTGAACATAGCATCCCTTTTAATTTAAAATTATTGTTTAATTAATAAATATTAATAAATATGAAAAGGACTTATTATATCATTACCTGGGTTATTACACATATATAGTTGTATTTTACACTTATAAAATTTGTTTATCAAAAAAAATAAATATCAAATGAATCATAATCAAAATAAAAATTAATAATACACAGTTAAAAATCTCACATAGGCAAGTCAAAATTACTCTTACGCTTGGAATATTGACTCATGCGTAGACACAAAATATTCTAAATATGAAATGACTCATATTAAAATAAAAAATGACTTCAATATAACCTAAATGAATCATATGTAGAACAAAATGACTCATATGAAAAATATATAATGACCCATATGTAGAATACATAAAATGTATTGCACATAAAAACAAAATCACTCATACACTCAACAGTTTCTTTTTATAAAACTCAAAATATACTCTATTTTTCTTATCTTTTTATATTTTGATTTACTGCATTTTATTTTTAGTTTTTTTTTCATTGTTTTAATTGTTCTATAATTATATTTTTATTATTTTGATTCTATAAGAATAATTTTTTTAGTATATAGAATAAAAAATCATGAGGGGATAAGTGTTTTCAGATATTCTTATTACGTTGTGAGATTAAAATTTTAATTAGTTGTAATATAAAGAGTTTGTCTCGCTTGTTTTTATGTAGTATTTAATGGAAATTAATAATTATTATTATGAGAAAATTTACTATATATTAAATTTTATAATGATTTTATATGTACATCTATTTCTGAATCTATAGATTATCACCGTTGTTTTCAACTCTTAAGTGTATGTTACCACTATGAGAAAAAATTAGGGTTTCATAGGAAAAGATAAACTATAATGGCTAGGTGTGTACTAACTATTTTCAAATGTGTTTTATATAAATAAAATATATATATTGTAATGCCCCGGCCCCAGTTACCCAGAGTTAGTGCATTATTACATAACATTGGAATGATCAAAAGAAAGATCAAATCTCGAAAGACCGATTGGTTTATTAGCCTTGGAAACATTAGATATATTCATAAGTCTTACATTACATCATAAAAATGAAAACTACAACAACATCTTTTCTTCATAGTCCACACTCATATCCCCACATACTATCCCTATAGGTCATTAATAAATTACTTCTTCATATCCTGGGAAAAATAAAACATTCAAAGGGGTGAGCTCAAATACCCAGTAAGGATAACAATATAACGGAAACTTTCATAAATAAGAATAAACATTTAAGGAAATTTATAACTAAAACAAAAGCCTTTTAAACTTGAACTTAAACATAGTATGGAAAAAATAAAATGAAATAATTCCATTTACTTATTCACATTGATATTCTACTAATCTAATAATCACATGCAATATCAATAACCACTTTCATAATGATGGAATGCATAATTCCAGACTATCATAACCACATATCCAAGGCCTCGTGCCAAGACTACAAATACGATTTTGTCAAGGCCTTGTTCTAAGACACTAGTTTGTCTCATGAGACCTACTGATGCATCGAGGAGCTATAGCGGGCTCCACCCGTCACATATTAAGTCCAATGCATTCCCATATGAAAAGTTTTAAACATAACATAAACATTCGTATTAAAACTAGCATACGAAATGTCAATACTTTCACCATAAACCATGAAGGGTATAAAAATAACATATCCATAGTCAAAAATATCACAAAACCTTCAATAAAATATGGAAGTTTTGTTTCATAATAAATCAGCTTCAAATAAGCTTAAAATCCATCAAAGGATGTTGACATAGATGAAATCAAAACTCTTTTTAGAGAAATATCTCTTTTTATTTTGAAATCATTTAAGAGTCATATAAAATAAAACATTTTATTTGAAAATATTATTATAAGATTGTAAGGGAATCTTCGATGATTTTATAACGGCGGAAAATAGCCGCACCCGCCGTATAAGTTAAAAAAACATTCTTACCTTAATTCTGTCGAAAAGGTTAAAAAGCACCTTGTTTGGAAAACGACGAAAAGATTCCTTTATAAACCTCTTATAAAAAGTCAAAAAAGGGTATAAATGACTTTAACCCATATTATAGTAAGTAGTAAAAATGTTTTGAAATACATTTTTAAGAAACATGGATGTGTATGATAAAGAAGTCCCAGTAGATTATTACGTATAAACAACCTCGGATAATGAAGAGATTGCGAAATAAACCCTTAACTTGTACTTTTCCTTGGTTGGGGGTAGGTTAACCTCCTGTATAATGGTGAAATAATTGTTATTAAATTATACAAGAATCATATATATTAATATGATATCATATATGATCTTTTAACATTTATTTGTTAATAATATTTTAGTATTATCGTTGTTTCGGGCGTAAACTTACTCATTTTCTTTTATATGTTTTATTACGTAAGCCATGTTTTTAATGGATAGGTTGTATATTATTCATATACAGAATGATATCAAGTTCTTAAACATTATTTTTAAATCATAAAATGATAATTATAGTTGAATGGATATGATGGAGAATTAATCTCATCGCGTTCGTGGAGACGGTAGTCCGTACGTACGCACGAGCGACAATATCATTCTTTTGATATTAAAATAATATATAATTGGATGGTATATCATATATAAAGAATCATTATCATGTTATATTTATTATTTACATGAATTACACATCATTATTATACCCATACAAATAATAATATATTGAATAACAATTACACCACGACGTGGAGACGGTAAGTCATACGTACGCACGTATGGTGACATGTCATTAAAAGGATGGATAGAATACTGAATATGGTTGTACCATATTTATAATAATATTATAGTATATATTAGATACTGGATTAATTATTTTAGAATGGGAATAACAATGAAATAAGAAGTTGCAGAAGAAATGAATTTGAAAAAGGGTAGTGAAAACATTACCTCTTCTTCGGGTTCTTCCTTTTTATTTGATCAAAAGGGCTCCTTAAGTTGGATTTTTGACTAAATTAAGGCCTCTAGGATGAAGTGAGATAAGTTTTGAGAGTATTGGGCAGAGTTTGGCTGAACCAAAAGGCTTTGAAGGTGTTAATTAATGATTAGGAGGTGTGCCCTTTTATAAGAGGGGTGAGGGGCACCTTTGGAAAAGCTAGAAATATTATTTCATATTTGGTTTCTAATGGATCAAAAGTGGATTATTTAAATTTTAAGGTGATTATGGGTCGAAAACCACACAACCAATAGAATTTATACAGGTTTGGGTTACTATATTAACCTTATATTTAAGTATTAACTCTTAGTTAATTAGTTTCACTTCTACAATGTCTCTATGTATTTTTATATTATATGGTTAATAAACTTACTATATACATCCAAGATACCCCCAAGTGGTCCATTAATTATACACCTATCATGATATATGTCTCTTGGCCTAAACCTAGATTTTTTGAAATTTAATATCAATTAATAATATAATATTTGTTTTAAAAACTATTTTATGTCAATTTTGACACTATTCAATAATTGATTTTTGTGAAAATCATAACAGAATGATTACTTCGAAAAAATTTACTTAAGTCAATCCTACCATGTCATATTAACCTATAAAATTAGTGTAATTCATAAAAAGTCTCAAATTATATTTATTTGGGTATTTATAATATCACTTATTTTACTTTTTCACTATTATGGTAATTACTGCATCATCATTGTGTCATAAATAAATTAAATTATTTAATGTCTAAAAATTATAAATAAAATATAATTATTTAGGAAATAATTTTATATTTCTAATGAATATTTACAATCTAATTTATATTATGTATAACCCTATACTAAAAATGTTTTAGTAAATAAACTTTGATTTTAACTCTTTTAACTCTTCTTTGAATTAAATAATAATAAATGTCCTAATCTAATCCAAGTGGACCTAAATGATAATATTTTATTCCTAAGGTTGTTTTTGGTCGAGATACACTTGTCCAATAGAATTAGGACATGTGTTAGGGTAATATTAATATCATTTTTACCCTTAATTACCCTATTTACTTTTAACTGTGATAAATAAAAGTAAAAAGTTAATATTCACCAAAAAATATTTTCATCTCATTGAACCACATTTTACTACTTGATATTAACGGTGTCTCTCGGAGTTTCGAAATTCCATTCACAGAAGCGGTAAAATTAAGTTTTATGAAAAATTCAGTTTTTTAACTACCACTTAGTGGTTTCACTATTCATCAAAATTTGAAGTTTTTCAGAACAATGCCAAAATTTCACCCTAAGCTATAATTGATATTACAAATTCAAAATTCCAAACATATAAGTTTCATTAATTAATTTTATAATTAATTCCCGCTGTTACAACAAATAGCGTGTTTTTAAGAAACAATATATATCAAAATATTGACAATTGTTTATGTCCAATTTCAAAGTGAAATTGATTCTAATGAACACCATTGGATAAAATGGTAAAAATATATTCTAATTATAATTTAAAACTAATAAATAATATAATTTGTCACTATAAATTATTTTGATTAAAAAAGTCATTTTTATGTATTTTTCACTATTCATAAAAATTTAAAGTTCTCAGAAAAATACCAAAAAGTCAACTTAGGATAATTTTGATATTCTGAATCCAAAAATGAAGTCCATTTTGAAATATAAAATATATATAATTTCAGAAATTAGGTATTACTATTCATAATGGCTAGTTTGATTGATTGTGGTGTGTTAGAACTCGATGTTGCGTACAACACACGCTATCACATTATTCAAAGAGAAGCGTACCGTAGAAGCTTGGGGTGTTACATTCTCCCCTCCTTCAAATAATTTCATCCTCTAAATTTCTATAATACTACCGCATGAAAAGACTCGTGTGGTTCTTCATCATAAGTTCCTCGGGTTCCCACATTGCCTCTTCCATCTTATGGTTTCTCCACAAAACTTTTACCAGACGCGTCGTCTGATTTCTCAGCACTTGTTCTCTCGTATCAAGAATCTTGACGGGCTCTTAGAAATAAGACAGATCAGGTTCCAGTTCTAATTCCACATAGGTGAGTACATGCATTGGGTCAGGCATGTATTTCCTCAATAGAGATACGTGGAACACATCGTGAACTTTGGAGAGACTTGGCGGCATTGCCAATCAGTAAGCTACAACCCCAATTCTTTCTAGAATTTTGAAAGGTTCGATGTACCTGGGACTCAATTTACCTTTCTTACCAAAATGTATGACTCCCTTCCATGGAGATACCTTCAGGAAAACATGATCACCGACTTGAAATTCCAAATCCTTCCTTCGATTGTCGGCATAGCTCTTCTGCCTACTTTGAGCTGCTTTGATGTGATTTTGGATTACCTTCACCTTTTCCATCGTTTCCTCCACCAGTTCTGGACCTACAAGTTTTATTTCACCAACGTCATCCCAACAGGTTGGTGTGCAACATCTCTTCCCATATAACACTTCATATGGTGCCATCTGAATACTCAAATGGAAGCTATTGTTATAGGAAAATTCTACCAAAGGTAAATATTGATCCCACATACCCTGAAAGTCAAGTGAGAAAGATCTCAACATGTCTTCTAAGGTTTGAATAGTCCGTTCTGATTGTCCGTCTGTCTGAGGGTGGTAGGCAGTGCTCAAATGAAGTTCAGTATCCAGGGATTTCTGAAGACTCTTCCAGAATATTGGAGTAAAATGGGGATCACGATCAGAAACAATCGATAGGGGTACTCCATGAAGTCTCACAAATTCATTAATATATAGTCTTGCTAGATGTTCCAGTGGTAGATCTTCTCTTATAACAAGAAAATGTGCTGACTTGGTAAGATGATCAACAATAACCCATATTTCATCGTTCCTTCTAGGAGTCTTTGGTAGCCCCATGACAAAGTCCATCGTAATATTGTCACATTTCCACTCCGGTATGGGAAGAGGTTGCATGACTCCTCCAGGCTGTTGCCTTCCAGCTTTCACTTGTTGAAAAACCATACATCTTGACACAAAATCAGCAATCTCCCTCTTCATGTTGTCCCACCAAAAATGTTCCTTCAAATCTCTATACATTTTGGTGCTCCCAGGGTGTATAGAGAAATTGGAACTATGAGAATCATCCAGCAATTCCCTTTTTAGATCAAGTATATCGGGAACACAAAGTCTCTTCCCAAATTTCAAAATTCCTTCTTCATACACAAAGTCTCTCAATCTCCCATCATTCACAGCTTTAATCTTCTTTTGAAATTCTTCATCATCAGTATGAGAACTCTTAATCCTTTCTAGTAAAGATGGTTTGGAAACCATTTGAAAAATAATTGATGTTTCACCTTCCATGGTTATTCCCATGTCCATCTTCACTAGATCCATGAAAATTGGATCCCTTTCAATTCTCATATTGTTCCAAACTCCATGATCTTTTCTGCTCAAAGCATCTGCCACCTTGTTTGCTTTCCCCGGGTGGTATTGTATCGTACAATAATAATCCTTGAGTAATTGAAGCCATCTCCTTTGCCTCATGTTGAGTTCTTTTTGTGATAAAATATACTTCAAACTCTTTTGATCAGTATAAATCTCACATTTTTCACCATAGAGGTAGTGCCTCTATATCTTCAATGCAAAGATCACATTTGCTAACTCGAGATCATGAGTAGGATAGTTTTGTTCATGAATTTTCAACTGTCATGATGTATAGGCAATAACCCTATCATTCTGCATAAGGACACAACCAAGTCCTTTCTTCGATGCATCACTATAAATAACGAACCCATCATTCCCAGATGGTAGATTCAATATAGGAGCATTGACTAATATTCTCTTCAGTTCTTCGAAACATTCTTCACACTCTTTTTTACAAACAAATTTAACCCCTTTACATGTAAGCTTTGTTAATGGGTTAGACAATCGGGAAAAATTCTGGACGAAACGTCGATAATAACCTGCCAAACCAATAAAACTACGTACCTCAGTTATACTCGTAGGTGCTAGCCATTATTAGATTGCCTTGGTCTTAGAAGGATCAACAGAGATTCCATCTTTAGATACAATATGGCCAAGAAAAGAAATCTCCTGAAGCCAGAATTCACACTTACTAAACTTCCCATATAATTCATTTCTTCTCAGAGTCTTCAGGATAATGTGCAAGTGATTTTCATGATCTTCGTAGCTTTTGGAGTATACCAAGATATCATCAATAAATACCACCACAAATTCATAGAGATATTCCTTGAAAACTTTATTCATCAAATCCATGAATACAGAGGTGCATTAGTCAATCCAAAAGGCATTACAGTAAACTCGTAATGCCCGTACCTGGTTCGAAATGCTATCTTCGGAATGTCTTACTTCTTCACACACAACTAATGGTATCCAGATTGAAGGTCAATCTTTGAAAATTATTGAGCTCCGTGCAGTTGGTCAAATAAATCATCAATGTGAGGTAGGGGATACTTGTTCTTTATTGTTATAGCATTGATCTCCTTTTAGTCGATACATAACCTCATAGATCCATCTTTTTTTTAACAAAAAGAACAGGGGCTCCCCATGGAGAAACGCTAGGGTGAATAAATCCTTTATTACTCAATTCCTCTAGTTGTTTCTTTAGTTCGACTAATTCTACAGTGGCCATTCTATAAGGGGTCTTCGATATAGGCCTTGATCCAGGAATTAAATCAATGGAAAACTCAACTTCTCGTTCTAGAGGATGTCCAGGTAAATCTTCCGGAAATACATCTACATATTCTTTCACAATAGGTACATCCTCTATTTGAACTTTCCTTTCCTCACCCACAATCATTTCTTTCTCTTCCTCCCCAATAATTGAATTTATTTGAGCTACTGGGGGTGGATCTAGATAAGAATTAGGTGGTGACGATTCTGCTTTAAGGATAAGGTGTTCCTTATCATCATCATAAAAAATCGTAACCTCCTTCTTCTTACAATAAATCTTTACATCATAGTCCGAAAGTCAATCCATACCAAGGATTATATCATACTCAATCATAGGTATGGCGATGAGATCAGAAGATAAAGAACATTTATGTGCTCTAATGGGGACTGATTCACAAAACTTTGTTGCAATGATACTTCCCTTAGGAGTTTTAACTGACAACTCCCTTGTTAAATAAAATTGGAAATATCTAATTTTCTTAGAAAACTGAGAAGATATGAAATAATGCGATGACCCAGAATCAAATAATGCATTTTTTAAACTTGAGGAAACCATTAAATTACCTGCCACCACGTCTTTCGGAGCTTCTACCTCAGCAGTAGTGATAGCATAAGCTTGGCCTTGATCCCTTGGCCTTTTCGGAGGTAAGTTCCCCTGAAGCTTAGGACATTCATTTGCATAATGTCCCATCTCCCTGTAATTGTAGCATTGAACATTGGTATCTTCCTTCTTCCCTTTGAAATCACGAGCTTGGTGGCCTTTTTCACCACACTTGTAACATACACCCATTCCCTTCAAGCAAGTATCGGGGTGTTTCTTCCCACATTTACCACAGGATGGATATTCAACCTTTCCCTTCTTCCCCTTATTTCCATTCCCAGATTGATCAGAAGATCTCTTCTTCTCTTGCTTTGATTTAAAGTCATAAGACTTAGAGAATTCCTTTTCGGTCTTGATAGCACATGAGACAATGTCTTCGTATGATGAAAAGGATTGTGAGACTAATGCTAGACAGAGAAATGGTTTTAACCCATCAAATAAACGATCAATATTACTTCTTGGGTTACGTATATAATCTCTAGCATACCTTGATAACCTTGTAAAGTTAGCCTTATACTTTCTGACATTCTCATCCTCCTTTTGTCTGAGACTCAGAAATTGCCTTTCCATATCTACTCGATGGTCATGAGGAAAGTATTTTTCTAAAAACAGATCTTTGAACTCCCTCCATTCCATATTTTATACTTCATCATCTTCTTTCATGTTTTTAATCAATGAACACCATTGATCAGCATCTCCAGTGAGGTGGTAAACTACCGTGATAACTTTTTCCCTTTCACTACTCCCCAAAACCTGAAATATTTTCTCTAGGGAATTTATCCATTGCTCAGCTACTAAGGGATTTGTAATCCCATTGAATGTTGGTGGTTGTTGCCTCATGAATCAATCTAACATTGATCCTCCACACTGCGGATCAGGGTGCTCCATACGGGTAAGGTTATTATTCATAACCTGAGTGAGTTGTCTCAGTATAGTGATTAGATGATTGGCACCAGTTGCATCACCAACTCCACTATAATTATCTTGAGCAGGAGGGAAATCCCTACATGGAGTGTGTGCATTGATACGGTTTCCATTTCTTCCACTAGGTGCCATTTCTAAACAATGGCATAAACTAGATCAGTTTATGAATCAAAATACATAATCCCATACTTATAAAACACTTAACATAAATTGAACTATTTATGGATATAATCCATAATCATAAAAAATGTTTTCTTTGAGGAAGTATATACTCATAAACCCTTCATAATGATTTATAAAGAAAATGAGAGTTATCCTAAGCATATACCCTAGGAGTGCCGTAACCAAGAGTGCAGCAAGGCTCGTTGTCGTGCACTAGTTCCCATTCGAGTCTAGCTCAAAGCGGTGTTTTCGAATTTTACCCCTAGGTACATCTGTGCCAGATCCGCCTCTACCTGCTCGTATCTAGACAGGGATGTATTTCTCGGAAAACTCACAAAATCTCTACAATACCAAAATTCTAGGAAGTTCTTTTATACTAATCCTCAAAGTCCATCTTAGGTCTATGTGCTCTAATCAGAGTTTATCTAAATCTAGCTTCCAAGGTTTGTACTAAACATCCTCTGATACCAACTGTAACGCCCCAGCCTCAGTTACCAAGAGTCGGTGCATTATTACATAACATTGGCCTGATCACAAGAAAGATTAAATCTCGAAAGACCGATTGGTTTAGTAGCCTTGGAAACACTAGATATATTCATAAGTCTTACATTACATCATAAAAATGAAAACTACAACAACATCTTTTCTTCATAGTCCACACTCATATCCCCACATACTATCCCAGCAGGTCATTCATAAATTACTTCTTCATATCCTAGGAAAAATAAAACACTGAAAGGGGTGAGCTCAAATGCCCAGTAAGGATAACAATATAGCAGAAACTTTTATAAATAAGAATAAAAATTTAAGGCAATGTATAACTAAAACAAAAGCCTTTTAAACTTGAACTTAAACATATTATGGAAAAAATAAAATGAAATAATGCCATTTACTTATTCACATGGATATTCTACTAATCGAATAATCACATGCAATATCAATAACCACTTTCATAATGATGGAATGCATAATGCCATACTATCATAACCACATAGCCAAGGCCTCATGCCAAGACTACAAATAAGATTTTGTCAAGGCCTTGTGCCAAGACACTAGTTTGTCTCATGAGACCTACCGATGCATCAAGGAGCTATACCAGGCTCCACCCGTCACATATTAAGTCCAATGCATTCCCATATGAAAAGGTTTAAACATAACATAAAAATTTGTATTAAAACTGGCATACGAAATGTCAATACTTTCACCATAAAACATGAAGGGTATAAAAATAACATATCCATAGTCAAAAATATCACAAAACCTTCAATACAATATGGATGTTTTGTTTCATAATAAATCAGCTTCAAATAATCTTAAAATCCATCAAAGGATGTTGACATAGATGAAATCAAAACTCTTTTTAGAGAAATATCTCTTTTTATTTTGAAATCATTTAAGATTCATATAAAATAAAACATTTTCTTTGAAAATATTATTATAATCTTGTAAGGTAAGCTTTGACAATTTTATAATGGTAGAAAATATCCGCACCCGCCGTATAAGTTAAAAAAACATTCTTTCCTTAATTCTGTCGAAAAGGTTAAAAAGCACCTTGTTTGGAAAATGACGGAAATATTCCTTTATAAACCTCTTATAAAAAGTCAAAAAAGGGTATAAATGACTTTAACCTATATTCTAGTAAATAGTAAAAATGTTTTTAAATACATTTTTCAGAAACATGGATGTGGATGATAAAGAAGTCCCAGTAGATTATTATGTATAAACAACCTCGGATAATGAAGAGATTGTGAAATAAACCATTACCTTTTACTTTTCCTTGGTTGGGGGTAGTTTAACCTCATGTATAATGGTGAAATAATTGTTATTAAATTATAAAAGAATCATATATATTAATATGATATCATATATGATCTTTTAACATTGATTTTTTAATAATATCTTAGTATTATCGTTGTTTCGGGTGTTAACTTACTCGTTTTCTTTAATATATTTTGTTATGTAAGCCATGTTTGTCATGGATAGGTTGTATATTATTTATATCCAGAATTATATCAAGTCCTTAAACATTATTTTTAAATCATCAAATGATAATTATACTTGAATGGATACGATGGAGAATGAATCTCATCGCGTTCGTGGAGACGGTAGTCCGTACATACGCACGAGCGACAATATCATTATTTTGATATTAAAATAATATATAATTGGATGTTATATCATATATACAGAATAATTATCATGTTATATTTATTATTTACATGAATTACACATCATTATTATACCCATCCAAATAATAATATATTGAATAACAATTACACCACGACGTGGAGACGGTAAGCCGTACGTACGCACGTATGGTGACATGTCATTAAAAGGATGGATAGAATATTGAATATGGTTGTACCATATTTATAATAATATTACAGTATATAGGAGATACTGGATTCATTATTTTAGAATGGGAATAACAAAGAAAGAAGAAGTTGAAGAATAAATGAATTTGAAAAAGGGTGGTGAAAACATTACCTCTTCTTCGGGTTCTTCGTTTTGATTTGATCAACAGGGCTCCTTAAGTTGGATTTATGACTAAAGGAATGCCTCTAGGATGAATTGAGGGAAATTTAGAGAGTATTTGGGCAGAGTTTTTCCGAACCAAAAGGCTTTGAAGGTGTGAATTAATGAGTAGGAGGAGTGCCCTTTTATAAGAGGGGTGAGGGGCACCTTCGGAAAAGCTAGAAATATTATTTTATATTCGGTTTCTAATGGATAAAAAGTATATTATTTAAAGTTTAAGGTGGGGATGGGTCTAAAACCACTCAACCAGTAGAATTTAGACAGATTTGGGTTACTATATTAACCTTATCTTTAAGTATTAACTCTTAGTTAATTAGTTTCACTTTTACAATGTCTCTTTGTATTTTTATATTATATGGTTAATAAACTTACTATATACATCCAAGAGACCCCAAAGTGGTCCATTAATGATACACCTATCAGGATATAATTCTATTGGACGAACCTTATATTTTTAGGAATTTAATATCAATTAATAATATAATATTTGTTTTAAAAACTCTTTTATGTCAATTATGACACTATTCAATAATTGATTTTTGTGAAACTCATAACAGAATGATTACTTCAAACAAAGTTTCTTAGGTCAATCCTAACATGTCATATTAACCTAGAAAATTATTTTAATTCATAAAAAGTCTCAAATTATATTTATTTGGGTATTTATAATATCAATTATTTTAATTTTTTACTATTATTGTAATTACTGCATCATCATTGTGTCATAAATAAATTACATTATTTAATGTCTAAAAATTAGAAATAAAATATCATTATGTAGGAAATCGTTTTATCTTTCTAATGAATATTTAAAATCGAATTTATATTATTTATAACCCTATATTAAAAATGTTTTAGTAAATAAACTTTGATTTTAACTCTTTTAACTCTTCTTTGAATTAAATAATAATAAATGTACTAATCTAATCCAAGTGGAACTAACAGATAATATTTTATTCCTAAGGTTGTTTTTGGTCGAGATACACTTTTCCAATAGAATTAGGACATGTGTTAGGGTAATATTAATATCATTTTTACCCTTAATTACCCTATTTACTTTTAACCGTGGTAAATAAAAGTAAAAAGTTATTATTCACCAAAAATTATTTTCATCTCATTGAACCACATTTTACTACTTGATATTAACCGTGTCTCTTGGAGTTTCTAAATTCCATTCACAGAAGCGGTAAAATTAAGTTTGATGAAAAATTCAGTTTTTTAACTTGCACTTAGTGGTTTCACTATTCATCAAAAATTGAAGTTTTTCAGAACAATGCCAAAATTTCACCCTAAGCTATAATTGATATTACGAATTCAAAATTCCAAACATATAAGTTGCATTAATTAATTTGATAATCAATTCCCGCTGTTACAACAAATAGCATGTTTTTAAGAAACAATATATATCAAAAGATTGACAATTGTTTATGTCAAATTTCAAAGTGAAATACATTCTAATGAAAACCATTGGATAAAATGGTAAAAATATATTCTAATTATACTTTAAAACCACTAAATAATATAATTTATCCCTATAAATTATTTTTATTAAAAAAGTTGTTTTTAAGTATTTTTCACTATTCATAAAAATTGGAAGTTCTCAGAAAAATACCAAAAATTCAACTTAGGATAATTTCGATATTCTGAATCCAAAAATGAAGTCCATTTTGAAATATAAAATATATATAATTTCAAAAATTAGGTATTACTATTCATAACAGCTAGTTTGATTGGTTTTGGTGTGTTAGAACTCGATGTTGCGTACAACACATGCTATCACATTATTCAAAGAGAAGTGTACCGTAGAAGCTTGGGGTGTTACATATATAGAGTTTAAATGAACTAGTGCTAGAATAATGATCTATGATATTTTAATTGTATTGTGCAACATATTTTTGTGATCATATACTACTTAAATTTAGTGTAGAGAACTTCATCATAATAAACTTGTATTGCCAAAGTGATCTTAGCTTCCATGAAATTTAGAACTTATTTGTTTAAACATATTTTATTAGTGATGTATTTTCATTTTCTTTTTATGTGTGAAATATTTTGGTTTATTCTTTTTCATTAAAAAGTAGATCCTTAGTGTCTATTATAACTCCCCTTCAAAAGGTATGTCAAGTTATTCCTTGGTTTGTTAAAAGGTAGGGGTGTTCATTTGTGTCTTGGTCCAAACAAAGGTAAGGATTGTTCTTCCTCTACTTCAAAAGGAAGGTTTTGGGTTCTGTATCCAGGTGAGCAAAAGGAATGTTTTGAGTTGTACCTCTAGGTTAGAAAAAATAGTGTATTGGGTTTTTACTCCATTTGTGAAAAATCTTTTTGTAATAGGTTCTGTCTCCCTTTTAAAAGATAGGTCACTTTATAGTGGGAGTAATACTATCACATTTGCTGTGTGAAGATTAGAGGTAGGATCAATTTGTTATAAACTAATATAAAACTTATTGTCTTCCAATTTATTTTTATTTTCACTATAAAATTATATTAACTCTGTTAATTTATTTAAATTTCTAAAATGTGTTCAATTCACCCCCCATCTTGGCCATTTAGACATCTTAATCAGGACCAAAAACACTCTTTTGGCATGGTGTTTTTAATATTTTATTATAATATTTCTTAGAAACCTATGTTTCAAATTTTCTTTGATACTATCATGAAGTAGTTAGTGAATAGGTAGGATGGGTGTCTCTTGGTATAAGTAGTGATATTTGTGTTGGTGATTTCTTTGGTACATCAACACATCTTCGGTGCATGCTCCTTAGACATAACTTTTATGGTAAATAAAGTAAAATCCTCATGTTATCACATTTAATTTTTTTATTTAATTGTTATGTATATTTTATTGAGATTAAAAGGTTCATGGTGTTCTTGATAATGTGGGGAAAAATATTTTTTGTGAGAAAAATAATTAGCACCATAATCTCCCCAGGTTGTTTGGGGCCTTATGGTTGCAACAATTAACTATTTTTTATGTGATAATGTTTTATTATCATGACTATTTGATTAATGAATTTAATTTTTTATATTATTCTATTGTTTATGTGAGAAGTTTTAAATTATCATTGTAATTAGGATTTTTTGTGAATGAAACATTTTAATGATTTGGTGTTCTTGTAATTCATTTCTTTCCTTGGGATGATAATGTCTAATTTTCTTGCGGATATTTTGAATTGGTTCCTCGATGAATGGTTTGGTTTGTATGTTTGCATCTAAAATTTAGGGTTTCAAACCCCCAATGGAACCCCATGTGATTATTTTTATAGGAGAAAAAAATTTCAAGGGTGGTGGTTCATCATTTCTTTAGATGGGGATGCCATGACTAACATCAAGGGGGAGTGGGAGGATGTGACACAAAGGTGGTGGATGCTATAATGACTGCTAATTATGAATAGTGTAAAAAAATCATAGTTTAGTTAGAGGAGTCATTAATGTGGTAATACATTGATTGTGTGATCTCTATGTGTGGAAATAAAAACAAAACAAAACAAATGGCTAGGTCGATGGGTCAAAGGGAAAAGGCAGTCATTCAAGGACAATAGTATATGGAGACATAACCTTTTATTATCAATTTTTATGTGTGAAATCCCTCAGGTTATTATTATATATTCAATTCAATAATTCTATTTATGTATTTATTTATAGGAGTTTTTGAGTGTTGAAGCTTCGAGAGTTAGAAAAATAGGGAAACTAGGTCGGTGGAACAACTAGTGCTAACTACATACCCAATCAATGTGTAAGGGTAAGGATTTATAATATCCTATACATTTTTGGTTCATGATTTTCCAAATTGTGTGTCTAGACTATAAAAACTACCCTTACATATGGGATGGACTTACATGGTTCGCGCACAGTTTCCCAAACCACGTGGTCTACCTAAATCTTAAAATTTGAAATCTCTTTATTAACCTCCTTTAATTTAACTTCTACTTGGATCCACTAAACCCCAATTCACCCAACCTACATGTCCCTGGTAGTGGGTTCTTTCTCCTCCAAGCTTCCTAGGTGATCTACCTTGATTTATATTGGAAAAACATCAAGATAACTCTTAATTCATTCATGTTTTCTTCCTTCTCCTTCACCAAGTTCCTTATTCTTCCTTTTCCTTATTATTTATTTTCATTTGTTGGACATAGTGGCCAAGCTTAAATCTAGGGATAGTTTTATATGTTGAATCCCTCAGTTTATAAGGTTTATATGATCTATTCTCTTGAATCACTTGGTATTTGAATAAGGTGATGATATTATGATGAGTGTGATGTATATTTCTCTACATAATGATCTCTACCTTGTAATATCTTTAGTGCTTGAGATTTTATATGGATTTTCTTAATATTTTATGCCTATAATGAATTATTGAGGATTGAATTATCTTTATTCCTTATGTTTCTTAGATTTTTTTTGACAAAGTGAGGGTTTTACTTGGTCTTCATTATAAAACAATTTTTATACCTATAAGGTGTTTGATAAATCATTTGTATTTTAACTCCAAATGGATTTTCAAAGTAAGTTTTAAAATAGAATTGTTTACTAGATTTACAAGCCTTGTTTTCATGTAAAGTAATGTTTGGATATGTTATTATTTTATATTGATATTATATACCTTATTGGTCATTTATTTGGTATATTGTTATGTTATATAAGATGATTGTATGATGTTAGTTATATCATGAGAATTTACTATTGATGAGTTTTATATGGGAAATTTTGGTATATATTTTGGAAATTGGATGAGTGCTACACTATTTTATATTACTACATTGGATAGTTTCCATAGTTGATATTATTTCACTGTTTAGGTTAATATCACCGAGGGAGACTATAAGGTAAGCTAGGGTCAGGTTTCTTCTAGGTTCTCATAGGTCGGCCTAGTGTTCCATGAGTGATGTCTATGTTATCTCTTTCTTTTATTTTCCTGTCCCAATAGTTATATCACATGTGATTTATTATTGAGATATTTCTTTATTCATGTTGATACTTTATGTTTAAATTGTATTACCTTTAGTCATGGTTTATTAATACTTTAAATCTTGGTTTGTTTTACTAAAACCAGAGGTATTTGAAATGTATTTCCAAAAGTCTTGTTTTCAAAAATAAAATTATATTTCTCTTAATTTTTTTTCTAAATCTTATTTTCAAATTGTACTAATGGTTTACATTATGAAGTATATTATATATATCCATCATGGTATCCTATAGAGATTTTTTATCACACAAAATATGAATACTATGGGTTTATGTATAATTGATTATGAATAATGTGGGTAAAGGGAAAGGAGATACATATCATGGTGGCACTTCTTGATGCCTCTTCATCCTTCATGGTATGATGGTTGGGGGTGACCATGGGTCACAGGGAGTAGGATCATGTGGAGTGTTTTTGGGGATCCTCCTATAGTTTTTTATGAAGCTGGTGTATCATTAATTCTGATATCCTCTTTATTTTAGATTTTATGTACTTATATGATGTTGTAACTCACTTTAATTTTCACTTATAAAATTATGTTGGGGTGTTTAGTTGTCTTTTATGTGTTATACTCTATTTTATTTTTTATTATTATTTAATATTCTTATATATGTGCAAGGTTGACCAAGTTATGGATACCTCATATCAAATTTCTAATTGGAGTCTGTGTTGTGGTTTTATTGGTGAAATTGTTCCCATTGGTTATATTTTATACCCTATATGGTTTCCACCAACCTGTGGTAATTAGGAACACACTTTGGGACTTATAAAGAGTTCATACTTGTGATATGGAAGTTTAACCATATTCAATTAGTTAAAAATTAGTATCATATCCCTCTTGATATTTGGGGGAGTATTGGTAGTATGGAGTGTGGTCATTGGAACTCAAGAGGTGAGTGTGAGATATTTTCTGGACAAATCTTCCTCATGGATTACCTTGAGTTAACATGGGTGGTTGTGAGTTGTGCCTTGGGTTTTTTTCTTTTTCTCAAGTATATTTCTATGATTTTATATGACTTGCTATCAATTTGAGTTTCATGGGAATCTCAAGATTTATTTTGGGAATTTTCAAGTTTTGGGGTGTAAATAGAAAGAAAACTACATAAACATGGTTTAAATACATGATCTGGAAAACCATCCAGTAACTATGGATCTTGTTCTAGATACCTTTCACTGGAACCCACACATTTATTGCATGGTTTGAAAAATCGTGTGACCAAACTATGCATAATAATAAAAATTTTAAATTTTTTGATATTTACCTCAGTGGTATTTCATATTTTTATTCTTGTTATTATTACTTACTTATGATCTATTGGGTGAAATTTTATGTTGAATCCATGTGATTTATAGTTGAATTATATATTGATTGAGTCATATGGTTCATGTTTTATAGATGATGCCTTCCAGAAGGTCTTCAGTAAATCATAGATAGGGAGCTGTGGAGAATACACTATAGGATAACCCTCTTATAGACCCTATTATTTTCAAATGTGTCTTCAAATTAATCTAATATCTAGGTAAGGAAAGAGAGATCAATCTTAAGTAGTGGATCATGCTAAAAAAAATTAGTAACAAGAATCCATCTATATTCTATAGTGGCCAAGGCTCTAAATAACCCAGATAAAAAACAGAGAATATCATGTGCATATTTTGTTTTATTTGAACCCCATAAACTTCCAAAGTCATATTTTCCACATATATGATAGAGGGACTGAGATGTAAGTAATAGGGATCCATCATGAAAGCCAAGGTTTATGAGGAACTTATTTGGGACAAGTTTAGATTTTTTAACCAACAGTTTTATCCAAGTACTTTTTGGGTGATGAATTCTAGAGATTTCATTATTTTGGATCATAGGATTTATTTAATGATGTAGTATGCCTCTTAGTTTTCCAAGTTAGTTCACTTTTACCCTGAAATATTCATTAATGATTAAATAAAGTCTTGAAAATTTGTTATGGGATTCAGACCAGAGGTAATATTGAGGATTGTTTTTTCTTCAAGCCAGCCTATACTGAGGTAGTCAAAAAGGTAGTTATAGATGATATGGATATGACAAGAATCACCATTTTGAGATTTCCTATGACTACAACAAGTCGGAGTCAGATTTCCTCATCTGGTAAGAATAGAAATCATGAGGAATCTCGATAAGGTAGTAGTGGGAGTGTCTATAATCCTTTTAATTTCACTCCCATGAAAACTTTAGGGGAAATATTAGTGTTCTTTCAATGTGATAATCTAGGTCACACTAAATTATATTACTGGGTGTATCCTCGGACTTTCCATTAGTGTGAGTGATCAATTCATCTTCAATTATTATTTAGGTGACCTTCTATGATAAATAAGGTTGGTTCTTATTATATAATAGGCTCTCAAATGCAATAAGATGCATCTACAATGTTATGGTTTCATCATCAGATGAGAGGATATTCTCATCCAATCAAAAATTTATAGAGTGGACTAGAATCTGGGTTTTTATATATAGTAAATCATGTTCCTAAGTAATCTAACATAATTTCAATGATAGTTACAGATATGGTGGTTATTACTCCATCCACGACCTTGGATTTATTTGATATTTGTGCATCCCATTCCCTAATTTCATCTAAATTTATTGATACACTAAGATTGAAATCTAAGTTGATATTGGATATGATGGGTCTTTTGACTCCTTTGGGAAAGAGGAAGGAGTATGGATTTAAATTCCTCAATTTTCATGTTATAGTTGTTGATGTAGAGATTTTTTGGGGTTTTATAGTTCTTGATCTGCATATCTTTGATCTTATCTTTAGTATGGATTGGATGGTCAACTCTAAATTTCAAATTTATTACTACTATTGGAAGGTTATATCCCTTTACCCTAATGGAAATACTCATATCTTCCTAGGAGGGTATTACCTATTATTTTATATATTGGATCAATTTAATGTTGGATATCTAGTTTTATTTTTAATGTTTCTAAGAAAAGTTTAGAGGATCAATTTTTGATAGTGGTGGATAGGTATCCTGGGTTTTTTATCGATAATTTCTCTATATTTTCACAAGAATGAGAGGTAGATTTCTTTATTGATATACTCACTAGAACTATCCCCATTTCTTTTACTTATTATTTAATGTATCTTCCCAATTTAAATTGATTAAAGTTCTAATTATAGGATCTTGATAGAAAGGTTTTCATTCATTAAAGCATGTCACCATAGGCAAAACGGGTTATATTTAAAAAGAAGGTGGATAAAAGTATCTAATTTTATATTGATTACCATAAGCTCAATCAAGTGAATATAAAGATTAAGTACCAGTTTCCTTGAATCAATGATATCTTTGACCAGCTCAAAGGAGCGATATGGTTTTTGAAGATTTACCTCAGATTGAGATACCACTAGCTGAGAGTAAAGGAAAAAGATATTTCTAATTCCTCTTCTAAGATAAGGTATATAAATTATGAGTATCGTTTTATAATATATATTCTAACCAATACCCCTATTGTGTTCATTGATTTAATTAATTGAATCTTTCATCATTATCTTGACACCTTCATTGCGGTGTTCATGGAATATATCTTATTTTAATCCAAGATAAGAGAATATATTTATCACACCCCAACCCCATATACTCTTTTATTTTTATTATTTTATTGGACAAGTATCTTTCCGGTTTGGGTTCCAGTTGAGACCCTGATAAAATTATAGGATGTTAAAAATTTTGGGTGAATTTTGGTCTACGTGTGGTTGGCACATAGCCGGGAAGACTATGAGACCTACTATGTGCCAGAAATAATAAACACTAAATAAAGGATAAAATTTTAAATGGAAAATAAAATAGAATGAAAATAAAATAAAATGAGGGTATAATAAAAATTAGAGTAATATTTAATAATAATAATAATGAAAATATTACGATTATTATTATTATTAGAATTATTATTATTATTATAACTTTTTTTATTTTTTTTATTATAACCCTAATTCTACCCAACCCCCCCCCCCCATCCCTTTCCTTCCTATGTATATGGCCTGTCCACCCCACCCCTCCCCATGCAAGCAGTGTCCGACCCCCAGCCAACACCGACTTCCTCCACACCAATGTGACTGCATCTGGCGGCGGCCCTCCCTACTTGTGCAACCCTGTCTGACAGTGCCCCTCCCTGCTCGCACAACCTTATCTGGCGTTACCCCTCCCTCACAGATCCTTATTTGTTCAATGAACTTCCTCATTACCTTCATTAATCTCACTCAGATCTTTGAGATAAGTTCATCTGCCCTCATCTCCTCTGATGAATTGGCTGATTTTCCCCTTATTGTCACCAAGTTTCATTCAGAAAAACCCTAGGTCTCGGGTTAATTCTATTTTTTGTTGGTTTCTTCCATTGTTAGGGTATGAGGAATGCCTCTCGGGTTGACTTCATGTGTATTCCAGTATCCTACACCAAAGGCGAAGCATATTGGGTCATCTTGGCACATAGACACCACTCAGAGTAGGGGTTTTATTATGTTATTGTGTTTCTCACCTTCCATTTTAGTTCCTTGATGATTTAGGGTCCCTATACATTGTTGTAGAATGTTGGTAGTTCCTTGAAGTGTTTCCCTCACAAACATAGGTATGTGTGTTTGTGTGTGTGTGTGTAGATATATATACCTTCCTTTCACATTTTCCCTCATGGAATAGGGAAAATGTATATTGGATTACGGGTATATATAGGAATGTATTTGCGTGCATGTGTGGGTGGTCTTCATCAACAGCGTCAAGTGCCAATTTTTTGTGTCTTTCTCCTCTTCTCTCGATGTAGGTGTCAATATGCAATGTATTTCTTTTGGAGTTCTAATATGATTATGCCCTTTTAATTCTCCATTTCATGCAAGTAAAATTATATGGAATATCCTTATAATTATTTGAACCTATTTAATTGTCTCTTGACCTTGGCATAATTGGTTGGTTTGGTGTAGTACTTGTTGTATGTTTTAAATTGGTATATTTATTTATGTTAAGATTCTTATGAGATGAATTTCCCCCTTTTATGGTTTTAAAGTTGGGAAATGGGTCTGGGCTTGGTTGAGTTTTTATTGGATGAAAATGGTATCTTAAAAATGGAATTTGGTTTTAAATTGAGGTGTGACCTCAAATAATTTCAAAATGGGGTTTTTAGTTTTACTTCAAATGGTGGTTTGAAATGTGTGAGTTTCTTACCTTTTAGTATAAATATCCAATTGACCTCTTTAAAAATGGTTTGATGGAAATGGGTGGCCTTGGGCCTTGTTTTGGTTTCCAAAGAATGAGTCCCGAGTTTTTTTGTAATGTTTTGAAATCTTGGGTAGGTTTTTCCTTAGATGGATGGTGGATTTCTTTGCATAATGGTACTTGGTTTTGAAATAGGGTTTTATGCATTCTTTATGTTTGATAAAAATTCCAATGAGTGTTTCCAATGTGAAATGCACTTTCTTATTTGTCTTTATGCCAAATGGGTTTTAGAGTGGGATTATTTTGTGTTTAAAGGGGTTTCCTTTTCTTAAAGGGGTGTTTTGGTATTATAAAGTGAAAATGGAGTCCTCTTAACTTAATTGGTTATGCTTTAGGGTGTATATTCTTTCTTATCGAATTGTATATGAATGTAAAATTGTTTTAAAAAGAATTTCAAAATATATTTAATATGAGTGAAGGCCCGGTTGGCATTTGTGATGTGATATTATTTTTCCCTTATTGAACCCTCTTGTTGTATATGAGGTTTATGTTTATGTGATCGATGCTTGTGTTATTGGTCTCTTATTATTATTCTTTTTGGATGTATTTGATTTATTAAATGATATAATTATTTACTAATTAATTAATTGAAAACCTAGGTTAGGTTTTTATTCGGGTTTTGTGATTTCTTATGGTTTAGGGTTGTGAAATGGTCCCTCGGGACCTATTCTGGTGGATTCCATCAATCGCCACTGAAGGTGAGGCGGTTCGGGATGTTTCAGTTTGCCACCACCATCTGAGGTATGGATTTTATGTTTTTGTTTGGTTTCTCACCATCTAAATTTGAGTCTGTATTTTTTTTAAGGTTTTTAGTATTTTTGGTGTAGTGCATTGAATTCTAATTTGCAGTTTTGAGTCACCGGGCCTAAGGTGACTCACCTGCGTATGCATAGGTAAGCATGTGTGTGTGTGTGTGTTGCCTCGTTACATGTATTATCATCCATGGAAGTGAATATACATGTATGGGGCTAGGTGTTCCCATGTATATATATGAAAATGCATGCGTAGGTGAGTGGCAACTAGTATATTCATATAAGCATATATGTAAGGATCCCCCTGCACATGTTTATGACCATTAAAATGTGTGCATAGGGAATAGGTTTCCTTACATTTATGTGAAGGTGTATATTCTTAGTGGGGGTGAAACAGCTTTTAGATAGAAATTGTCAAGGGTCGAATATTCAGTTTGGTCCCACTCTGTGGTAGGATATCTATACATTGACCTTTAAATTTAATAATAATTATTTCTTGCATTTCACATCTAGTTTTTATATTAATTATTGATATATAATTTTTATTAAAAATGTATATCTTGAATTGGATTGTTTTTTCTCTTGCAATGTATTTCAATAAATGATTTGATTGAATTTTTCTCATCAAGTGCTTGATGAAATTCCTTGTTGGACTTTGTAAATGTGTTTTAGATTTAAAATTCAAATTTGGGTTTCTTAAATGGGTTTCGAAGTGTGTTTCTGGTTTTCAAAGTGGTGTGTGTGTGGTTCTTTAAGAAATGGTTTAGCATGTGATGGTTATGCGAGGACCGGTTGTAACTTTAAATAGAATGGTTTCATCAAAAAACCCTCCTTGTAATGGTTCCTCACCTTGTTTGTTGACGAAGGATGTGAGTTTCATTGGTTTGGGGAATCCCTTGTGTAATGATGGTTTAAAGGTGAGGTACTTGTTCCTTGGGGTGATTCAGGGGTGACCTTGTTTTGTGTGTTGATTGTGTGTGATGAATATACTTATGAATGAATACTTGTTTGACATTGTTACTTCATCCCCTTTTTAGTCAAAACATGGGAACCTGGCATAATGAGAAAATTTTCAGTGAACAATTGATGAACTAATTAAAATTACGTACTGGCTAGTGGCCCCTAGTAGGGGGATATTTTGTTGTTATTTCTATGGTATTGGGGCCCTCAGTCAGACCAGGTAGGGTAATGATCAGGAATTTGGGAGTTATGAAATCATTGGGTAGGGAATTCCTTCATAAAGAGTCACATGTATAGTAAGTTTTAGATTATTCATGAGATCATAGGTTCTCCCATGTTGTCTGGTACTTAGTTCTCTGTGGCAGATGATTGAGATGCATGTGCTGGTTGGTTGCTCTTGTGTGGTGTTTCTCCATTTCCTGTGTTGCATGTTTATTGATCTTGTTTCCTTGCATAGTGTTGCTTCTTTATAAAGGTGATAAAATGGTTACAAGTGTTTGTGGAAAAAGGTTTTGAAAATGTTTTACAATTCCTTTCTCCATTTTTAGTGTTAACATCACCTCCTTTAAAATCCCAATGTATTCTTCTAAAAAAAGAATCTTTTTTTTATTGAAAATGGGCAATGAACTATGATTTGTTTTAAGAAGAAAATGTGTGAAAACCTAGTTTTATACATTGTATTTCAAATTTTAAAATTAATGGATCTTTTATTAAAAATAAATTACTATGGGAATATATTGTTTGGGCATGCCTACTAAGTTTTA
This sequence comes from Viscum album, assembly GCA_963277665.1. NCBI lineage: Eukaryota > Viridiplantae > Streptophyta > Magnoliopsida > Santalales > Viscaceae > Viscum > Viscum album. The sequence goes on along the minus strand of OY728130.1, from coordinate 98,665,843 downwards.
ATACTCACACCTATAGTTTAATATTTGTTTCTTACTTCAGGTGTTACAACTTTCTTGGATTTAGTCTCTATAGTACGACATTGGTTTGAGGTCAGTGGTGACCCTTAGGATCACATGGAGGTATGTAAAACTTTATTTTCTCACTGCGGTTAGTTTTTGTTTTCATTGTTCAGTTTTTTTATTTGACTTTCATTTATGGGCCAAATTGTTCCCACCTATTTAATTTTGATGTCCGACACTAGTTTCCAGCCTATGGGGATCGGGAATGCCCTTCGGGCCATGTTCCAGGCTAGCTTGGGTGACCAGTTCAGGGTCGAACCGGGTTAGTTAGTGAGAAAATGGTATCAGAGGAGTCCTTTTATATTTGGGGTGTCTGGTAGATGGATATTAGAACTATTAGGACTCAGGAGGTAGGTACGGGATGAGCATTGCGAACTCTTGATTGCACTAATCCTCAAGTTACTAGGGTAGTCCAGGAATAGATTATTTTTCTTTTGTTTTGGATTGAGGGATGAAAATAGAGTTAAGTTGGTGATATGTTGTGATTTCTCATGGAGTAGTGAATTGTGTGATATCCAAGTGCCCAGTCCAAGTTTCTATTAGTGATATTGCCTACCTGGGGCATGGCTCACTACCATGTCACCTATTTGGGTATAAATACTAGTTTCTCACTCTGATGGTTTGGTGTAAATTTGGTTTTGTTTGATTCTAGTTGGCATGAGTGTCTTCTGAAAATGGTTGTGGTTTTGAAATGAAAACATTTTCTTCTAAATCATCTTAAAATTGGTAAAGTGGGTTTCGTAGTTGTAAAGTATCCCTAGAAGAAGAAAATTTTAGAATTTAAATGAAAAGGTTGGATTTTTAAAGGAATTTTTTTGTTGTGTTTATATTTGTTTAGTTTTTTGAGATGGTTATTTTTGGATAAAGGTGCTTTTATCGATGTCACTTCAGCTTGATATCAGTTTCGGATTTGTGTTTTATAATTTTTTCAGAAAATTACACCCAGAAAGGTCTCAAAAATTTCTAATGAGTCATGAACAGTTTTTGGTACTTCATAGACATTGCTTATTCTTCATGGTAATCAAGGTTCATTAGAGTATGTGGAGTGGATTTAAAATGTCGATCATGTCTTCAAGGTATTGGGAACTCCCGGAGCTTTCAGAGTGCATTCTATATTGGGTATTTTTGAAGGTCTATCTTTGGACGAATGGGAGTTGTTCATCCCACCATCAATGTAATTTAGGATGACGTGAGATGTATTTAATTTTGTCTACATCTGATGGTTCATACCTAAAAAAGTGAAGGAAAATAGAAGGAAAGAGCTTATGGGTATTCAAAAAATCCATCGGTCGGTGAAGGCATTAATTAACCACTATAAGGAATTGGTTTCCATTTCTTTGGAGGTAGTGTTGCAGGATCTGATGAATACTTCACTTTATCGGGGGGTTTTATCCAGATATCAAAAGGTGGGTCCTCCATTATAAGTACCATTGTTTCAAGAATCTAGTAGAGGAAGCGTTCTAGAAAAGTTTCTCTCCGGAGCATAGATGGTTTGAAATCTGGCATATCCAGTTTCTCGTGAAGGTTCCCCATATGGAAAGAAGTGCAAGTTGAAGGAACCTATTCCTAGGGAGTCTGTCATCTTGTCACATCCCTCTAAATACCTACACTTTATGTGTCTATTCAATTCACTAGTAAAAGTATTGTAGTAAGAGTTTTTTTAAGAAGTGGTTGTAACCAGGGGATTCTCACGCCTGACTATGACACAAGACATGCATTGGCCATTAGATCCCCAACCGCAAGTCTCAGGGTGAATCTCATGCGCAATTATGAGTTGTCGGGGGTGTTAATACTCAATCCTTGTTTTGTGTTTCGTGCTGGTATTGGAATATTTAATGATTTTTAGTTCTTGTTTTTCTAGTTTTGAGGTTTTTCTACTATTGTAAGTTCATTGTTTCCTTAGGATATTGTCATGAACTTGTTCTGTTGTAATCCAAATAGTCCTGTTTGTTTGAATATAGTTTTCTAAATCATAAGTTTTTTTAAAGTGTGTTTGGACCTTTTATGGGATGTTTTTGGTTTAGTGATGCTGATTTGGGGATGATTGGGTTTTGTGAGATAGGTGAATGGTTTCTCTGATTTGTTGTTTAGTCAGAGTTTCTTTCCATGATTTTTTCCCTAATATTGGGGGTTCAGGTTGTGTGATAAAAGATCTTAGTTCAAATGGTGGAATTTTTCTTCTCATGCTATAGAAGTTGGTTTGGATTGGTTGGGAGTTCCCGCAATGGCCCACCTCCCCAGGGTGGTATATTTGGGTTTTAATTTCTGTGCATGTAGAACCCTTGTGGTGGGGAGAACTCTCTCACGTTCTACCCTTATTTTGGGTTTTTGTTTCATCTAGGTCGGTGGGGTGTGACTTTGGGAATAAATAGTCACCCTATAATTCCTTATTTCTCCTGTTTGTGTTTGGGCATGGACTCAATTCTTGACTAAATTTCAGCTTGGTGAAATTTTGGGGGTAAAAAGTTTTGTGGTGGGGAGAATTGTCACACCCCAACCCCAGATACAATTTTATTTTTATTCTTTTCTTGTTCTTGGATATTTATGGTTGGGGTTCGGGTTGAGACCCCAGAAAAATTATAGGATGTTAAAACTTTTGGGTGAATTTTGGTCTATGTGCGGTTAGAGCATGGCCTGGCAGACCATGCAGCCTACTCTGCACCAAAAATAATAAACACTAAATGAAGAATAAAAATTGAAATTGAAATTAAAATCGAATGAAAATAAAATAAAATGAGGGTACAATAAAATTTAGAGGAATGATTAATAAAAATAATGATGAAAATATTACGATTATTATTATTATTATTATTAACATTATTATTATTATTATAACTTTTTTCTTTTTTTATTGGAACCATAATTCTACCCAACCACCCCCATCCATTTCCTCTCTATGTGTGCGGCCCGTCCACCCCACCCCTCCCTGTGCGATCTGCGCCTGACCCCCAGCCAGCACCGGATTCCTTCTCCCCATTGATGTGACATCATCTAATGGTGCCCTTCCCTCCTTGCACATCCCCATAATATGGTGCCCCTCCCTGCTCACGCGACCTTGTCTGGTGCAACCCCTCCCTCATGGCTCCTCCTTTCTTTGATGATATTCCCCGGTATCTTCGCAAATATCACTCAAATCTTTAAGGTAAGTTCTCCTACCCTCATATCCTCCTCTAATTTAGAAAATTTTTCCCCCATCGTCACTTTATTTCATTTGACCAAACCCTAGTTCTTAGGTTAATTCGATTTTTGTTGGTTTCTTATGTCATTAGTGTATGTGGAATGCCTCTTGGGTTGACTTCATGTGCATTCTAATATACACTACCATAGGCAAATCAGATTGGCTCGTTTCAGCTCGTTGACACCACTCAGGGTAAGGGTTTTATTCCACTCTTGGGTTTTGCACCTTCTGTTTTGATTCCTTGATGATTTAGGGTCCCTAGAAATTTTTGTATAATGTTGGTGGCTCCTTGAAGTGTTTCGCTCACATACGTAGGTACATGTGTGTATAGATATATACAAATTCCTTTCACATTTTCCCTCATTTAATGGGGAAAATGTATATTGGATTAAGGGTATATATATATATATATATGTATGTGCATGCACCTGTGGGTGGTCTTCATCAAGAGCTTCAAGTGTCGAAGTATTCTGACTTGCTCTTCTTCTCTCGAGGTAGGTTTCAGTATGCAATTTGTTTTCTTTAGAGTTCTAATATGATCATTCCATTTTAATTCCCTATTTCATGCAAGTGAAATTCTATAGAATAGCCTTGTGATGATTTGAACCTAATTAATTGTCCCTTAACCTTGGCATAATTGGTTAGTTTGGTGTAGTTATTTTTTTATGATTTAAATTGGTATGTTTATTTGTGTTAAGATTATTATGAGATGTATTTTCTCCTTTTTATGGTTTTAAAGTTGGGAAATGGGTCTTATCCTGGTTGGGTTTTCATTGGGTGAAAATGGTATCTTAAAAAGTGAATTTGGTTTTAAATTGAGGTGCGACCTAAAATGATTTCAAAATGGGGTTTTCAGTTTTATTTCAAATGGTGTTTTGAAATATGTCAGTTGCTTGCCTTTTAGTGGAAATGACCAGTTGACCCCTTTAAATGTGGGTTTATGGAAATGTGTGTCCTTGGGACTTTTTTGGTTTCCAAAGAATGAGTCCCAGGTGTGTCAGTTTGTTTTTTAATGTTTTGAAAGCTTGGGTAGGTTTTTCCTTGGATGGATGGTGGATTTCTTTACGCAATGAGACTTGGTTTTGAAATAGAGTTTTATGCATTCCTTATGTTTGATAAAAATGACAATGAGTGTTTCCAATGTGAAAGTTACTTAATTATTGATCTTTAGGCCAAATGGGTTTTAGAGTGGGTTTATTTTGTGTTTAAAGGGGTTTCCTTGTCTTAAAGGGGTGTTTTGGTATTATAAAATGAAAATGGAGTCCTCTTGACTTAATTGGTTATGCTTGAGGTTTCGTGTGATTTCCTTTGGAATTGTATCTAAATGTAAAATTGTTTTAAAAGTAATTTAAAAATATATTTAATATGAGTGAAGGCTCAGTTGGCATTTGTGATGCGATATTGATTTTCCCTTATTGAACCCTCTTGTTGTATATGAGGTTTATGTTCATGTGATTGATTCTTGTGTCATTGTTCTCTTATTATTTCGATTTTTGGGTGCTTTTTGATTTATTAAATGATAGAATAATTTATTTATTAATTAATTGAAACCCTAGATTAGGGTTTGATTCGGGTTTTGTATTTTATTGTGATTTAGGGTTGTGAGAAAGGTCCCCCAGGACTTATTCTAGTGAATTCCATCAACCGCTACTGAAGGAGAGGCAGTTCGGGATGTCTCGATTCACCGATGCCATACAAGGTATGGATTTTATGCCATTATTTGGTTTCACACCATCTAAATTTGAGTCATTATTTTTTTAAGTTTTGTATTATTTGTGGTGCAGTGTTTTGAACTCTGATTTGCGGTTTCGAGTCACCAGGTCTAAGGTGACTCGCCTACATGTGCATAGGTATAAATATGTGTGTGTGTGTGTGTGTGGGTTCCCCCATTACATGTATAATCATCCATGACAGTGAATATGCATGTATGGGGCTAGGTGTTCCCATGTATATACATGAAAATGCATATGTAGGTGAGTGGAGACTAGTATATTCATATAAGCATATATGTAAGTATCCCCTTGACCATGTTCATGGCCATGCAGATGTACACATAAGGTCTAGGTGTCCTTACATGTATGTGAAGGTGTGTATTCTTAGTGGGGGAGCAACAACTTTTAGTTAGAAAGCATCAAGGGTTGAATGTTTGGTTTGGTTCCACTCTGAGGTAGGATATCTATGCATTAACCTTTAAATTTAAGAATCATTATTTCTTTCATTTCACATCTAGTTTATATATTAATTATTGATATAGAATTGTTAGTAAAATTTTATGACTTAAATTATATTGGTTTTATATTGTAATTTATTGCAATAAATGACTTGATTGGATTTTTACATCAAGTGCTTGATTAAATGCCCCTTTGGACTTTGTAAATGTGTTTTGGATTTAAAATATTGGTTTGGGTTTCTTAAATGGGTTTTGAAGTGTGTTTCTAGTTTTCAAAGTGAAGTGTGTGTGGTTCTTTAATAAATGTTTTAGAATGTGATAGTTATGTGAGGCCCTATTGGGACTTTAAATAAAATAGTTTCATTAGAAAAGATTCCTTAGAATGGGCCCTCGCCTTGTTGGTTGAAAAAATATGGCAGTTTCCTTGGTTTTGGGATTACCTTATGTAATGATGGTCTAAAGGTGAGGGGCCTATTCTGTGGGGTGATTTAGGGGAGACCTTGTTGTGTGTGTTGATTGTGTGTGATGAATGTTCTTGTGACAGAATACTTGTTTGACATTATTTGATCACCCCCTTTTTATTCTAAACATGGGAACCTGGCATAATGAGTGGATTTTTGATAAATGATTATTTCACTAGTTTAGACTATGAACTGGATAGTGGCCCATAGCATGGGGGATGTTTTGTTATTATTGCTACAGGATTGGGCCCCTTGGTCAGGCTAGGTAGGGCGATGATCGGGCGTTTGGGTGTTATAACATCATTGGGTAGGGAATGCATTCGGGATGAGTCACATGTATAGTACATTCTATATTATTCATGAGCTCCTAGATTCTCCCATGTTGTCTAGTACTTAATTCTCTATGGCAGATGATTGAGATACATGTGTCGGTTGGTTTCTCTTATGTGGTGTTTCTCCATTACTTGTGTTGCTTGTTTGTTGATCTTATTTCCTTGCGTAGTGTAGCTTCTTGCTAAAGGTGATAAAATGGTTACAAATTTTTATAGAAAATGTTTTTTAAAATGTTTTACACTTCCTTCATCCCTTTTTAGTGTAAACATCACCTCCTTTAAAATGTTAATGACTGCTTCTAAAAAAATGGAATCTTGTTTTTTTAATTGAAAAAGAGCAATGGAACGTGATTTTTTTAAGAAAAAAATGTTTGAAAACCTATTTTTATACATTGTATTTCAAACTTGAAAATTGATGTATCTTTTATTTTAAGTAAATTCATTTGGTAATAGATTCTTTGGGAATTCCTACTGAGTTTTAATACTCACACCTATAGTTTTATCTTTGTTTTTAGCTTTGGTTACTACGCCTTTCTTGGATTGGGTCGCCATAGTGCGACGATGGTTTAAGGTCGATGGTGACTTGTAGGGTCACATAGAGGTATGTATTGCTTTATTTTCTCATCGTCGCTTGTTACTATTTTCATTGTTCGATTTTTGTTTATTTATTTTTCTTTCATTTATGGGAAAAATTATTCCCACTCTTTTAATTTTGATGTCTGACACTAGTTTCCAACCTATGGGGATCGAGAAGGCCCTTCGGGCCATGTCGCGGGCCGGCTTAGGTGATCGGTTCTGGGTTGACCCGAGTTGGTTTGTGACAATATTGAGGACTATTTGAAATTTGTTTTCAAAACATTAAGGGATCACTACATGTATGTCAAGATTATGAAATATCTTTTTTGGATCCAAGAAGAGAAATTTTTGGGTTTTTTGGTATCGAAGGAAGTCATTTCCATAGATCATTATAATATCCAAGATGTGATGTCTTAGTAAATACCTAGGAATGTATTCGAGATCATAAGTTTATAAGGTCTAATTGGATACTACTGATAGTTTTTTCAAGATTTCTCTAAGTTATAATATCTCTCGATGGCTCGTTGACCCATAAGGGAGTGAGATTTGAATGGGATGATAAATTCCAAAGATACTTTGAGGATTTGAAAGTAGAATTAACCTCAAATATTTTTTTGATTCTTTTGGAATCAAGTAAGGTTTATTTTGTGTATTATGACACTTTAGGTATGGGTTTGGGGTGTGTTTTGATGTATGTTAACCATGTTGTGGTATATATCTCTCACCATTTATACCCTCATGAGAAAAACTACCCCACCCATAACCTTGAATTGGCAGTGGTGATGCATACATTGAAGACATGGTGTCATTATCTCTTTGGGGAGAATTTTATTGTGTATTTTTATCATAAATATTTGAAGTGTATCTTCTCCTAGAGGTATTTTAAACATTGATAGAGGCACTAGGTGGAATATATCTAGATATTTATTTTAATTTAACACACACCTCTTGAAATGACCTGATATTTTAGATCCTTTAAAATACATATTATGTTCTATAACTTTTGTCGCATGCTACAAACAATGTAAAAAACAACAACACATTAAGAATAAATTTTTAATAAATCTATAATAAACACTAATATGGTAAAAAAATAGTGGTTATTATCTTTATAAGGTAAATAATTAATATGAGTTAATATTGAAAACATTATTTTCAATAAAACTTTTTTTATTTATATTTTATATTATATTTTAATAAAAAAAATGATTTTAAAAAAATTTAATGTTAAATTTGATAAATTAAAATTCTTTTTTTACTTCATCATGAAAAAATAAGCTTAGGATATATTATTGATATTTTTTTAAAATAATTGATTTTTAGGTAAATAGTAAAAAATATAAACTTTTCTAATATTGTCACTTTTATATGAATAATGTTTTTTTGAAATATTTTTGATATATAATATATATAATTATAAATTAAAATAAACAATTTAAAAGAATTATTTTCAATTTAAAAAACACATGGATATCATTTTAGAAAATCAAGTAACATTTTATGAAAACTATTTTTGTTGGTTTCTTTAGTTAGATTTATGCATGGGAAATTAGTTTTTTATTTTTTTTAATGTAACATAACTCTTATTTAAAAAAATAAAATGTTTTTAATATCATTAGAATCAATAATAATGATAATTTTTTCCTATAGTTAAACTTTATTCTTAAAAATATTCTTTTCTTACAAACGGGTTTTACGTGTTACATGTGCTAACATTAAAATTAATTACCCTATACATAAGAAGTTAATTTGATAAAATGATTATTATATTTGAGATAATTATGTTATTATTATTTAACATGGATTATTTTATATTTATGTTTAAAATTTATATTATTAGGATTAATGTTAATTACACCAATAATGGTGAAACAATTATTTTAAAATTGTTAATTTATTAATATAAATAAATTTGTATTGAAACAATTAAATTGAATTAATTTAAATAATTAATATAATATTATGTAAAAACACATAAATAAATATTTTAACACTCATTTAATTGGTTATCAATATTAAATAAGATTAAGAATCTATAATGGTCAGAATTTTATTTTTCTACTAAACCAGTTTTTCTACACATTATATAGTTTAATTTAAAAGATAATTTATAATAATTAGAAATTAAATTGGATTAAATATAGCTACAATTTAGTTCAATAACACTAAAATTTGGTTATATGGTTTATTTTATATGTTTAATAATACATACAATCACTTAGTAAAAAAACTAGTTACCTAGTTTAAAAGTGAAATAGTAAAATGGAAAAACATAATATTAAAAAACCCAATAACATGTTTAAAACATGTGTTTAAATAATTGGTTGAGTATTTATTTACCCAAAACACCTCACACTCAATTAATTTTAAACTTTTGATCCATTTACCTTGGAATAGTGCCATAGAGTTATAAAAATATTAAGGGTGTTTCCAAATGTTACATTTTCCTCTTTTATAAAAGGGGATCACTTAAACCCTTTTAAATACACACTTATACTTAAAATTAATCCTTTAAAATATTATATTTTAATCTACTTAGGATCCTATACCACAAAAATAAGCCTCTGGTCACTCATAGTTAGCCTAATCCCTTCAATTTCAAGGAAACTTCCCAGGATAAATCAAGCCTCCAACGTAAGTATTGTTTCCCTACAAAGTTTTTATTCTTAATATACTCTTCAAAATATCCTATAACCATAATAATATTATAAATAAATTATCATTAGTTTAATGATATATTTTTATATTTATGTTTCAACCCTTATTTATTCATTTCCATCCACTTATAAAAACAAAGGAACATCAATCATGCGTATCTACGGACAACCACCTTCATAAAGAATCTTTTATTTTTGTCCATTATTTAATTATTTACCCAAAAATATTAAAATATAATTTAATTTCATAAAAATAATAAAAAAATATCATTATTATTCTGTTATATTGATATTACGTCAATACAAACACCTCCTTAATCATACTCACCAATTGAGTTAAAGTGTGTTCAAGTTTGAGTTAGTTTAACCACCTACATAAACGATGCTATAAAACTCTATTACGGATTAATATGGGAACATGAAAACTAAAATTATTATAATATAATAATAAAAACATATTTTTATATGGTTCTATAAATGTTATATTAAGAATTTAACTTATTATTAAAGTATTATTTCCAATCGCTAAAATTACCAAAATAAGTCGTTGCCAATTTTGTTTTCACATAATGTAAACGAAAAATATATAGAATGAAATAATACATTTCAAATAAATATAATTGATATATTAAATAATATTAAATAATATATCAATAATTATATTTTTATCAAATGATGGGTAATGATAACAAAATTATTAAACATGCGCGAAATAATTGAAGTTATTAACACCTGAGGGTCATAATATGCTGCAACAAATTAATGTATTCGTGATAAAAATTATAACGAGGATTATAAAAGGGTAATATTTAAGATTAATGTTCTATAATAGGATATTAATTTAATTATTTTTTATTTTATAGGAGGTTAGAGTGTAATGGCCCAGACCTCTCCGGTCTATTCCTTTGTGAAAATGTGGTGTTGGAGGTGTGCCAGGAGGTCAAGGTTACTTGGGGGTGCGTTTGGGTGGACTTTTAAGGAGATATAAGGGCAATAGATTTTGCACGGTTAGCACACGGTTTGGCTAAACCATGCGGCCAAACCATACAAGGTTGGTGTTGGAGGCAGTGGCTAACGCATGGTTAGCACACTGTTTGGCTAACCGTGTGGACTAGCCGTGAAGGCACCTAAAGTTAGATCCTAAAATTGTGGATCTGAACTCTTTTGCCTCTAAATGGTTCATTTAAGCCCCTAAGCAGCCATAACCCGGGATTACTCTTCCTTGGAGGTAAGAGACCCTATCCCAAGCATTTTAGAGGTGATCCGGAGGCTTCTCTTCGCAAATCGAAGTCAGTTTCTCAAGGTATGTGATCATTCTTATTGGGTTCTTAGATCTTCTTAGATCTACTCCTCCTCTTCCCTCGGTTTCATAAATCTATGCCCGATATGGGTAGATATGGGTGTGTGGATGTCGAATATGATGATTCTTGGTCTTGATCTTTATAGGAGGAGAGATCTAAGGCGGGGTTTTGGAGAATCGACCTGGGTTCCTTGAGAGTTCCTTGATCGTTGTGGTTTCCTTCAAAAACCTTTGAGGTAGGGATTTTACCTTCGTCTCTTTAATTTTTGCATCATGTGGGATGGGTGTCCTCTTTCTTTCATGAGACATAGTCAAACCAGTTTAATGAAGATAATAACTGGCTTAAAGAATGGGGATGGGCAATTCGTTATGTTTATCTTTGTTTATCCTATTATTATGTTGTCAATTGAATAGGCTTATGCCTACAGAAAATTACGGTCATTGGGGACCTTTGCATGTGCAATTAAATGTTTCCCTATCTTTTTAGACCGTTTTGTGGATGGAAACTTTGTGGAATGTGGAAATTGGTTAATCACGTAAAGTTGGCTGATTAAATGAATATCTGAAACCCTTGTGTGATCACCCCGGTTGAACAAAATGGAATAATAAACATGTGGGTGTTGGTTTGGTTACATAGTGTGTGAAATGGGGGGGTGAATCTCGGGTTATTACGAATAGGATGGGCAGTGGGGTTGCGGTAAATGATGTTAAAGGAGAAATGATGTGGCACGATCCATGCTTTGTGATACGGTTGTGGGGATGTGGTTATAGTTGCAGTAGGGCTACAGTAATGGGTTGTGATATTAAAAGAAAGTGGAAAGTTGATATATGAACTGTGGGGAACGATAATGAATTAAATGTGGGAATAATCAATCAGTATTGGTGATGATAAAAAGGTTGGTTTTGTGTTGCTTGTGTTCTATCTAACCTGATTTGTGGTTGGCAGGGTTTTTCTACGAAACGCTTGATCTGGTTTGGTAATTTCCCAGTAGTTAAGGAACTAATAAAATAATACTATTGAGACATGAAAACCTAAATGGGGTTGGGATTGTTTGTTGTATGCAGGCTTCGTAGTAGAAGTGCCGAGGCACGTGCTCAGTTTCTCTGTTTAGAGGCCATAGGTTGGGTTGTGTATTTGGTATACATATATATATCTGTATCTTTGTGTTTTGTCGCACCCCACCCATGTTGAGAACCTAGTGAAGAACACTCCCATTTCATGGGAGAGGGTGTTTTCACCTTAGTTACTAGCTCTTTCCTTCTCCTTCTTCTATAGGTTGTGATGGCTTGAGGTGACCTTACACCTAAGACTCTTCGGGTAGGTTACGATTGGTGTGAGTTTTAGACCAAGACTCTTCGGGCAGGTTTAGTATTCCCAAGAATCTTCGGGATGAGGCCCAGGTGTGTTCGGGCGGGGATGTGATATGTGGTTTGTGAGGCCCTGGTGTGTGTGGGTGGGATATGTGGTTTGTGAGGCCCAAGTGTGTGCGGGCGGGATGTGTGGTTTGTGAGGCCCAGGTGTGTTTGGGCGAGATGTGTGGTTTGTGAGGCCCAGGTGTGTGCGGGCGGGATGTGTGGTTTTTGAGGCCCAGGTGTGTGCGGGCAGGAAGAGTGTGGTAGCGTTAGGATGTTCTATGTTAGGAAGAGCATCTAAAAGTGGGGGAAATGGTGTGGGGTACCCAATACTATTGTTATTATATACTACTACTTGCTGTTTTGTGTTTTGGTGACCATGGCTGGTGAGGTTGGGTGGATAGAATTCCTTGCTAGGTTTTGGTTCTTCTGTTGTTCTCACGGGACATTAGGATGTCTCCCCACCTATACATGAGAGATTTAGGTTTCCTTACTGAGTATACTTGTATGCTCACCCTATGTTTACTTTTAGGTTTCTAGGAGGACTATAAGGGTCATGCGGGACCCTACTAGTCGGGACAGTTGGAGTTATTGTAGTTGTTGTACTCTTGTTTCTTTTGGTATTGCACTTTTGGGTTTTCTTGTACTTGTACTTTGTTTCATAATTGTTTAAACATGCATGTGGGATTGGTTTGGGTTTATTTTTATTTACTTGTTCCTTTTCCTCTTGGTGTTTGACTCATCTTATTTCCTGATCTTAAATAATAAAAAGGGTAATGCCTCCCATATTTGTGAAAACTCATACCCTTAGTGCTAGTCGCTACTCTGGAGCCTACTGGAGGCGGGACTCGGGGGTCATTATCTCCCTTTCACCATTGCTAGCTCAGAAGGGGCATATTTGGTGGGAGGGGGTCATGAAAAAATGGTATCAGAGGGAAGGTTGAGAGATAGGATGGTGTCTGGAGTTAGGCACAGGGAGGATTGCATGGGATGGTAGGGAAATAGTGTTAAGTGATCTTGGTGCGTGACATAGGCCAAGGAATACTGGCTAGGACACGGGATTTTAGGGGCCCCCGTGATCCGATGCAAGGACTCTGAGCCTACCTAATGACCAAGTGAGACTACATTGATTATAGAGTAGGGACCTTAGGGAAGGTACATGAATCATCATGTTTGTGCTTTACTTGATTTGGGTGTTCTGGGAAATAAATTGAAATAATGTGATAAAATGAAACCTTTAGGAATTTACTTACGACTTGGGCTTAGGAAATATTTGTTTACCGTACAGCTATGGCACCTGGACGTCGTCCCCGAGTGACTCAGACAATCGAGACCCAATAGATTTAGGCGGTCGAGCAGTTGAGGATTGACCGACAGGAGGAAGATGTTCAATGTCAGAAGACTCTCCGTTCTTTCCAGCGACAAACCCTCAAGAAGTATGAGGGTAGTACTTCGGATATGGAGACGGAGGGGTGGATTGAGGAGATAGGGATCACTTTTACTTTGATCCATGCTCTGAGGGTGTACTGGTTTCCCCTAGCAGTCAGTCAGCTGAGAGGTGCGGCGCATTAGTGGTGGATGCTCTACCTCGTGGAGAGGTTAGAGGAAGAGGTTCCATGAGCTGTCTTTGAGAAGGAGTTCCAAGAGGAATTCCTTTCTTCCATGATCAAGGTAGAGAAGCGGCAGGAGTTACTCTCCCTCCATCAGGGGAGTATGTCAGTACGAGAATTGGGGATCAAGTTCAAGGGTCTCCTACGCTTTTCTCTGGATCTCTTTCCAGATGATGAGTCTCGGGCAAGATGTTTAGATGAGGCGCTTCGTCCTTCGCTCCAGTATGTTGTCACCCCCTTCACCCTTCTGACGTAATTGGCAGTACAGAAGAAGCCAGAGGTTGTAGAGAGGATGCACTCGCAGTGAGGTGCACCACGAGAGGGGATCCAACCAGGTTCGTCGAAGGGGAAGGCAGTTAGCAGCAGGTCTTCTGTGACAGGACCTTCCATATTCAGGCCAGTAGGGAGCAGTCCCCAGCAGTTCCAGTTCAGATCTTCGGGTCCTCGTCCCTTTTTCATGAGCCCAGGACCGAAGTGTTTCTCTTGCGGAGTTTTAGGGCACATTCAGAGTCAATGCCGGACTCGAGCTTAGTACAGTGGAGGTGGGAAGGTTCAGTGCCCGCCTCAGTAGCACCAATTGTCGGTGAGGCCCTTCCAGTAGTGGCAGGAACCTGCTCCTCCGAGGTCAGTCTTTGAAGGAGAAGGCCCACCTTTGGGTGCTCCTCAGGGACCTCGACTAGGGCCTGGTCGAAGAGTTGGTCGACATTAGAGAGGCAGAGGATTTGGGCATGGACAGTTGCATGCAGCAGAGTTGGCAGCTCCGGCAGGACCAGATGTGGTGTGAGGTACGATTTATTTTTTCAGCACTCTCATTTCTGCTTTGTTAGATTTGGGATCTTCTCACTTCTTTGTTGCACCCGGTCTAGCCCATGCTTTGGGTCTAGTCATAGAGAGACTTTCCGTGCCCCTGGTGTTGAGTACACCAGTTGGAGGTCAGACTAGCGTATCTTGTGTTTTCTGTGGATGTGGGATGACGTTGAGACCGTATCGATCTAGTAGAGATCTTATTTTTCTACAGATGCAGCCATATGATGTCATCCTAGGCATCGACTGGATGTTTTCTGTTAGTTCCGTTATCTACTGCTTCTGAATAAGAGTCGTGTTCTCCAACGTGGATGGGTAGCGTGTAGCTTTTGTTGGCTAGAGGATCTATCGGGTGGGAAGCTAGCATGTGAAGCCTCTCCTTTCCTTGTTAGGCGGGTTATTAGTGGTTTCAGCTGATACAGAGATGATGGATGTCTCAGAGTTTGTTGGGGAGTTCCTAGATGTTTTCCCAAGGAGTTTGTGACTCTACCCCCCCCCCCCCCCCGACGTGACGTTGAGTTCAGGATAGACTTACAACCTGGTGCCCATCCGATTTCGATGGCCCCTTATCGGATGGCACCTTCGGAGTTGTGGGAGTTGCAGATTCAGATTGACGATCTGATGGAGAAGGGTTTTGTTCTACCCATCGTTTTTCCATGGGGTGATCCAGTTTTGTTTGTGAAGAAGTCAGATGGTGGTCTCAGGATATGCATATACTACCAAAGGTTGAATAAGGTAACGGTCAAGAAACGTTACCCCCTTCCAAGGATAGATGGTCTCTTCGACCAGTTGAGGGTAGAAGGTTGGTTTTCTAAGATTGATCTATGATCTGGACATCATCAGTTAAGGGGAAAGGACAATGAAATCTTGAAGATGGCTTTCAGGTGTAGGTATGGGAACTTTGAGTTCGTAGTGATGCCTTTTGGAGTTACGAATGCACCAGCTGTGTTCATGGGACTTATGAACTATGTCTTCCGAGAGTTTCTGGACTGGTTCATCATTGTGTTTATCGATGATATCCTGATCTACTCAAGATCAGAGGAGGAGGATGTTGAGCATCTTAGGGAAGTCTTAGAAGTCCTTCGACACCACCAGCTTTATGGGAAATTGTCGAAGTGTAAGTTCTTGACGCAAGAAGTACACTTCCTTGGGCACGTGGTGTCTCAGCATGGAGTGTCAGTGGACCCGTCGAATGTGGAGGCCGTTGTTTCTTGGGAGTCACCCAAGAGCGTGGAAAAAGTTCATAGTTTCCTGGGGTTGGCAGGTTATTATTGGAGATTTGTTTCATACTTCTCTCTAGTTGCTTATCCATTGACAACTTTGACTAGGAAGGACTAGGTCTTCCTATAGAGAGAGCAGTTCCAAAAAGCTTTCGACTACCTGAAAACAAAGTTGGTCAGTGCTCCAGTACTCAGATTTCCAGAGGAAGGGTTATTGTATGAGGTGTTTTATGATGCTTCTGGCCTTGGTTTGGGGTGCATACTGATGCAGAAGAAGGGTGTGATCTATTATGGGTCTAGGCAGTTGCGCCTTCACGAGCATAACTATGCCACCCATGACCCATAGCTTGAAGCAGTAGTGTTCGCACTGAAGTTGTGGAGACATTACCTCTTTGGGGAGTGCTTCGTGGTCTTCTCAGATCACAAGAGATTATGTTATATCTTCTCCCAGCATAACCTGAACTTACAACAGCGGAGATGGGTTGAGTTTCTCCAAGACTACGACTTCGAGATCTCTTACACTGAAGGTAAGGGAAACGTTGTGGATGATGCCTTGAGCAGGAAGTTGCATAATGAAGTGGTTTAGGAATCCTATGATGCTTGGAAAGTGATGGGAGAGTTGGCTTCCTTGAACTTGGATGTAAGGGTAGAGGGTGTTAGAGGCTGTTTGTTTGAAATGACGGTGCAGTCCTCCTTGTTGCAGCAGGTGGAAGAGTCTCAGTGGGGAGACTCCGAGGTGGAAGTAATGCAGGATTTTATCAATCAAGGAAACTCTCCAGAAGGATGGTCAGAGGAAATACGAGATCAGATTCTTTTTCATGGAAGGTTGTTTGTTCCAGAGGCGATGCATGAGGGAGTTCTCCGTGAGTTCCATGGCTCAGCCTTGGCGGTACATCCGGGAGTTTTGAAAATGTATCGAGGCCTGAGGGAACAGTTTTGGTGGCCCGGGGTGAAATGGGTAGTGGCAAAGTTTGTGGATAAGTGCCTAGTGTATCATCATGTAAAGGCTGATCACCGTGTTCCCAGTGGTTTGTTGTATCATTTAGATTTCCCTGAGTGGAAGTGGGATGACATCTCAATGGACTTCTTCACAGGACTACCCAGATCTGAGGGTGGTTATGATGTTATCTGGGTAGTGGTGGATCAACTGACGAAATCATCTCACTTATTAGCAATTAAGGAATTGGGCCCGGTGAGTCCCATAGCACAGAGGTACGTAGACGAGGTGGTGCGTTTTCATGGAGTTCTGAAGACTATCATCTCATATCAGGATACTCGGTTTACCTCACGAGTCTAAAGGGGGTTACAGCATACATTTGGAACCCATCTACTCCTTAGCACTGCTTTCCACCCCCAGACCGATGGGCAGACAGAGCGGACTATCCATACATTGGAGGACATGCTGTGATCATGAGTTCTAGATTTCATAGGATCATGGGTGTGACACTTGCCTTTAGTATAGTTTGCCTACAACAACAGATTCCACTCTACTATTGGCATGACACCATTTGAGGCTTTTTATGAAAGACCATGTCATTCACCCATTTGTTGGGTAGAGGTTGGTGAGACAGGTGCTCTTAGTCTAGAGGTAGTACAGAGAACCACATAGAAAGTTCAGCTTGTGCGTGAGAGGATGAAAGCGGCTCAGGACCGATAGAAGTCTTATATTGATCGTCGAAGGAGGCCCTTGGAGTTCGAGGTGGGAGATCATGTGTTCTTGAAGTTTTCCCCTCGACGGGGGCAGAAGAGGTTTGGGGAGGGGAGTAAGCTCTCCCCTAGGTTCATTGGACCTTTCGAGGTGCTGAGGCGAGTCAGTGAGGTGTCATATCAGTTGGCCCTGCCATCTCAGTTAGAGAAGGTTCATGATGTCTTCCATGTCTCCCAACTTCGTTGGTACTTACATGACGATTCTCACGTTATCGACTGGGGAGAGTTAGATATGGGAGATGATGCAATATTCTAGGAATTACCAGTCATAATCGAGGATCATGAAGAGAAGGTGCTCCGTGGATAAACCATCACATTGGTTCGTGTGTTGTGGAGGCATGGCGGCTTCGAGGAGAGCACTTGGGAGCAAGAGGCTCAGATGCACGCTCAGTACCTAGAGTTGTTTTGACTTGTGTTTTTCCTTGTTCTTATGAGCTTTGTTTTGATGTTATACTCTGTACCTTTGATATATGGAATTCTTGGCTTGTCGGTTGTGAGACATTTTGTTTCCTTGTTCTCTAGAAGTGTGTAACATTTCTGGATGTGTGGGGAAAGGGAAAAACCTGATCCTTAATTGAGAGGTGTTAATGCGGATGCGATTGAACCTGTGCGGGCGAGTCAGTTCCGCCTAAAGTGGATAATATCTTGACATGGGAGAATTAATTCCCCAATCCATGTGTTGGGGTAGTGTGTTGCTTCTTTTGTGTGGTGGTGGGGGTAGTATGTGTATGAGAAATCATAAAATATGGGGCTGGGAGGACCAAACCCCTAATCGAGACGCAATAATGTGGATACGATTAAACCTGTGCAGGCGAGTCAGTGCCACCTAAAGCGGATAATATCTCTACATGGGGGAAGGAATTCCCTGGATCGTATAATTAGGATAGTGGTTGGATTCCTATTATGATGAGAGCCTAAGAGGTATCTTGTGGGGCGGTTGTTTGGACCTTTCCCCTTTTTATGGGTTGGTTTTTAATTCTCGAGGATGAGAATGTTTTGAGAGGTATATGATGTAATGTCCCGGACCTCTTCAGTCCATTACTTTGTGAAAATGTGGTGCTGGAGGTGTGCCAGGAGGTCAAGGTTCCTTGGGGGTGCGTTTGGGTGTACTTTTAAGGAGAGCTAAGGTAAATAGATTTTGCACGGTTAGCGCACAGTTTGGCTAAACCGTGCGGCCAAACCATGCAAGGTTGGTGTTGGAGGCAGTGGATAATGCACGATTAGTGCATGTTTTGGCTAAACGTGTGGAATAAATATGCAAGGAGTGTTTGGTGAGCCAGAAGAAAACGCACGGTTAGCGCACGGTTTTCTAAACCATGTGGACTAACCATGCAAGCACTTAAAGTTAGATCCTAAAATTGTAGATCTGAACTCTTTTGCCTATAAATGGTTCGTTTAAGATCCTAAGTGGCCATAACCCAGGATTACTCTTCCTTGGAGGTAGGAGTCCCTCTCCTAAACATTTTGGAGGTGATCTGTAGGCTTCTCTTCACAAATCAAAGCCGGTTTCTCAAGGTATGTGATCATTCTTGTTGTGTTATTAGATCTTCTTATATATACTCCTCCTCTTCCCTCATTTTCTTAAATCTACACCCATTATGGGTAGATCTAGGTGTGTGGATATTGAATATGATGAGTCTTGGTCTTGATCTTTCTAGGAGGAGAGATCTAATTCAGGGTTTCAGAGAATCGACTAGGGTTCCTTGAGCGTTCCTTGACCGTTGTGGCTTCCGTCAAAAACCTTTGAGGTAGGGATTTTACCTTCGTCTCTCTAATTTGTGCATCATGTGGTATGGGTGTCCTCTTTCTTTCACGAGACATAGTCGAACCAGTTTAATGAAGATAATAAATGGCTTAAAGAATGGGGATGGGGAAGATGTTATGTTTATCTTTGTTTATCCAATTGTTATGTTGTGAATTAAATAGGCTTATGCCTACTGAAAATTATGGTCGTTGGGGGCCTTTGCTTTCGCAATTAAATGTTGCCTTATCTTTTTAGACCATTTTGTGGATGGAAACTTTGTGGAATGTGGAAATTGGTTAATCACGTAAAGTTGGTTGATTAAATGAATATCTGAAACCCTTGCGTGATCACCCCCATTGAACAAAATGGAATAATGAACATGTGGGTGTTGGTTTTGTTACATGGTGTGTGAAAGGGGGTGGGGTGAATCATGGGTTATTACGAATAGGATGGGCAACGGGGATATGGTAAATGATGTTAAAGGGGCAATGATGTGGCATGAGCCTTGTTTTGTGATACAGTTGTGGGGATGTGGTTATAGGGGCAGCAGGGCTACAATAATGGGTTGTAAGAAAGTGGAAAGTTGATAAATGAATTGTGGGGAATGATAATGAATTAAAAATGGGAACAATCAATGGGGATTTATTGATGATAAAAAGGTTGGTTTTGTGTTTCGTGTATTCTATCTAACCTGATTTGTGGTTGGCGGGGTTTTTCTACGAAATGCTTGATCTGGTTTGATAATTGTCCAGTAGTTAAGGAACTAATAAACTAATACTGTTGAGACATGAAAACCAAAATGGGGTTGGGATTTTTTGTTGTATGCATGATTTGTAGTATCAGTGCCGAGGAACGTTCTCAATTTCTCTATTTAGAGGACATAGGTTGGCCTGTGTGTTTGGTATACATATATATATCTGTATCTTTGTGTTTTGTCGCACCCCACCCATGTTGAGCACCTAGTGCCGAACACTCTCATTTCATGGGAGAGGGTTTTTTCCCCTTAGTTACTAGCTCTTTCCTTCTCCTTCTTCCATAGGCTGTGATGGCTTGAGGTGACCTTACACCTAAGACTCTTTGGGTAGGTTTCGATTGGTGTAATATTTATCCCAAGACTCTTCGGGCAGGTTTATTGTTCCCAAGAATCTTCAGGATGAGGCCCAAGTGTGTTCAGGAAGGGATGTGATATGTGGTTTGTGAGGCCTAGGTGTGTGCGGGGGGGATTTGTGGTTTGTGAGGCCTAGGTTTGTGCGGGCGGGATGTGTGGTTTGTGAGGCCTAGGTGTGTGCAGGCGGGATTTGTGGTTTGTGAGGCCCAGGTGTGTGGGGGCGGGATGTGTGGTTTTTGATGCCCAGGTGTGTGCGAGAAGGAAAAGTGTGGTAGCATCAGGACGTTTTCCATTAGGAAAAGTAGCTAACTAGTGGGGGAAATGTTGCGGGGTACCCAATACTCTTGTTCTTATATAATACTACCTGTTGTTTTGTGTTTTGGTGAGTGTGGCTGGTGAGGTTGGGTGGATAGAATTCCTTGCTAGGTTTTGGTTCTTCTGTTGTTCTCACGGGACATTAGGATGTCTCCCCACCTATGCATGAGATCTTTAGATTTCCTTACTGAGTATACTTGTATGCTCACCCTACGTTTACTTTCAGGTTTCCAGGAGGACTACCAGGGCCATGCGGGACCCTACTAGTCGGGACAGTTGGAGTTGTTGCAGTTGTTGTACTCTTGTTTCTTTTAGTATTTCACTTTTTGGTTTTCTTGTACTTGTACTTTGTTTCAGAATTGTTTAAACATGCATGTGTGATTGGTTTGGGTTTATTTTTATTTACTTGTTCCTTTTCCTCTTGGTGTTTGACTCATCTTATTTCCCAATCTTAAATGATAAAAAGGGTAATGCCTCCTATATTTGTGAAAACTCATACCCTTGGTGCTAGTCGCCACTCCGGGTCCTACTGGAGGTGGGACTCGGGGGTCATTATCTCCCTTTCACCATTTTTAGCACAGAAGGGGCATCTTTGGTTGGAGGGGGTCGTGACATAGAGTGTGCTAAACTAACCAAGGAAACAAGGTAATGGTTTGTTATCTCAAGTTCACTTTTATTGAGGTATGATTTCATGTTTTTCACCTATCTATCTTTGATTTTATAGAGATACTACCATATTTATTCAATTTTTAATAAATATAATTAATTAAATTATATTTTAAGTTCCATTTCATGGTATCCATTTATTGACAATTAATTCTAATGATAAATTATTGTAAGGGTTCTTTATCTTTAATTTGAAGCCCTTGAGACATGTTTAAGTAATGCACTATGTTTGTTATTTTATGGTGTACTTAACACCCAATTATAATATTTATATCATTATTATCTTATATTTTATGATATTTAATTTCCCATTTCATTTTAATTTTCTCATGGGATTTTGTTTCCAATGTTCTAAAGGTTTCAAGGGTTTTTCTTCTAAAAATTCCTCTCTTTGAGACAAGTTTGGCATTATGAACCTAATTTCATTTATATAATGTATATAATTCATATTTTAGATATCATATCATGAATTTTCTTTTATAAATTGTATTTTAAGTTTAATTACAATCCCTCTTTTTAAGGGGTTTTTATTCAAAAGTTTCTAAATTCATAAGGGTTTCTTTGTTTGAAATTTGAATCCCATGAGACATGTTTAAGCTACACTAGTGATGAAAAATGGTCCTATGGCCCATGGGATTCATGGGTATGGGGTTGATGTGGGGTGGGGCAGGCCTAAATTTTTTTACCATTAACAATGTGGGCCAATGCGTGTTGATCCCGCGTGGGTGCGGGCTAATGCGGGTTGAGCCTATGTAGGTGCAAGCTTATCTATTGGCCTAATTTAAAAAAACATTTGTTTACAATAAACGCTTCTTTAATATTTTAAATTTTTTAATAAAAACCCATGATTAAACCTTGACATGTGATTTCTCACCATAATTATTATACTAATACACCATTCATTAACATGTGAATTTTAAATAGATTTTCATTTATTGTTTTAATATGATATTATAATATTTATATTGTAATTATTTACCATATTCACATGGTGTGTCATCCCACCTCTTGAAAAATGGAACTCATCTCCCTTGCACATGGTTTCAATTCTAAAAGATTTATTATAATATTTTTTAGGTTGATTTAATTTTGTTATAATTTAATATTATTTTTTATTAAGAAAATAGTAAAAGACCTCATAAGAACCCTAATATCCTCCTTTAGAACTGGTTGTTGTCTGGAAAGTCGTCATTCATTCACAGTTCTTGCCGTTTGCATCACCACACGACCAATATCATAATTCATCACCCCTCGCTAATCACTCACGTAATTTTCATTACAACACTTCACCGCCACATTAGCATTCATTGCATGCCACCATTAACCCATAGAAAAATGTTTCATCACATCTCTTAAAACTCTATCTATTTTCAATCCATACTTCTCCCCACAACTACCATTAAGAATGAGAAAGAAATAAAATTTTTAAATGAATATAAATTGTATATTTTTTAAAAAAATTGGGAAACCCACGAGCTTATGCAGGGTGGGGTGGGCTTGAATATTTTTTGCATTATATACAAGCTTTTGTGGACAAAATCACATGGGCTCAAACCCACATAGGCTTGGCCCGCCCCGCCCCGACCCTTTTATTTCACATTACTAAGATACACACAAAGTTTCATTTTCAATGATGTAAATACTAAAAAATTTATATTTTTTTCATGATTCTCTTGTATTTCATGATATTTAGTGTTCTATTTAAATTTATACCTCTTATGGGGTTTTGATTCCAATGTTACAAAGGTCGTAAGGGATCTTTATGACTTAAACATTTTATATAGGTCGTAATCACTCTTTTTTTACTATTATCTTTAAAAATTGATATATTTTACCCTATGATGATGTTATTTCATATTTACACCTACTTTTATAGGGAAATAGTTTTTCACACCAAATTCTTCTACCTTTATGATTCTATTTTTTTGTTAAAATTCATTTTTGGTAAGAAAATTCTCATTTATTTTAATGTATTTTCCTTTTATGTCTATATTTTTACTCTACAACAATGTTCTCCTTTCTATAGTGGAAACTAAAAAAATTGTCTCTAATGATATTTTATCTCCTATTTATTCATTTTAAAATAATGGATTCATCATATATTTAATGATGTGGGTTTTCAATAAGGTTGTTTCAAAATGTTCAAAAGGTTTTTATATCAGAAATAAAAGGTTTTATCATCCACTCCTCATTTTATTTTGATAAAATTTATGTTTTTTTCTATGTTTTCATGATTAAATATTCTTTTCAAAAGTAAAAGTTTTCAAATTATTTTCACTTTCCCTTTTTCAAAACATTATGGATATTTCTAGATTTGATTATTAAATTTTCTTTTAAAAGTAAAAAATTTCAAAGTATTTTCACTTATATTTTTTGAAACAATTTTTTATTTTAAATGATATTTCATTTTTAAATATTTATAATAGGGTTTTAAAAAATTATTCTCTTCCACTTCTCAAAAATATAATTTTAAAATTAATTTACACTTCATCATTCATAACAATGTTTAAAATATTTTGTGAAAACTTTTATATTTTCACTTATATTTACCCTCCATGGTTTTTCTATCATGAAGTAATGTTTTATCACTATCCATGAGTTTTTATGATATTATTACTATTGTAAAATGAAATTTTTTTATATCCTGTGTTTCTTTAAGTTTATGTTAATTTTTATTTTAGGAAATATTAAGAAACCCGTTATTTTTTCATGGTTTATATATTATATGTTTATGAATGATTTTAAGTTGAACACATATGTATGTATAATGATGGGTAGGGTCCTATATCACCCTCAAATGCATCGGTTTAATCTTATATCTCATGAGATAGATAGGAATGGGAATAATGAGTTTTTTCACATAGGTGTGGGCATGATGGGTTTTCTAACATTTTCAAGTGTGGAAATAATGATTTTTTTCTCATAGGAATGGGAATAATGGGTTTGGTCAGATAGGTTTTTCTATGTTTTTTGTTGATTTATATTCTCATGTTATTTATCAAGTTATGCTAATTTTAAAATATGCAGTCCATTTCCATGAAATTCAATGTTTTCATTATGATTATTTTTTTAGTATTATACACTTTTATGTCATATTCACATGTTATATGGTTTTCTTTTATTCTTCCATGATGTTCCTTTTATGAACTTATGTTTCACCTTAAAGTTTTATGATTATCATACATGGTCTTATGATATTTTATTAAAATATTTATTTCTTTATAATATTCTCCTTCATAATTATAATCTAACACTTTATGATGTGTATTTTCCTTTACTGAGTGTTTGAGCTCACCCCTTTCTTATGTTTCTAATACCAGGTTGGAAAGATGATTGTATAATGTGATATTTCTATAAAAAAAGTTATAGAGGAGTTCTATTATGTATAAAAGTTTTCAAGTGTTGTAAAATAGGATGTTGATGTATCTAATCTCAAAGACACTAAAACATTAGGTCTTTGAGTTTTCATACTGTTTAAGAGATGTATTATTTAAATCATGAGATTAATATATTATTTAAGTCATGTTTATCTTAGGCCACTTTAGTTAGTATCAGAGTAGAATTTAGTTATTTTGGGTATTATTTTAGTTATTTTGGAGATTACGTTAGTTAATTGGAATATTAGTTTAGTTATATTTTTATATTAATTTAGTTACCTTTGGAATTAGGGTTAGATAACCCTAGAAAAAACTATAGTATTGATTCTAAGTATAGGATGATATCCTATAATATTGGTAAAGTCTTAATTAAATGAGTTTCCTTAGAAATACATCACTATCTGGATACTACAAGTGGATCCAGGCTCAGGTATAGATGTACATAGGTGTAATAACCCTAAAAATGATGGATTGGGTATTAACTCAATCTTCACCAAGTGCATAAAAAATCCCCAAATAGATACTTGTTTTGACACCCTAAGGGGATATTATTTGGTAAATAATATGCTCTTTAAAAACCACTATAAAGGACTAATTTACTAGTTACTTTGATTGATTAGGTTAAGGAGTGTAATAAAACCCAACTTAAAGTTACCTGGGTCAAAATAAGATTGATATAATCTGAACTAATTAAACTATAGGCCAACATGATAATGTAAAATAACATGATGTTTTAAGGCACATGAGCCTCAGCTCGGTTGGTGAGGACTCTTAAGTATATCCAGGAGACCTGGGATCAAATCCAGGCGGAGTTAGAATTTTAAAATACTGTAGCAGTACTATATCAGGTACTGTAGTAGGAACTGTGTAGTACTATAGTAGGTACTGTAGTGGGAACTATAGCAGACACTATTTGGCACTGTAGAAGCTAGAAATTTGCACCCATTTGGGCCTTCAGGCCACTGATTTGGTCCCTGAGTCTTTTAAGGCCTTCAGGACACCCAAGCCTTCAAGTCAGTAAGGCCTTCGGGCCACCTCAAGGCCTTCGGGCCACCTTAAGTGCAGATGCAAACCAAAAAAACCTACAAGGAACAATATCTATAAGGAGGATGAGATAGGATATTTCACCATAGCAGAAGCTACATGGATTGCAAGAATGAGTGGGTATGGCACTTGTCATCGGGAAAAGCCTTTTCATTCATGGGATAGCCTAGCCGAACAGCCATGTGAGGTAGAGAGCTGATTTCATGATGAAGATGATGGAGAGGAGCAGTTCCAAGTAGTTAGTCTGGGTTGTATGTAATGTTTGAAGCCTATGGGCAATGAATTCCTCTAAGGCCTATGGGACATGTAATAATTATGCCTACAGGCCTTGTAAGGGTTCCACCTCACCCCTTGAAAGGTGGATTATCAAAAATCAATAAAAAATGAAGGCCTTCGGGCCATTGGATGAAACATGACATTTTAAGGTTAAATTCCTTTTATAATTATGATAATTTCCCTATATTGTTAAGGTTTCATCACTCATGTCTAACAATCTCCCCCTTTTTTATGATCACAAAACCCATTAAACAATAATCATGAGATTTCAAAAGATTTAACAAATTTTGTAGAAAATATATGTATTATATATATTTCTTTTAAAATATTTTGTTTATCCTTTATTATTCACATTAAATAGACACTTTGAAAAAAAAATATTCTCCCCCTTATATGTCCTTAAAAATTAAAGTAATAGAGATGAAAAACACAATTAATATATCACTTGAATGTATGAACTATTGAGATTCAATGCTAAATTGAATTTAAAATTATGGAAAGACTAGAATTAAGTAAAACAAAAAAAAAATAAAACATTCAAGAAAATAAATTATGAAATAAAACATTAAATGAAAACAATCAATAAGAAACATATTAAATGAAAAAAATCACTAAGAAACAAAACAAAGTGGTAAAAGACATTATATAAAAATAATCACTAAGAAATATAATAAATTGATAACAATGATTTCCTTAATTATTAACATTGATACCAAAATACATCCAATCAACACCCAAAAAAGGGCATAAACAAAACACTAGTTAGAAGGCCAATGTTTATATATATGTTAAAACTAATAAGGATCATTGAGTGGAGGCTTATTATAGGTCATAGAGTTATATGATTTGGTTGGAGGGACTATCACTAGTGGTAGAACAGCTTTCCAAACTTTTGCAATAGCATGGTCTAATCAATGGATCTTAAGGATCTTGTCTGGAAACTACTAACTCATGCACCTCCCAGGTAGGAACTGTCTCAATAGGTTATATATCCCTAGATAGTGAGGTTTGGGGTGGTTCCCCCTAAGCTGAGGCAAGAGGTGGTATAACCACCCAATCTACACCTTACTATCCAACAGTCCGTAAGGAATTTAAATTAAAATACCAATTGTATTCAATGGTCTTCAATAGCACTGATAAAAGGGTGTTACTCTTGTGACGTTTCATATCTTCTCCCCCATTCAAGTAAAATTTCTTCTTCTTTATCACAAGGGAGATGAGCCTTATATAAGTATATTAATTCAAGTTCCATTTAATTTGATAATAGAGATACATAAAACACATAATATATCAAGACAGACTCATATTAACATTGTTAATTAGGATATATAAGAGGTAAATGTCCTGAAATAACACCTTTTTTATCTCTCCAACTATCTAGGAATTCCTAGTCTGAATAAACTTACAAAGAACTTTCCATGTAGCTTTTATGTCCTTTATATAATTTTTTTTGAAATAAGAGTTTCCAAACAAGACCTTAAAAACCCCAGTTGGTCCCAATGTACTTGTACCAACTAGAGTCAGGCTAAAGATAAAATCAACCTCATGAGTACAATGAAAGACTTTGGCCATTTCCACTGAATAAATGAGCATGGTTTTCCTATTCATGTTTCATGATAGCACATCATCTACTTCACAAAAGTAAAATTACACACTTCTCATGCACTCATTAACCTCTTCCTCAAATAGGAAACCCAACTTCTTCTTCTCAAAAATAAACTATCATCCTTGAAAAATAAATAATTTCCTCAGTAACATTTAAGTTTCTCTTAGTCATGACATATCTATAACTTTTCTAGTTAATACTATGTGTGGCACACTACACGAATTAGTATTCTTAGAAGAACCAGAACTACTATCATCACATTATTTTGACATTACCATCATAGAATGTTTGTAAAAGGTTGATAGGGAATCAAGATATATTAAAGAGTTAAAGGGTAGTGGTTTTGGTTCTGGAGGAAGGAATGTAGGTTAAGGGTGAAAGATTTAAGGTGTAACGTCCTGGTTCCAAATTCCACCCAGAGGCACCCCGTACCCGATTGGTCACATGGGCTCAAGCGCATTTCCCCGAATACCAGAGGTTTCTGACTAGCAGCAAGGGCCTTGGGTGTGATATTGGGGAAACTATGCCCTACTTGGAATAATACACAATGGAAGAAATAAATATCCAGCAACAACAGCAGAAGCAGTAAATGCCAAACAACAGTAAACAACGGAATACTAATAAATAAACAAATGGAGTAAACATATATGTAAATGATGCATGATACATAAATGTCTAGTCAAACAACCAAACAAGTCACAATGCTGAATACAGTACTAAACCAAGGTACAAAAGAAAAACATATGATAAACTCCTCAACATCGTAAGCCTCGTCTTGTTCCCATGCTCTCCAACTCTAGTGAAATCAAGAACCTGAAGTAGAAGGGAGCTTTCCCTTATCTATACCTACAACAATATAATCTGTTTGGGCCCAAAAGTATGGCCCAAATAGGGTGTGAGAGAAGGTCCCAGTAGGAAACCACCCAAAGATCTGTGCCTAACAGTCATTGAATATATGGCAGGTAAAAGTACAGTAAATAGGGAAGTACTAAACAGTAAACAACCCACAGTTTCTAGCATATAATCTACAAACAAGTAAGCAGCCACTCAAGAAAGTAGAACAAACAGGTAACCTCTAGGTAGTTCTCATAACCTAACCTCTATGGTTCAACCTAAAAATACTAGCAATCCTCTGGGAGGCACACACAGTCTCACCCCTCTAGTTCAGCTAAAGAATAGACTCTCTGGGGAAGCACTCACCATCGATTCCCCCTATAGTCTCATACCGTACTAAAGGCACTCTGAGGGAACCACTCAACGTCTCATTCTCCTTGTAGCCAGTGTCGAGAAACTACAGACTCTCTGACGAAGCACTCAACGTCAATTCCCCCAGTGGTCTCACATCATAAATTAAAGACGCTCTAGAGAAGACCTTACGTCCACTCTACCTATGGTCTACTACACTAGGTTTCCACATCCCTGTGTAAATTCAGCGAGTATCGTATCACGTAACGGCCAAAGTATCCTCAAGAACTACTTGGATAGCATCTACAGTATCTCAGCATTAAAGAACTACAGTCACACCATCCTATAACTAGTCATGGAACTGGAAACAGCCTAACAGGAAAAACATGCATGGTAAAAACATCCAAAGCACAATAAATTACCCTATTCACAAACAATAACCTCTACTCAAGCATATAAGCAAAGTAAGAAAACAACAAGGGAAAAACAGGAAAGACGCAATACCCCGTTCAAGGGTATTGGTGGAATTTGCACAAATATTCAAATACTTCCTACAGAAAGGCACAAACCACCCACCTTGATGCTAGGAGATCGATATACTTGAACCAAAAGGCTTGAATCGCCTTAGAATGTCGTAGATCTACGAAAACTCATAAAACATTCAACCCACGATAACTTGAAAAAAATGAGGAATTGGAAAACAAAGCTCTAGGAGAAGGAAGAGCTTACAGTTTTGGTTCCAACGCAATCGATGGCATCCGATTCAGATAATGGATGGAGGCTTAGTGGTTCGACGAAGATTTGCGGCCATATAGAATGCTCTCGGCTGAAGAAGATGGAGAAGAACATGGTTTTGGGGTTAATACGCAACCCCGGTCCTTTTAATGAAAAAAAGAAAGTACACTGTGTGTACTTTTAGAGTACACAGCGTGTACCAAGATTTTCCATACTCCACTTAAAGCGGCCTCCACATCACCCCTACATGGCCATGTGTGTGGCCCAGACATGGCCAGCACACCGCCCCGCGTGGCAAGGGAGTACACGGCGTGTACTCATAAATTACTCGACATGTACTTCAAAAATTTCCAGAAACTCCTATTTTCTCAAAAACTCCAGAAAAAGGAAAAACATACCTGAAAAGAAGGTTCGGGTTCTTACAAACTTTCCCTCTTAAAGAAATTCGTCCCTGAATTTCCCTAGCGAGGTGTAGAAGAAGAAACCCTGAACAGCTCCAGCCACTATGATCGTACATCAACCTCCCTCTCCCAAGTCTCGTCCTGTAATCGTCAGTGCTGCCATAGAACCTATACCAGAGGAACATACCAACCACGGAGAACCTTTATACTATGATCGACAATCCGGATAGGATTCTCCTCAAATGATGCATCTGCTTCAAGCTCAACCTCCTCAGGTTGAAAGACATGAGATAGGTCTGAAAAGTAACGTCGGAGTTGAGAAATGTGGAAGTCGTTGTGCATAACCCGGTACCTCTAAGGTAACTGAAGCCGATAGGCCACCGACCCAACTCTCTCCAACACCTCGAACGGCCCGACGTACCATGGTGAAAGCTCACCCTGTCTCTGAATCCTCTTGTGTCCCAACCTCGATGCAACATGCTGGAAAGCCTGATCCTCAACCTTGAACTTCAGAGGTCGTCTCTGCTTATCAGCATAAGACTTCTGTCGAGATTATGCCATAGTAATCCTCTTCCGAATCAACCCTATCTGTTCTGAGGTCTCCTGAACAAGACAAGGTCCCAGAAAATCTTCCTCTCCTACCTCCAGCTAGCATAAAGGTGATCGGCATGGCCTACCGTACAAAGCTTTGTATAGTTCTATCTGAATAGTCACCTAAAAATTGTTGTTGTAGGCAAACTCCACGAGAGGTATATGATTCTCCCAAGAACCTCCAAAGTCTAGAATGTAAGCTCAGAGCATATCCTCAAGAACCTGAATCGTGTTCTCGGACTGGCCATCTGTCTGGGGATGGTATGTTGTACTCAGAAGTACCCGTGTACCCAAATCCTTATGAAGCCCCTACCAGAACAGAGAAGTAAAACATGCATCCCTGTCTGAAATGATGGAGTGCAGAACTCCATGCGGACGTACAATCTCTCGGATGTACAACTGTCCCAACTCATCAACACTAAAGGTCTCCTTGATCGGCAAGAAGTGAGCAACCTTCATGAGTCTATCAATGACAAACCATACTGCATCATTCCCTTAAGGTGACCTCGGCAAACTGGTCATGAATTCCATCACGACATCATTACACTTCCACTCATGAATGGGTAACTACTGTAAAAGACCTACTGGTCACTGATTCTCTCCCTTCACCTGCTAACAAATGTAACACCTCATGACAAAACCAGCAACGTATCTCTTCATACCTGGCCACCAATACTGGAGGTGTAGATCACGATACATCTTGGAGATGCCAGGATGAACTGCACAAACTGAGGAATGAAAGTCCCTCATCATCTCCTCACGTATGTCTGATGGAACCCATACGCGTCCCTGGAAATGAAAGATCTCATCCTCACCTATTGTCCATCTAGGAAGAGGGTCCTCTCCTGACACACTCTTCCACAGGACTAGGCCTTCTGAGTCTGATAGCTGCCTCATCTGTACCCGATCGAGAAGTGTAGATGTAACAGCTACAAAAGATAGAATAGTCTACCCCTATCTATCATGCACCTCTAAATGAATCTCAGAGAATAGAGCCATAAGATATCACTCACTGCTAGACTCCTGGACTGCTTGTATTTGAGCCCTCCTACTCAATGCATCAGCCACTGCATTGCCCTTTCTCGGTGTATAGGAAAGCTCAAAGTCAAAATACTGTAGGTACTCAACCCACCTGAGCTGTCTCAAATTCAGATCACGCTGAGTGAATATGTACTTGAGACTCTCATGGTCAGTGAAAACCACAAAGTTCTCTCCCAAAAGATAATTTCTCCAATAGCGTAAGGCATGAACAACTGCCGCTAGCTCGAGATCGTGTGTTGGGTAGTTCCTCTCATGTGGCCTCAACTGCTGAGACCCGTACGAAACGACTCCATCTCCCTGTATAAATATAGCTCCTAGCCTGATAACTAAAGCATCACAGTAAATAGTGTAGCTCCTGCCCGGCTCTGGAAAGACTAGTATCGGTGCTGAAGTCAACCTCCCTTTCAGCTCCTGAAAGGCTGACTCACAAGTGTCTGTCCATAAGAACTTCGCCCCTTTCTTGGTCAGACCTATCAATGGTGCTTCTAAGCATGAGAAGTCATGTATGAAGCGTATGTAGTATCCACCCAACCCTAGTAAACTCCGTACCTCAAAAACATTCTTCGGTTACTCCAAGGAAACTACTCTCTCACTTTCTATAGGTCTACTAATACTCCTGTCTCTGAGATAACGTGACCCAAAAAAGTGAATCTAATCCATCCAAAAGTGGAATTTCGAGAGCTTAGCATATAACTAATGCTCTCTCAGGGTACTCGAAACAATCTCAATATGGATAGCATGGTCATGTCGAGTTTGAGAGTACACCAAGATATCGTCCACAAATACCACCATGAAAAAGTCTAAGTATGGATGGAACACTCAGTTTATCAGTGCCATGAAAACTACAGGCGCATTTGTGAGACCGAATGGCATAACCATATACTCGTATAGACTATACCTGCTCTTAAAGGCTATAAGAGGTATATCTGATGATATAACACGCAATTGATGATAACCGGACCTCAAATCGATCTTCGATAACACACGGGCTTCTCGAAGCCAGTCAAAGATATCATCAATACTAGGAAAAGGATATCGATTCTTGAGCGTCAACTGCTTCAGCTTCCAATAATCCACAGAAAGCCTAAGGATGTCATCTTCCTTATTCGCAAACAAAACAGGCGAGCCCCAAGGAGAAGTACTGGGTCAGATAAAACCCTTTTCCTGAAACTCCTCTAACTACTTCTTAAGCTCCTGTAACTCAGGTGTAGCCATCCTATATGGAGGAACGGACATATGTGTTGCTTCTGTCACAAGTTCAATAGAAAAGTATACCTCACGCTCTGGAGGAAAACCCAAAAATTCTTCCAGAAAGACATCTCTAAAACGATACACCACTGGAGGAAAGCCTAACTGTGAAGTCCCCTGGTCATCCAGATATAGATTGGAAATCTAGGCTGTAACTCCTCCTAGTCCATGATGCTTGGGTCCTGCTCGACTCTCCTAGACATCCCACTCGCCCCGATGAAGAAAAGATCCACCCTCTGGTGAGATGAAACTCACCCTGTGGCGATAACAGTCGAAGACTACCTCGAAGGGAACTAGCCAGTCCATTCTGAGAATGTCATAATATCATGTCATCTCTAGGATATAGAAGTCCCATAAGAAGTGACACCCTACAACCTCAAGGGGGAACTCTCTGCATTGACGTACACTAACCATTCTAGTCCTCAACGGTGTGTCTAGAGTTAAGGTATCAGTAGAGGAAAAGATGCAAAGCCCAAGGCTCTCCACAACAGAAACAGAGATAAAGCTATGGGAATCCCATGTATCGAAAAGAGCAGAAGATAAAACTGAGGCTACTAAGATCGTACCTCGAACTGTAGAGGGTCCGGGATCCTACTATGGCTGGGTATTCTCCACTGAAAAATCCTCACCTATACCACGGCCCTGTGGCCCTGCCTGACTGCTCTAAGCTGATACACCCTATTGTTGTTGATAGACCGACGACTGACCACCCCGACCATAACCTCCACCTTGGCCTGAACAACCGAAAGAACTCCAGTTCCCAGAATGGTGAGAAAATGGTGGCACTACTCCAGAATGAGGAGTCATGGATGAACCTCTATCACCAGCTCCTGGTGAGAAAACCTGGAAGAAGTGCTAAAGGTGACCCATCTTGTCGTAAGATCGACACTCCACTGGGTCTCTCTGGCACTATGGCCTCGTATGCCCATCTCTTCCACACTGGTAGCATACCACCTGGCTACATGAAGATGTGTCTCACTGTCTCAGATCACCATGAATAGACTCTCTACGACACTTCCTACTGTCCGCTGGTGAAGCACTAACTCTGGAAGTGGAAATGCCCTGGATCTCAGCTCTAGAATCTCTCAGATTGCGCTCTGAAATCAGTGCCTAGTTGACGATGGAAGTGATTGAAGTCATCCAAAAGATATTCACCTATGAGCAGATCTCCCGTTTGAGACCATCCTCAAACTTCCTTGCCAATAATGACCCATCTCCACCCTGGAGGGGTGTGAAATGCTGATGCTCGGTGAAACAAGAGGAATACTCCATGACAGAAAGAGTACCCTGCTCTAGGCTCATGAACTCCCGGGCTCGGTCGGCCCTTAGGGTCTCCGAATTGAAGTAGTCATAAAAGACGCATTGAAACTCCTCCCACACCATAACCTGCTGATGACCCGCCTGTGAGATCACATCCCACCACCTCTTGGCGGAGTCTCATAGCATGTAGGTAGTGAGATTGACCCACCTCTCTGGAGGAATCTCCAGATGCTCGAAGATCGTCATCATGGCTTTTAGCCATGACTCTGTAGCCTTAGATCCTCCTTCCCCTGAGAAGGTGGGAGGATGTTGCTACTGGAAAACCCACGTCAAGTCTTCCATAGTTAAGGTAGGAGGCAGAGCTCTCGAGAAGGTCTGCATCATCCTCAGAAAGCCTTCCCTAAACTATGCATCAGCACCTGTAACTGGTATCACTAATGGTGCCAAGGCTGGCACAACAGGAGGATCTGTGGGAAGTCCCTGATCTACCATATCCGGTGTCTGATCACTGCCTGGAAACTGGTGTATAGCCGGAAGATGTCTCTGTGCCATGACTCTGCAAGTTCAAACATACACCTTAGATCCACATTAGCAAGAACTGAAGGAAAAATAAGTAACAGGGAAAATAAGGCATTCAAGTTATTCAAAACATGACCACACGGCGTGTACATCCCCTACACGACGTGTTCCCTTAAGTCATTCACATGGGCATGTACTTCTACCTAAAATGGTTGTGTAACACCCCAGATACATAGTGTGTTAT
This sequence comes from Viscum album, assembly GCA_963277665.1. Classification (NCBI taxonomy): domain Eukaryota; kingdom Viridiplantae; phylum Streptophyta; class Magnoliopsida; order Santalales; family Viscaceae; genus Viscum; species Viscum album. The sequence continues at coordinate 98,631,055 of OY728130.1, read as the reverse complement.
CCTAACACACGGCATGTACTTGAATCCTATTCCCTGCCCGAGTCCTTCTACACGGTTAAGCCACACGACTCCTCCAAGACAAAACTACATGGCATGTTCAAGGCAAACATGACGTGTACTATACATGCCTTACCTGGCCCATGTTGTTAGTGACATGGCCTGACACATGGCTGACACTACACGGCGTGTTCCATACGGACACGGCATGTATGAGAAAGGTTAACACTGACCCATGTTGTTTGTGACACAGTCGGGTACCTAGATTAGACTACACGGTGTGTAGAATTCAAACACGACGTGTATGTGAAAAGATAACATGACCCGTGTTGTTCATGACATGATTGGGTTACCTATTTCATATTACACAGCGTGCTAAATGAGTACACAATGTGTTCCAATAAGATTTTTCATAACCCCGTGTCCCTTCCCACACAGTCAGTGACACGGTTAAAAACTACATGGTGTGTATTCATAATGTACATGCTGTGTATTCTGGTTTTTTCTAGGCAGTAGGCTCAGAACTACTCTGGAGCCCAGAAAACACAGAAATAAAAACACGTTTAGGTGCAAAATTCCGATCTGTGAGGGCCCATACTCTCCGCAAATCAAAGTTTGTCATCTTATACAAGTCCCAAACAAGGTAAACAGGTCAATGATCCACCAAATTCCGGTTAATGAGGGCCCATAACACCTCAAGAACCAAAGTTTAGCGTCCATTTAAGCAATTTACTATACAAAAAAATCCTCTATCAAACAGCAGAGATCCTATCAAAGCATCTATCACAACAACATGCATAATCTACACAACATCAATCACTACAACATGCAATTTCTAATGCATCCTAGATGACATGGCAAGAATGAATGACATGTGATTTCTAGAAAGTGTCTATATGATGCATGAGATGGCATAGCCTCATCTCATCGGGCTTCGAAAGAAATAGAACCGCAATAACAACAACTATAACAACACAAGGCATGTGAATCGCCCAACGGTGAAATCAAATCAACTATAAAATTGAAAACCAGTAAAATTACAATAAACGAGATAGTATGGATTTTCCTTGTACATGGGTTAGCTACTCCTGGGCATAGCTCATTACCAAGTACCTATTTCGTCCTATCCCTAGCTATAGTCTCCAAATAATAAGTTAAGAGAAAAGAAACCCTCTGATACCACTTTATAACATCCCGGTTCTGGAAGCCACCCAGAGGCTCCCTATATTCGGTTGGTCACATGGCCTCAAGCGCATTTCCCTGAACGCCAGAGGTTTTTGGCTAGCAACAAGGGCCTTGGGTGTGATAGTGGGGAAACTATGCCCTCATTGACAGAATACACAACGAAAGAAATAAATATCCAACAACAACAGTGGAAGCAGTAAATTCCAAACAACAGTAAACAGTGGAATACTGATAAATAAACAACTGGAGTAGAAATATATGTAAATTATGCATGATACATATATGTCTAGGAAAACAGACAAACAATTCACAATACTGAATACAGTTCTAAACCAAGGTACAAAAGAAAAACAGATGAGCAACTCCTCAGCATCGCGAGCCTCGACTTGGTCCCATGCTCTCCAGCTCCTGTACAATCAACAACCTAAAGTAGAAGGGAGCTTTCCCTTACCTATACCTGCAACAATATAATATTTTTGGTCCCAAAATCATGGCCAAAATAGGGTGTGATACAAGGTCCCAGTAGGCAACCACCCAAAGATATGTTCCAAACAGTCAGTGAATATATGGCAGGTAAAAGTACAGTAAACAGGTAAGTACTAAATAGTAAAAAATCTACAGTTTCTAGAATATAATCTACAAACAAGTAAGAAGCCACTCAAGCATGTAGAACAAATACGTAAACTCTGGGTAGTTCTCATAACCTAACCCCTATGGTTCACCCTAAAAATACTAGCAACCCTCTGGGAGGCACACGAAGTCTCACCCCTCTGGTTCAGCTAAAGAATAGACTCTCTGGGGAAGCACTCACCGTCGACTCCCCCTATAGTCTCATATCATACTAAAGGCGCTCTGGGGAAGCACTCAATGTCTCATTCCCCCTATGGCCCATTTTGAGGAACTACAGACTCTCTGAGGAAGCACTCAACGTCAATTCCCCCTATGGTCTCACATCGTAAATTAAAGACACTCTAGAGAAGCCCTTGCGTCCATTATCTCTATGGTCTACTACACTAGGTTCCCACAGCCCTGTGTAAAGTCAGCAAGTATCACATCACATAACGGCCAAAGTATCCTCAAGAAGAACTTGGATAGCATCTACAGTATCTCAGCATTAAAGAACTACAATCACACCATCCTATAACTAGGCATGGAATTGGAAATAGCCTAACAGGCAAAACATGCATGGGAAAAACATCCAAAGTACAGAAAATTACCCTATTCACAAGCAATAACCTCTACTCAAGTGTATAAGCAAAGCGTGCAAACAACAATGGCAAAACAGAAAACACGCAATACCCCGTTCAAGGGTATTAGTGGAATTTTCACAAATATTCAAAGACTTCCTACAGAAAGGTACAAACCACCCACCTTGATGCTAGGAGATCTATATACTTGAACCATGATGCTTGAATCTCCTTATAACATTGTAGATCTATAAAAATTCATAAAACATTCAACCCATGATAACTTGAAAAAGAGGAGGAATTGGAAAATAAAGCTCTAGGAGAAGGAAGATATTACCGCTGCGGTTCTAATGCAATCGACGGTGGTCGATTTAGAGAATAGATGGAGGCTCGGTGCTTCGTCAAAGATCTTTGGCCGTACAGAACGCTCTCAGTTGAAGAAGCTGGAGAAGAAGACGGTTCTAGGGTTAAGATGTGACCTCGGTCTGTTTAATGAAAAAAATAAAGTACACAGCGTGTACTTTTAGAGTACACGGCATGTACTAGGCTTTTCTGTAATCTTCTTTAAGCGGTCTCCACATCACCTCTACATGGTCGTGCGTGTGGCCCGAAGACGGCCATCACATGGCCCCGCGTGGCAAGGGAGTACACGGCGTGTGCTCATAAAGTACACGGCGTGTACTTAAAAAATTTACAACAACTCCTCTTTTCTCAAAAACTCCAGAAAAAGGAAAAACATACCTGAAAAGAAGGTCCGGGTTCTTACATAAGTGTCAATTTATCCTTTTAGGTCATGTACTTGATTCAAAAAAGGGATACATACCTGATTTAGGATTTCGGATTAATTTTGAATTAAAATAAATCATTAAATAAACCTTTAAATAAGGAATAAATTTTACAAGGAATTTAAACAATTAATAATTTGATAGTAAATACTAAAAACCATAATTAAGATAAAAAAAATTAAACTAAACTAAAAAACATTTAAATTCAAATAACCCCAATTCTCTTTTAATAAAATCAAAATGTTCACCTACAAGGGGATTAATAAAAATATCATCCAACTTCTTCTTGGTATTTATGAATTTAAGAAATATATTACCTTATTGAGTGTGATCTCTCAATAAATGATTTATTATATCTATATGCTTTGTTCTAGAATTATTTATCATGTTCTTTGAAATTTTGACATCACTAGTGTTATCAAATTTGATTGAGACATGATTATAATTGAATCTAAAATCCATTAAGGAGTGTTTCATCAAAAACACTTGTTAATAAAAACTACCAGCATCAATATATTCTTCTTCAATAGTGGATAATGAGATGGAGTGTTATTTCTAACTAGAACAGGATACTAGGTATTTTCCTAGAAAGTGGTAGGTTCCTGATGTACTCTTCTTATCTAGTCTATGACTGCCATAGTCAGAATCTAAATAAGAATTCAAATTAAAATTGGATGTTTTTCATAAAATTAAGGAAATATAAATTTTTCCTTCTAAATATCTTAAAATTATTTTCCCATCTTTCAAATGATTTTCCTTGTTATTTCCTTATAAACTAGAACATAATAATACCAAAAACATAATGTTTGTTCTAATAAAAGTAAAATATAGTATAATACCAATTATTCATCTATATAGCTTGTTGTCAACTAGTTTCCTAGCTTTATCCAAGTCAATATTTTAATTAGGATTCATAGGAGTTGCATTTACATTACTATTTTCAAGTCCAAAACTTTTAAGTAAGTCTAGTATGTAATTTCACTAATTCAACACATTCCAATAGTATGTTTATTAAATATGAAAACCTAGAAAGTATTTTAACTCAACCATCATTCTCATTTCAAATTATTTTTGAATAAGTCTTGAGAAATCATTACACAATTTTTTATTTATATAACCAAAATTCACATCATCCACTTATATTTGAACTACCAAAACGTTTGAAGATAAAGTTTTCTAGAAAAGAGGAGGATCTACCACTCTTAATAAAATTATATTTGATAATAAAAAGAGCTTAAATGTCCATACCAAGATCTTGGTGCTTCTATAAGGCCATAAAGTGATATGGTAAGTTTGAAAACTGAATTTGGAAAATTGGGATTTTCAAAACTAGAAGGTTCTACAACATAAACTTCCTACACAAGAAAACCATCTAAGAAAGTAGATTTTACATAAATCTAAAATAATTTAAAATTCAAGTGTGATGTATAGGTTAGGAGAATACTAATTTCTTCTAGTATAAATATGGTTGAAAATTTCTCTTCATAATTTATACCTTCCTATTGGTTATACACTTTAGCTACTATTCTAGCCTTATTCCTAGTGATCAAACCATTATAATCCTATTTATTCCTAAAAATTTATTTTTTCCTATAACAGGATAGTTAGAGGGTATATCCAATAATTATCATACTTTTTTTCACTTAAACTAGTTTAATTCATATTGTATTATTAAAACCCAACTCTCATAAACTAAGGCTTCTTCTATAGTTGTAGGTTCTGGATGAGATAAAAAATTCAAAAAAACTCTATAAGGTTTTATATACATATTCTAGTCTTAATCCATTTATCTAATATTTCAATAATGATTTATAAGGTATGTTTTTTAAAGGTTCTAGGTTGTTTAGGAATAACACTTTTTGGTTCACTAGTATCCATCCTTTTAGGATTTGGTTCACCAAAATCATGTTCTAAATCATCATCCATTTTATTTTCAAAGAGATTTATCTCACTCATGTTTTCAATATCATCACTTAGTTCAAATATTTTCATTATTTTATGATCAAAATGATAACTTTAATCAAATTTTATATGATTTGATTTTTTAACAATCTTTGACCATTTTTTGAAAACTCTATATGCCTTGGAAGTAGTAGAATATCCAAGAAATATTCCTTCATCAAACTTTGGATAAAATTTACCAAGATTATCCTTGGTATTTAGAATGTAAACATTATATCCAAAAACTTTAAAGTATTCGGCTTTTTTTATTTCTATTATTTTATAGATCATAGGGTGTTTTCTTAAAAATAAGAATAATTATAACTTTATTTTTTAGAAAACATGATATGTTTATAGCTTCTAGATAACAATGAGTGGGAAATTCATATTCATATACTATTTTACTAGAAATTTCTTACAGGTTCGTTTTCCTCCTTTCAACAACACCATTTTTTTGAGGTTTCTAAGGGGCAGAAATATATGTTTGATTCGAATTTTTGAATAATATGAATTGAAAAGGTGGTTTTAAAATTCTCCTCCATGGTCACTTATCAAAGTAACAATTTTGGAATCTTTCTCTTTTTTTAATAAATTTACAAAATATTTTAAATACAGAAAAATATTCTCTCTTAACACTTAAAAAAGAAAACCCAAGTAAATCTAGATAAATAATCGACCAACACATAAACAAAATATGTTCCTCTAAGACTTGTAGTTTTATATGGCCCAAAAAAATTCATATGAATAAGTTCTAGGGGTATATAAGTAGAAATATATTTAATTTATTTAAAATATTACTTGTGTTTATTTCCCATTTTCCATGCATCACATAGTTTCTATTTATTCAATTTTAGTTGAGGTAACTATAAAACAAAATTTCTTTTGGACAATTTTCTTGAAGAATATACATTAAAAAATCATATTCTTTTATTACAAATCATAGATTCATTTTTTAGCATTTAAATAGTTCACTTTTTTTAAATAAATAATTGAGATCTAAAGTATAGGTATCATCTATTCTAGGTTCCTTAAACTTAATAATTTTATATTTGAAAAAATATTGGTCATTATTTGAGAAGTACATAAAATAACGTTCATAAAAAATTTGTGAAATAATTCTCATATTGTGTTTAAATCTTTCCACATAAAGTACTTTTTTGATGAGTACTGGGCTTAGATTACTGATTAATCTAACTCCCATAATCTTTAATTTGGCATTTTCACCAAATGTGACATAGCCTCCATCAACTATTTTTAAGGAATGAAAATTAGATAAATATACACTCATATTTCTTGAGAATTTTTTGTCCATATACCATTTATTATTGATGATCTTAGAAATTTTCCATATAAATACAAATCAATAAAAAAATTATTTTGGTACCTATATTCTATTGGGTTCAGAAATGTTAGAAATTAAATACTTTTGGAACCCAAATCTATTTGTGTTGTCTAGAAAATCCAATACTAAATTTTGAAAAAAATTGAAAGAAAAACATTTTTAACTCCAAAAAATTGGGGGTTTCTTAAACTGAAAACATTTTCATAGTTCCCTAATTCTCCATAATGAAAAACAATAAACATAGTTGGGTTCTTATTCATATAATTAGGCACAAAATAGTTTTTATGAAACATTGGTATTTCACCTTGGATTCTTATTCCAATTTTATTTTTCTATACTTTTGTTATTTCCAATTATTTGGTTCAAGTAATTTTCACTTTTTATAAAAAAATCTTGAAATATATTTATGAACTTGAAATTATTTTTAAAGGATTCTAATTTTGTTACCATGTTCAATACAAGATGTAGTAAAGTTTTCCATCTTATTTTTTAAATCTATAATATATTTATTTAAATGATCATTTTCATTATAAATGACATTAAGAGGTTTCTTGAGGTCTTAATCTTCCTTTTTTATGATTTCATATTTTTTTTCAAGCATGGTACAATATTCACTTAGTTCTTCCTAAAATAAATTTTCATTTTCAAAATTAGATTCATGCTCAGAAGAATAATATGAGTGTACCTCATCAGAGTATCCCATAAATCACATGTTGTCCATTTTATTAGATATTATACATTCTTATTCAAAATATGTATAATTACTAGAGTCTTCATAAGAGCTCCAGGTTGATTTCAAGGATTTATTGAATTTATTCTTGTATCTAGCCTGATTAAAATTATTTTTCTTATATTTCTTGTTTCTTTATTATAACACCCTAAGATTTTATGGTATTTCTCTTTTTAAATAAATTTAATCACTTTAATATCTTGTGTTTCATGCAACACTGAGTTCAAACAGACCACAATCTATTATTATGTTACTATTATAACCTATCCATTAATTTGGTTAGAATAAATATGAATAACTAAATTTTGAAAAAATAGATGTTTTATATATTTATAGAATTAAATTCGTTGGTTATAAATTGATTAGAAATAAAAAATAATAATGATAAAAAAAATTTATTCTAAAAAAGTATTTTTGTGCATGCAATATAGCTATATCATAATAAATTTAATTAGTCACTATTAGTGAATGAATTTAATGAAATGTGCAGATTATATTTTAAATAAAAAAAAATTAACATTCATATAATATTTTCACTATGCATGAGATAAGAATAAATCAATTTTTTAATGTTGGGGCTGAAGCCTCAATTTTATTATTAAAGCAAATACCTCTTTTTTTATTAGATAGAGGTTGACCCATTACATATCCCGAAGGCCCAGGGGAATGAATGTTAAAATTTATCACCAGAGTAAAAGGTAAATTAGGTTAATTTAGGATAAATATAAGTAATAATTCCATAATTATTCATCATAATTTTGATTAGATAAATATGATTCGACAATTATCACCATAGTCTTAAATTTTAGTTATTTAATGGGAACTTTTCCATGAAAATTAATTATACATTATTTAAGTCAAATATAGTTACAAATGTCACTATCTTTGTATTTAATATCTTTTCTATGTCCGCATAGTGAAAAAATAAGATGAGAAAAAACCTAAATGTCTATTTTGATCTTAATTAAATTATTTTAATTATCTAAATCTATTTTTAATTTCTATAAATTATATAATTACCTTAAAATATTATGAAATACTAATACAATTTTGTTTTAATTAACATCAAAATAAAAAAAATGATTTTAAAAATATTAATTAGAAATAATTTGATTTATTTAACATGTGAAACGAATTTTCTTGATCTATATGAGATATTATATATTTTTAAAAGTATTATATTAAAAATTCCCCTTTTTCTTGATGTATTTTATGTCAAATTAGAAAAATAGTGTCAAAATTAACATTAATGATAATTTATCAAAATAATATTTTATTAAATTATTTAAAATTCTTAAAAATGTTATTTTAATATATTTGAATGGAATATAATTTAAAAAATCATAAACATTCCATTTATGGGTCATTTTTTCATTTATAGTAACATTATTAACCCTTTATGATTAAAATAGTGATTACCATGGTTAAGGTCAAAAATAATTAACCAAGGGGTTAATCAAAATGATAGAGTTTAAAATAAATTTGTATAAATTTTATTGGTTTATGTGATTAAAACCATATAATGTACTATATTCAAATAAATTTTTATTTATGAGTCATTTTTCATGGTAAATTGATTTATTACAATTTAATCTTTTTAGAAATTCCAAAAGTGCTTCACACCTCAATTATAAAAGTTCACATCCTCCTCCACTTCATCAAACCACTTTAAGCCATAAATATATACTATAACATGCCTAAATATCTTCCAAAAATACTTATAAAAATTTTAGATGTAACGCCCTGACCCCAATTACCCAGAGTCGTTGCATTATTGCATAACATTGGAATGATCACAAAAGATCAATTCTCTAAAGACCAATTAGTTTAGTAGCATTGGAATCACAAGATACATTCATAAAGTTTACATTAAATCATAAATTGAAAAACTACAACAACATATTACCTCCATAGACCACACTAATATCCCCCCATACTATCCCTGCAGGTCATTCATAAAATATTTCTTCACATCTTTGGAAAAATAAAACTTAGAAAGGGGTGATCTTATATTCCCATTAAGGATAACAATATAGCAGAAAATTTCATAAATAATCATAAACATTTAAGGAAATGTATAACTAAAACAAAATCCTTTTAGACTTGAATGTCAGAATAAAATGGTAGAAATAAAATGAAATAATTCCATTTACTTATTCACATGGATATTCTACTAATTGAATAATCACATGCAATATCAATAACCACTTTCATAATGATGGAATGCATAATGGCATACTATCATAACCACATAGTCAAGGCCTTGTGCCAAGAATAAAAATAAGATTTTGTCAAGGCCTTGTGTCAAGACACTATTTTGTATCATGAGGCCTACCGATGCATCTAGGAGCTATAGCGGGCTCCACTCGTCACTTATTAAGTCCAATGCATTCCTCATATGAACAGGTTTAAACATAACATAAACATTCCTATTAAAACTAGCATACGAAATGTCAATACTTTCTCCATAAATCATGAATGGTATAAAAATAACACATCCACAGTAAAACACATCACAAAACATTCAATACAATATAGAAGTTTTGTATCATAATAAATCAACTTCAAATAAGCTTAAAATCCATCAAAGGATGTTGACATAGATGAAAACAAAATTTTTTGAGAGAAATATCTCTTTTTTTAAATCATTTAAAAGTAACATAATTATAAAAGGAAACATTTACTTTAAAAATATTCTTATATTTTTGTAATGGAATCTTCGATGATTTTATAATGGCATAAAATAGCCGCACCTTCCGTATAAGTTAAAAAAAGACATTCTTACCTTAATTTTGTCGAAAAGGTTAAAAAGGACCTTATTTGGAAAATGACGAAAATATTCCTTTATAAACATATTATAAAAATTCAAACAAGGGTATAGATGAATTTAACCCATAGTCTCTAAAATATTAATAATGAATTGAAATACATTTTTAAGAAACATGGATGTGGATGATAAAGAGGTCCGAGTAGATAAATACGTATAAACAACCTCGGATAATGAAGAGATTGTGAAATAAACACTTACCATGTACTTTTCCTTGGTCGTGGGTAGGTTAACCTCCTGTATAATGGTGAAATAATTGTTATTAAATTATACAAGAATCATATACATTAATATGATATCATATATGATCTTTTAACATTTCCTTGTTAATAATATCTTAGTATTATTGTCGTTTCGGGTGTTAACTTACTCGTTTTCTTTTATATGTTTTGTTACATAAGCCATGTTTGTTATGAATATGTTGTATCTTATTCATATCCATAATGATATCAAGTCTTTAAACATTATTTTTAATCATCAAATGAGAATTATACTTGAATGGATATGATGGGGAATGAATCTGATCGCGTTCGTGGAGACGGTAGTCCGTACGTACGCACAAGAGACAATATCATTCTTTTTATATTAAAATAATATATAATTGGATGGTACATCTTATATACAGAATTATTATCATGTTATATTTATTATTTAAATCAATTACACATCATTATCATACACATCCAAATAATAATGTTTTGAATAACAATTACACCACGACGTGGAGACGGTAAGCCGTACGTGCGCACGTATGGTGACATGTCATTAAAAGGATGGATAGAATAATGAATATGGTTGTACCATATTTATAATAACATCACAGTATATATAAGATACTGTAGTTATTATTTTATAATGTAAATAACAAAGAAAGAAGAAGTGGAAGAAGAAAGGAACTTGAAAGAGGGTGGTGAAATTATTACCTCTTCTTCAGGTTCTTCCTTTTGATTTGATCAAAAGGGCTCATTAGGTTGGCTTTATGATCAAAATAATGCCTCTAGTTTTAATTGAGGGAAGTTGTTAGGATATTTTGGTAGGTTTTAGTAGATCCAAATGGCTTTGAATGTGTGAATTATAGAGAAGGGGGGGTTCCCTTTTATAAGAGGGGTGAGGGGTACCTTCGGAAAAGATTGAAATATTATTTTATAATAAATTCATATTCAGTTTATAATGGCTATAAACTAATTTATTTCAAGTATAAGGTGGTTATGGGTCTAAAAAAACTCAAAAAATCGGTTTTAGACAGGTTTTGGTTACTTTATTAACCCTATCTTTTAGTTTTAACTCTTAGTTAATTAGTTTGACATTTACCATGTCTCTTTGTATTTTTATATTATATAGTTAATAAACTTACTATGTACTTCTAAGAGACCCTCAAGTGGTCCATTAATGATACACCTATCATTATATAAGTCCTTTGGCTGAACCTTAGATTTTTAGTAATATAATATCAATTAATAATATAATATTTGTTTTAAAAACTCTTTTATGTCAATTTTGACACTATTTAATAATTGATTTTTGTTAAAGTCTTAACAACTTTATTAATTATAAAAAAATTCATTTAAGTAATAATAACATATCATATTTACCAATTAAATTCGTGGTTTTCATCAAAACTTTCAAATTATATTTATTTTAACATTTATAATACCAATTATTTGATTCTTTCATTAATAAGGAAAATACAACATCATTATTGTGTCATTAATAAATTTAATTATTAAATGTCTAAAAATTATAAATAAAATACCATTATGTAGAAAATATTTTTATCCTTCTAATGAATATTTATAGTAGAAAATATAACATATATAACTCTATGTAAAAATTGTTTTCCTAAAAGATATATTCTTATGTCATTTTTTAATTTACTTTAACTTAATTAATATAAAGTGTTATTATCACTTACAAGTGGCTCCATGGGGTCCCAAAATCAACCCAAATATGCCCATGGTCGGACATGTATCAACCAATAGATTTAGGACACATTTTAGGATAATTTAATATTATTATAATATTATTATTTTACCCTTATTTACCGGATTTACCCTTTAACCATGGTAAATAAATTATTTACCGAAGTAATTATTCCAAATGTATAAAAATAAAAGTTGCCTTTTTACACAATTTGGACCTCCATATTATAAATATGGAATCCATTTTTCTAAATTCAAAACACATAAGTGGCAGAAATTAATTTAAAATTAATTCCCGTTGTCAGATCAAAAAGTGTGTTTTTAAGAAATAATAACTATCAAAAGATTGACACTTGCTTTTGTCCAGTTTAAATGTGAAATTATGTCCAATGACCAAAATTTTATTAAATGGTAAAAATATAATCTAAATATACTTTAAAACCACTCAATAGTATAATTTATCACTATAAATTATTTTGATCAAAAAAAAAATTTTAATTAAAATTTAGTATTTTTCACTATTCATCAAAAAATAATGTTTTTAGAAAAATACCAAATATTCACCCTAAGATAATTTTGATATTACGAATTCAAAAATGAAGTATATTTTACCAAATTAAAAACATATAAGTTTCATTTATTAATTTAAAATTAATTCTCGTTGTCAAAACCAAAAGGCGTATTTTTATGAAACAATATCTATCAAAAGATTGACACTTGTTTGTGTTCAATCTCAAAGTGAAATTACTTACAATTACTAGAATTGAATTAAATGGTAAAAATAAAATCTATTTATACTTCCAAACCATTAAAATGTATAATTTAACACTATAAATTATTTTTACTAAAAAAAGTTGTTTTCAGTTAAAATATGGTATTTTTCACTATTCACCCGAATATGAAAGTTATCAGAAATGAACCAAAAATTAATCGAAAATAAATTCTTATGTACCGATTAAAAATAAGAAGTTTATTTTTACAAATATAATATATAAAAGTTTTAAATATTGGATTTAAAAAGGGTTCATCATTAAAAGGAGGTAAAAGTGCATTTTTTGAAATAAATACTTCTTTTATCTGAAAAAATGAATTTGTTCTTACATTATGTCTAAGAAACTCATAATATGGATTCTAAAATTATAAAGTTTACTTATAGTTCAATATACAGTTAATACTATTCATAATCGCTTTTGAACGGCTAGTTTGGTAATCTTGTGGTGCGCTCAAACCTGGTGTTGCGTGTAGTGCAAGTTATTGAATTACTTTGAAAAAATAGCGTACTATGAAATCTTGGGGTGTTACATTATTCCCTCATTAAATAAATTGTATCCTTGCAATTTGAAATTGTTCTTCTAAAATAAAAGGTTAAAAATAGAAAATACCTTTGGTAAAACCAACATCAGAAATTAGGTTAATAAAATTTAGTCTTAATAAGAGGAAAAGGAAAATAAAAGGGTCACCACCAAATTATGATCTCGATTAGGAGAACATTGGTGGAAATTAGAGACATATAATTGGAGGAAAAACGTAAATATTTATAGGTTGTGATTGAGGTCATCAATCACAAACAAGTGTAAAATTGAAGGCCTTAAATTCATCAATCTATGATGATTTAAAATACCATCGGTTCAACAAAACATAAGGTATTAGGATAACACATTTTTGGTTTTAAGATCCCTTCACTAAAGTTTAAGAATTAATTTCTTCATATAATAAGAGAAGAAGAAAAATATATACTTGACAAGTAGAGTTCCATCCTTTAACTAATTTCTACACACAAACTCGTCTTTCACTTTAAAGATAATAGAACTTAAAAAATATATTCTATTTATCCTATTCGTATAGGGTTCCAAAAAAATGAATTTATAATTCATTTACCAGACCTTTAAAAAAACTACATTATTCAATCCAGGACATCACGTGGGCCAGTGGTAGGTGATATGCCCTTGTCGCCCTTTGGTTTTAGGTTCAAGTCTTGTGGCCTTGCCGGATGCGACGGGTTGCCACCCGACCTCTGGGTTGTCCTTTTATGGAAATCCAAAAATACTCTCAAAATATAATTATCCAAAATAATTCTATCCAAACCCACAGTACAAAATTTATAAGGAAGGTAAACACAATGAATATCCTTTTTGTTGCGTAATAACATGTGAACACCTTCATCATGTATTCTTTTAAAACACTGCAACATCCTGAATTACCATAAAACCTTATTGATTACATTCATGATCCCTTATTCCTTATAGAATACTGGATATACTCTTTCTATCCAAAAATGTTGTAAACTCAAACAATGATGGAATATAGAAATCATTAATCAGTTTCAAGGTAGTTAAGAATATCCAATATAATTTATCCAAATCAATCATGTATTATTCCAAAATCACTACCTCGGTATCAGAACCATATTATGGTTTATCTTTCTCTCAACCATATATTTTCCAAAAATTTAACCTACTATTGAGTCACTTTTCTTGGTTCCACACAATCTCAAGTCCTTAATGAAATAGTACTACAGTACAATCCTTATATACTCCATAATTATTATAACCAGTACATCGTTGATACAACATTCAAATGACATAATTATTTAATAACAACATAAGAACTCTAATCATTCATCCTCATCTGTGGTAGTATCATAACTTGATTATTATCCAATATAATCATTTGGGGAATACTCTAATAATTTAGACATTGGTTTGCATAGTGTCCCAACTCCTTGTAGATGAAGCATTGTACATTTGAAACCTTTTTCTTACCCTTGAAGTCACGTACTTGGTGTCCTTTCTCTCCACACTTATAACAAACTCTCATTCCCTTCAGGAAAGTTCTAGGGTGTTTCTTCCCACAGTTATCACATATGGGAAAATTCTTCTTTTCCCTATTCCCTCTATCCATCTTTCTCTCTTCCATCATTTTCTTCTCTTGCTTCCCTTCAAAGCCATAGGACTCAGAAAAATTCTTTACTTATCTTATTGACACATGATATTATTTCTTCATATGTTGAGAATACATGGGAGACTATTTGCCTTCTAAATGTTGGCTTAATATCGTGAAAGATATTATCCTTATTACTCTTTGGATCATACATATTGTTGAGTTCACATTCCTTATACTGGGTTCCATTTCTATACAATGGCATAAACTAGGTCAGTTTATGAATTACAATGAATAATTCCAAACTTGTACAATACCAAACATAAATTGAATGATTTATGGATATAATCCATAATCATAAAGATGTTTTCATTGAGTAAATATATACTCATAAACCCTTCATAATGATTTGTAAATAAAATGAGAATTATCCTAAGCATATCCCCCAAGAGTGTCATAACCAAGAGTGCAGCAAGGCCCATTTTCATGCACCATTTCTCATTTGAGTCTAGCTAAAAGCGGTGTTTTTAGGTTTTACCCCTAGGTACATCTGTGCCAGAGCCGACTCTACCTTCTCATATCCATACAGGGTTGTATTTCTTGTAAAACTCACAAAATATCTATAATACCAAAATTATAGGAAGTTCATCTATACTAATCCTCAAAGTCCATATTAGGTCTATGTGATCTAATTAAAGTTTATATAAATCTAGCTTCCAAGGTTTTCACTAAACTTCCTCTAATACCAACTGTAACGCCCCGACCCCAGTTACCCAGAGTCGGTGCATTATTATATAACATTAGCATGATCACAAAAGACCAAGTCTCGAAAGACTGATTAGTTTATTAGCCTTGGAATCACAAGATACATTCATAAAGTTTATATTACATCATAAAGTGAAAAACTACAACAACATCTTGTCTCCATAGACCACACTCATATCTCCTCATACTATCCCTGCAGGTCATTCATAAAATACTTCTTCACATCCTGGGAAAAATAAAACATAGAAAGGGGTGAGCTCAGATGCCTAGTAAGGATAACAATATAGCGCAAACTTTTATAAATAAGCATAAACACTTAAGGCAATGTATAACTAAAGAACCTCCTTTTAAACTTGAACTTCAGCATAATATGGCAGAAAGAAAATGAAATAATTACATTTATTTATTCACATGGATATTCTACTAATCTAATAATCACATGCAATATCAATAACCACTTTCATAATGATGGAATGCATAATGTCAGACTATCATAACCACATAGTCAAGGCCTTATGCCAAGAATACAAATAATATTTTGTCAAGGCCTTGTGCCAAGACACTAGTTTGTCTCATGAGACCTACCGATGCATCAAGGAGCTATAGCAGGCTCCACCTGTCACTTGTTAAGTCCAATTCATTCCTCATATGAACAGGTTTAAACATAACATAAACATTCGTATTAAAACTAGCATATAAAATGTAAATACTTTCTCCATAAACCATGAATGGTATAAAAATAACACATCCACAGTTAAACATATCAAAAAACCTTAAATACAATATGGAAGTTTTGTATCATAATAAATCAACTTCAAATAATCTTAAAATCCATCAAAGGATGTTGACATAGATGAAAACAAAACTATTTGAGAGAAATATCTCTCTTTTTTTAAATCATTTAAAAGTCACATGATTATAAAAGGAAACATTTATTTTAAAAATATTCTTATAATATTGTAAGGGAAGCTTTGACAATTTTATAATGGCAGAAAATAGCGGCACCCACCGTATAAGTTAAAAAAATACATTCTTACCTTAATTTTGTCGAACAAGTTAAAAAGGACCTTGTTTGGAAAAAGACGAAAAGATTCCTTTATAAACATCTTATAAAAACTCAAAAAAAGGGTATAAAGGACTTTAACCCATAGTCTTTAAAATAGTAATAATGATTTGAAATACATTTTTAAGAAACATGGATGTGGATGATAAAGAGGTCCCAGTAGATAATTACGTATAAACAACCTTGGATAATGAAAAGATTGTGAAATAAACCCTTAACTTGTACTTTTCCTTGGTTGAGGGTAGGTTAACCTCCTGTATAATGGTGAAATAATTGTTATTAAATTATACAAGAATCATATACATTAATATGATATCATATATGATCTTCTAACATTGCTTTGTTAATAATATCTTAGTATTATCGTCGTTTCGGGTGTTAACTTACTCGTTTTCTTTTATATGTTTTGTTACATAATACATGTATGTTATGAATAGGTTGTATATTATTCATATCCAGAATTATATCAAGTCCTTAAAAATTATTTTTAATCATCAAATGATAATTATACTTGAATGGATATGATAGGGAATGAATCTCATCGCGTTCGTGGAGACGGTAGTCTGTACGTACGCACGAGCGACAATATCATTATTTTGATATTAAAATAATATATAATTGGATGGTATATAATATATAAATAATAATTATAATGTTATATTTATTATTTACATAAATTACAGATCATTATCATACCCATCCAAATAATAATGTTTTGAATAACAATTACACCACAACGTGGAGACGGTAAGTCGTACGTACGCACGTATGGTGACATGTCATTCAAAGGATGGATAGAATAATGAATATGGTTGTACCATATTTATAATAACATCACAGTATATATAATATACTGGAGTTATTATTTTATAATGGAAATAACAAATAAAGAAGAAGTGGAAGAAGAAAGGAACTTGAAAGAGGGTGGTGAAATTATTACCTCTTCTTCGGGTTCTTCCTTTTGATTTGAACAAAAAGGGCTCCTTAGGTTGGTTTTCTGATCAAAATAAGGCCTCTAGGTTGAATTAATGTAAGTTGGGAGGATATTTGGTCAGGTTTTGGCCGATCCAAATGTCTTTGAAGGTGTGAATTAAAGAGAAGGGGGAGTTCCCTTTTATAAGAGGGGTGAGGGGCACCTTAGGAAAAGATAGAAATATTATTTTATAATAAATTAATATTCGGTTTATAATGGCTCCAAACTGATTTATTTAGAGGATAAGGTGGGGATGGGTCGAAAAAACTCAACCAATAGGTTTTATACAGGTTTGGGTCACTTTATTAAACTTATCTTTTAGTTTTAACTCTTAGTTAATTAGTTTGACATTTACCATGTCTCTTTTTATTTTTATATTATATAGTTAGTAAACTTAATATATACTTCCAAGTGACCCCCAAGTGTTCCATTAATGATACACATATTATTATATAAGTCCTCTGTCCTAACCTTAGAGTTTTAGAAATATAATATCAATTAATAATATAATATTTGTTTTAAAAACTCTTTTATGTCAATTTTGACACTATTTAATAATTGATTTTTGTTAAAGTCTTAAAAACTTTATTAATTCTAAAAAATCATTTATGTAATCCTAACATGTCATATTAACCAATAAAATTAGTGTATTTTATAAAAACTTTCAAATTATATTTATCTTAACATTTATAATACCAATTATTTGATTCTTTCATTAATAAGGAAAATACTGCATCATTATTGTGTCATTAATAAATTTAATTATTCAATGTATAAAATTATAAATAAAATACCATTATGTATGAAATATTTTTATCTTTCTAATTAATATTTATAGTCAAAAATATAACATATATAACCCTATGTAAAAATTGTTCTCCTAAAAGATATATGTTTATGTCATTTTTGTATTTACTTTAACTTAATTAATATAAAGTGTCATTGTCACTTACAAGTGGCTCCATGGGGTCCCCAAATCGACCCAAAGATGCCCATGGTCGGACATGTATCAACCAATATAGTTAGGACAAATTTTAGGGTAATTTAATATTATTATAATATTATTGTTTATCCTTATTTACCGGATTTACCCTTTAACCATGGTAAATAAAATATTTACCGAAGTAATTATTCCAAATGTCTTAAAATAAAAGTTAAATATTTAAACAATTTGGACCTCCTGATTATAAATATGGAATCCAATTTTCTAAATTAAAAAACACATAAGTGGCAGAAATTAATTTAAAATTAATTCTCATTGTCAAATCAAAAAGCATGTTTTTCAGAAATAATAACTATCAAAAGATTGACACTTGCTTTTGTCCAGTTTAAATATGAAATTATGTCCAATGACCAACATTGTATTAAATGGTAAAAATATAACCTAATTATACTTTAAAACCACTCAATAGTATAATTTAGAACTATAAATTATTTTGATTAAAAAATTTGTTTTTAATTAAAATTTAGTATTTTTCACTATTCATCAAAAACTAAATGTTTTCAGAAAAATACCAAAAATTTACCATAAGAAAATTTTGATATTAAGAATTTAAAAATTAAGATTATTTTACCAAATTAAAAACATAGAAGTTTCATTTATTAATTTAAAATTAATTCCCATTGTCAAAACCAAAAGGCGTATTTTTAAGAAACAATATCTATCAAAAGATTGACACTTATTTATGTCCAATCTCAAAGTGAAATTACTTACAATGACCAGTATTGGATTAAATGGTAAAAATATAATCTATTTATACTTCCAAACCATTAAAATTTATAATTTAACACTATAAATTATTTTGATTAAAAAAAGTTGTTTTCAGTTAAAATATAGTATTTTCACTATTCACCCGAATATAAAATTTATCAAAAAAGCACAAAAAATTCATTGAAACTAAATTATTATTTCCCAATTCTAAATAAGAAGTTTATTTTTTGAAATAGAATATATAAAAGTTTCAAATATTGGATTTAAAAAGGGTTCATCATTAAAAGGAGGTAAAAGTGCATTTTTCGAAATAAATACTTCTTTTATCTAAAAAAATGAATTTGTTCTTAAATTATGTCTAATAAACTCATAACATGGATTCTAAAATTATAAGGATTATATATAGTTCAATATTTAGTTAATAATATTCATAACTGCTTTTGAACGGCTAGTTTGGTAATCTTGTGGTGCGCTCGAACCTGGTGTTGCGTGTAGTAAAAGTTATTGAATTACTTTGAAGAAATAACGTACTATTTTTTTTAAAAGGTGTCATATTGGTCAAAGACCAAGACACAATTTATTAACAAAAAAACAAACTATGACAAAAGTCTGAAAGAGTGGATTTTATTACAATCTTTTTCATAGAGGGGGAGTAACTCAACTGGTAATTCCTCCAGCCAAGAGAGGTCATGGCTGTTACCCTTATTGGTGAGGCCATCCACAACTGAATTCTCTTCAAGAAAGACATGTGTGGCTATATAATTGATCCCTCAGAGTGAATCAAGGAAGCTCTTCCATCGGGTGGTAAGCGGCCAAGCAATATGCTATGTACCATTCCAAATAGCTTGACTAGTGGTAGTAGAGTCACTTTCGATCCAAATGTTGTTCCATCCTTTTTGTCTAACAAACTCAATCTCTTGGATAACAGCCAAAATTTCTGCCTCTAACGAGGTGGCCAAACCACAATTAGTGAAGAAGCAACCAAGAATTTGTCCTTGGCAATCTCTGAAAATATCATCACACCCAGCAGGACCTGGGTTGCCTTTAAAAGCACCATCCACATTAAGTTTGATCCAGCCAGGAATAGGAGCCTACCAGAAAACATCAAAAGTGTGTCTAGGCTTCCTGTAAAGACCCTTGATTCCAAGTTGTCAAAGGATCATCAGATCTCCAACCGTGTTGTTACAAGTATCATTTTGCATCAAAGTCGCCTCCTTTACGGAAATAAAAATTTGTATCCTACCTACATTAAGATTAAATGAGAAATTATTGTGCATAAAATAATTTCTAGCATACCAAATAACGTGGAGGAGTTCTGCAATAGCAATTGTGAAAAGGTTCTTGATTTATAGAGAAAAATCATGCGCCAAACTGCCTTTGATTTGAGAAATAATGGAGTCAAAATGCAACCATCTGTAGTCAAACACATCAGTAATAGAATCCCAAAGAGCCGAAGCCATGGCGCAGGTCAAGAAAAGGTGATTGATATCTTCCCTGTGTTAATGGAAAAAAGGACATTTAGAGAAAAGATGAATACCAAAACTTTGATGACATACCTCAGTAGGAATGCGGTTGTGAGCAATACGTAAAATCAAGTTGAGCCTCTAAGGTTTAATCCAAGTCTTATTAAAATATTTAAACCAATTAAAATCAGAGTCAGACAAATTGAAATTATGATTATAAAAGCTTTTAGAGTCCAGCACACCATTATGTGCAGGTTCCCAAATAAGAAAATCATTCGTGTGAGTAAAATGATAATTGTCAACCACATTCAAGATATTATCAGGAAGATTATAAACATTAGATTGCATCACATCTTTAATGGAACAATTAGTGTTAGTAGTGGGGTGGAATTTTGATATAACATAGAGAGCATGGGGGTGCCAGTCCAATTATCCAACCAGAAGTTCATGGAGGAGTCAACTCTAACCATCCGTCTAGAATTATTCATGATGCTAGCGAAAGAGAGTCTGATGGAAGGCCAGATCGAAGAGATCACATAATTCAGAGTACCTTTCTTAAGCTTCATGGGGAATCTATTCTTAAGGAAGTAAAGGGATTCAGTTGAACTATGAATAAAATTCCAAGTAAATTTGGCTTGAAGGGCCTCGTTAAAGAGCCTAATGTTTTTAATGCCCATTCCACCCTTCTCCAGAGGGGTGCAACAGTTGGACCAGGGGATAGTGACAAGCTTCCGAACCAAAATGTTACTAGACCAACCAAAGTTTCTACTGTACCCATTTTTTTTAAAGATTGGAAGGCCATTTATAGATCATCATGGAATAAACCATTTTAGAAATAATGGTAGATTTAACACGACAAACTCTGTCAGCCATAGAGAGGGATTTTCCCTTCCAGGAAGCAAGTTGTTGGATAAACTGGTCCACAGTCGAGTTGAAATACAAGGCCTTAGGCCTTCCCCAGAAAATGGGCACCCCCAGGTAGATGAAAGGGAAAGAGCCTTCTTTGATTCCAAGCTTGTTTATGATGCTATTTTTTCTATTAGGTGAGAAACTTTTACCAAAAAAAATACAAAGGATTTGTTCCAACTTATAGATTGACCAGAGACATCTTCGTAATGATCTAAGGAATTTTTTAGAGTTTTAACGTTTTTTTTGCCACCTTGCAAGAAAAGAATTATGTCATCGGCATATAGAAGATGCATTGGCACAGTAAGATTTCTGGCCGCCTAAATAGGTTTGAGCTTGTTTTTATCCACAATTCTAGCAAGTAATCTACTCAGGTAATCCTCCACGATGGAAAAAAGAATGGATGATAGGGGTCACCCTTCCTGACACCTTTTCTGCATTTAAAATAGCCTTTAGGAGAACCATTAATAAGAATAGAGATATTTGATGAAGAGAATAAGGAGTTAATTCTACCAATGAAGGAGTTATTAAAACCAAAAGCTCGAAGGACTTTAAAAATGAAACCCCAATCTATAGTATCAAAAACCTTCTTAATGTCAAGCTTGATGGCAATGTTTCCCCCTCTGGTGTTTTTATTTAAAGAGTTGGTGCATTCAGAGGCAAGACAAATGCAGTCTTGGATAGACCTTCCCTTGATGAAACCAAACTGATTCCAAGAAATGATTTTATTACAAATAGAAGAGAGCCGGTTGGAAAGAATCTTAGTGATGATTTTGTAGAGGGATTTTATGAGGTAAATGGACCGAAAGAGGTTGATTTCAGAGGCATTGTCCACTTTGGGGATAAAATTAAGGAATTGCGCGTTGAGATCATGAGGGAGGACTCCATACACAAAAAAGGATATGACAAGATTACAAACATCAGCATGGATGATCTCCTATAATTTTTGATAGAATCCATTGTTAAATCATGGGGTGTTACATTAGAGGTCATGGGATTCCAAAAAAACCGACCCTAGTGACCCTAATAGGATATCCAAATAAGGATTCTTTAAGAGAAGGTAATCGTCTTTATTGACTCTTTCAATTTTATTTTTTTATAATTTCTATTCATATGTTGTTTCCATAAAAAATTAATAAATTAAGTATAATAAATATACTAATATGTTATTATGATCATGGGAAAACTATATTCCATTTTTTCCATCCTACAAAAATTTAAAACATCACTCGTGCGTACGTACGACTTACCGTCTCTATGAAGTAGAGTAATTTTTTTTATCACCACTTTAATTGGATGGTTATAAATATAAAACTAATGAATATATATGATATAATAATTATTATTTAAAGTTTAATTATTATTTACTATTCTTTCATTTCATCTATCAAAAAAAATGAAAATAGAGTTCATGCATACATACGGCCTACAGTCCCCATGAACGATGTAATTCATTTTTCTATCTCTATCTGTATGGATGACTCTAAATATATATATATATATATATATATATATGATATATATTATATATTATATTAAAATCATTAATAATATTATATATATTATGGAACTATGATAAAATTATAAGTACTGGAACAACCAAATCAAACATACCTGAAAAATGAAGCAGTTACCACCCAAAACAATGATTTTAATAACGAATTGATAATAAATTGGTGCTAAAATATTATAATTAAACAATATATTGCATGATGTATATGAGTATGATTATTTAATACATTTATAATAAATCTATATTTATTATACAGGTGGTTTGAGTACATACAAAGGAAGTCAAACCTGAGGTGAGGGTTTATTTCACAATCCCATCATTATTTAGGATTGTTTATGTTTAAGTCTCTGTTGAGAAATATTTATTTTCCATGTCCATGTTTTTATAAAAAAATTAAAAAAATTATTATTCCCCTATAATTTTTTAAAATCATTTTTTACCCATGTTTTACTTTTTATATAACGGTTTTAAAAGAAGGTTTTTTTCATTTTCTAAATAAGGTTCTTTATGGATTTTCCAAAACAAAAATATGGAATTAATGTTTTTTAACTTATTTTTCATGAGATTATTTCCCTACCATTATTAATTATTGATGCTTTTAAGGTTTCTTTACATGTTTATAAGGTTCTTTTGCAAGAAATTTTTTTATGATTGTACATATTTTTTAAAATAAATCATTTCAAAGTAAAAAATGGTATTTCTATCAAGAAATGTTCAATGATATTATTATAGTATTTCCATATATGTCAACATCTATTATTGAATATTATAAATAATTAAGTTTGAACTCATATGATAACATCTACCATATTTTATTGAATAGTTTATGATCAGTTTGATCAGGGATGTACTATTTTAATATCATTCACCATATTACTTTAGATATTTTAGGATTATGATTATTGATTGGGGAAATTATTGAAATTTTGTATAAAAGATTCAATACGAATGTTTATTTTGATTATGTTTCACCTATTTCATATGAGGAATTCATTGGACTTAGTAAGTAATAGATGGGGCCTGTTATAGCTCGTCGATTCATTAGTAAGACTCATGAGACAAAATAGTTTGGGTATTGGATGAGGTATTACCTTTTTATGTATGGTGTCTTTTCTAAAGCCTTAAAAGTATGTTTTTGATGTTGGGCATTATGAAATGACTCATTATTAGATTATTTATTGATTTTTATGTGATTATCTCATTATTTATGATATACATAGATAAGTTTTAACTCATGTTATTATGTAATTATTTGATTTCCATTTATTTATTCCATATTAAGATCAATTTATTATTTAAATAGCATGTGTTTCAGTTATTTACCTTTTCATACTATTTATGATTACTTAATTATGATAGATCCCATTGATGCATACCCTTACTAAGTATCTGAGCTCACCCTTTTTCTTATGTTTATTTTTCCCAAAGATGTCAAGAAGTATAAAATGATTGATATGGAGGGATAATATAAGATAATTATGGTGTTTTAAATGTAATTAATATGGTGTATTGTATATTTTCAATTTTAATGTAAGACTAAATTATGTATCTAGTTTTCTATAACTACTAAACTGTTTGGTCTTTCGAGATGTGATTCCTTATATATTTTACCAAAGTAATAAAGTTACCACTAAATTTGGGATATTAGGGTTGGGGTCTTTATAGTTAGTATAAGAGTAAGTTTAGTAGAAACTTTAGAGACTAGATTTATAAAAACATATAATAGGGAAATGTAACCCTATAACAAACTTTGAGAATATTCCCAAAGTAACCAAGCTTATGACTTTGAGATTAGTTATATGTAAATTTTCATTTAATGTTAACTGATTCATTATGATTCGTAATATAATCTAGTTTAACTCGTTGTTTATAAATGGATCCTAGAAGAAGGAATGAAAAATTTATCAATTCATGTAATCCATGTAGGTATTGCCCACCTAGGAAAGATAATGATGTTGGAGATAGAGCTTTAGTTGGAGGTGAATGAATTATAACTATACTAGGACAGATGACTTAGGTTATGAGAAAAAACCTTTCCCATATGGAGAATATTGATCCACAACATGGTGTAATAATGTTAAACCAATTTATGTGACAAAAACCACCATCATTAAATGGGAATACATATGCATTTTTATCTGAGTAGTTGATAAGTTCCATATAGAAGATATTTCTCGCTTTCGGAAGTAATGAAAGGGAGAAGGTTTGCATGGTAGTTTATTGTCTCTTGGAAGATACAGATAAATGGGTTTCATTAATTAAAAACACTAAGTATGAGTAAGAAATGGAAAACTTTTAATGGATGGATTTTAAGAAACATTTCTTGTAAAAATATTTTCTTCATGAATAGCGAGTAGATTTGGAGAGACAATTCTTGAGTCTAAGAAAAAAGAGGGTGAGAATGTTTATAAGTATAAATCCAACTTTACAATATTATAATGGAATTATATAGACTACATATATAATCTAAATATAAAGGTTAATTATTTATTCGATGGGATTAATCAAATTATTTATATGGAACTTATCACCCAAATATTTTAATCATATGAGCATATAGTATCATGTGCTATCAAGATAGAGAAATAATTATTCAGGTCTTATGGATTTGAATGGAAGAAAGATAATAATAGGGATTTTTAGTACTCTAGAAAAGGAAATGAGGCAAATGGGAATAAGGTAAGGGTGTAATTTCCTACTTGTAATAAATTTATAAAGAAACATAATGGAACATGTCTATTGGGAATGGAAGTTTTCTACAAGTGTAAAGAAAAATACCATCAGAACCATGATTGAAAGGTAAATAAAGAAGTCAAAAGTGTGAAATGATTAAAATGTAAGGATATGGGACACTTTCTAAATGATTGTCCAAAGAATCAAGGAAACTTACCCCAGAAAAGGGAAATGGAGAAAGGACAAGATTATGCAATCACAATAACTGATTTTGAAGTTCCTAATAATGTGTTTTCTAGTACTTTAATCATATACTAAAATATATCTAATTATTTATTTGATTATAGATCATTTAATTAGTTTATATCTTCCTAGTTTTCAAAAAAAATAAACATTTCCCATTCACCATAATAAGGGAGTTGTCAATTAAAACACTTAGTGTAAATCTCATTACAACAAATATGTGTCAAGAAGTTCCCATTATGACACATAAACATGATTTATTTGCTGATTTTATTATCATAAATATGGTTTGTTTTGATATAATCCTTCATATGGACTATATTTAAAAATATAATGTGAAAATTTATTCTAAATAGACGAAAATCATGATTCTTGATGAAGATATGGAATTTCTTATTCTTAGAGGGGAGACTTTATCATCTAATTCATGTATGGATTCACCTTCAGTAGCTCTTATAAATGATATTATTATATAATAAGAGAAGATACAACCTATTTATGAAAAAATTAATCTTCAATTTGATGATGTACCTATTGTATAGGAATATATTGATGTATTTCTAGAATAATTACCTATATATCCACTAGAGTGCGAAGTTGAGTATTCCATTGATTTAATCCCTAATGAAATACCTATATCAAATAATCCCTATAGAATTTTCACCATAAAGTTAGTAGAGTTCAATAAACAAATATATGATTTGAGTGGTAATGGATTTATATGCCCTAGTGTTAGATCTTGGGGAGCCCATATTCTTTTCATTAAGAAGAAAGATGGATCTATGAGGCTGTGCATTGATTACAGGTAAATCAATGCTATTAAAATAAAAAATAAGTATCATTTTCCATGCATTAATGAATTATTTGACCATCTTCATGGAGATCAATATTTTTCAAATATTGACCTTTATTATGTATATCATCAATTTCAATTAAATAAGGAATATATTATAATGAAAACATTTTGAATAAGGAATAGACATTATGAGTTTACAGTAATGTCATTTTGATTTACTAATTTACCCTATTTTTATATGGATCTAATGAATAAAGTATTTAAGGAATATCTTGATAATTTTATTGTGGTATTTATTAATGATTTATTGGTGTACTCCAAGAACTATGAGTATCATGAGAACCACTTTAATATTGTTCTGAAGACTCTTAGAAGAAAATAGTTATATGGGAAATTTAGGAAGTGTGAATTCTAACTTCAAAAATTTTCTTTTCTTGTTCATATTGACTATAAGGATGGAATCTTAGTTGATCTTGTGAAGATAATGGTTGTCCAAGAATTTCCTATACTAAAAAATATATATGAGGTACGTAGAATCATTGGTTTGGAAGGTCACTAACAGTGATTTGTTCAAAAAAAATCCCGATTAGCTAACCCATTAACCAAACTTACTTATAACTGGGTTAAGTTTATTTGGACAAAGTAATGTGAATAACTTTTTGAAGAATTTAAGAGGATGTTTTTTAATGCTCCGATATTCACTCTACCATCAGTAAATGGTGGGTTTTTTATTTATAGTGATGCATTGAGGAAGGTAATTGGTTGTGAATTTATATAGAATTATATAGTTATTGATTATGCATCAAGGCGGTTAAAAACTCATGAATAGAGCTATCCAACTCATGATCTTGAGTTAGCATCCCTAATATTTTCTCTAAAGATATGGAGACACTATCTATAGGGTGAAATATGTGAGATATATATATATATATATATATCACAAGAGTTTTAAATACATATTCTCATAGAAAGAAGTCAACATGAGGCAAAGGAGATGGGTCGAGCTACTCAAATATTATGATTATTCAATGCACTACCCCTCGTGGAAGGAAAATAAGGTAGCATATGCATTAAGAAGGATGTATCATGGATTTCTAAACAAAATGAGGATTAATATAGATCTTGTGTTTATGGATATAGTAAATATGGATATGGGAATTATTAAGGAAGGGGTAACATGACACCTTTTTCAAATATTTTTAAACCGTATTTATTGGAAAAGATAAAAATTTCTTGGTCTGATGATGATATTTATCAAAATAAAATTAAATCTATAAATGATGGTAAATTGATATACTTTTTATATAAATATGGAATTCTGAAATTTATAAATAAGCTTTATGTTCCCTCTTTTCCCAAGCTAAAAAGGGAATTATTATATGATGCCCATAGCTTGAATTTCTCTATACACCCTAGAAGTGCCAAGATGTATAGAGATGTGAAGGTATGTTTTTGGTGTGATAATATGAAGTGGTAACTTACTAATTATGTGTTAAGATGTTTGGTTTTTAAATAAGTTAAGGCTGATAAATAGTATCCTAGAGGATTCATGAAACCTCTACTTATTCCTATATGAAAATGGGATTATATTACTATATATGTTATCAGTAGGTTACCAAATACTCTAAGAAAGAATGGTGTGATATGGGTTATTGTTGATCAACTTAAAAAATATATAAATTTCCTCTATATAACATAATATATTCCATTGGATCATCTTGAACGAATCTATATTAATGAAGTTGTAAGATTTCATGGTGTACCTCTTTCAATTGTGTTTGATTGTGATCCAGGATTTACATCAAAATTATAGAAAGGTATTTAGAAATCTCTTGATACCAAGATTAATTTGAGCATTGCTTATTTCCCTCAAACTGAAATGAATTCATAAAGGACTATAAAAATTTTAGAAGATATGTTGAGGTCCTTCTCACCTGACTTTCAATGTATATGGGACCATTATTTACCTTTGGTATAATTCTCCAATAATAATAAATTCTATTCAAGTGTTAAAATGGCATCATATAAAGAATTATATAGAAAGATATTTCATATACCAACTTTTTGGGATGAAGTTGGTGAAAGGAATATTATAGGACCAAAACTTATGAAGGAAATAATGAAAAAGGTAAATTCTATTCAAACTCATATCAATGCAACTCAAAGTAGGAAAAAGATTTATCTTTATAACCAAAATAAAGATTTGGAATTTCAAGTGGGAGATCATTTTTTTGGAAGTTATCTCCATCGAAGGGTGTTATAAGATTTGGAAATAAAGGTAAACTGATCCCCAAGTACATCAGAGCTTTTGAAATCCTAGAAATAATTAGAGTTGTGTCTTACTATTTTTCAATTCCACCTATCCTATCTAAAGTATGTGTTCCATATCTCTTTGTTAAGGAAGTACATGCCAGACTCGATGCATGTTCTTAGTTATAAATAAATAGAATTGGAACCTAATTTATCTTACTATGAAGAGCCTATCTAGATTCTAGACAATAGATAATAGGTGTCTAGGAATTGGATGACTCGATTGGTAAAGGTGATTTGGAAAATTCATAAGATAGAAGAGGTGACATGTGAAACTAAGGAAATTATGATGAAAAACTACCAAAGTCTATTTATGAGGTGACATTATGGAAATTTCAAAGATGAAAGTTTTTTAATGATGGAATAATGTAACACCCCAAGATTTTATGATATGACTCTTTTTAAATAAATTTAATCTCTTCAATAGCTTGTGTTGCATGCAACACCGAGTTCAAACAGACTGTGATCTATTATTATGTGATTGTTATAACCTAGCTGTTAATTTGGTAGGAATAATTAGGAATAACTATATTTTGAAAAATATATGGTTTATACATTTATAGAATAAAATTATCTGGTTATCAATTTATTAGAAATAAAAAATAAAAAATAATAATATTTTATTTTCTGAAAAAAATATTTTTGTGAACACAGTATAAATATATCATAATAAATTAAATTAGTTACTATTTTTGAATGATTTTAATGAAATTTATATATTATATATTCAATAAAATGTTTTAACATGCATATAATATTTTTATTGTGCATGGGATAAGAATAAATTCAGTTTTATTCTTAAAAACAACATTTTCTAAAATGTGATTTTTATCGTGTTTTGCATAATTAGTTTAAAATTAATTTCCACCACTTATAGGTATTAAATTTGATAAAATTAATTAAATATTTAGAATCATGAATTTTAAATTTGGTAAATAGGACCCTTTTTTATGGTCAAAATGAAGAGTGACCATGGTAAAATTTATCAGGTCAATAAAGGGTAAATTGGGTTAATTTATATTGAATCTAAGTGATAAGGCCATAATTATACATATTAATTGTTATTATATGAATAGGATTAAACCCTTATCACCTTAGGCTTTAATTTTAGTTTTTTAATGGAAAATTTTTAATGAAAATGACTTATAAATTATTTAAATCATATATGGTTACAAATGTCACTCTCTTTGGGTTTAATATACTTTATGTGTCCACATAAGGACAAAAGCAAGATAAGAACTAAAATAAATTTCTTTGTTTATCTTAATGAAATTATTTTAATTATATAAATTTATTATTGTATTATTATAAATTATAAATTTACCATAAGTTCTTGTGTAATACTAATACGGTATTTATTTAATTAATAGAAAAATACAATAAATGATTTAAAAAATATTAATTTTGATATAATTTGAAAAATATAATGTGTGAATATAATTTTATAGATCTATATAACATGTTATAGATGTTTTAAATCATTATATTTTAATTTCCTCTTTGTCTTGATGTATTTGAAGTCAAATTAAATGAATAGGGTCAAAATTGACATTAAGGATAATTTATCAAAATAATAATTTATTAAATTATTTAAAATTAATAAAAATATTATCTTCATCCATGTATATGTAATATAGTCTAAAAAATCATTCATTATCCATTTATGAGTCATTTTTATATTTATAGAAGTAATATTAACCCTTTATGACTAAAATAGTTATTACCATGGTTAAGGTCAAAAATAATTAACAAAGGGGTTAATCAAAGTAATAAGATTTAAAATGACACCAAAAATGTTCTAAATTATATTTTTTTTGTATTAAAACCCTATCCTATCTTATCTTTTAATAACTTTACATTTTTATTCATTTTTCATGATAAATTAATTTATTATAATTTAATCTTTTGATAAATTCCAAAAGTACCCCTCACCTCAATTATAAAAGGGCACCTCCTCCCTCACTTCCTCACACCACTTTGAGAAATCAAGATCAACCATAACCTGCCTAAATATTCTAAAAACATCCTTATCCAAGCTTTAGAGGTATTAGGCTTCCAAATATACCAACCTTAGTGTCCCTAAGAGGAGATCCAAAGGAGGATTCTTTAAGAGAAGGTAATCATCTTTACTGAATCTTTCAATTTTAATTATTCTTTTACTTCCTCTTAAGGTGTTGTTTCCATAATAAATTAATAACTATATTATCATAAATATAATAATATTTTATTATGATTATGGGAAAAATATATTCCATTTATTTCATCCTACTAAAATCAAAAACATCACTCGTACGTACGTACGACTTACCATCTTCACATAGCGAAGTAATTAATTTTTCATCACCACTTTACTTGTATGGTTATAAATATAAAACTAATGAATATATATGATATATATTACATAATAATGATTCTTTAAATGTTAATTATTATTTACCACTCTTTCATTCCATCCATAGAAAAAAAACAAAGTTCATGTGTACATATGGCCTACCGTCTTCCATGTATGGTGTCATTAATTTTTCTATCTCTATCTCTATAAATAACTCTATATATATAATATATATTTTACTTTCACCATAAATAATATTCTTGAGATGATAAAACTATGATAAAATTATAAGTATTGGAACTACTGAATCAAAACATATATGAAAAATGAAGTTGGTACCATCTGAAACAGTGATTTTAATAATGAATTGATAATAAATAGGTGAAAAATATTATAAGTAAATAATATATGGTATTATTTGTATATATATATATATATATGATTATGGTTATGTAATATATTTATAATAAATTTATATTTATTATACAGTATTTTTGAACACGTACAATGGAAGTCGAACCTAAGGTAAGGGTTTATTTAACAATCTCATCATTATTTAGGATTGTTTATACTGAAGTCTCCACTGGAGAATATTTCTATTTAATATCCTTGTTTTCTAAAAAAATAAATTTTTTTATATTCCCTTGAATTTTTTTAAAATCATTTGTTACCCATGTGTGACTTTTTACAAAATGGTTTGAAAAGAAGCTCTTTGTCATTTTATAAGTGAGTTTCTTTGTAACTTTTCCAACGAAAATACGAAAGGAATGTTTTTTAAGTTATAAGGCATGAATATATTTTCCCATCATCATAATGCCCCAATTATTTGAAGCTTCCTTTAAAATTTTAAAAGGTCATTTTCAAAGAAATTTTTTTCTTTTATAATTATCTAGCTTTTTAAAAATAAATTATTTCAATGTGAAATAGTGTATTTCTCTCAAGAATTTTTCAATTATCTTATAAGAGTATTTTCATTTATTTCATCACACTTTTTTGAATCTTATGATTCATTGAGTTTGAACTATTATAATACCATATATCATATTTTATTGAATTTTTTACAATCAGTTTGACTGAGGATGTACTATTTTGATATCATTCATCAAATTACACTATATAGTTTATGATTATGTTTATTGATTGGGTAAATTATTAAAATTTTGTATGCAGGCTTCAATAAAAAAGTTTATATTGATTATTTTTCACTCTTTTCATATGAGGAATTCATTTGTATTAGTAAGTGATGGGAGGGTCCTTTTATATCCCCTCGATGCATCGGTAGGTCTGATGAGACAAACTAGTTTGGGTATTGGATGAGGTCTTACCCATTTATATATGCTACCTTGGAAGAAACCTTAATAGTAAGTTTATGATGTCTAGAATTATACATTCCCTCATTATGATATTAGTTTTTTATTTCCATGTGATTATTTGATTATTTATTATATCCATGGATAAGTTTTAACTCATGTTATTGTGGTATTATTTGATTTACATTTATTTCTACCATATTATACTCAAGTTATTGTTTAAATGGAATGTGTTTTAGTTATTTACCTTTTCATACCATTTATTATTATTTATTCATGATAGATTATTTTATATGTATACCCTTATTGAGCATCTGATCTCACCATTTTTCTTAAGTTTATTTTTCCCCAAGAAGCCAAGAAGTATATTATAATTGATATGCAGGGATATTATGGGAGAATAATGGTGCTATAAAATGAATTACTATGTTGTATTTTATATTTTCAATTATAATGTAAGAATAGAGTATGTATCTAGTTTTAAAAAAACTGAACTATTTAGTCCTTTGGGATGTGATTCCTTGTATATTATACCAAAGTAATAAAGTAACCACTGACTCTAGAATACTAGGGTTAGGGTATTTACCCTTGGAACTAAAGTTAGTCTAGCTTAATGTGCCTGAGATTCTTACACTTATATCATTTAACTTATTTTAAATTTACCTCATGATTCTTGTACTTATTTAAGTATTTCTTGAAAACTATTATCTTGTTGTAAAATTTTTTGAACTTTCCTAAAAAATGAGAAATAAGAATATCTGAAGTAGAACTATTTGTGGTATCATCATCAGATGACTCATCTAAATTTATTTCTTTACTTTTCTTATTATCTTTTGAAGATGATACTTTCATAGAATCATTACCCTTCTTAATCAATCTATTCTCTAGGTTTAGCTTCCATCTCATCCTCACACATCTTAAGAGTTCTAATAAGATATTTTATTTTGAAATCTGTGATAGAAGGAGATTTTCTGATGGAATTAGATATTCTAGTCCATTTATATTATAGCACTATGAGAACTTTCAAATCCTAATTAGGTTGAATAATTGGTGATCCAAGAGAAGTAACATTTTCTACAATCTCTACCAATCATCCATTCATTTGAGTTATGGTTTATCCATAAACCAACATAAATGGTCAAATTTTATCTTGTAAATATTATACCTATTCTATCTTACATTATCATTACCTATGTATTCCACTAATATAGTAGTCCATATTTCATAAACTATTTCACATTATGAAACTTGATTGAACTCATTAGGGCCTAGTCTACATATGATAGCATTAATGAATTTGAATTTTAAGTCATAACTAGATCGTTATAATTATCCAATGTTTCAAGTTTTATCATGGGAATTTTATAAGGCTTCACACCTTTAAAATAAACATTAAGACAAATATTTTTCAGTTATATGATCATTTGAGCCTTCCAACATCTATATTTTTCTCCATTAAAGTAGGTATATCTTACCATAGACATACATTCTATGTTATCAATAATAGAATCCTTTTTTAGATGATCTTAATACTTCAAACTTTTAAATTTTACAACTCAAAATTCAATACCTATGATGCCAAAAAAAATTCAGAGACAAACTGCACTAAGACTCAGAGACAACTATTTTGTGAATTGAGTTCTTGGAATTTTCTTATCATAGAAAACCACATTTATTAAGGTGTGATGGGTTATTATATTTACTTAAAATAACCAAGTAGTGAAAATAATATAAAAAATAAAAGATACAACACAAGATATTTATAGTGGTTTGGAAAATATAAATCCCACGGTACACTCCACCAATTCTCAACTCTAATAGCGTGTTGAGTTTTACTAGAACGGTCCTTTTACCAGGGAATTATAGTACTTTTTCTAGGGACTTTATGACTAATTGGAATTAGTTAAAACTTGGTACAATACCAGGAGATTTTACCATGCTCCAACATGGCTTTACAAACACTATCCATTAATATTTTTTTACCAGGAACCTTCACACTTCCAACAAAAGGAAAGAATATGGAAGATTACAAATGAAGCTCACAATAATAAGATAAAACAAATAGAAGAGAATAAATATCCAAGAGATAAATAATAATAAAAATTATCTTGAGTAGATTATTATAAATATATCAAGATATATCTTTGATAGCATAGATGTAGAAGCTTGAATATTCTTCTTCTTTTTTACATTAAACAAACTAACACATAAAGATCTTCCAGAGAAAGTGTTGAGAGTGAAAGTGCTTCTATTATTTTATATATTATTTATTATTATATTCTCATTTGAATACTCTATTAAAAATTATCTTTCTAATTCACTATATGAGATCCATAAAATCTAGATTCTGAAATAACTTCCAGATGAATTTTTATTGAATAATACCCCAGTAACAGTATTAAAAATTAAATTATCCTTATAATATATTATTCTCTCGGTACTTGAAACATTTTTATAATCAATTTTACCATAAAGAGGTAATAAAATATTTAATTCATGCATGGAAACATTAATTTCCACTAAAATTACACCAATGATAATAAATAGAAGGTTGTAGAACAACGTTTCCAATTCAAGATCACCATATAGCCAAATTCACTGATTTGAATTCATGAAAACGAATTGATCCATGTATTCATTTTTCATGTAGACTATTTTCTCATGTATCCAAATTAAATAGGTTTTATTCATGTATAAAAATTATTGACATAGCATTTTTTCTCATATAGTCGAATTGGATGTTTTTGAATGAATTATGTAGCCATTTGGAACTATGTAGCTAATTTTATCACGTATCTAAATCACATTTCCAATTAATCTATGTAACTGATTCACATATATGTTTTATCTTCATATATAATTTCTTACATATGAAATTCATCAACATAGGTGATTTCCACATAGCCAGTTTAGCGATTTAGTTGTTTCTTGTAGGTGTTTCCTTCACGTAACCTATTAACGTAGTCGATTGATCGACATAGTTGATTGTCTCATGTATCTGATTTTCCATACTTAGTAAAATTTCATAAAACTTATATAATTTATATATTTAATATAATAAATTCCTAAATAATGATAAAACCTAATGAACACACTTAAAAAATCATCAGTAACATATAAAGGGTGTTTGAGATCATTAAAACATGAAGTACATGGGATATGTTGGAACAACATTAGTAGTCCAACATAAAACACTTGTGGAAAGACTTTTTTGAGTATTTATCAACCCAAAAACACACAAAACTTAATTATTTATAAACTTTAGAGCCATTTCCCATGGAATAGTTCAATGTAATTACTAAAATATAAAGTGTGTTTCCAAAAGTTCATTTTTCCTCTCTTATAAAATGGGGTCACTTACACCCTTTCAAACACACACCTATACCTTGAATTCTAGATTGAAAATATTACATTTTACTCTAAATATAACCCTATATCATAAAAATAATCCCTTGTTCACTCATATTTATCCTAATCCCTTCAATTTTAAGGGAACTTCCATGGGAAAATCAAGTCTCCAATGTAAGTATTATTTCTTTCCTAAATTTTTCTTTTTAATATTACTATTATAAATATATTATCACCATGATAATATGATTACTTTATTATCATTAATATACTAATATGTTGTTATATTAATGGTACAACCCTTGTTATTTATTTCCATCCACTTATAAAAACAAATGAACGTCAAACGTGCATGTGCGCGGACTACCACCTCCATGAAGAATCATTTCTTTTTGTTTTTTTATGGATTTTTTATTTAACAAAAATTTTTAAATTTGGTTAAAAATAATTAGAAAATAAAAATAATATCATTATTATTATTTTATAGTAATATTATGTCAAAATAAACACCTCCTCAACTATACTCACCAATTAAGTTAAAGTGTGTTCAAGTTTGGGTCAATTTAACCACCTGCATGAATGATGCGATAAAAATCTATTATGGTTGACTATGGGAACATGAAAAATAATATCATTATAATAAAATAGGAAAATAATTATTTTTATATGGTTTTTTAAATATTTTATTAAGAATTTAACTTATTATTAAATTATCATTTTCATTCGCTAAAATTGCCAAAATAAGTCGTTATCGATTTTTTTCCCCATAACGTAACCAAAACACATATCGAATGAAATGAGGAAATTTTAAATAAATATAAGTAATAAATTATATAATATTAAATTATTTATAAATAATTAACTTTGTATCAAATTATTTATAATGGTATCAAAATTATTTGACATGCGTAAAACAGTTAAAGTTATTAACACTCAATGGTCATAATACACTATAACAAATTAATGAAATCATTATAAAAAATTATAATACATCTTATAAATGGTAATATTTCATGATTAAGGTTATAAAATATTATATCAATTTAGCTTTGTTTTTTTACAAGAGGTTAGAGTTTGATCAACTAGGCAGGTAAACAAGGTAAGGGTTTGTTGTCTCAAGTTCACTTTCATTAAGGCGTGATTTCATGTTTAGCACCTATTAATATTTTATGTGATATAAATACTACCATTTTTATTTCATGTATGATAAATATCACTCCTTAAATTATATTTTATGTTCTATTTCATGTTATCCCTCTCTTATCTATTCTTATGATACCATTAATGTAAGGGTTTCTTTGTCTCAAATTTGAATCCCTTGAGATATGTTTAAGTGATATACCATGTTTATTGGTGTTTGGTGTACTTATCACCCCATTATAAAATTTATATAATTATTCAATTATATTTCATGATATTAAATGTCCCACTTCATGTTAACTTTATCATGGTATTTTGGTTCCAATGTTCCAAAATTTATAAGGGTTTTTCGTCTCAAAAATCATCTCTTTGAGACATGTTTGGTATTATGAACCTAATTTAATTTAAATGGTGTACATACTACCTATTTGATATATAATATAATTAATTATACTTTAATTATATTATTTTTATTTTAATTATGATCCCTCTTTTTAAAGGGTTTTTTATTTGAAAGTTTCTAAAGATGTAAGGGTTTTCTTGTCTCAAATTTGAATCTATTGAGACATGTTTAAGATATACAGCATGTTTCACTTTTAATGGTGTAAATACTACCTCATTTTAATTTTTTATCATGATAATCTTATATTTAATAATATTATGTGTTATATTTAAATTTATACCTTTCATAGGGTTTTGATTCCAATGTTACAAAGGTTGTAAGAGGTTTTCATGAATCAAACCATTTCTTTGGGTCATAATCACTCTTCTTTGACTATTATATTTCAATATTGATCTATTATACCATATAATGATATTATATTTTATTCATATCAACTTTTATGGGTAAATATTTTTTCAAACCAAATTATTCTACCTTCATGATTCTATTGTTTCGTTAAAATGCATTTTTGTTAAGAATTATTCCCATTTATTTTAATAGATTTTCCTTCCCTATCCATGTTTCTTACTTACCACCAATGTTCTAATTTCCCTAGTGGAAACTGAAATTTTTTTTATATTCAATGATCCTTTTTCTCTCATTTTATTATTTTCAAACAATTGTTTCATCATCTTTCTAACGATGTGGGTTTTCAACAGGCTATTTGAAAATGTTTAAAAGGTTTTTCTATCCTTTCAAAATAAAAGGTTTTATCATCCAATCCATATTTTATTTTGAGAATATTAATATTTTTTTCAAATTTCAATTATTAAAGATTCGTTTAAAAATTAAAAAATTTCAAAGTATTTTCACTTCCCCTTTTTAAAAACTTTATGACTTTTTCAATTCTCTATTATTAACGATTCTTTTAAAAGTAAATGTTTTCAAAGTATTTTCACTTTTATTTTTTTGAAAACATAATGTATTTTCAAGGATATTTTATTTGTAACTCTTTATAATAGGTTTTATAAAACTTATTCCCTTTCCCTTCTCCAAAATTTTCTTTTAAAAGTAATTTACACTTCATCATTTATAAAAATATTTTAAAGGTTTTATGAAAGCTTTTTTATTTTCAGTTTTATTTACACTCCAAGGTTTTTATTTCATAAAGTGAAGTTTTATCACCCTTAATATGTTTTTATGATATTATTCATATAATAAAATAATATTTTTTGATATCCTATGTTCCTTTACTTTTATGTAATGTGATAGTTTTGGAATTTTTAAGAAACTCATTCTTTTTCTATGGGTTATTTATGATATGTTTATAAAAGATTTTAAGTGGAACACATATATATGGATGATGATGTGTAGGGTACTATATGGACCTAAAATACATTTGTTTAAGCTTATATCTCGTGATATAATTAGGCATGGGCATAATAAGTTTGTTCACACAGGATGATGAGATCTTTAGGCATTGGTTTAAGCTTATATCTCATGAGTTTGTTCACAGATATATGGACATGATGGGTTTGATCACATTTTCAAGGGTGGAAATAATGATTTAGTTCACATAGGTATGAGAATATTGGGTTTGATCACATATTGTTTCCTATACTTATGGTTGTTTCACATTCCCAAGATATTTATCAAGTTATTAAAATTTTACAAGATGAATTTTATTTCCATGAAATTCTATGTTTTTTTATGGTGATTTTTTTAAGAATTTTTCACTTTTATGTCATGTTCACTTGATATATGTTTAATATTTTATTCTTCCTTTATGATCATTTTATGATCTTATGTTGGTAAATCAGGTTTTATGATTATTATACATGGTATTATGATCTTTTATTAGTATATTTATTCCTTCCTCATATTCTCATTCATGTTTATGATCTAACACTTTATGATATGTATTTTCCCTTATCAAGTGTTAGAGACCACACCTTTATTATCTTTCCAATCCCTAGTTTATGAAGACGATTGTATCATGTGAGATGTATAGAAAGGTATTAGAGGAGAAATATTATGTATAAAAGTTTTCAAGTGTTGGAAAATAGGATGTTTGTATAGCTTATATCTAAGACATTAAACCTTTCAGTATTTGGTTTGTGTGTTTGTAATGCCACAACCCTAGTTACCTAGAGTGGATGAATTATTATATAACATTTTCATGATCACAATAGATCAAGTCTCAAAATACCTATTAGTTTAGTAGCCTTGGAAATACTAGATACATTCATAAGTTTTACATTACAATATAAAATAAAAAAACTACAACAACATAGTCTCCATGGGATGCACTCATATCCCTTATACTATCCCTACAGGTCAGTCACAATATACTTTTTTTCATCCTAGGATAAATAAAACATAGAAAAGGGTGAGCTCAGATGCTCACTAAGGATAACAATATAGCAGAAACTTTCATAAATAAGCATAAACATTTAAGGGAGTGTAAGACTAGAACAAAATCCTTTTAAACTTGAACTTCAGAATAATATAGCAAAGAAAAAATAAAATAATTCCATTTATTTATTCACATTAATATTCTACTAGTGGATTAATCACATGCAATATCAATATCCACTTTCATAATGATGGAATGCATAATGCCAGACTTCATAACCACATAGTCAAGGCCTTGTGCCAAGACTACAAATAATATTTTGTCAAGGCCTTATTTCAAGACACTAGTTTGTCTCATGAGACCTACCGATGCATCTAGGAGCTATATCAGGCTCCACCCTTCACTTACAAAGTTCAATTCATTCCTCATATGAAAAGGTTCAAACATAACATAAACATTCATATTAAAACTAGTATACAAAATGTCAATACTTTCTCCGTAAAACATGAATAGTGTGAAAATAACACATCCACAGTCAAACATATCACAAAACCTTCAATACAATATGGAAGTTTTGTATCATAATAAATCAAATTCAATTAAGCTTAAAATCCATCAAAGGATGTTGACATAGATGAAATCAAAACATTTTTTAGAGAAATATCTCTTTCTATTTTTAAATCATTTAAGAGTCACATAATTATAAAGAAAAAATTTATTTTTAAAATATTATTATAATCTTGTAAGGGAATCTTTGACGATGTTATAATGGCATAAAATATCTGCATCCACCGTATAAGTTAAAAAACATTTTTACCTTAATTTTGTCGAAAAGGTCATAAAGTACCTTGTTT
The DNA here is from genome assembly GCA_963277665.1 of Viscum album. Lineage (NCBI taxonomy): Eukaryota > Viridiplantae > Streptophyta > Magnoliopsida > Santalales > Viscaceae > Viscum > Viscum album. The sequence goes on along the minus strand of OY728130.1, from coordinate 98,590,124 downwards.
GGAAAACAACGAAAAGATTCCTTTGAAAACATATAAGGTCAAATAAGTTTATAAATGACTTTAACCCATTGTATAGTAAATAGTAAAAAAAAATTGGAATAAAATTTTAAGCAACATGGATGTGGATGATAAAGAGGTCCCAGTAGATACTTACGTAAAAATAATCTATGATAATAAAGAGATTGTGAAATTAACCCTTACCTTGTACTTTTCCTTGGTCAAGGGTACATTAACCTCCTATATAATAGTTAAATAATTGTTATTCAATTATACAATAACTATATACATAAATATTATATCATATATGATCTTTTAATATTGCTTTGTTAATGATGTTTTAGTAGTTCATCGTTTCGGGTGTTAACTGATTCATTTTCCTTTACATGCTTTGTTACGTAAGTAATGTTTTTTATGAATAGGATGTATCTTATTCATATTCATAATGATACTAAGTATTTAAACCTTATTTTTAATCATCAAATGAAATTTATTCTTTAATGGATACGATGGGGAAATGAATCTCATCGCGTTCGTGAAGACGGTAATCCGTACGTACGCACGAGTGACAATATCATTATTTTGATATTAAAATAATATATAATTGGATGGTATATCATATATAAAGAATAATTATCATATTATATTTATTATTTACATCATTTATACTCATTATTATACCCTTAAAAATGATGAAGTGTTAGAATAACAAACTACACCACGACGTGGAGACGGTAATCCGTATGTACACATGTATGGTGACTTAGTCATTTATAGGATGGATAGAATAATGAATATGGTTGTAAAATTTTTATAATAAAATAAAATTATATATAAGATAATGGATTTATTATTTTAGAATGGAAACAACAAAGAAAGAGGAAGTGGAATAAGAAAAGAACTTGAAAGAGGTGATGAAATATTTACCTCTTCTTCAGGTTCTTCCTTTTGATTTGATCAAAAGGGCTCCTTAGGTTGGATTTATAACTAAAGTAAGGCCTCTAGGATGAAGGTAGGATAGTTGGGAGTATATTTGGGCAAGTTTTGTCCAAGTAAAATGGCTTTGAATGTGTGAATTTTAGAGAAGGGGAGGTTCTCTGTTATAAGAGATGTGAGGGTCACTTTAGAAAAAGATAAAAATATTATTTTATAATAAAATAATTTTCGGTTTATAATAGCTCAAAAATGATTTATTTCGAGGATAATGTGGGGATGGGTATAAAAAAATCAACCTTTAGGTTTTAGACAGGTTTGGGTCACTATATAACTTTATATTTTAGATTCAACTCTTAGTTAAAAAGTTAGACACTTACCATGTCTCTTTGTATTTTTATATTATATGGTTAATAAACTTAATATAAACTTCCAAGAGAACCACAAGTGTTTCATTAATGACATATATAATATTATTTAAGACCTTTGGATGAACCTTATATTTCTAAGAATATAATATCAATTAATAATATAATATTTTTTTAAAAAACTCTTTTATGTAAATTTTGACACTATTTGGTATTTTGTTTTTTATAAATTCATAAAATAATTATTAATTCTAAAAAAAATTCTTTTAATCAGTCCTAAAATGTCATGTTAACCTATAAAATTAGTGTAATTCATAAAAAGTCTCAAATTACATTTATTTGGGTATTTATAATATCAATTATTTTAATATTTCATTAATTAGGTAATTACTAAATCATCATTGTGTCATAAATAATTTAAATTATTTGATGTTTAAAAATTAAAAATAAAATACCATTATGTAGGAAATATTTTTATTTTTATAATGAATATTTATAGTCAAATTTATCTTGTGTGTAAACCTATATTAAAAATGATTTATTTGTTAAACTTTGAATTAAATAATAATAAATTTCCTAATCTAATCCAAGTGGACCTAAATGATCATATTTTATTCCTAAGGTTTTTTTTTCTAATTACACTTATCCAATAGAATTATGACATGTGTTAGGGTAATAATAATATCATTTTTACCTTTAATTACTCTATTTAATTTTAATCATGGTAAATAAAAGTCAAAAGTTACTATTCACCAAAAATTATTTTTATCTTATTGAACCACATTTTACTTACTAATATCAACTATGTCTCTCAGGTATTTGAAATTCAATTCACATAAGAGGTAAAATTATGTTTTATACAAATTTGGAAATGCTCCTAGGAGGTGGGTAAAAGGTGGTAAAAAGTCTGATAAGATTTTATATATCTAAACTCATTATAAAATGACTCCAATGAATTACATTGAACATATATAGGTATTATGTATATATTTTTATCTAAAATATATTTAAATAAAATAAATAATTATTTAAATAAAAAGTCACTTTTAAACAATAACTCAGTGTTTTTCAATATTTATCAAAAATTGAAAGTTTTCAGAAAAATACCAAAAATTCACCCTAAGCTAATTTTGATATTCTAAATCCAAAAATGAAGTCCATTTTGAAAGATAAAATTTATAAAATTTATAAAATTAGGTATTACTATTCATAATGGCTAGTTTGATTGGTCGCGGTTTGTTAGAATCTCGAAGTTGCGTATAATGCAAGCTATTGCCTTATTCAGAGAGAAACATATCGTGGAAGCTTGGGGTGTTACATTCTTCCCTCCTTCAAATAATTTTGTCCTCAAAATTTCTAGAATATTACTGCATAAAAAGATTCAGGTGGTTCTTCAAAATATGTTCCTCAGGTTCCCACATTGCCTCTTCCATCTTATGGTTTCTCCATAGAACTTTTACCAGATGCGTCGTCCGGTTTCTCAGCACTTGTTCTCTTGTATCAAGAATTTTGATAGGATCTTCACAATAAGATAGATCAGTAACTAGTTAAATTTCCTCATAGGTGAGTACATGCATTGGGTTAGGCATGTATTTTCTCAATAGTGATACGTGGAACACATCATGAACTTTGGAGAGACTTGGAGGCATTGCCAACCGGTAAGCTACAGCCCCAATTCGTTCTAGAATTTTGAAAGGTCTGATGTACCTGGGACTTAGTTGACCCTTCTTACAGAATCATATAACCCCCTTCCATGGAGATACCTTCAAGAAAAAAATGATCTCCTACCTGAAATTCTAAATCCTTCCTTCGGTTATCAGTATATCTCTTCTGCCTACTTTGTGCTATTTTGATGTGGGTTTGGATAACCTTCACCTTTTCCATCGTTTCCTCAACAAGTTCTGGGCCTATGAGTTTTCTTTCACCAACATCATCCCAAAAAGTTGGTGTGCGAAATCTCTTGCCATATAATGCTTCATATGGTGCCATATGAATACTTGAATGGTAGATATTGTTATAGGAAAATTCTAACCTAGGTAAATATTGATCCCACATACCTTGAAAGTCAAGTGAGCAAGATCTCAACATGTCTTCTAAGGTTTTAATAGTCTGTTCTAATTGTACATCAGTTTGAGGGTGGTAGGCAGTGCTCAAATGAAGTTCAGTATTCATTGTTTTTTGAAGACTTTTTCATAATCTTGATGTAAAATGGGGATCACGATCAGAAACAATCGATAGGGGTACACAATGGATTCTTACAACTTCATTAATATATATTCTTGCTAAATGTTCAAGTGGTAAATCTTCTCTTATAGAAAGAAAATATTCTAACTTGGTAAGACAATCAACAATGACCCATATTGGATCATTCCTTCTGGGTGTCTTTGGTATCCCCATGACAAATTCCATCATAATATTATCCCATTTCCAATCAGGTATGGGAAGAGGTTTCATGACTTTTCCAGGCTATTTCCTTCCATCTTTCACTTGTTGACAAACCATACATCGTGACACAAAATCAGAAATCTCCCTCTTCATGTTGTCCCACCAAAAATGTTCCTTCAAATCTCTATATGTCTTAGTGATACCAGGGTGTATAGAGAAATTGGAGCTATGAGCATCATCCAACAATTCCCTTTTTAGATCAGGTATGTTAGGAACACAAAGTCTCTTCCCAAATTTCAAAATTCCATCTTCATATATGAAGTCACCCAATCTCCCATCGTTCACAACATTAATTTTCTTTTGAAACTCCTCATCATCATCCTGAGAAATTTTTACCCTTTCTAATAAAGATGGTTTGGCAACCATTTGAAAAAGTATTGATGTTTCACCTTCAATGATTATTCCCATATCCATTTTCACTAGATCTATGAAAATAGGATCCCTTTCAACTCTCATATTGTTCAAAACTCCATGATCCTTTCTACTAGAAGCATCTTCCACCTTATTTTCCTTCCCCGGGTGGTAGTGTATTATGAAATCATAATCCTTGAGTAGTTCAAGCCATCTCCTTTGCCTCATGTTGAGTTCTTTTTGTGAGAAAATATACTTCAAACTCTTTTGATTGGTATATATCTCACATTTTTTACCATAGATATAATATCTCCATATCTTTAAAGTAAAGATTACAGCCACTAACTCAAGATCATGAGTAGGATAGTTTTTCTCATGAAATTTTAGCTGTTGTGATGCATAGGCAATAACTCTATCATTCTGCATAAGGACGCAACCAAGTCCTTTATTTAAAGCATCACTATAAATAACAAACCCGTCATTCCTCGATGGTAGAGCCAAGATAGGAGCATTGACTAATCTTTTATTTTGTTCTTCAAAACATTCTTCACACTCTTTTGTCCAAACAAATTTAACCCCTTTACGTGTGAGCTTTGTTAATGGGTTATCCAATCGGGAAAAATTCTGGACGAAATGTCGATAATAACCTTCTAAACCAATAAAACTTCTTAGCTCAGTTATACTCATCGGTGTGGGCCATTATTGGATTGCCTTGGTCTTTGAAGGATAAACAGATGTTCCATCCTTAGAGACAATATGTACAAGAAAAGAAATCTTCTGAAGCAATAATTCACACTTGCTAAATTTTCCATATAATTCATTTCTTCTAAGAGTCTTTAGAATAATTCACAAATGATTTTCATGATATTTGTATATTTTGGAGTATACCAAGATATCATCAATAAATACCATTATAAATTCATCAAGATATTACTTGAAAAATCTATTCATTATATCCATGAAGACAGATGGTACATTAGTCAATCCAAAAGGCATTACTGTAAACTCATAATGCTCGTACCTAGTTAGAAATTTTGTTTTCATAATGTCTTCCTTTTTCACACACAACTGATGATATCCAGATCAAAGGTAAATCTTTGAAAAATATTGATCTCCATGAATTTGGTCGAATAAATCATCAACTAAAGGTAGGAGATATCTGTTATTTATTGTTATAGCATTGATCTCCCTGTAGTCAATGCACAGCCTCATAGATCCATCTTTCTTCTTAACAAAAATAACAGGGGCTCCCCATGGAGAAACACTAGGGTGAATAAATCTCTTATTACTCAATTCCTCTAGTTGTTTCTTTTGTTCCACTAATTCAATAGTGGCCATTCTATAAGGGGTCTTCGATATGGGCCTTGAACCAGGAATTAAATCAATGGAAAACTCAATTTCTCATTCTAGAGGACATCCAGGCAAATCTTCTGGAAACACATTAACATATTCTCGCACAATACATAAATCCTCTATTTGAACATTCCTTACCTCACCCATAATTATTTAATTCTCTTCCTCCCCAATAATTGAATTTAGTTGCGCTACTGGTGGTGGATCTAGATAAGAATTGGGTGGTGACGTTTTTGATCTAAAGATAAGGTACTCCTTATCATAATCGAGAATTGTAACCTTCTTCTTATTACAATAAATTTTCGTATCAGGGTCCAAAAGCAAATCCATACCAATGATTATATCAAATAAATCATGGGTATGATGATGAGATCAGCAGATAAAGAACATTTATATGCCTAAATAGGAACTGATTCACAAAACTTTGTTGCAATGATACTTTCCTTAGGTGTTTTGACAGACAACACCCTTGTTAAGTCAAATTGAAAATATCTAATTTTCTTAGAAAACTCGAAAGATATGAAACAATGAGATGATCCAGAATCAAATAAAGCATTTGTTAAACTTGAGGAAACCATTAAATTACTTTCCACCATGTCATTAGGAGCTTCAACCTCAGCAGTAGTGATAACATAATCTTGGCCTTGATCCCTTGGCCTTTTCTGAGTTATGTTTCATTGGAGCTTAGTACATTCATTTGTATAATGCCTCATTTCTCTACAATTGTATCATTCAACATTGATAGCCTCTTTCTTCCCCTTGTAATCACAATCTTGGTGGCCTTTTTCACCACACTTGTAATAGACTTTAATTCCTTTCAGGAAAGTATCGGGTTGTTTCTTCCCACATTTACAGCAGGATGGATATTAAACTTTTCCTTTCTACCCCTTATTTCCATTTCTAGAGTGTTCAACAGATCTCTTCTTCTCTTTCTTTGTTGTAAAGTCGTAATACTTAGACAACTTCTTTTCTGACTTGATATCACATGAGACAATATCTTCGTATAACAAGAAGGATTTTGAGACTAATTATTTCCAGAGAAATGGTTTTAAACCATCAAATAATCAATCAATATTACTCCTTGGGTTACGTATATAATCAGTTGCATGCCTTGATAACCTTATAAAGTTCTCTGCATACTTTGCAACATTCTCGTCCTCCTTTTTCCTCAGACTCAGAAATTTCTTTTCCATACCCACTCGATGGTCCTGAGGAAAGTATTTTATTAAAAAAATATCTTTAAACTCCCTCCATTCCATATTTGATACTTCATCATCTTCCTTTGTGTTTTAAATCAATGGCCACCATTGATCTGCATCTCCCGTGAGGCGATAAACTACCATGACAACTTTTTCCCTTTCGTTACTCCCCAAAGCATGAAATATTTTCTCTATGGAATTTATAAATTGCTCAGTTACTAATGTATTTGTAATCCCATTGAATGTTGGTGGTTGTTTCCTCATGAAGCGGTCTAACATTGATCCTCCACGTTGTGGATCAGGGTGCTTCATACGGGTAAGGTTATTATTCATAACCTCAGTGAGTTATCCCAGTATGGTGATAAGTTGATCAGAAACAGTTGCTTCACCAGCTCTACTATAATTATCTTGAGTAGGAGAGAAATCCCTACAAAGATTACGTGCATTGATATGGTTTCTATTCCTTCTACTAGGCGTCATTTCTAAACAATAGAATACACTAGATTATTTTATGAATCGCAATACATAATTTCAAACTTGTAAAACAGTTAACATAAATTGAACAGTTTATGGATATAATCCATAATCATAAAAAAAATTTCTTTGATGAAGTATATACTCATAAACCCTTAATAATGGTTTGTAAATAAAATGAGAATTATCCTAAGCATATCCCCCAGGAGTGTCGTAACCAAGAGTGCACCAAGGCCCCTTTTCGTGCACTAGTTCCCGTTCGAGTCTATCTCAAACCAGTGTTTTTGGGTTTTACCCCTAGGTACATCTGTGACAGAGCTGCCTCTACCTAATAATATCTAGAAAAGGATGTATTTATTGGAAAACTCACAAAATCTCTATAATACCAAAATTCTAAGAAGTTATTCTATACTAATCCTCAAAGTCTATCTTAGGATATTGTGCTCTAATCAGAGTTTTTCTAAATCTAGCTTCCAAGGTTTGTACTAAACTTCCTCTGATACCGACTGTAATAACTCAGCCCTAGTTACCTAGATTTGGTTCATTATTACATAACATCGGCAAGATCACAAAAGATCAAGTCTTGAAAAACCGATTAGTTTAGTAGCCTTAGAAATACTAGATACATTCATAAGTTTTACATTACAATATAAAATAAAAAACTACAACAACATAGTCTCTATAGGCCGCACTCATATCCATTATATTATCCCTACAGGTCCGTCATATTATACTTCTTCGCATCCTGGGAAAAATAAAACATAGAAAGGGGTGAGCTCATATGCTAAGTAAAGATAACAATATTGAAGAAACTTTCATAAATAAGCATAAACATTTAAGGCAATATAAGACTAGAACAAAATCCTTTTAAACTTGAACTTCAGAATAATGTGGAAAAGATAAAATCAAATAATTCCATTTATTTATTCACATGAATATTGTAACACCCGAGACTTTTATGAGAAATATTTTGTTTTTATGTTATATAAATCATCAAATAAATCTTTCACTACACACAACACTAGCTTGGCTTTCTTTAAACGCAACCGCGGCCTTCCTCGATAGCTTGCGTCGTACGTAATACTGAGTTTCACTAAACAACGATATGCTATTAAAATATTATTAAAACTAGGCTTTATGAATATTACTAACTGAATTTTGAATTTTATAACATTTTAATTCAACTTATACATTTTCTATAATGAGGTATAAAATCAAAATTAGTTTTTTTGGATAAAAGAAATATTTTTCAAAAAATACAGTTTTGCCGCCTTTTGATGGCACAACCACATTAAATCTAGTTTTTGACATGTTTATAAGTTCAATTTTACAAAATAAAATTCTTCTTTTGAATCAGGGTATAAAAATTTACTTTGGATAAATTTTTGATATTTTTCTGATAACTTTCATATTTTGATGAATAGTAAAAATACGCTAATTTTTAATTAAAAACAACTTTTTTCATTGAGATAATTTATATGGATAAATTATAATATTTAATGGTTTTAAAGTATAAATAGAATATATTTTTACCATTTAATATAATTTATGTCATTATCATTAATTTCACATTGAATTCATAGGTAAAAACATTTCAATCTTTGGCAACGTTTTAACTTCTAAAACCCATTTTCTTAACAATGGGATTTATTTTAAATTAATTACTGCAACTTATATATTTTGAATTTTGAAAAATGGATTCCATATTCATAATCAGTGGGTCCAAATTATGTTAATAGGCTACTTTTTATTTTTGGGCATTATGAATAGTAACTACGGTAAATTTTATTTACCATAGTTAAAGGTAAATCAGGTAATTAAGGGTAAATATAGGATTATAAAATAACCCTAACACCTGACAAAATCCTATTGGATCACTAAAAGTCGACCCATATCACCTAAGGGTCGGATTAGATTCATTTAATGGACTTTTGTTCATGAAAATAATTTAATTATTATTAAAACCAAAGAATGTGACAACATGTCACTTTCTTAAATCTTATAAGTATAATAATTTTAATTTGGTGATAAAATTAATGAAACTTCGAACATGAATAGTCTGCAGAAATCTAATACCATTATCTACATCATAGGATTTTATTTAGAATTTTATGGATTAAATAATTATCATTAATTATGACACAATAGTGATGTTGAAATTATTTTATTAATTAAAATATCAAATAAATTGTTTTAAAAAATATTAAAATAAATATTATATAAACTATTTAATGTGCTACACTAATTTTCTAGATACATATGACATTTTATGAATCTATTAAAGCTTTTAGTTTGAACATATATTTTGTATATATTTTATTTAAATTCAAATAAATGAATAGTGTCAAAATTGACACTATTGTTATTTTATAAAAATAACATATTATAAAATTGTTTAAAAATCACAAAAATATTTAAAAATTATAAATTAAAATTTATATGGTCGAAAATGTCATAAAGTTTCAAATTATGGAAAATTCACAACACATATGTAATTATTTATAATAATTTAAAATTTAGAATATTATTACCACAAATAAAATTAAATTGACAAATAAGGATAAATCAAGTTGATAATGTTTAAAATAAATTCCTAACATGTATAAATTTTATTGGTTGATGATATTACAACCCTATCTCATCTAAGCTTTGGATATGAGTCATTTTGGAAGTTTTTAAGTGGGGTTGGGATTTAATATAAACTAATATTTCTTATATTTCCAAAGGTGCCCCTCTCCTCCCTTATAAAAGGGCACCTCCTCCCTCTTCTCCTCACACCAATTTGAGCCTTGAAGCTCGTCCATTCCTACCCATTTCACTTCCCCACTTCCCTATAAACATCCTAGAGGTCATGGTCTTCTTCAAAGGCCAATTTTAGCACCCTAAGAGGAGGTCTCAAATAGGCGCTTCAAAGAAGAGGTAATGCTCGTTACCGATTCTTTCATCTTTATTTCTTCTTCCACTTCTTCTTATTTAGTTGTTTAATTATAAAGTAATAACATCAGTATCACTCATATACTGATATTTTATTATAAGTATGAAACAACCCTATTTCACCATCTATCCATCCTACGGAAAACGAAATCACCGCGCGTGCGTACGTACGGAATACCGTCTCCACGTCGTGGTGTAATCTATTTTCCCCCACCACCTTACTTGGATGGGTATAATGGTGTAAATAATAACTATATATGATTATTGTAAAGTGATATTGATTCTGAAATAGTATACATACACTCCAATACAATTCCACGATCATGGGAACGATATCATCGCTCGTGCGTACGTACGGAATACCGTCTCCACGATGTGATGCGACTCGTTCTACGTGATCTTCATTGCATAATGATTATATAAATGAATTGAATGAATTAATATGATATATATTACACTAATACCATTCTGGAAATGAGGAATCTATAACCTAAAGAGAATAATAATAATTCATTCGACAAAACACACATAAGAACAAAAAGTAATAAACACCCGAATAACAAGTAGTAATGAAATATTACTAATAAGAAGCTAATAATATGACCATATATGATATCATAAAAATAATTATGATTCTGGAATAAGTCAATAACATTATTTAAATCATTATACAGTAGGTTCAGACACTTACGAAGCAAATTGGACCTAAGGTAAGGGAAATATCACAATCTCATTTTTATCCGAGATTGTTTATACTTTGGAATTTACTAAGGTGTATTTTATCATCCACATCCATGTTTACTCAATATATAATATTTATATCCTTCTACAATAGTTTTTATCCAATTTTACCCTTTGGTGAGTTTTTAGTAAAATATATGAAAGGAATCTTTTGTCGTTTTTCATACGAGGTACTTTTTGACTTTTCCGACAAAAGTACGAGAAGAATGTTTTATTTTAACTTATACGGCATGAATGGATTTTTAAAACATTATTTCCAAGAAGCTTACCTTACAATTTTTCAAGTTTATTTTTAATCAACTTCTTTTAGTTTAAAATTGTATGACATGTTAAGAAAGGAAAATTGTTTTTAAAGTAGAAGGGATATTTTCCTCAAGAATGGAGTTCAAGTGTTTTATCAAAACTATTTTCCATATAAGATAATATAGGGTTATTTTTCTATCCCTATTATTATATTGATTTGATTATGTTGTGATGGAAATATTTTTATGAATTCCTTTATCTTATATTAATTTTTTTATTATGTCACAATGTTTAATATTCCCATTACATGGGTTATGCTATAATGTATGGTTTATGATTTTGTGGCACACATAAGAATGGTATCATTATGAGATGGGTGGGACCTATATCTCCCTCCAATACATTGGGAAAAGATTTTATATCTCATGAGATAGACATGGCTGGAACGGCAGGTTATACCGGTTCAGTGAAATAGGACTGAAACGAGGAGTGAACTCGGTTCAGAAATGGACTTTGTCCACTAAGATAATCTTGGCAATGAGTCTGGACTAATAAGAAATGATTCTCAATGATTATGTGTGTATGCCACAAAGTTTCATGTTTTAAGTTATGATTATTGGGATTACATTTCACTTCCATGATTTATCCCATGTTATGAAATTATGATCTCTTTTGCAGGGTAAGATTTCCAAAATGTTATGTTTTTATTTTGATGTGATTGATATTTCTTTTGTTTACCCTTACTGAGCATTTGAGCTCACAATTTTGTATGTTTTCTTTCCCCAGGTCAGGAATAAGGTTATTAAGTAAGATATGCCAAAAGGGACTATATATATGATGAAATAAATGGGAGACAGTGTAGACGCTTTATGAACCAGTTGGTTATGTTTCCCAGTTTCTAAAGACACTATACCTATACGGTCCTTTCATGGTTTTGTTATATGTTGTAATAAGTGTGCTTCAATTTTGAAGTAATAACAATGTATGTAAAGTATGGGTCGTTATAGTTGGTATTAGAGGAAAGGTATAGTCAACCTTTGGAAACTAGGATGTAAAAGCCTTAGTAAGAACCCTAAGGATAAGTCTAAGCATAGAACACAATCTTAGTGTTTTAAAAAATAGCCATGAATAACCTAGGATAAGACCTTAAGTGTGAAATTTTATTCTTGATTATGTGGTTTCCTATTATAATTAGTGTTGCTCACACTATTCTTCTTGGTTTTAGTCAATGGATGGAACCCGAAGGAACTGTGTTAATGCGGAATGCGACGGGAAATGCAATGATTGTCCCCCTGAGCAACCAAACGTTTTGGGAGATGGAATACAGAATCTTGTAGCCATGCTCACACAAATTTCTCAAGCTATGAATCATGCGGGACTTCAAAACAAGCAAAGGAAGGAGCAACATTCTGTTGAATCCTTCATAAGGCAGCGTCCACCTTCTTTCAGCAGGTCTACTGATCCATTAGTTGCTGAACAATGGATTAGTACTACTGAAAAGATATTTTTAGTTCTTCAATGTTCTGAACATGATAAAGTCATCCTAGCAGTGTATCGTTTGGAAGGAGATGGTAATCAATGGTGGAATCTTATTAAGAATACGAGGAAAAGGGATGAAATTGAGTCCATGGAATGGGACGAGTTCAAGAAATTATTTTTCAATAAGTACTTCCCTCGTATTCTCCGAACAAAGATGGAGAAATAGTTTCTTGAACTGAAGAAAAAGGATGATGAATTTGTTGGTACCTATGAAGAAAATTTTACAAGACTTGCAAGGTATTCTTCTGGTATTATTATCCAACCTGAGAGTAATATCGATCGATTCTTTAGTGGCTTAAAACCAAGTCTTCAAAGGGCCTTAGCCATAAGGGACTTCAATAGCTATGAGGAAATCGTTCGATGTGCTCTCAAAGTTGAGATGGAGATTGGAGTAACCCATCAGTCATATGGGTTTGATAAGAAGAGGAAAATGGAATTCAAAGGAAAATCTAAAGAGCACACTGAAAAGAAGATGAGCTTTCCCTTATGCTCAAAGTGTGGAAAGAAACATAGAGGGAGTTGTCTTAAAGGGACAAGTAAATGTTTCAAATGTGTAAAGGAAGGTCATCGGGCATTTGAATGCCGCAATGATGGGAAGAAGATGTCTAATGATGCAAACAAAGGAAGGGACACACAGAATGAACCTACTACACTTCAATGTTTCAAGTGCAAGGAGATGGGGCATTATGCCAATAAATGCCCTAATCCAAGGTTTGTTGATGATGATCGACATCAACAAAATATTAAGGCTAAAGACAAAGGAAAGTCACATGAAATTTCTATCAGCGATGTGGAGTACGATAACGATGTGGTGAAAGGTACACTTACCATCCACTCTAAAGTAGAAAATGTTTTATTTGATTCTAGATCCACCCACTCTTTTATTTCTGAATATTTTTCTAAGGGTATCACCGTATTACCTCAACAATTAGATGTTGAGTTATCTATGACAACACCTAATGGCACAACAGTCGCATCAAAAGTTTATAATTCTTCCCCGATTGAAGTTTGTGGGAAAGTGCTTCCTGCAAATCTTGTGATCCTTCCTATAGTGGAATTTGATGTGATTCTTGGCATGGATTGGATTTCTCTATATGGAGCTCATATCAATTTCCAAATAAGGGAAGTCACATTTCATATTCCAGATCAATCTATGATCGTCTATCGATGCAAGGATGAACATAACCTTCCAGTGGAAATTTCTTCCATCTTATGGGTCTTGATTCCACAGAATGAAGGTTATTTATCTCAAATGGTTGGTGAGAAACCCACGATTAATAATATGCCCATTGTACGGGAGTTTGATGATGTATTTCCGGAGGAATTTTCGGGTCTTCCACCAAATCGTGAAGTTGATTTTTCAATAGAACACGTACCGGGTGCTTTGCCTATTTCAAAGAAACCTTATATAATGGCCCCAATTGAGTTGCAGGAATTGAAGAAGCAACTCCAAGAGAATATTGATAAGGGATTCATACGCCCTAGTGTGTCACCTTGGGGAGAACCTGTTCTATTTGTTAAGAAGAAAGATGGATCAATGAGACTCTGCATTGATTATCGAGAACTTAACAAGATCACTATCAAGAACAAATATCATCTCCCACGCATTTATGACTTATTTGACCAACTACGCGGAGTTCAATACTTTTCCAAGATTGATCTTCGTTCAGGGTATCATCAATTAAGGGTAAAAAGGGAGGATATACCAAAGACAGCTTTCCGTACAAGGTATGGACACTATGAATTTATAGTGATTCCATTTGGTCATACTAATGCCCCTTCTATCTTCATGGATCTAATGAATAGAGTATTTAGAGACTATCTTGATCAATTTGTGGTAGTCTTTATAGATGATATTCTTGTCTATTCAAAGAGCAAGGAAGAACATGAATATCACTTGAGAATTATATTGAAGACCCTGAGAAAGGAGAATATTTATGCCAAATTTACCAAGTGTGAATTTTGGCTTCAAAAAGTTGCATTTTTGGGTCACATAATCTCAAAAGAGGGGATATCTGTGGATCCATCAAAAACAGAGGTTATTGAAAGATGGTAGAGACCAACAACAGTAACTGAGATCCAATGTTTTCTTGGTTTGGATGGATATTATCAACATTTTGTGAAAGATTTTTCACGATTATCTAATCCACACACCAGGTTGACTCGGAAAGAAGTTAAGTTTGTTTGGACGGAGGAATGTGAAGAGAATTTCAAGGAGTTGAAAAGAAGGTTATCCAGTGCACCTGTGCTCACACTTCCTTGTAGTGGAGAAAGGTTTTTGATCTACAGTGATGCATCCAAAAAGGGACTGGGATGTGTTCTCATGCAAAATGATATGGTGATAGCTTATGTCTCACGACAGTTGAAAATACATGAGAAAAATTACCCAACTCATGATTTGGAGTTAGCTGCGGTAATATTTGCATTAAATATTTGGAGGCATTATCTTTATGGAGAAAGGTGTGACATTTATACTGATCATAAAAGTTTAAAGTATATTTTCACCCAAAATGAGCTGAATATGCGTCAAAGAAGATGGTTGGAGCTGATTAAGGATTACTAATGCTCAATTCATTACCACCCTGGGAAAGAAAACAAGTTGGCAGATGCATTAAGTCGACAAGACCATGCCAGTTTATCCATGATGAGGATCACAAAAGATCCAATATTTATGGATTTACAAAGGATGGATCTTTGAATTATAATGGAAGGGGGGAAAATTGTATCTTTCTCAAATGAATGTTCAACCATCTATACATGTGAAGATTAAAGAGGCATAGAAAGAAGATGTAGAGTTACAAAAGAAGGTGAGAAACATTCCTGAATTCAACCTTGATTGTGATGGGATAATAAAGTTCAGGAATTGGGTTTGTGTTCCTCCATCCTCGAATTAAAAAAGGAGCTGCTGGATGAGGCTCATAGTTCTTCATTCTCTATTTATCCTGGAAGCACGAAGATGTATAGGGACCTAAAAGAGTACTTCTGGTGGGATGGCATGAAAAGAGATGTTGCTGAATATGTCTCTCGATGCTTGGTTTGTCAGCAAGTTAAAGCTGAGAGACAGAAGTCTAAGGGGATGCTACAACCATTACCCATACCCGAATGGAAATGGGAAAACATCACTATGGAATTTGTCATAGGACTTCCTAAAACATCCAAAGGCAATAATGTTATCTGGGTCATAGTTGATCGTCTTACAAAGTCTACACACTTCATTGCTATTAGAGAGGATTTCTCTCTGGATCAGCTTGCCAAGATATATGTAAAGGAAGTGGTAAGATTTCATGGAGTACCACTTTCTATTATATCTGATTGGGATCCGAGATTTACCTCGAAGTTCTGGAGAATTCTTCAGCATACTATGGATACAGAGTTGAGTTTCAGCACTGCTTATCATCCTCAGACAGACGGTCAGTCTGAGAGAACAATTCAAACTCTAGAAGATATGTTGAGAGCATGCTCTATGGATTTCAAAGGTGGTTGGGATCAACACCTACCATTGGTGTATTTTTCTTATAATAATAGCTTTCAATCCAGTATTCAGATGGCTCCTTATGAAGCTCTTTATAGAAAGAAATACAGGACTCTAACTTGCTGGGATGAAGTTGGGGAAAGAAATCTATTAGGACCTGATCTCGTTGATGAAATGGTAGAAAAGTTCAGATCTATTCAACAACACATAAGAGCAGCTCAGAGTCGATAGAAAATTTATGCCGACAACCGAAGAAAATACCTAGAGTTTGAAGTGGGTGATAAAGTGTTCTTACGAATATCTCCCTGGAAGAGGGTCATGAGATTTGGAAAGAAGGGGAAGTTGAGCCCTAGATATATCGGTCCTTTCGAAATACTGGATCGTGTTGGGAAGGTAGCTTACCGATTGGCGCTTCCACCGAATCTCTCTCAAGTACACGATGTGTTCCATGTATCTCTCCTGAGAAAGTACATACCTGATCCTTCACATGAATTCATCTCAGAAGTTGTACCGTTGGAGCAAGATCTTTCTTATGAAGAATAGCCGATAGAGATTCTGGATCGTAGCGGAAAAGTCCTATGAAACAAGACCACTCGCTTGGTGAAAGTTTTATGGAGGAACCACCAATTAGAAGAAGCTATATGGGAACTTGAGGATATGATGAGGGAGAGGTATCCTCATCTGTTTGTTACAAAGTGACAAATTTCGAGGGCGAAATTCATTTTAAGGGGGGTAGAATGTAACACCCGAGACTTTTATGAGAAATATTTTGTTTTTATGTTATATAAATAATCAAAGGAATCTTTCACTACACACAACACTAGCTTGGCTTGCTTTACATGCAATTACGGCCTTCCTCGATAGCTTGCATCGTACGCAATACCGAGTTTCACTAAACAACGATATGCTATTAAAATATTATTAAAACTAGCCGTTATGAATAGTACTAATTGAATTTTTAATTTTATAACATTTTAATTCAACTTATACATTTTCTAGAATGAGTTATAAAAGCAAAATCAGTTTTTTTGGATAAAAGAAATATTTTTCAAAAAATAGAGTTTTGCCTCCTTTTGATGGCGCACCCACATTAAATCTAGTTTTTGACATGTTTATAAGTTCAATTTGACAAAATAAAATTCTTCTTTTGAATCAGGGTATAAAAATTTACTTTGGATAAATTTTTGATATTTTTCTGATAACTTTCATATTTTGATGAATAGTAAAAATACGCTAATTTTTAATTAAAAACAACTTTTTTCATTGAGATAATTTATATGGATAAATTATAATATTGAATGGTTTTAAAGTATAAATAGAATATATTTTTACCATTTAATATAATGTATGTCATTAGCATTAATTTCACATTGAATTCATAGGTAAAAACATTTTAATCTTTGGCAATGTTTTAACTTCTAAAACCCGTTTTCTTAACAACGGGATTTATTTTAAATTAATTACTGCAACTTATATGTTTTGAATTTTGAAAAATGGATTCCATATTCAGAATCAGTGGGTCCAAATTATGTTAATAGACTACTTTTTATTTTTTGGCATTATGAATAGTAACTACGGTAAATTTTATTTAACATAGTTAAAGGTAAATTGGGTAATTAAGGGTAAATATAAGACTATAAAATTACCCTAACACCTGCCAAAATCCTATTGGATGACTAAACGTCGACTCATATCACCTAAGGGTCGGATTAGAATCATTTAATGGACTTTTTTCCATGAAAATAATTTAATTATTATTAAAACCAAAGAATGTGACAACATGTCACTTTCTTAAATCTTATAAGTATAATAATTTTAATTTTGTGATAAACTTAATGAAACTTCAAACATGAATAGTCTCCAGAAATCTAATACAATTATATACATCATAGGAATTTATTTAGAATTTTTAGGGATTAAATAATTATCATTAATTATGACACAATAGTGATGTTGAAATTATTTTATTAATTAAAATATCAAATAAATTGTCTTCAAAAATATTAAAATAAATATTATATAAACTATTTAATGTGATACACTAATTTTCTAGATACATATGACATTTTATTAATCTATTAAAGCTTTTAGTTCGAACATATCTTCTGTATATATTTTATTTAAATTCAAATAAATGAATAGTGTCAAAATTGACACTATTGTTATTTTATAAAAATAACATATTATAAAATTGTTTAAAAATCACAAAAATATTTAAAATTTATAAATTAAAATTTATATGGTCGAAAATGTCATAAAGTATCAACTTATGGAAAATTCACAACACATATGTAATTATTTATAATAATTTAAAATTTAGAATATTATTACCACAAATAAAATTAAATTGATAAATAAGGATAAATCAAGTTGATAATGTTTAAAATAAATTCCTAACATGTCTAAATTTTATTGGTTGATGATATTACAACCCTATCTCATCTAATATTCAGATATGAGTCATTTTGGAAGTTTTTAAGTGGGGTTGGGATTTAATATAAACTAATATTTCTTATATTTCCAAAGGTGCCTCTCTCCTCCCTTATAAAAGGGAACCTCCTCCCTCTTCTCCTCACACCAATTTGAGCCTTCAAGCTCGGCCAATCCCTGCCCATTTCACTTCCCCACTTCCCTAGAAACATCCTAGAGGTCCTGGTATTCTTCAAATACCAATTGTAGTGCCCTAAGAGGAGGTCTCAAAGAGGCGCTTCAAAGAAGAGGTAATGCCCGTTACCGATTCTTTCATCTTTATTTATTCTTAAACTTCTTCTTCTTTAGTTGTTTCATTATAAAGTAATAACATAAGTATCAATCATATACTTATATGTTATTATAAGTATGAAACAACCCTATTTCACCATCTATCCATCCTACGAAAAATGAAATCACCACGCGTGCATACGTATGGAATACCGTCTCCACGCCGTGGTGTAATCTATTTTCCCCCACCACCTTACATGGATGGGTATAATGGTGTAAATAATAACTATATATGATTATTGTAAAGTGATATTGATTCTGAAATAGTATACATACACTCCAATACAATTCCACGATCATGGAAACGATATCATCACTCGTGCGTACGTACGGAATACCGTCTCCACGATGTAATGCGACTCGTTCTATGTGATCTTCATTGCATAATGATTATATAAATGAATTGAATGAATTAATATGATATATATTACACTAATACCATTCTGTAAATGTGGTATCTATAACCTAAAGAGAATAATAAGAATTCATTCGACAAAACACACATAAGACCAAAAAGTAATAAACACCCGAATAACAAGTAGTAATGAAATATTACTAATAAGAAGCTAAGAATATGACCATATATGATATCATAAAAATAAGTATGATTCTGGAATATGTCAATAAAATTATTTAAATCATTATACAGGAGTTTCGGACACTTACGAAGCAAATCGGACCTAAGGTAAGGGAAATATCACAATCTCATTTTTATCTGAGATTGTTTATACTTTGGAATTTACTGGGGCGTATTTTATCATCCACATCCATGTTTCCTCAATATATAATATTTATATCCTTCTACAATAGTTTATATCCAATTTTACCCTTCGGTGAGTTTTTAGTAAAAGATATGAAAGGAATCTTTTGTCGTTTTTCGTACGAGGTACTTTTTGAATTTTCTGACAAAAGTACGAGAATAATGTTTTCTTTTAACTTATACGTCATGAATGGATTTTTAAAAAATTATCTCCAAGAAGATTCCCTTACAAGTTTTCAAGTTTAATTTTAATCAAATTCTTTTAGTTTAAAATTGTATGACATGTTAAGAAAGGAAAAATGTTTTTAAAGTAGAAAGGATATTTTCCTCAAGAATGGAGTTCAAGTGTTTTATCAAAATTATTTTCCATATAAGATAATATAGGGTTCTGTTTCTATCCCTATTATTATATTTATTTGATTATGTTGTGATGGAAATATGTTTATGAATTCCTTTATCTTATATGAATTGTTTTATGATGTCATGATGTTTAAGATTCCCATTACATGGGTTATGCTATGATGTATGGTTTATGATTTTGTGGCACACAAAAGAATGGTATCATTATGAGATGGGTGGGACCTATATCTCCCTCCAATGCATTGGGTAAAGATTTTATATCTCATGAGATAGACATGGCTGGAACGACAGGTTATACCGGTTCAGTGAAACAGGACTGAAACGAGGAGTGAACTCGGTTCAGAAATGGACTTTGTCCACTAAGATAGTCTTGGCAATGAGTCTTGACTAATAAGAAATGATTCTCAATGATTATGTGTGTATGCCACAAAGTTTCATGTTTTAAGTTATGATTATTGAGATTACATTTCACTTCCATGATTTATCCCATGTTATGAAATTATGATCTCTTTTGCAGGGTAAGATTTCCAAAATGTTATGTTTTTATTTTGATGTGATTGATATTTCTTTTGTTTACCCTTACTGAGCATTTGAGCTCACCCTTTTCTATGTTTTCTTTCCCCGGGTCAGGAAGAAGGTTATTAAGTAAGATATGCCAAAAGGGACTATAGATATGATAAAATAAATGGGAGACAGTGTTGATGCTTTATGAACCGGTTGGTTATGTTTCCCAGTTTCTAAAGACACTATACATATACGGTCCTTTCATGGTTTTGTTATATGTTGTAATAAGTGTGCTTCAATTTTGAAGTAATAAAAATGTATTTAAAGTATGGGTCGTTATAAATATTCTAGTAATCGAATAATCACATGCAATATCAATAGCCACTTTCATAATGATGGAATGCATAATGCCAGACTTCAAAACCATATAGTCAAGGCCTTGTGCCAAGATTACAAATAAGATTTTTTCAAGGCCTTGTTTCGAGACACTAGTTTGTCTCATGAGACCTACCGATGCATCGAGGAGCTATAGAGGGCTCCACCCATTACTTACTAAGTCCAATGCATTCCTAATATGAAAAGGTTCAAACATAACATAAACATTCGTATTAAAACTAGCATACGAAATGTCAATACTTTATCCATAAACCATGAATGGTGTGAAAATAATACATCCAGAGTCAAACATATCACAAATCCTTCAATACAATATGTAAGTTTGGTATCATAATAAATCAACTTCAATTAAGCTTAAAATCCATCCAAAGGATGTTGACATATATGAAATCAAAACATTTTTTAGAGAAATATCTATTTCTATTTTCAAATAATTTTAGAGTCAAATAATTATAAGGAAAACATTTATTTTGAAACTATTTTTATATTATTGTAAGGTAAGTGTCGATGATGTTATAACTTCTGAAAATAGTCGCACCCTCTGTCTAAGTTAAAAAACATTCTTACCTTAATTTTGTCGAAAAGGTCATAAAGTACCATGTTTGGAAAACGACAGAAAGATTCCTTTCAAAACATATAAGGTCAAATATGGGTATAAATGACTTTAACCCGTTGTCTAGTAAATAATAAAAATGTTTTGGAATACATTTTTAAGAAACATGGATGTGGATGATAAAGATATCCCAGTGGATACTTACGTAAAAACAATCTCGGATAATAAAGAGATTGTGAAATTAACTCATACCTTGTACTTTTCCTTGGTCGAGGGTACATTAACCTCATATATAATAGTTAAATCATTGTTATTAAATTATAGAAAAACTATATACATAAATATGATATCATATATGATCTTCTAATATTGCTTTTTTAATGATATTTCACTAGTATCATTGTTTCGGGTGTTAACTGATTTGTTTTCCTTTATATGATTTTTTATGTAAGTAATGTTTTTTAGGGATAGGATGTATATTATTCATATTCAGAATGATATTAAGTTTTTAAAAATAATTTTTAATCATCAAATTAAAATTAGTCTTGAATGGAAACGATGGGGAATGAATCTCATTGCGTTCGTGGAGACAGTAATTTGTACGTACGCATGAGAGACAATATCATTATTTTGATAATAAAATCGTATATAATTGGATTGTATATAATATATAAATAATTATTATTATATTATATTTATTATTTACATCATTTATACTCATTATTATACCCATCCAAATGATTATGTGTTTGAATAACAAACTACACCATGACGTGGAGATGGTAATCCGTACATACGCACATATAGTGACTTCGTCATTTATAGGACAGATAGAATAATGAATATGGTTGTACCATTTTTATAATAACATCATAGTATATAGAAGATACTGGAGTTATAATTTTATAGTGGAAACAAAAAAGAAAGAGGAAGTGGAAGAAGAAAATAACTTGAAAGAGGTGATGAAATATTTACCTCTTCTTCGGGTTCTTCCTTTTGATTTGATCAAAATGGATCCTTAGGTTGGATATACGACAAAAGTAAGTCCTATATGATGAAGGGAGGATAGTTGGGAGGATATTTGGGTAGGTTTTGGCCGATCCAAATGGATTTGAATGTGTGAATTTGAGAGAAGGGGAGGTTCCCTTTTATAAGAGAGGTGAGGGTCACTTTAGGAAATGATTGAAATATTATTTTATAATAAAATAATTTTCAGTTTATAATGGCTAAAAAATGATTTATTTATAGGATAAGGTGGGTATGGGTCTAAAACCACTCAACCAATAGGTTTTATATAGGTTTGGGTCACCATATTAACTTTATCTTTTATATTCAAATCATAGTTAAAAAGTTTGACATTTACCATGTCTCTTTGTATTTTTATATTATATGGTTAATAAACATACTATAAACTTCCAAGAAAACATCAAGTGGTTTATTAATAACATATATAATATTATTTAATACCTTTGGACAAACTTCAGATTTTTAGGAATATAATATGAATTAATAATATAATATTTGTTTTAAAAACTCTTTTATGTCAATTTTGACACTATTTGGTATTTTGTTTTTTCTAAATTCATAACAGAATTTTTACTTCGAAAAAAAATTCATTTAATCAACCCTAAAATTTCATATTAACCTAGAAAATTATTTTAATTCATAAAAAGTTTCAAATTAAATTTATTTGGGTATTTATAAAATCAATTATTTTAATATTTCATTAATTAGGTAATTATTACATCATCATTGTGTCATAAATAAATTAAATTATTTAATGTCTAAAATTTAAAAATAAAATACAATTATGTAAGAAGATTTTTTATCTTTCTAATTAATATTTATAGTGGAATTTATCTTGTGTATAACCCTATATTAAAAATGGTTTAGTTATTAAACATTGAATTTAACACTTTTAACTCTTCTTTGAATTAAATAATAATAAATGTTATAATCTTATCCAAGTGGACCTAAAGGATTATATTTTATTCCTAAGTTTGTTTTTTGTCAAATTACACTTATCCAATAGAATTAGTACATGTGTTAGGGTAATAATAATATCATTTGTACCTTTAATTACCCAACTTACTTTTAACTGCGGTAGATAAAAGTCAAAAGTTACTATTCACCAAAAATTATTTTTATCTAATTGAACCACATTTTACTTACTTATATCAATCGTTTCTCACATATTTTGAATATTCAATTCACATAATTGGTAAAATTAAGTTTTATACAAATTTGGAAAAGCTTCTAGGAGGTGGGTAAACGACGGTAGGAAGTTCGATAAAATTTTATATATCTAAACTCATTATAAAATGACTCCAATGAATTAAATTGAACTTATATTAGTATTATGTATCTATTTTGACCTAAATAAATTTAAATAAAATAAATAATTATTTAAATAAAAATTCGGTTTTAAACAATAACTCAGTGTTTTTCCTTATTTATTAAAAATTGAAAGTTTTCAGAAAAATACCAAAAATTCACCCTAAGATAATTTTGATATTCCTAATACAAAAATGAAGTCCATTTTAAAAGATAAAATTTATAAGATTTCAAAAAGTGGGTATTACAATTCATAACGGCTAGTTTGATTGGTCGCGGTGTGTTAGAATCTTGAAGTTGATTATAATGCAAGTTATTGCATTATTCAAAGGGAAACGTACCGTGGAAGCTTGGGGTGTTACATTCTTCCCTACTTAAAATAATTTCATCCTCCAAATTTCTAGAATATTACTGCATAAAAATATTTGGGTGGTTCTTCATCATAAGTTCCTCAAGTCCCCACATTGCCTCTTCCATCTTATAGTTTCTCCATAGAACTTTTACCAGACGAGTCGTCTGGTTTCTCAGCACTTGTTCTCTTGTATCAAGAATTTTGACAGGCTCTTCACAATAAGACATATCAGGTTCCAGTTCAATTTCCTCATAGGTGAGTAGATGCATTGGGTCAGGCATGTATTTTCTCAACCGTGATATATGGAACACATCATGAACTTTGGAGAGGCTTGGATGCATTGCCAACCAGTAAGCTATAGCCCCAATCCTTTCTAGAATTTTGAAAGTTCCTATGTACCTGGGACTTAGTTTACCCTTCTTTCCAAATCATATAACTCCTTTCCATGGAGATACCTTCAAGAAAATATAATCTCCTACTTGAAATTCCAAATCCTTCCTTCAGTTAGCAGCGTAGCTCTTCTACCTACTTTTTGCTGTTTTGATGTGGTTTTGGATAACCTTTACTGTTTCCATCGTTTCCTCAATATTTTCTAGGCCTAAAAGTTTTCTTTCACCAACATCATCCCAAAAAGTTGGTTTGAAACATCTCTTTCCATATAACTCTTCATATGGTGCCATCTGAATACTTTAATGGAAGCTATTGTTATATTAAAATTATACCAGAGGTAAATATTAATCCCATATACCTTGAAAGTCAAGTGAGAAAGATCTTAACATGTCTTCTAAGGTTTGAATAGTCTGTTTTAATTGTCCATCAGTTTGAGGGTGGTAGGAAATGCTCAAAAAAAGTTCATTATCCAGGGCTTTCTGAATACTTTTCTAGAATCTTGATGTATAACGGGGATCACGATCATAAAAAATCAATATGGGTACACCATGGAGTCTTACAACTTCATTAATATATATTTTTTCTAAACGTTCAAGTGGTAAATATTCTATTATAGAAAGAAAATGTACTGACTTGGTAAGAAGATCAACAATGACCCATATAGCATCATTTCTTATCGGTGTCTTTGGTATCCCCATGACAAAGTCCATCGTAATATTATCCCATTTCCACTCAAGTATGGGAAGAGGTTGCATGACTCCTCCAGGTTGTTTCCTTCCAGATTTAACTTGTTGACAAACCATACATCGTGACACAAAATCAGCAATCTCTCTCTTCATGTTGTCCCACAAAAAATGTTCATTCAAATATCTATACATCTTAGTGATACCAGGGTGTATAGAGAAATTGGAGCTATGAGCATCATACAAAAATTCCCTTTTTAGATCAATTATATTAGGAATACAAAGTCTCTTCCCAAATTTCAAAATACTATCTTCATATATTAAGTCACTCAATATCCCAGCATTCACAATATTAATTTTCTTTTGAAACTCCTCATCATCATCCTAAGAACTTTTTATCCTTTCTAGTAAAGATGTTTGGTAACCATTTGAAAAGGTATTGATGTTTCACCTTCCATGATTATTCCCATATCCATTTTCACTAGATCCATGAAAATAGGATCCCTTTCAACTCTCATCCTGTTCAAAACTCCATGATCCTTTCTGCTCAAAGAATCTGCCACCTTATTTTCCTTCCTTGGGTGGTAGTGTATTGTGCAATCATAATCATTGAGTAGTTAAAGCCATCTTTGTTGCCTCATGTTGAGTTCTTTCTATGAGAAAATATACTTCAAACTCTTGTGACTGGTATATATCTCACATTTTTCACCATAGAGATAATGTCTCCATATATTC
Organism: Viscum album; assembly: GCA_963277665.1. Lineage (NCBI taxonomy): Eukaryota > Viridiplantae > Streptophyta > Magnoliopsida > Santalales > Viscaceae > Viscum > Viscum album. The sequence goes on along the minus strand of OY728130.1, from coordinate 98,564,248 downwards.
AAAGAAAATATTACTGGTTCTAACTCAAGATCATGAGTAGGATAGTTTTTCTCATGAATTTTTAGCTGCCATGATGCATAGGAAATAACTTTATCATTCTGCATAAGGACACAACCAAGTCCTTTCTTTGAAGCATCACTATAAATAACAAATCCATCATTCCCCAATTGTAGAGTCAATATAGGATAATTGACTAATCTTATCTTCAGTTCTTCAAAACATTCTTCACACTTTTTTGTCCAAACAAATTTAACCCCTTTATGTGTGAACTTTGTTAATGAGTTATCCAACCAGGAAAAATTCTGGATGAAACGTTGATAATAACCTGCTAAACCAATAAAACTGTGTACCTCAGTTATACTCGTTGGTGCTGGCCATTCTTGGATTGCCTTAGTCTTTGGAGGATCAACATATATTACATCCTTAGAGAAAATATGTCCAATAAAAGAAATATCTGGAGCAATAACTCACACTTGCTAAATTCCCCATATAATTAATTTCTTCTAAGAGTATTTAGAATAATACGCAAGTTATTTTCAAGATATTCTTTGTTTTTGGAGTATACCAAGATATCATCAATAAATACCACTAAAAATTCATCAAGACATTCCTTGAAAACTTTATTCACTAGATCCATGAAGACAGAGGGTCCATTATTCAATCCAAAAGGCATTACTCTAAACTCTTAATGCTCATACTTGGTTCGAAATGTTGTTTTTGGAATGTCTTCCTTTTTCACACACAACTGATGATATCCAGATCGAAGGTCAAATTTTGAAAAATATTAAGCTCCATGAAGTTGGTTGAATAAATCATCAATGAGAGTTATGGGATACATGTTCTTTATTGTTATAGAATTGATCTCCTTGTAGTCAATGCACAGCCTCATAGATCCATCTTTCTTCTTAACAAAAAGAACAGGGGCCCCCAATGGAGAAACAATAGGGGGAATAAATCCCTTATTACTCAATTTCTCTAGTTTTTTCTTTAGTTCCACTAATTCTATAGTGGTCGTTCTCTAATGGGTCTTCGATATGGGCCTTGAACCAAGAATTAAATCAATGGAAAACTCAATTTATCATTCTAGAGGATGTCCAGGTAAATCTTCTAGAAACACATCAACATATTCTTGCACAATAGGTACGTCCTCTGTTTGAACATTACTTTCCTCACCCATAATTATTTCATTCTATTCCTCCCCAATAATTTAATTTAGTTGAGCTACTAGGGTGGATCTAGATAAGAATTAGGTGGTGACGTTTCTGCTCTAAAGATAAGGTACTCCTTAACATCATCGAGAATTGTAACCTCCTTCTTCTTACAATAAATTTTCACATCATGGACCAAAAGACAATCTATACCAAGGATTATATCAAATTCAATCATGGGTATGACGATGAGATCAGTAGATAAAGAAAATTTATATTCCCTAATGGGAACTGATTCACAAAACCTTTTTGCAATGATACTTACCTTAGGTTTTTTGACTGACAACTCCCTTGTTAATTCAAATTCAAAATATCTAATTTTCTTAGAAAACTGGGAATATATGAAATAATGCAATGATCCAGAATCAAATAAAGCATTTTCTAAACTTGAGGAAACAATTAAATTACCTTATACCATGTCTTTCGGAGCTTCAACCTCAGCAGTAGTTATAGCATAAGCTTGGACTATATCCCTTGGCCTTTTCTAAGGTAAGTTTCCTTGGCTCTTAGGACATTCATTTAAATAATTCCCCCTTTCTCTACAATTGTAGCATTCAACATTGATAGCATCTTGGTTCCCCTTGCAATAACGAGCTTAATGGCCTTTTTCACCACACTTGTAATAGACTCTCATTCCCTTCAGGAAAGTATAGGGGTGTTTCTTACCACATTTACTGTAGGATGGATATTCAACATTTCCCTTATTACCCTTATTTTCATTTCCATAGTGTTCAACAAATCTCTTCTTCTCTAGTTTTTCTTCAAAGTCATAAGACTTAGATAATTACTTTTCTGTCTTGATAGCACATGAGACAATATCTTTGTGTGAAAAGAAGGATTGTGAGACTAATTCTCACAGGAGAAATAGTTTTAACCCATCAAATAATCGATCAATATTACTCCTTGGGTTATGAATATAATCTATTACCTGCCTTGTTAACCTTGTAAAGTTAGCCTTATACTTTGTGACATTCTCATTCTCCTTTTTCCTCAAACTCGGAAATTGCCTTTCCATATCCGCTCAATGGTCATGAGGAGAATATTATTCTAAGAAAATCTCTTTAAACTCCTTCCATTTAATATTTGATACTTAATCATCTTCTTTTGTGTTTTGAATCAATGACCACCATTGATCTGTATCTCCCGTGAGGCGATAAACTTCCATGAAAACTTTTTCCCTTTCACTACTCCCCAAAGCGTGAAATATTTTCTCTATGAAATTTATCCATTTCTTAGCTACTAATGGATTTATACTCTCATTGAATGTTGGTTTTTGTTGCCTCGTGAAGAGGTCTAATATTGATCCTCCACGTTGTAGATTAGGGTGCTCTAAATGGGTAAGGTTATTATTCATAAACTGAGTGAGTTGTCCCAGTATGGTGATAAGCTAATCTGCACCAGTTGCTTCACCAGATCTACTATAATTATCTTGAGTAGGAGGTCAATCCCTATATGGATTACATGCATTGATACGGTTTCTATTCCTTCCACTTGGAACCATTTCTAAACAGTGGCATACACTAGTTTAGTTTATGAATCACAATACATAATTCCAAACTTGTAAAATAGTTAACATAAATTGAAAAGTTTATGGATATAATCCATAATCATGAAAATGTTTTCTTTGAGAAAGTATATACTCATAGACACTTCATAATGATTTCTAAATAAAATGAGAATTATCCTAAGCATATCCCCTGGGAGTAGCATAACCAAGAGTGCAGCAAGGCCCGTTGTCGTGCACCAGTTCTAGTTCGAGTTTAGCTCAAAGTGGTGTTTTTGAGTTTTACCCCTAGGTACATCTGTACCAGAGCCTCATCTACCTGATCATATCCATACAGGGATGTATTTATTAAAAAAATGACAAAATCTATACAATACCAAAATTCTAAGAAGTTATTCTATACTAATCCTCAAATTCTATCTTAGGATAATGTGTTCTAATCAGATTTTTTCAAAATCTAGCTTCCTATATTTGTACTAAACTTCCTCTGATACCAACTATAATTCCCTACATTAGTTACCTAGAGTTGGTGCATTATAACATAACATTGTCATGATCACAAAAGATCAAGTATCGAAACACAGATTAGTTTAGTGTCCTTGGAAATACTAGATACATTCATAAGTTTTTCATTACAATATAAAATGAAAAACTACAACAACATAGTCCCCATAGGTTGTACTCATATCCCTTATACTATCCCTGCAGGTCAGTCATAATATACTTCTTCGCATCCTAGGAAAAATAAAACATATAAAGGGGTGATCTCAGATGCTCAGTAAGAATAATAATATAGCAGAAACTTTTATAAATAAGCATAAACATTTAAGGCAATGTAAGACTAGAACAAAATCCTTTTAAATTTCAACTTCAGAATAATATGGAAAATATAAAATCAAATAATGTCATTTATTTATTCACATGGATATTCTACTAGTCAAATAATCACATGAAATATCATTAGCCACTTTCATAATGATGAAATGTATAATGCCAGAGTTCATAACCACATACTCAAGGCCTTGTTCCAAGACTACAAATAATATTTGGTCAAGGACTTGTTCCTAGACACTAGTTTGTCCCATGAGACCTACTGATGCATAGAGGACCTATAGCGGGATCCATCCATCACTTACTATGTCCAATTTGTTCCTCATATGAAAAGGTTCAAACATAACATAAACATTCGTATTAAAACTAGAATATGAAATGTCAGAACATTCTCCATAAACCATGAAAGGTGTGAAAATAAAAAATCCATAGTAAAACATATCACAAAACCTTCAATACAATATAGAAGTTTTGTATCATAATAAATCAACTTCAATTAAGCTTAAAATCCATCAAAGTATGTTGACATAGATGAAATCAAAAAAAATTAGAGAAATATCTCTTTTTATTTTGAAATCATTTAAGAGTCACGTAATTATAAAGAAACCATTTATTTTGAAAATATTCTTATAAGCTTGTAAGGGAAGTTTATACGATGTTATAACAGTGGAAAATAGCCACACCCACCGTATAAGTTAAAAAACAATCTTATCTTAATTTTGTCGAAAAGGTCATAAAGTACCTTGTTTGGAAAACGACGGAAAGATTCCTTTCAAAACATATAAGGTCATATAAGGGTATAAATGACTTTAACCCATTGTCTAGTAAATAGTAAAAATGTTTTGTAATACATTTTTAAGAAACATGGATGTTGATGATAAAGAGGTCCCAGTAGATACTTACGTAAAAACAATCTCAGATAATAAAGAGGTTGTGAAAGTAACCCTTAACTTGTACTTTTCTTTGGTCAAGGGTACGTTAAAATCTTGTGTAATAGTTAAATAATTTTTATTAAATTAAACAAGAACTATGTACATAAATATTATATCATATATGATCTTATAATATTGCTTTGTTAATGATATTTCAGTAGTATCATCGTTTCGGGTGTTAACTGATTCATTTTCCTTTATATGATTTGTTACGTAAGTAATGTTTTTTATGAATAAGATGTATATTATTCATATTCAGAATTATATTAAGTCTTTAAACATTATTTTTAATCGTCAAATGAAAATTATTCTTGAATGGATATGATGAGGAATGAATCTCATCACGTTCGTGGAGACGGTAATCCGTACGTACGCACGAGTGACAATTTAATTATTTTGATATTAAAATAATATATAATTGGATGTTATATCATATATACATAATCATTATCATGTTATATTTATTATTTAAATCATTTATAATCTTTATTATACCCATCCAAATGATGAAGCGTTTTAATAACAAACTACACCACGACGTGGAGACGGTAATCCGTACGTACGCACATATAGTGACTTTGTCATTTATAGAATGGATAAAATAAGGAATATGGTTGTCAAATTTTTATAATAACATCAAATTATATATAATATACTGGATTTATTATTTTATAATGGAAACAACAAATAAAGAGGAAGTGGAAGAAGAAAATAACTTGAAAGAGGTGATGAAATATTTACCTCTTCTTCGGGTTCTTCCTTTTGATTTGATCAAAAGGGATTATTAGGTTGGCTTTATGACTAAAGGAAGGCCTCTAATATGAAGGGAGTATAGTTGAGAGGATATTTGGATAGGGTTTGGCTGATCCAAATGGCTATGAAGGTGTAAATTTGAGATAAGGGGAGGTACCCTTTTATATGAGAGGTGAGGGTCACTTTAGGAAAAGATTGAAATATTATTTTATAATAAAATCATTTTCGGTTTATAATGGCTCCAAAATGATTTATTTCGAGGATAATGAGGATATGGGTCTAAAACCACTCAACCAATATGTTTCAAATAGGTTTGGGTTACTATATTAACTTTATATTTTAGATTCAACTCTTAGTTAAAAAGTTTGACATTTACCATGTCTCTTTTTATTTTTATATTATATGGTTAATAAACTTATTATAAACTTCCATGAGAACCTAAAGTCGTTAATTAATGACATATATAATATTATTTAAGACCTTTCACCAAAACTTATATTTTTAGGAATACAATATCAATTAATAATATAATATTTGTTTTAAAAACTCTTTTATGTCAATTTTGACACTATTTGGTATTTTGTTTTTTCTAATTTCATAACAGTATTATTACTTCAAAAAAATTCATTTAATCAACTCTAACATATCATATTAACCTATAAAATTAGTGTAATTCATAAACAGTCTCAAATTACATTTATTTTGGTATTTATAATATCAATTAGTTTAATATTTCATTAATTTGGTAATTACTTCATCATCATTGTGTCATAAATAAATCAACTTATTTAATGTCTAAAAATTATAAATAAAATACCATTATGTAGAAAATATTTTTATATTTATAATTAATATTTATAGTCTAATTTATCTTATGTGTAACCCTATATTAAAAATGTTTTAGTTATAAAACTTTGAATTTAACACTTTTAACTCTTCTTTGAATTAAATAATAATAAATGTCCTAATCTAATCCAGGCAGACTTAAAGGATCATATTTTATTACTAAGGTATTTTTTGGTCGAATTACACTTATCCAATAGAATTATGACATGTTTTAGGGTAATAATAATATCATTTTACCTTTAATTATCCTATTTACTTTTAACCATGGTAAATAAAAGTCGAAAGTTACTATTCACCAAAAAATATTTTTATCATATTGAACCACATTTTACTTACTGATATCAACCCTGTCTCTAGGATTTTTGAAATTCACTTCACATAAGTAGTAAAATTAAGTTTTATACAAATTTGGAAATGATCCTAGGAGGTGGGTAAAAGACGGTAAAAAGTTCGATAAAATTTTATATATCTAAACTCATTATAAAATGAATACAATGAATTATATTGAACTTATATAGGTATTATGTATCTATTTTGACCTAAAATAAATTTAAATAAAATAAATAATTATTTAAATAAAAATTCAGTTTTAAACAATAACTCAATGTTTTCATTATTCATCAAAAATTAAAAGTTTTCAAAAAAATAGAAAAAATTCACCTTAAGATTATTTTGATATTCCGAATCCAAAAATGAAGTCCATTTTGAAAGATAAAATTTATAAAATTTAAAAAATTAAGTATTACTATTCATAACGGCTAGTTTGATTGGTCACGGTGTGTTAGAATCTCGAAGTTAAACTATTGCATTATTCAATGGGAAACGTATCATGGAAGCTTGGGGTGTTACATTCTTCCATCCTTCAAATAATTTCATCCTCGAAATTTCTAGAATATTACTGCATAAAAAGATTTGGGTGGTTCTTCATCATAAGTTCCTCGGGTTCTCACATTGCCTCTTCCATCTTATGGTTTCTCCACAGAACTTTTACTAGACTAGTCGTCCGGTTTCTCATCACCTATTCTCTTGTATCAAGAATTTTGACAGGATCTTCACAAAAAGACAGATCAGGTTTCAGTTCTATTTCCTCATAGGTGAGTACATGCATTGGGCCATGCATGTATTTTCTCAATAGTGATACATGGAACACATCATGAACTTTGGAGAGGCTTGGAGCCATTACCAACCAGCAAGTTACATCCCCAATTCATTCTAGAATTTCAAAAGGTCTAATGTACCTAGGACTTAGTTTACCCTCCTTACCAAATCGTATAACTCCCTTCCATGGAGATACCTTCAAGAAAACATGATCTCTTACCTGAAATTCAAAATCCTTCCTTTGGTTATCGCCATATCTCTTCTACCTACTTTGTGTTGTTTTGATGTGGGTTTGGATAACCTTCACCTTTTCCATTGGTTCCTCGACAAGTTCTGGGCTGACAAGTTTTCTTTCACCAACATCATCTCAAAAAGTTGGTGTACGACATCTCTTTCTATATAACGCTTCATATGGTGCCATCTGAATACTTGAATAGAAGCTATTATTATAGGAAATTTCTACCATAGGTAAATATTGATCCCACATACCATGAGAGTCAAGTGAGAAAGATCTAAACATTTCCTCAAAGGTTTGAATAGTTCTTTCTGTTTGAATATCAGTTTGAGGGTGGTAGGCAGTGCTTAAATGAATTTCAGTATCCAGGGCTTTCTGAAGACTTTTCCAGAATCTTTTTGTAAAATGGGGATCATGATCAGAAAAAATCGATAGGGGTACACCATGGAGTCTTACAACTTCATTAATATATAGTCTTGTTAAACGTTCAAGTTGTAAATCTTCTCTTGTATAAAGAAAATGTTCTCACTTGGTAAGACGATCAACAATGACCCATATTGCATCATTCCTTCTAGGTGTCTTTGGTATCCCCATGACAAATTCCATCGTAATATTATCCCATTTTCACTCAGGTATGGGAAGAGGTTTCATGAATCCTCCAGGCTGTTTCCTTCCAAGTTTTACTTGTTGACAAACCATACATCGTGACACAAAATCAGCAATCTCCATCTTCATGTTGTCCCACCAAAAATGTTCCTTCAAATCTCTATACATCTTAGTGTCATCCGGGTTTGTAGAGAAATTGGAACTATGAGCATCATCCAACAATTCCCATTTGATATCTGGTATGTTAGGAACACAAAGTCTCTTCCCAAATTTAAAAATTCCATCTTCATATATGAAGTCACTCAATCTCCCATCGTTCACAGCATTAATTTTCTTTTGAAACTCCTCATCATCTACCTGAGAACTTTTTATCCTTTCTAGTAAAGATGTTTTGGAAACTATTTGAAAATGTATTGATGTTTCACCTTCCATGATTATTCTCATATCCATTTTTACTAGATCCATGAAAATAGTATCCCTTTAAACTCTAATCTTGTTCAAAACTCCATGATCCTTTCTTGTCAAATCATCTGCCACCTTATTTTCCTTCCTCGGGTGGTAGTGTATTGTGCAATCATAATCCTTGAGTAATTCAAGCTATCTACTTTGCCTCATGTTGAGTTATTTCTGTGAGAAAATATAATTCAAACTCTTATGATTAGTATATATCTCACATTTTTTAATATAGAGATAATATATCCATATCCTCAAAGCAAAGATTACAGCTTCTAACTCAAGATCATTATTAGGATAGTTTCTCTTATGAATTTTTAGTTGTCGTGATGCATAGGCAATAACTCTATCATTCTGTATAAGGACACAACCAATTCCTTTCTATGAAGAATCGCTATAAATAACAAACCCATCATTCCCTGATGGTAGAGTCAAGATAAAAGCATTGTATAATCTTCTCTTCAATTCTTCAAAACATTCTTCACACTCTTTTGTTCAAACAAATTTAACCCATTTATGTGTGAGCTATGTTAATGGGTAATCCAACTGAGAAAAATTCTAGACGAAACATATATAATAACCTACTAAACCAATAAAAATGCGTACCTTAGTTATAATCGTCAATGCTATCCATTCTTGGATTGCCTCGGTCTTTGAAAGATCAATAAAGATTCCATCCTTGGAGACAATATGGACAAAAAAAGAAATCTCCTAAAGCAAGAATTCACACTTACCAAATTTCCCATATAATTCATTTCTTCTAAGAGTATTTAGAATTATTCGTATGTGATTTTCATGATCTTCATAGTTTTTGGAGTATACCAAGATATCATCAATAAATAACAATATAAAGTAATCAATATATTCCTTGAAAATTTTATTCATTAAATCCATGAAGACAAAGGGTGCATTAGTCAATCCAAAAGGCATTATTGTAAACTCAAAATTCCCGTACCTGGTTCGAAATGTTGTTTTCGGAATGTCTTCATTTTTCACACACAAGTGATGATATCCAGATCAAAGGTCAATCTTTGAAAAATATTGAGCTCCATGAAGTTGGTCGAATAAATCATCAATGTGAGGTAGGGGATACTTGTTCTTTATTGTTATAGCATTGATCTCCCTGTAGTCAATGCACATCCTCATAGATCCATCTTTCTTCTTAACAAAAAGAACAGGGAATCCCCATGAAGAAACACTAGGGAGAATAAATCCCTTATTACTCAATTCTCTAGTTATTTCTTTTGTTCCACTAATTCCATAGTGTCCATTCTATAAGGGGTCTTCGATATGGGACTTAAACCTAGAATTAAATCAATGGAAAACTCAATTTCTCATTCTGGAGGATGTCCAGGTAAATCTTCTGGAAACACATCAACATATTCTTGCACAATAGGTATGTCCTATATTTGAACATTCCTTTCCTCACCCATAATTATTTCACTCTCTTCCTCCATAATAATTGAATTTAGTTGGGCTACTGGGGGTGGATCTAGATAAGAATTAGGTGGTGACGTTACTGCTCTAAAGATAAGGTACTCCTTATCATCATCGAGAATTGTAACCTACTTCTTCTTACAATAACTTTTCGCATCATGGTCCAAAATCCAATCCATAAAAGGATTATATCAAATTCAATCATGGGTATGATGATGAGATCAGCAGATAAAGAAAATTTATATGCCCTAATGGGAACTGATTCACAAAACTTTGTTGCAATGATACTTCCTTTAGGTGTTTTGATAGACAACTCCCTTGTTAAGTCAAATTGAAGATATCTAATTTTCTTAGAAAACTGGGAAGATATGAAACAATGCGATGATCTAGAATCAAATAAAGCATTTTCTAAACCTGGGGAAACCATTAAATTACTTTCCACCATGCCTTTCGGAACTTCAACCTCAGTAGTAGTGATAGCATAAGCTTAGCCTTGATCCCTTGGCATTTTCTAAGGTAATTTTCCTTGGCTCTTAGGACATTCATTTGAATAATGCCTCCTTTATCTACAATTGTAGCATTCAACATTAACATCCTATTTCTTCCCCTTGCAATCACGATTTTAGTGGCCTTTTCACCACATTTGTAATAGACTCTCATTCCCTTCAGGTAAGTATCGGGGTATTTCTTCCCACATTTACTACAAGATAGATATTCAATTTTTTTCTTCTTCCCCTTATTTCTATTTCCATAGTGTTCAGTAGATCTCTTCTTATCTTTCTTTTCTTTAAAGTCATAAGACTTAGAGAATTCCTTTTTTTTCTTGATAGCACATGAGAAAATATCTTTGTATGACAAGAAGGATTGTGAGACTAATTCTCACCGGAAAAATGGTTTTAACCCATCGAATAATCGATCAATCTTACTCCTTGTGTTATGTATATAATCTGTTTCATGCCTTAATAACCTTGTAAAGTTAGCCTCATACTTTGCGAAATTCTCATCCTCTTTTTACCTCAAACTCAGAAATTGCCTTTCCATATCTTCTCGATGGTCATGAGGAAATTATTTTTCTAAGAAAATCACTTTAAACTCTCTCCATTACATATTTGATACGTCATCATCTTCCTTTGTGTTTTGAATCAATGACCACCATTGATCTGCATCTCCAGTGAGGCGATAAACTGCCATGACAACTTTTTCCCTTTCACTACTCCCCAAAGCGTGAAATATTTTCTCTAAGGAATTTATCCATTGCTCAGCTACTAATAGATTTGTACTCTCATTGAATGTTGGTGGTTTTTGCCTCATGAATTAGTCTAACATTGATCCTCCATGTTGTGGATCAGGGTGCTCCATACTGGTATGGTTATTTTTCATAACCTGAGTGATTTTTCCCAGTATGGTGATAAATTGATCAGCACCAGTTGCTTCACTAGCTCTACTATAATTTTCTTGAGTTGGAGGAAAATCCCTATATAGATTACATGCATTGATATATTTTCCATTCCTTCCACTAGGCACCATTTCTAAACAATGGCATACACTAGATTAGTTTATGAATCGCAATACATAATTCCAAACTTGTAAAATAGTTAACCTAAATTTAACAGTTTATAGATATAATCCATAATCATAAAAAAAAATTTCTTTGAGGAAGTATATACTCATAAACTCTTCATAATGGTTTCTAAAGAAAATGAGAATTATCCAAAGAATATACCTCGGGAGTGTTGTAACCAAGAGTGTAGCAAGGCCCATTGTCATACACCAGTTCCCGTTCGAGTCTAGATCATAGCGGTGTTTTGGGGTTTTACCCCTAGGTACATCTGTTCCAGAGCCGCCTCTACCTTATCCTATCCATACAAGGATGTATTTCTTGGAAAACTCACAAAATCTCTACAATAAAAAAATTCTAAGAAGTTATTCTATACTAATCCTCAAAGTCTATCATTGGATAATGTGCTCTAATCATAGTTTTTCAAAATATAGCTTCCAAGGTATGTACTAAACTTCCTATGATACCAACTGTAACTCCCTGACCCTAGTTACCTAGAGTTGGTGCATTATTACATAACTTTGGCATGATCACAAAAGATCAAGTCTCAAAAGACCGATTAGTTTAGTGGCCTTTGAAATACTAGATACATTCATAAGTTTTACATTACAATATAAAATGAGAAACTACAAAAAAAAATAGTCTCCATAGGCCGCACTCATATCCCTTATACTATCCCTGTAGGTCAGTCATAATATACATCTTCGCATCCTGGGAAAAATAAAACATAGAAAGGGGTGAGCTCAGATTCTCAGTAAGGATAACAATTTAGCATAAACTTTCATAAATAAGCATAAACATTTAAGGAAATGTAAGAGTATGGGGATAAGGGAATGATGTATCCCTTCTCTCCTAGATTTCCCCTCTCGCTCTGGGCTCCATCTTGGGTTTCCTCCTGAAACCTTCTGTTGTGGGGTCAACAGTGTGTTTGAGCATTTCTTTTCTTCCTTTCCTTCCTCTCCTTCACTCTTTTCACTAATTACAGACCTCTCCATGCGATTTAGTTTCAAATCATGACTTCTTTGTCATATTTATTCTTCCATAGTGGTGCGTCTATCTTGGATTTTTTTTCTCCAGGGTGGTTTATCTTGGTCTTGCTGAAGGTTATCACTGTTGAAGCCCTCGGCTACTTCTTCCCTGCCCTGACCTCACATTCCACTACACCTCTCCAAGTAGGAGTTGGATCAATGGAAATACAACAGTTTTGGGTTAATTGGTTTGACGATCATCGGTTTTTTCAGGTTTTCATGTGTTGTCTTGATCTGGATCTTGTTTTGGCTTTTGGAATCAGTCTCGCCATGCTGTTTTGGAATCCTCGGTGCTCAAATCCATGCCCTGAACACAAGTCCTTCTTCTTCTCTCCGAGTCAGATCTGAAGTGGTGGTTCCTCAGAGGTTTTGGTAGGTGGGATTCGGTGTCCCACGGTGCTCCTTGCGCGGTCTGTTTTGATTTTTGGTGAAGGTTTATTCTCTCCTTCTTTAGCGGTCGATCTGCTCTAGGATTGCTCAATGAAGGTTATTATGATCTTTATGTTTTGGTTGTGTTCTATTTTGATTATGGTGGTGGTTGTGGATGATGTTCATGATGGTGTCGTGCAGTTGATTTCACGGTCTTATGTGGTTATTTAATTCTGTATGGTGGTTTGGCTATTTTTTATTTGCGATGACATGTGTATGTTGTTTCACGGTGGCTAAGACGATCTCTAAGGATCTCCAGCGACTAGTGTGAAGTTATGACGGTGATGACGGTGGGGGTTCTGTATTTTTCAGTGAACATTTTTTATATGGTTTCTATGTTTTTTTAGTTTCTGGTTTCTGTAATTTATGGACGACGACGACAAGATGATGATGTTTCACAGCGGCTCGATGGTCCTGAATGGTCACTGGCATTTAGCCGGCGACGTCGATGGTGGTGATTGGATGGTGTTGACAACTGTGACAGGGGTGATGTTGGAGGCTGATGATGGGACTATTCTCTGGGTTTTTGAATTTTGAATTTTGAATAGGGAATGATCTGATTTTTTATCCCATTGGTTACTGCTGATCCAAAAAGTGGTTGTTTCGAAAATCAAGTAAAAAACAAATTTTCAGTCAAAAAAAATTCAGGCAATGTAAGAATAGAACAAAAGCCTTTTAAACTTTAACTTCAGAATAATATAGAAAATATAAAATCAAATAATTCCATTTATTTATTCACATGGATATTCTACTAGTCTAATAATCACATGCAATATCAATATCCACTTTCATAATGATGGAATTCATAATTCTAGACTTTATAACCACATAGTCAAGGGCTTGTGCCATGATTACAAATAAGATTTTATTAAGGACTCGTTCCAAGACACTAGTTTGTCTCATGAGACCTACTAATGCATCAAGGAGCTATAGCAGGCTCCACTGGTCACTTACTAAGTCCAATGCATTCCTCATATGAAAAGGTTCAAAAATAACATAAACATTCGTATTAAAACTAGTATACTAAATGTCAATAATTTTTCCAAAAACCATGAATGGTGTGAAAATAACACATCCACAGTCAAACATATAACAAAACCTTCAATATAATATGGAAGTTTTGTATCATAATAAATCAACTTCAATTAAGCTTAAAATCCATCAAAGGATGTTGACATAGATGAAATCAAAACATTTTTTAGAGAAATATATCTTTCTATTTTGAAATCATTTAAGAGTCACATAATTATAAAGAAAACATTTATTTTGAAAATATTCTTATAATCTTGTAAGGGAAGCTTCGATGATGTTATAATGGTGGAAAATAGTCGCACCCTCCGTATAAGTTAAAAAAACATTCTTACTTTAATTTTGTTGAAAAGGTCATAAAGTACCTTGTTTGGAAAACGACGGTAAGATTCCTTTCAAAACATATAAGGTCAAATAAGGTTATAAATTACTTTAACCCATTGTCTAGTAAATAGTAAAAATGTTTTGGAATACATTTTTAATAAATGTGGATGTGCATGATAAAGAGGTCTCAGTTTATACTTACGTAAAAACAATCTCGGATAATAAAGAGATTTTGAAATTAACCCTTACCTTGTAATTTTCCTTAGTCAAAGTTAAATTAACATCCTCTATAATAGTTAAATCATTTTTATTAAATTATACAAGAACTATATACATAAATATGATATCAAATACGATCTTATAATATTTCTTTGTTAATGATATTTCAGTAGTATCATCAGTTTGGGTGTTAACTAATTCGTTTTCCTTTATATGATTTGTTATGTAAGTAATGTTTGTTATGGATAGGATGTATCTTATTCATATTCAGAATTATATTAAGTCTTTAAACATTATTTTTAATCATAAAATGAAAAATATTCTTGAATGGATACGATGGGGAATGAATCTCATCGCGTTCGTGGACACGGTAATCCGTACCTACGCACGAGCAAAAATATTGTTATTTTGATATTAAAATCATATATAATTGGATGTTATATCATATATAAATAATTATTATTATATTATATTTATTATTTACATCATTTATACTCATTATTATACCCATCCAAATGATGAAGTGTTTGAATAACAAACTACACCACGACGTGGAGATGGTAATCTGTATGTACGCACGTATGGTGACTTTGTCATTTATTAGATGGATAGAATAATGAATATGGTTTTACCATTTTTATAATAACATTATAGTATATAGAATATATTGGAATTATTATTTTAGAATGGAAACAAAAAATAAAGAGGAACTGGAAGAATAAAAGAACTTGAAAGAGGTGATGAAATATTTACCTCTTCTTCAAGTTCTTACTTTTGATTTGATCAAAAGGGCTCCTTAGATTGGATTTATGAATAAAGGAAGGCCTCTAGGATAAAGTGAGGACATTTTTGAGGATATTTGGGTAGGTTTTGGCTGATCCAAATGGCTTTAAAGGTGTTAATTTGAGAGAATGCGAGGTTTCCTTTTATAAGAGAGGTGAGGGTCACTTTAGGAAAAGATTGAAATATTATTTTATAATAAAATCATTTTCGGTTTCTAATGGCTCCCAAATGATTTATTTCTAGTAAAATGTGGTTATGGGTCAAAAAACACTCAACCAATAGGTTTTATACAGGTTTGTGTCACTATATTAACTTTATCTTTTAGATTTAACTCTTAGTTAAAAAGTTTGACATTTACCATGTCTCTTTGTATTTTTATATTATATGGTTAATAAAATTACTATAAACTTCCAAGAGACTCTCAATTATTTCATTAATGACATATATAATATTATCTAATACCTTTGGTTGAACCATAGATTTTTAGGAATAGAATATCAATTAATAATATAATATTTGTTTTAAAAACTCTTTTATGTCAATTTTGACACTATTTGGTATTTTGTTTTTGCTAAATTCATAACATCATTATTACATCGAAAAAAATTCAATAAATCAACCATAACATGTCCTATTAACCTATAAAATTAGTATAATTTATAAAAAGTCTCGAATTATATTTATTTGGGTATTTATAACATCGATTATTTTAATATTTCATTAATTAGGTAATTACTGCATCATCATTGTGTCATAAATAAATTAAATTATTTAATGTCTAAAAATTATAAATAAAATATAATTATGTAGGAAATAGTTTTATCTTTCTAATTAATATTTATATTCAAATTTATCTTATGTTTAACCCTATATTAAAAATGTTTTAGTTATTTAACTTTGAATTTAACACTTTTAACTCTTCTTTGAATTAAATAATAATAAATGTTCAAAACTAATCCAAATGAACCTAAAGGATCATATTTTATTCCTAAGGTTGTTTTTGGTCTAATTACACTTATCAAATAGAATTAGGACATGTTTTAGGGTAATAATAATATCATTTTTACCTTTAATTACCCTATTTACTTTTAACCGTGGTAAATAAAAGTCAAAAGTTACTATTCACCAAAAAATATTTTTATCTTATTGAACCACATTTTACTTACTGATATAAACTATGTCTCTTAGATTTTTAAAATTCAATTCATAGAAGCAGTAAAATTAAGTTTTATACAAATTTGAAAATGCTCCTAGGAGGTGGGTAAAAGACGGTAAAAAGTTCGATAAAATTTTATATATCTAAACTCAATATAAAATGACTCCAATTAATTACATTGAACTTATATAGGTATTATGTATCTATTTTTACCTAAAATAAATTTAAATAATTTAAATAATTATTTAAACAAAAAGTCAGTTTTAAACAATAACTCAGTGTTTTTCGCTATTCATCAAAAATTGAAAGTTTTCAAAAAAATACCAAAAATTCACCCTAAGCTAATTTCTATATTCCAAATCCAAAAATGAAGTCCATTTTGAAATATAAAATTTATATAATTTCAAAAATTGGTTATTACTATTTCTAATGGCTAGTTTGATTGGTCGCGGTGTGTTAGAATCTCGAAGTTACGTATAATGAAAGATATTGTATTATTCAAAGGGAAACGTACCATAGAAGGTTGGGGTGTAACATTATTCCCTTATTCAAATAATTTAGTCCTCAAAATTTTTAGAATATTACTGTATAAAAATATTCGGGTGGTTCTTCATCATAAGTTCCTCGGGTTCCCACGTTGCCTCTTCCATCTTATGGTTTCTCCATAGAACTTTTACCAGACGAGTTGTCCAGTTTATCAGCACTTTTTCTCTTATATCAAGAATTTTGATAGGATCTTCACAATAAGACAGATCAGGTTCCAGTTCAATTTCCTCATTGATGAGTACATACATTGGTTCAAGCATGTGTTTTCTCAAAAATGATTTGTGGAACACATCATGAACTTTGGAGAGGCTTGGAGGCATTGCCAACCGGTAAGCTACAGCCCCAATTTGTTCTAGAATTTTGAAAGGTCTAATGTACCTGGGACTTAGTTTACCCTTCTTACTGAATCGTATAACTCCCTTCCATGGAGACACCTTCAATAAAACATGATCTCCTACCTGAAATTACAAATCCTTCCTTCGGTTATCGGCATATCTCTTCTGCCAACTTTATGTTGTTTTGATGTAAGTTTGGATAACCTTCACCTTTTCCATCGTTTCCTTAACAAGTTCTGGTCCTACGAGTTTTATTTCACAAACATCATCCCAACAAGTTGGTGTGCGACATCTCTTTCCATATAACGCTTCATATGGTGCCATCTGAATACTTGAATGGAAGCTATTGTTATATGAAAATTCTACCAGAGGTAAATATTGATCCCACATACCTTGAAAGTCAAGTGAGCAAGATCTCAATATGTCTTCTATAGTTTGAATAGTCCATTCTGATTGTCCATCAGTTTGAGGGTGGTAGGCAGTGATCAAACAAAGTTCATTATACTGGTCTTTATGAAGACTTTTCTAGAATCTTGATGTAAAATAGGGATCACAATCAGAAATAGTCGATAGGGGTACACCATGGAGTCTTAAAACTTTATTAATATATATTATTTCTAAACATTCAAGTGGTAAATCTTCTCTTCTAGAAATAAAATGTGTTGACTTGGTAAGATGATCAACAATGACTCATATTGCATCATTCCTTCTAGGTGTCTTTGGTAGCCCCATGACAAATTCCATAGTAATACTATCCCATTTCTACTCAGGTATAAGAAGAGGTTACATGACTCCTCAAGGTTGTTTCCTTCAAGCTTTCACTTATTGACAAACCTTACATTGTGACACAAAATCTGTAATCTCCCTCTTCATGTTGTCCCACCAAAAATTTTCCTTCAAATCTCTATACATATTAGTGATACCATGGTGTATAGAGAAATTGGAGCTATGAGCATCATCCAACAATTCCCTTTTCTGATCATGTATGTTATGAACACAAATTCTCTTCCCAAATTTAAAAATTCCTTCTTCATATATGAAGTCACTCAATCTCCCATCATTCACAGCATTAATTTTCTTTTGAAACTTCTCATCATCAGCTTGAAAAACTTTTTATCCTTCCTAGTAAAGATGGTTTGTCAACCATTTGAAAAATTATTGATGTTTCACCTTCCATGATTATTCCCATATCCATTTTCAATAAATCCATGAAAATATAATCCCTTTCAACTCTCATCTTGTTCAAAACTTCATGATACTTTCTCCTCAAAGAATCTGCCACCTTATTTTCCTTCCTTGGTTGGTAGTGTATTGTGAAATCATAATCCTTTAGTAGTTAAAGTCATCTCCTTTGCCTCATGTTGAGTTATTTCTCTGAGAAAATATACTTCAAGCTCTTTTGATTGGCATATATATCATATTTTTCACTATAGATAAAATGTCTCCATATCTTCAAAGAAAAGATTACTACTTCTAACTCAAGATCATGAGTAGGATATTTTTTCTCATGAATTTTTAGTTTTTGTGATGCATAGGAAATAAATCGATCATTCTGCATAAGGATGCAACCAAGTCATTTCTTTGAAGCATCACTATAAATAACAAACTCATCATTCCCTGATGGTAGAGTCAAGATAGAAGCATTGACTAATCTTCTCTTCAGTTATTCAAAACATTATTCACACTCTTTTTTCCAAACAAATTTAACCCCTTTATGTGTGATCTTTGTTAATTGGTTATCCAACTGGGAAAAATTCCGGATGAAACGTTGATAATAACCTGCTAAACCAATAAAACTGCGTACCTCAGTTATACTCATCGATACTGGTTATTCTTGGATTGCCTTTGTCTTTGAAGTATCAACAGAGATTCTATCCTTAGAGATAATATGGCCAAGAAAAGAAATCTCTTGAAGCAAGAATTCACACTTTCTAAATTTCCCATATAATTCATTTCTTCTAAGAGTCTTTAGAATAATGATCAAGTGACTTTCATGATCTTCGTATCTTTTGGAGTATACCAAGATATCATCAATAAATACCACTACAAAATCATTAAGATATTCCTTGAAAACTCTATTTATTAGATCCATGAAGACAGAAGGTGAATTAGTCTATCCAAAAGGCATTATTGTAAACTCATAATGCCCGTACCTGGTTCAAAATGTTGTTTTTGGAATGTCTTACTTCTTCACACACAACTGATGATATCCATATCAAAGGTCAATCTTTAAAAAATATTGAGCTCTATGAATTTGGTTGAATAAATCATCAATGTGAGGTAGGGGATACTTGTTCTTTATTATTATATCATTAATCTCCCTGTAGTCAATGCATAGCCTCATAGATCCATCTTTCTTCTTAACAAAAAGAATAGGGGCTCCCCAAGGAGAAACACTAGGGTGAATAAATCCTTTATTACTTAATTCATATAGTTGTTTCTTTAGTTCCACTAATTCCACAGTGGCCAATCTATAAGGGGTCTTCCATATGGGCCTTGAACCAGAAATTAAATCAATGGAAAACTCAATTTATCATTCTGGAGGATGTCTAGGAAAATCTTCTAGAAACACATCAACATATTCTTGTACAATAGGTACATCCTCTATTTGGACATTCCCTTCCTCACCCATAATTATTTCATTCTCTTCCTCCCCAATAATTGAATTTAGTTGCACTACTGAGGGTGGATCTAGATAAGAATTAGGTGGTGACATTTCTGCTCTAAAGATATGGTACTCCTTATCATCATCGATAATTGTAACCTCCTTGTTCTTACAATAAATTTTCGCATCATGGTTCAAAATCTAGTCCATACCAGGTATTATATCAAATTCAATCATGGGTATGACAATGATATCAGCAGATAAAGAACATTTATATGCCCTAATGGGAACTAATTCACAAAATGTTGTTGAAATGATAATTCTCTTAGGTGTTTTGACTGATAACTCCCTTGTTAATTAAAATTAAAAAATATCTAATTTTTTTAGCAAACTTGGAAGATATGAAACAATGTGATGATCCAGAATCAAATAAAGCATTTTTTTAAACATGAGGAAACCATTAAATTACCTGCCACTACGTCTTTTGGAGCTTCAACCTCAGTAGTAGTGATAGCATAATCTTGAACTTGATACCTTGACCTTTTTTGAGGTAAGTTTCCTTGGCGCTTAGGACATTCATTTGCATAATTCCCCCTTTCTCTAAAATTTTAGCATTCAACATTGATAGCCTCTTTCTTTCCCTTGCAATCACGAGCTTGGTGGCCTTTTTCACCACACTTGTAATAGACTCTCATTCCCTTCAGGAAAGTACCGTGGTGTTTCTTCCCACATTTACTACAGGATGGATATTCAACTTTTCCCTTATTCCCCTTATTTTCATTTCCAGAGTGTTCATCACATCTCTTCTTCTCTTTCTTTGCTTTAAAGTCATAAGACTTAGATAATTCATTTTCTATCTTGATAGCACATGAGACAATATCTTCATATGAAAAGCAGGATTTTGATAATAATTCTTTCCAGAGAAATGGTTTTAACCCATAAAATAATTAATAAATCTTACTCTTTGGGTTACGTATATAATCTACTACATGCCTTGCTAACTTTGTAAAGTTAGCCCCATACTTTGAGACATTCTCATCCTCCTTTTTCCTCAGACTCAGAAATTGTCTTTCCATATCCGCTCGATGGTCATGAGGAAAGTATTTTTCTAAGAAAATATATTTAAAATCCTTCTATTAAATATTTTATACTTTATCATCTTCCTTTGTGTTTTGAATCAATGACCACCATTGATCTGCATGAGGCGATAAATTTCCATGACAACTTTTTCCCTTTCGCTACTCCCCAAAGCGTGAAATATTTTTTCTAAGGAATTTATCCATTGCTCAGCTACTAATGGATTTGTAATCCCATTGAATGTTGGTGGTTGTTTCCTCATTAAGTGGTCTAACATTGATCCTCCGCGTTTTGGATCAGGGTGCTCCATACAGGTAAGGTTATTATACATAACCTGGGTGAGTTGTCCTAGTATGGTGATAAGATGATCAGCATCAGTTGCTTCACCAGCTCTACTATAATTAACTTGAGTAGGAGGGAAATTTCTACATGGATTATGTGCATTGATATTGTTTCCATTCCTTTCACTAGGTTCCATTTCTAAACAATAGCATACACTAGATTAGTTTATGAATCGTGATACATAATTCCAAACTTGTAAAATAGTTAATATAAATTAAAAAGTTTATAGATATAATCCATAATCATAAAAATGTTTTATTTGAGTAAGTATATACTTATAAACCCTTAATAATGGTTTGTAAAGAAAATGAGAATTATCCTAAGCATATCCCCCGGGAGTGTCGTAACCAAGAGTGTAGCAAGGCCCGTTGTCGTGCACCAGTTCTCATTTGAGTCTACCTCAAAGCAGTGCTTTCAGGTTTTACCCCTAGGAACATTTGTGCCAGAGCCACCTATACCTGCTCGTATCCATGCAGTGTTGAAATAGTGGGTGCCCTAGACCCAAATATGTAGTACTTTTGATTACCGTAGCATGTGTACAGTTAGATATGCATGATGATATCTTACCATTATAGTGTAGACTTTTCTACATCCACTATAATAATGGTAATTTCCAAAGGTTAGTTGTCGTGTCGAGAGGTTATAACAGATCCCAGGATATAATGAGAACCTTGAGATACAATGACATTGATCTTAAATATATGTTCTATAGTCTAGATACATCTTACTGACTGGACATAGTAGATGTCTGACTATCAGGTGATGGGGGCTCATAAGCATTGAGACTTCTTCTCATGAAGTTCGCACTTGGTGATCTCTAGTAGTGAGATCATGAGTATAGGCCTGCCAATAGGAACACCACATGTTTTGGGTGTCATTGGTTGTTCCTATCTATGGACATGTGTATTGGTCTCTTGAATTGAGACCATTACCAATGTATATCATTTAATTACGTACTTTGATGCAAGGCGAAAACCATGGTAGTAATGTCATGGTGAGGTAGTTTGTATCGGGTGCGTCAGTAGTGGTATGACGTTGGTTAAATGCTCAAGAAAGGATTTGTCGCTTCCAAGTTTAGGAAGTTGTATATCTCAGGCCTGGTTGATCAGGATGGTGCCGCCTTCATAATCCTTTGGCCAAAGTAGTAGAAAGGCAACTCCATCCGGATAGATCAACAAATAATAAAGCAAGATAAGGGAAATGACACAAGAGTGTGTACTACTTTATGGGATATTTAATGAAAAAGAGACTATAGTACACAGTTAGTGTTCGTAGGATGGTAGTCGTTGTTATGATTATCCTTATCTATTTATGGGCCATGACGGGTTGCTAGACCCCGCTCTTGGTCTGTGAATTTTATTTACTGCTATCGAGATAAGGGCCTAGAGGGTCACACACAATAGCGTATTCAAGAATCTGCACCTATTCAGTTGAATAGGTATATGGACATAGTGGGCCCCGCCACGGGGTTCGAGCGTTGTCCAAGTTGACAATCACCAAAAGAATTAAATAAATTCATTAATATTCAAGTTATGAATATTTGGGATTGAATTTATTTAATGTATTTACGAGTTCAGTAAATACGAGAAAATATTAATCGAACGAATATTATTTTAATATTCAAGGTTCGTTTAATATTAAGAGGGACAGCGAGTCGAGATAAAAGGCTCGGATTTTATCACATAATATATTTTATATATTACAAGTATGTGATAAAAATTAATAAATAATATTGACGCAGTTTTAAGTCGTCATAATTATTTATATAGAGAACGTTGATATTAACGGGGGTTGGGGAACCCTACCAGGTATTTATCAACATCTCTATAAATAAGAGAGTAGGCTCTCTCTCTTTTATATGGAATTCACTATTCACTCATTTGCATGGAATGAGAGTTGAGAGACACTCTCTCCTCCCGCTTCTTAGAGAGAGAATCACTCTATCCAAGAGTTCAGATCAAGTTTCTCCTCACGCATCGCAATATCGTAGATGCGATGATCGTCGGGACGTCGAAGACAACGTTGAATCGCCGCTCTAGCACCCGGAGTTCGATGATCGATGTTCCCGCGTTTTTTGGAGGTGCGTGTGGACGATCTAGAGGGATCTTATAATGGATCTTTCGTGCAATGATCATCGTCGACAAGTAGCAGTCAAAAACGGCTTCGGATATGCAATGGGTATGTTTTCGTTTTATTTTTGTGCTATTAACAATCTACGCAAGATCCTCGGACCTTTCCGGGGCTCGGATCGTCGGCGACGACAAGTACCTTCATTGCACCGATGAAAATTTTAAAATCCCCGGCCCACCGGCTTCCGCTGCGGGCCCCAGAAACCCAACAATGGTATCATAGGGATCGCGTAAATTTTCTGATCCTAGAAAATTAATTTGAATAAATAATTAAGTATAGGGTTTAAAATCGGTCATAACCGTTCAAACCACGCGTCGATCCGATCTCAAATGGCCAAGTTATGGCCAGTTTAATTTTTCGGATTAGATCAAATATGCAGTTTGATCTTGGGTACTAATTTTATTTCATCCAGCAGAACCGATCAAGTTGAGATTGGTTCAATTGATGTAATTAAAATTGTGAAAATTATAATTTGTCAAATTAAATAATTTTCACAATAATTATATTATTTTAATAATAATTATTTCATTATTAGAATAATTTCATAATAAAAAATTATTATTTTGTTATAATAATTTTATTATTATTTAATTTAAAAGGTTATCTTTAGCCTTAAGATTAATAATGAAAAGACTTGAAAATCTAAGTATTAAAGTTTATAAAAAAAATGGGTGGAACCAAGACTTAAAAGAAGTTTTCTCAAAAAAAAAGGGGGAGGACCTGTGGCTGGTGGCTACCGCGTGGAAGAGAGCAAAAAAAACAGAGGGGAGGCCGGCTATAGGATTAAGCAAAAAAAGGGTAGGGAGTGGCCCATGGAAACAAGAGAAAGAGAAGAAAAAAAGGGGACCTTTGCAGGGGATTCGAGCAGACCCCCTCCTCTTCTCCCGCGTGCTGCAGCACCGAGCCGCGCCCCATGCATGGGCGTCGGCCCTACCTCCGCATGGACCTACTACACCGGAAGACGCCAGCCGCCCCTCTGCCTGGCCTTCCTCCGCAGGTCGCTCCCCTCCCCTCCGCACAGGCGGCTCACCCTCACCGCAGGAATCAATCACCGGGGGCTGCTGCTCCTCTCCGCCTGCCTTCTCCCTGGCGCGCTGCCTGCGCACCCCAACTACCCAGCCGGAGCCTCTCTTCTGAGCCGCTGCACCCCACTCCTCCACACAGCCTTCCCCAAGGTCGCCTGCACCTCTCCCGGTGGACCAGACCCCAGCCGAGCACCCTGTCGGCCTTCCTCCGGAGCCGCACCACTGCTTTTTCCCTCCTCCCGCTCGAGGAGGTGCACCCAACCAGGCAGCCCGCAGGTCCTCTCCGGCAGGCGCATGAGCCGTAGTGCTCTCAAGGCTGCCGCAGGCCAGCGCGGACGCCACCTCCCTCTGCTCACGCCAGGCCGCCTTTAACCCTCCACCCTGTTTTGCCTCTGACTGATGCCGTTGTGCATGCGTTTTTCCTCCGATTGGGCCGCTCTGCGGCCGCACACAACGGCCCCTCCTGCTGGCCTTCCCCTCTGTCGAAGCACCTTAAACGGCCCACTTCCGGTGGCTCCCTGTTGCGCAGCACCCGCGCCCTACTGAGTGAGGCGCCGCCTCCAGCAGCGGTAGACCACGCAGCGGCTCCTCCCCGGGAGTACCCTGGCCAAGCTTACCCGGCTGCCGCCCGGTCCTCCTAGCGGGCAGGTAACCCCCCGGGCTTCGTTAAAATAATTAATATAATTAATTATTTTAATTAATTAAATTAATTAATATATTAATTGTATGAAATAAATTTTAATACTCAATTAGAATTAATTTAATTTAGATATTAAATTAAATTAATTGATTAATTTAATTTTAAGTATTAAAATTAAATTAATTAAAAGGACCATTAATTAATTAAATTATTTGATTTTAGTAATTCATTTAATTTAATTTTATATCCCTCGTACTTATTTATGCATTTTAATTTTTATCACACAATATTTTAAATTACCTGTCGTCTGGTCTTGAGCATCGACCCATGTATGTCTGCTTTTAAATTATTTATTTAATTAATTATTTAAACTGTGTGCGATGATTGTAATTAATTAAAGATGGTCTGCACATCGTCTATTTTTGATTAAAATGTATAATGACCTACGTGTCCAATTGTTTTTATGTACATTTAATCCCGAGTCCCCCCTCGCCTGTGAGTGAGAGTATTTGTACTTCGGACAAAGACGACGAGCGACGTAGACCCCGCCAAGATGAGGCGGTGTACGACGATGCAAGACGACGCGTGGATTCCACCAAGGTAAGGTGGTACTCCAAGACGTGACGTCGACCCCGCCAAGACATGGCGACACTGCAGAAGACCAGCAAACATACAAGACAAGGGGAAAGCTGCATTTTGAGTCAAGCTTCGACTCGGGTAAAATGCGCTTAGGTCGTTTAGATGCTCAAGGCCAGTCAGGTAGTAGTTTTACCTTTATGCATTTATTTATTATTTTATTCATTTTATAATAGCAGGAAAAATACATAAAATGATAAATAATAAAATGCATAAAGAAGAGACGTTTGATTTCTATTAAAGTTCATTTGTGAGCGCAACAACATAGATGAACAAGATTAATAGAAATGGATTACATTTGTCGAGGAAAAAAACATAAAACCCTCAAAGAAAATATTAAGTCACCAACAGCCTTCCATCATTCAAGTTTGAAAAAAACCGGGTGTTTGAGGTGTCGGTTCATGCCTTAGCTGAGGGTGCCTCTTACTACTGGGGAGTTCTTATTTGTGTGGCGGGTCGACTTAACTAAGATTGCAGCAAAGATATAGCCTTAGCTAGTTTGTTGTAATTTTAGAGGCAAGCATTGAGTAAATCAGTAAATGATTTTTGAAGCTGGGACTTCACTCAACAGATCAAGGAACCACGAGTTAATGCGGTTGGCCAGCCAAAAGCATACCTTGGACCCTCCGAGTAGTGGTGTAGCCCAATCTTGTAGACTATGAGGGAGGTTCGGGGATCTTTGCCACTAGAATACTCAAGAGTATTACGATTCTAGTACAGAGGGTTCCTATAATTCAAAAAATTAGTGGGAGACATTTAATGATTAAATAATCAGTAATGTCAGATCAGGTAATCACATAAAAGTAAAATCTGCTAAAGTATATTTGTAGATAATGGAAAGCAATACCATAATAAAACAACGATAAACATTGGACAAATTTAATGTCCAAACAAGCATGAAATTCCAAGTGTATTATAGGCGCTTGCGCACATTACTACCATAATGGAAATTCAAGGTGCCTGTATCCCAACCTGTTAAGCCACCTCAAGAAGCGAGGGTGTAAAACAGCTTACAGGAGACTCATGATTAAAGCATATGATGGTTCATTCATAATGCTATCATAAAATTCTGATGTTAGTTGTGGTTGCTACATCAAAACTTGATGATCACATGTAGTCTCATCTCCAAGATCCTTTCGAGGTGAAAGTGAAGCAAGATTTGGATGTGATGTTCGCACTCAGTTTTTGTAAAGCGAAAGACGGTTCAAAATCTTTCATGTCATCCCATTTCTTATAAATTTTACACCCAATTACTCTAGTTTCATTTAAAGGTTACAAACGAACCGTATAGAGTATGTGCTTCATTACCGTTAAGGTAGAATTCACCAAGTAATAAGAATATTGGAGATAACGCCATATTTTATTCTTATGGCAAATACATTGAATGACAAGGTGAAAAGGCTTATGGAAAGTTACGCAAAAGGCACCTTAGTCATGACCTTCAATGAAAATTGGTTGGTTATTTAATAGGAGATTATTTTCATAACATAATGAAATAAATTCATGGAAGTTTAAAAAACTGAAATACAAGAAGCAAGATCCTGCTCCTTCTTCAGTTAATATTCATCAAATAAAAGTATTATTTTCTCTCATACTTCTTGGGTATTGAAATACAATATGATTTTCACATATTTTTATTGAGATACAATAACCAAGCAAGTATAGAAACATTACTAGAAGTAAAGTTTCTTCTCCAAGCAGCTGAGAAAGGGTGATTCCTAAGTCAGTAGGGAGAAACACATAACTTCTAATTGCCAAGTGATTGATTCAAATTAAACAAGTTGTGGAGTATAACCAAAAACATTTATCTCATTTACCCATTTGGACATGATGAGACATTATTCCATGTTTTGGAATGAATTTTGTTTGAGGTGATATACTTAACAAATAGTTCACTACTATTTGAATCAATGGAAATACATGATGAATATAAAATGTAAGACCTACCCAGTTGTGGCAATGTGATTTTTTGTCAAGTAAAACTAAAAGCAGGCATCAACTATATACCCAGTATGGTATTTAGGCTCGGCATAGCTAAACACCTATGGTATTAGTGACATCTTTAGTTTAGACAAAGAAACCTTTAGAAATAAAGGTATGTCACAAAGATTTCGAGGTTAGTTCAACACGAGAGTGTGAACTCTTCCAATGAAATATAGAAGTAAAGATACTTTATAATATTCCTTTAAGTCATTAAGGAATAGTGAAGTATAATTTTGGTTAGAAGATATGAGTTGCTTTGGATTAGCAGGCCGAAGAATATCTTGACCAAGTAATCATCGATCATGATAATGTAGCATGGAGTAATTCCAAAACGCATGTTACCTTATCTACATCACCATATTGACGTTAATAAGGAGGATCAATGATAAAGTCTTACATATTAACATTGATCAAAAAACATATAGCATGGATTAATTCCTAAACGTATATGTTATACATCAAGGTTATGATGTAAGTTGTATCAATGTTGCAACTTGAGGAAACTTCCATCATATTTTAAAATGTGATTTGCAAATAACTGCATAAACCCATAACCAATATGCCAACTAAAATGAAAAATGGATATCATAAGAGTCATTGTATGATGGAAAATCTATTATGTCATAGGACATGTATAGATGCAAAGCGTTTGTTAGGATTTAAACAAACATGCATCAAGTTAAACATGTTGTGCATCTAAGGTAATTATCCTAACAATTGCTTAAGATATTACCTAAATACCTAAGATAGAAAAGATGTAGTCAAGAATTAGACTAAATTTCCATACAAGGGTGCACATCTCGATTAGAGATAGTGGGAGCTGAATTGACTTGGACTTAGTCAATGCTCGAGATGCACAAATGGTTGGCATAGGGAACAAGTTCCACAACTACATGTGGAATAGGCATGTTCTAGAGACACATACTACGTAGGAAGAATGAAACCATGGTGATGTTTTTATAGTCACCGCGATCGGTGATATATTACTCATTAAGAATAATAAATCCTACAAGTAAGCAGTATATGGCAACAAGCTAAGATTGACAAGATCAACTAAAATTCAATAATAGATTCCATGTATCAAATTACAAAGGGGGCTTATAAATTGAATAATGCGGTGGGTATTCAAATGAAATGATACATGGATGGTACAAGTATGGTACCAATAAGGCTCGATTGGTTATACCAATTCGGTATGCCTAAATCTATTAGAATTTTACTTGTCATAGCCAAACTTCTAAGATCCTTTTATTGTTCATTCGATGTCAAGTTCATCTTTTGTGGAAGGTGTCTATATGATGCAACCAGAAAGAGATGATGACATCAAATGATGCCAATAAGGGTTGAGAATTACTGAAATCCTATTCTGGATTAAAGTAAGTGACAAGATCTTATAGCATTCATTATAAATGAATCTTTGCCTTGTGTCTACCAAAGGTTAGTGGGAGCGCCAATGTTTTCCAAGTGATATATGTTCAGCAACATATGGAAAACAGTTTTTGATCTTACAGATAAATAAGATCAGGTTAAAAAAAATTCTCCAATGATTGACTTCAAGTAGCAACCTAAATTCTAGGGAACTGGATCCACTCAGGTAGATCCAAAAATTTCTTGGTCCTATTCAATCGTACATATAGTGACATTGTATTGATAAAATACAAGTTGGAACAATTCAAGTTCAGAATTGTTTCCTATGTCACATGGATTAATCTCTCCAGGTTAACATGTTCGGAGCATGTGTAGAGATTAAAGTTGTGAATTGATACCATATTCTTTAGTGATGGATCAATCACATATGCCATAATATGTACAATAATTGATACTGCCAGGATATAATTTATTATAGGCAGATATCAATTGTTTCCAGGAGCACTTCAAGTGATGCAGTCAGAACTATCATCTTGTACTTCGGTGAGTACAAATGATATATACCTGGAATAAGGAGAGGAAGGTATACTAGTTATAGTGGGACAGAAACTAGTAATCCTTATATCAATTCGATCTAGTATCGCAGTTAGGCAAAGGAGATGAGCGAGTCAAGCTCATAAAAACTTATAGTATCCATACCTACAAATACCGAGTACGTTGCAACTTCTAATCTAGCTAATAAGCAGTTATAAAATGCAATGAGTTGTTCTAATTCTTCGATTCACACCTAGTGAGAAAAGTATTATCATAATGAGAATTATGATATTATTACTAGCCAAGTTGTCAAGTTATGAAAATGGAAAAAAGTTATATACTCAGGGATACCCTATCTTGAGAAGTTTTACTCAAGTCGATGAGGTTGCATATAGCAGATATTCCATGTAGTGAAAACGTGGCAGGCCCAGCAGTTAAATCCATTACTCAGCAGAAGCATGGTATTTATCATGTGAGAAGCTAACAAGTTTATTTAGCAAGTTGGATCTAGTGAAAGTGGGAGTGTTGAAATAGTGGGTGCCCTAGACCCAACTATGTAGTACTTTTGATTACTGTATCATGTGTACAGTTAGATATGCATGATAATATCTTACCATTATAGTGCAGACTTTTATGCGTCCACTATAATAATGGTAATGTCTAAAGGTTAGTTGGTGTGTCAAGAGGTTATAGCAGATCTCAGGATATAATGGGAACCTTGAGATACAATGACATTGATCTTAAATATATTTTTTATAGTCTAGATACATCTTACTAACTGGACACAGTAGATGTATGACTATCAGGTGCTGGGGGATCATAAGCATTGAGACTTCTTCTCATCAAGTTCGCACTTTGTGATCTCTAGTAGTGAGATCATGAGGACAGAACTGCCAATAGAAACACCACATGTTTTGGGTGTCATTGGTTGTTCCTATCTACGTACATGTGTATTGGTCTCCTGACTTGAGAACATTACCAATGTATATCATTTAATTACGTACTTTGATGCAAGGAAAAAACCATGGCAGTAATGTCGTGGTGAGGTAGTTTGTGTCAGGTGCGTCATTAGTGGTATGACGTTGGTTGAATGGTCAAGAAAGGATTTGTCGCTTCCAAGTTTAGGAAGTTGTATATATCAGGCCTAGTTGATCAGGACGGTGCCGCCTTCATAAGTCTTTGGCCAAAGCAGTAGAAAGGATAATCCATCCGGATAGATCAACAAATAATAAATCAAGATAAGGGCGATGACACAAGAGTGAGTCCTGCTTTATGAGATATTTAATGACAAAGAGACTATAGTACACAGTCAGTGTTCATAGGATGGTAGTCATTACTATGACTATCCTTATCTCTTTAGGGGCCAT
Organism: Viscum album; assembly: GCA_963277665.1. Taxonomy (NCBI): domain Eukaryota; kingdom Viridiplantae; phylum Streptophyta; class Magnoliopsida; order Santalales; family Viscaceae; genus Viscum; species Viscum album. The sequence continues at coordinate 98,533,231 of OY728130.1, read as the reverse complement.
GACGGGTTGCTAGACCCCGCTCTTGGTCTGTGAATTTTATTCACTGCTATCAAGATAAGGGCCTAGAGGGTCACACACAACAGCGTATTCAAGAATCTGCACCTATTCAGTTAAATAGGTATATGGAAATAGTGGGCCCCACCATGGGGTTCGAGCATTGTCCAACTTGACGATCACCAAAAGAATTAAATAAATTCATTAATATTCAAGTTATGAATATTTGGGATTGAATTTATTTAATGTATTTATGAGTTCAGTAAATACAAGAAAATATTAATCGAATGAATATTATTTTAATATTCAAGGTTCGTTTAATATTAAGCGGGACAGAGAGTCGAGTTAAAAGGCTCGGATTTTATCACGTAATATATTTTATATATTACAAGTATGTGATAAAAATTAATAAATAATATTGACATAGTTTTAAGTCGTCATAATTATTTATTTAGAGAATGTTGATATTAATGGGGGTCGGGGAACCCTACCGGGTATTTATCAATATCTCTATAAATAAGAGAGGAGGATCTCTCTCTTTTATGTGCAATTCACTATTCACTCATTTGCATGGAATGAGAGTTGACAGACTCTCTCTCCTCCCACTTCTTAGAGAGATAAGCACTCGATCCAAGAGTTTGGATCAAGTTTCTCCTCACGCATCGCAAGATCGTAGATGCGGTGACCGTCGGGACATCGAAGTCATCATTGAATCGTCGCGCTAGCACCCGGAGTTCGACGATTGGCATTACTGCGTTTTTTAGGCGTGTGTGGACGATATAGAGGGATCCTGCTATGGATCTTTTGTGCAACGATCACCGTCGACAAGTAGCGGTTGACAACAGCTTCGGATATGAAACGGGTATGTTTTCGTTTTATTTTTGTGCTCTTAACAATCTATGTGAGATCCTCAGACCTTTCCGGGGCTCGGATCGTCGGCGATGACAAGTATCGTCGTTGCGCCGACGAAAATTTTAAAATCCCCAGCCCACCGGCTTCTGCTACGGGCCCCGGAAACCCAACATACATGTATGTATTTCTTGGAAAACTCACAAAATCTCTACAATAACAAAATTCTAAGAAGTTATTCAATACTAATCCTCACATTATATCTTAGGATAATGTGATCTAATTAGAGTTTTTCAAAATCTATCTTCCAAGGTTTGTACTAAAATTCCTCTGATACCAACTGTAATGCCCAGACCCTAGTTACCCAGAGTCGGTGCATTATTACATAACATTTTCATGATCACAAAGGTTCAATTCTCGAAAGAATGATTAGTTTAGTAGCCTTTAAAATACTATATACAGTCATAAGTTTTACATTACATTACAAAATGAAAAAATACAACAATATAGTCTCCATAGGCCGAAATAATATCCCTTATACTATCCCTTCAGGTCATACATAATATACTTCTTCGCATCCTAAGAAAAATAAAACATAGAAAGGGGTGGGATCAGATGCTCATTAAGGATAACAATATAGCAGAAAATTTCATAAATATGCATAAACATTTAAGGCATTGTTAGACTAGAACAAAAGCCTTTTAAACTTGAAATCAAGAATAATATAGAAAAGATAAAATCAAATAATTCCATTTATTTATTCACATGGATATTCTATTAGTTTAATAATCACATGCAATATCAATATACACTTTCATAATGATGGAATGCATAATGCCAGACTTTATAACCACATAGCCAAGGCCTTGTGCCAAGACTATAAATAAGATTTTATCAAGGTATTTTTCCAAGACACTGGTTTTTCTCATGAGACCTACCGATGCATCGAGGAGCCATAGAGAGCTCCACCCATAACTTACTAAGTCCAATGCATTTCTCATATGAAAAGGTTCAAACATAGCATAAACATTCGTATTAAAACTAGCATAAGAAATGTCAATACTTTGTCCATAAACCATGAATGGTGTGAAAATAACACATCCACAGTCAAAGATATCAAAAAAACTTCAATACAATATGGAATTTTTGTATCATAACAAATCAACTTCAATTAAGCTTAAAATCCATCAAAGGATGTTGACATAGATGAAATCAAAAAAAAATTAAAGAAATATATCTTTCTATTTTGAAATCATTTAAGTGTCGCATTATTATAAAGAAAAAATTTATTTTGAAAATATTCTTATAATATTGTAATGGAAGCTTCGACGATGTTATAATGGCGGAAAATAGCCGCACCCACTGTATAAGTTAAAAAAATATTCTTACCTTAATTTTGTCGAAAAGGTCACAAAGTACATTGTTTGGAAAACGACGAAAAGATTCCTTTCAAAACATATAAGGTAAAATAAGGGTATAAATGACTTTAACCCATTGTCTAGTAAATATTTAAAATTTTTTGGAATACATTTTTAAGAAACATCGATGTGGATGATAAAGAGGTCTCAGTATATACTTATGTAAAAACAATCTCGGATAATAAAGAGATTGTTAAATTAACCCTTACCTTGTACTTTTACTTGGTCGAGGGTAATTTAACCTATTTTATAATAGTTAAATCATTTTTATTAAATTATAAAAGAACTATATACATAAATATGATATCATATATGATCTTCTAATATTTCTTTGTTAATAAAATTTCAGTAGTATCATCGTTTCGGGTGTTAAATGATTCATTTTCCTTTATATGATTTGTTACGTAAGTAATGTTTATTATGGATTGGATGTATAATATTCATATTCAGAATTATATTAAGTCATTAAACATTATTTTTAATCATCCAATTAAAATTAGTCTTTAATGGATATGATAGGGAATGAATCTCATCGTGTTCGTGGAGACGGTAATCCGTACATATGCACGAGTGACAATATCATTACTTTGATGTTAAAATAATATATAATTGGATGGTATATCATATATAAAGAATAATTATCATATTATATTTATTATTTACATCATTTATAGTCATTATTATACGCATCCAAATGATGAAGTGTTTGAATAACAAACTACACCACGATGTGGAGACGGTAATCCGTACGTACGCACATATGGTGAATTTTTCATTTATAGGATGGATAGAATAATGAATATTGTTATACCATTTTTATAATAATATCAAATTATATATAAGATACTGGAGTTATTATTTTATAATGGAAACAGCAAAGAAAGAGGAAGTGGAAGAAGAAAAGAACTTGAAAGAGGTGATTAAATATATTCCTCTTCTTCGGGTTCTTCCTTTTTATTAAATCAAAAGGGCTCATTAGGTTGTCTTTATGACTAAAGTAAGGCCTATAGTATGAAGGGATTATAGTTTGGATGATATTTGGGTAGGATTTGGCTGATTCAAATGGCTTTGAAGGTGTGAATTTGAGAGAAGGGGAGGTTCCCTTTTATAAGAGAGGTGAGGGTCACTTTAGGAAAAGATTGAAATATTATTTTATAATAAAATAATTTTTGGCTTCTAATGGCTCCCAAATAATTTATTTAGAGGATAAGGTGCGAACGGGTCAAACACCACTCAATCAATAGGTTTTATACAGTTTTGGGTCACTATATTAGCTTTATCTTTTAGATTCAACTCTTAGTTAAAAATTTTGACATTTACCATGTCTCTTTGTATTTTTATATTATATGGTTAATAAAATTACTATAAAATTCCAATAGAACCTCAAGTGGTTAATTAATGACATATATAATATTATTTAAGACCTTTTTCTGAACCTTATATTTTTTGGAATAGAATATCAATTAATAATATAATAGTTTTTTTAGAAACTCTTTTTTGTCAATTTTGAAACTATTTGGTATTTTGATTTTGCTAAATTCGTAATAGAATTATTACTTCAAAAAAATCATTTAATCAAACCTAACATGTAATATTAACCTATAAAATTAGTTTAATTCATAAAAATTATCAAATTACATTTATTTGGGTATTTATAATATCAATTATTTTAATGTTTCATTAATTAGGTAATTACTGCATCATCATTGTGTCATAAATAAATTAAATTATTTAATGTCTAAAAATTATAAATAAAATTACATTATGTAGAAAATTGGTTTATATTTATAATGAATATTTATATTCAAATTTATCTTATGTGTAACCCTATATTAAAAATTGTTTAGTTATTAAACTTTTAATTTAACACTTTTAACTCTTCTTTCAATTAAATAATAATAAATTTCCTAATCTAATCCAAGTGGACCTAAAGGATCATATTTTATTCCTAAATTTTTTTTGGTCGAATTACACTTATAAAATAGAATTAGGACATGTGTTATGGTAATAATAATATCATTTTTACCTTTAATTACTCTATTTACTTTTAACCGTTGTAAATAAAAGTCAAAAGTTACTATTCATCAACAATTATTTTTATCTTATGGAACCTCATTTTAATTACTAATATCAACCGTGTCTCTCGGATTTTTGAAATTAAATTGACATAAGCGGTAAAATTATGTTTTATACAAATTTGGAAATGCTCCTAGGAGGTGGGTAAAAGACGGTAAAAAGTTCGATAAAATTTTATATATCTAAACTCTTATAAAATGACTCCAATGAATTACATTGAACTTATATAGGTATTATTTATCTATTTTGACCTAAAATAAATTTAAATAAAATAAATAATTATTTAAATAAAAAGTCAGTTTTAAACAATAACTCTGTGTTTTTCACTATTCATCAAAAATTGAAAGTTTTCGGAAAAATACCAAAAATTCACCCTAAGCTAATTTCAATATTACAAATCCAAAAATAAAGTCAATTTTGAAAGATAAAATTTATAAAATTTTAAAAGGTGGGAATTACTATTCATAACAGCAAGTTTGATTGGTCGCAGTGTGTTAAAATCTCAAAGTTGCGTACAATGCAAGCTATTGAATTATTCAAAGGAAACGTATTGTGGAAGCTTGGGATGTTATATCGGTTGTTTGTGAGATGTATTATTTAAATAATGATATTAATGTATTATTTAAGTCATGTTTATCTTGGGTTTCTTTACCCTTGGTATAGGGAATGTGGATGGTGGCACCTTAAGTAAAAATATACGAACTCAGACCATGAAAGAATCAAAGGTTGAGTGGTAGTTGATGAGATTGTTTATTGAGTCACATCTGGATGTGAAATATATTCTTGGATATTTTTTAAGTCACACCCTCCTTAGATGATTGTATTAGGCTAGAGTAGGTACTTGATCTTGACGGTTAGTGTGTAAGTGGATTTATAAATGGTGGGGAAATTTTGATTGATTAGTCATAGTCTCCTGATGATTCCAATTGTTTTAGGAATAGGTGATTGATTACTTTGATCTAAATACAGGAGGTGATGGAATGTGGACATCATTTGAGTTTTTAAATGCACCCTAGTTCTACCAATAAGTTTTCTGATCTCATATACTCGTATTGTTGGCCTCGGATGAAGCAGACTATTTCTGACTTTCTATCTCATTGCCTTACCTATCAAAGACTAAATTTGAGCATTATAAGTTCACAAGATTATTGAAATTTTTTCCCATTCTGGTGTATAAGTGGGATGAGATCTCCATAGAAGTTTTTATTGTCTTTCCCAGATCACTTAGTGGGAAAAATATTATATGGGTGATTATTCAAAAGTTGACAAAATTAACTCATTTTCTTCTTATTAAAGAGTCAACAAAAGTGGGAGATCTTATAAATCTATATGTCTAAGAGATTTTGAAGCTTCATGGTGTGCATTAAACCATCATTTATAATCAAGACCCATGCTTTACATCCCATTTTTGGAAGGGTTTTCAAGAAGTAATCGGTTTTTAGCTAAGATTTATCATGGATTATCATACACATATAGATGGTGAGTCTGAGTGGGATTTTTAGATTCTAGAGGATATGCTTCGATATTGTGTGATTGACTTTGGTGGATCATAGGAGAGAAATCTATTGCTATATGAATATTATTTTAATAATAGTTATCAAGCCTTGATTAAGATATCTCCCTTTAAGGATCTTTATAGGTTTCCATGTCAGACTCTTCTTTGTTGGTCATAATTGGGTGAGCATTATTTTTTGGGACTGTGCATAATTTAGGATATGACCGAAAACAATAGGTTGGTTGGGAAAATATTGGTGATGTATAAAATTTTCCATAAATCTTGTTTCAATCATCATCTTAATCTATTGGAATTCATCATTGGTTTTCAGGTGTTTTTTAGAGTTTCTCCTTAGTTGGGACATCCAATATTTGGAAAGTAGTGTAAGTAGATGTCGTAGTATGTTGGGGAATTTGAGATAGTGTAGTGTCTCCAAAAAGTGGAATGATGGATAAAATTACCATCCTATATGACTTCTATTCATGAGGTGTTTCATGTATCCTAGTTTAATAAATATCATTTGGATCCATTTCATATGTTTGAGTGGGAGGATTTGGATTTGGAACCTGACACCACAGTAGTTTTGTAGCCTATCCATATCATGGATCATTAGGATAAAGTGTTTTCGGGTAAATCTATTTTGTTAGTATTTTTATTGTGATAGTATGGTGGTGATAGATATAATACATAGGATCATGAGGCCTTTATAATAGAGTAATGGTCTCACTTATTCACTAATTAGGAGTGTTGAGAAATTTCTAGGGGAAGAAAGTGACATAGTGGGTAGAATAGAGACACCCATCAAGACATTAGTATGTATTCAATTTGATTATTTATTTATTTTATTTTTTTTAGGAGTTTTAAAGAGTTGTAGGTTTAATAAATTTGAAAAATGAGGAAAATTGGGTTGGTTTCATGGCTATAATATGTTTATTGCTAAATATGAACCCAATTCATGTGTATGGGAGAGGACTTTATAGTAGCATAAGCATAGTTGATGCACAATTCTTCAAAATGTGTGGAAAAACTATGTAAACTACCCTTATATATGGGATGGACCTTCATGGTTATCACATGTTTTGAGAAACCATGTGACCAAACTGTGAGATCTACCCTTAAATATGGTGTCTTTTTTAGTGAAAACTATATTTTTGTCACACGATTTCTCAAACCGTGTGGTCTATCCAGAATTTTAAATTTTGAAATGTTTATTTTTCTCTCCTTCAATGTAACTCCCCCATGAATCCCCTAACCCCCCCCCCCAATTCTCTCAATATATACATCACCAACAGTTTTTTCTTCCTCCTCCAAGCTTCCAAGGTGATCTCCCTTGAGTTTTGGTGGATAAACTTCAAGGTAATTCTAGATTCCTTCTTGTTTTCTTCTTTACACATTTACTAGTTCCTTGTTCTTCCTTTTATTTCTCATTTATTTACCCTAGTTGGACATAGTTTCCAAGATTATATATAGGTATGGTTTTAAATTTTGAATCTCTTGGTTTATAGGGTGTGTGAGTATCTATTTTCTTGAATCTCTTGGTATTTGAGTAATGTAGTGGGGTTGCGACGAGTGTAAGGTGGGTGTCTATATATAATGATCTCTCCCTTTTCATACTCTTAGTGATTGATATTTTCTATGGTTTGTCTTTTCATTTTAGTCTTATAATGAATCATTTAGTATTGCTTTATGTCCATACCTTGTGTTTCATATCTTTTTGTTTAACAAAGTGAGGGTTTTACTTGGTCTCCATTCTAAAACCAATTTTATACCAATAGGGTGTTTGATAAAATATTTAAAAAGTATTTTGACTTCAAATGGATTTTAAAATGAAAATTTGAAATATAATTATGTTTCCTTCATTTATAAGCCTTATTTTCATGTAAAGGATTGTTTATCTATGTGATTATTTGATATTGATATTTTATATCTTGTTGAGAACTTATTTTGTTGGATTTTTATATTTCTTGATATGATTATGTGATTTTATCAATATCATGAGGATTGACTATTGATGATTTTCACAAGGGAAACTTGGGGTGCATATTTGGGTAAATAGATAAGTTCTATGCTAGTTTAGATTACTGCATTAGCTAGTACTCCCAGTTAATATTATTTCACTAGATGGGGGAATGTCACCTAGGGAGACCAAAGGGTAAGATAGGGTTGGGTTTTTATCAGGTTCTCATAAGTTGGCTTAGTATTCCATGAGAAAGGTCTATGTTACACTTTTATTTTATTTGTATGTCCCAATAGTTAGATCCCATGTCATGTATTATTGAGATATATATTTATTCATCTTGTTATTTGATGTATGCATTGCACTACCTTTGTTCATGGTTCATACTTACTTTAAATCTTGGATTGTTTTACTCAAACCAGAGGGGTTTAGAATAGATTTCTAAAAGTATTGTTTTGGGAAACAAAAAGGTTATTCTCCTAAAAAGAGTGTTTTCTAAATATTATTTTCAAACTAGTATTAACAGTTTTAATTATGAAACATATTATATAGATTCATAGTATTATCCTATTAGGATTTTTCCTCACAACCTTCATATATATATGGGTGTATATAGATTTGATTATGTCTGATGTGGTTAAATAGAAAATATCTACATCTCACGATGGTGCTTTTTTATACCTCTTCATCCTTTATGGTAAGACGGTTGGTGGTGACCATGGATCATGGGGAGTTGGCTCATGTGAAGCATTTTTATAGATCCTATTATGGTGTTTTTGGGATGTTGATTTATCGATCATTCATTCCTCTACTTTGTTCTAGAGTTTATGTACTTATATTGTAACTCTCTTTACTTTTTTCTTATAGAGTGATGTTGAAATGTTTAGTTGTATTCTCTATATTATGATCTATTTGGATTATTTTTTATTATTGAAACTATTTATTTATGTGAATTTTCATCCAAGTTATTAATACACCATGCTATATTTTTAGGTGTATTATGTGTTGTGATGTGTGACTTTGAGGTTAAAACCATTCCCACATGTTATATTTGGTACCCTCAGCTATAATTTCTCATGTCGTACGGGTTGTGAAATTCAGAAAAGATTTGAATTTTTTGTCTTGAAATGGGGGATGTCTAAAGAATTAAGAGTAAAAATGGGATTATGATAGTTATAATACATATTGCAGGTGTTTTTAGACATGATTAAAATCCCAAGTGGTGTCTTAGGTTCTTTGACGAATGTCAGAGTGGGGTTGGGGTGGCCTTGATTTGGATTTTTTACATAGGTGACTCTTCATGACATGACGGGTGAGGTTCATTCCATGACAAGGTTCTGATTGAGGGTTTTCATGTAGTTCAGTGAGGAACCTTGGATGGTAGTAAGTAGGCCAAAATGTGACTAGAGAGTTTCATGGTGTGATGGTTTTTTTGGGGGTTTTTCTCTAAGGAAAACACCCATATGCATTGATTCAAGTCATGTATGGGGTGTTATGCCATGGTGATAACCTTTATGTATTAGTTCTAATGAACTTTACATGTTAGGAGTGAGAATAATTTCATAGTGGAGGGAATAATTCCATAAATACCCTTAAGTGTAGGATTTTTCACAAAGGAAAGGACTCTTACATATGGGGATCGTAAACCCTTATGTATTACCATATGATTTTTTGCACGATGAAGGTGGTCATGTAGTGACCCCTAGTCCATGATGAGATGGTTGGTCTAAGGGGGAGGTGTAACAATGTGGAATGTGAAGGTCATGTTCATTAAGAGGAATCCACACACTACTATAAAACAATACTATACCCACAGTTTTGGAAAAATTGTGGGTATAGGTCACCCTTATACCAACACTTTTCCAAAAACAGTGGGTATAGAGTTTAGTTCGGACCACTACCCATGGTTTTAGACAAAACCTTGGGTATATCTCATCCCTATACACACGGTTTTTCAAACCTGTGGGTATAAGGTTTGGTTCAATACCTATACCCATATTTCTCTAATACATTCATGGGTATAGGTCAAACCTATACCCACGGTTTTTCCAAAACCATGGGTAAAGGTTTTGGTTCAAAACTTATACCCACATTTATCTAAAAACTATGTTTATAGGGATGACTTATACCCACAGTTTTGGTAAACTGTGGGTATATCTTTCCAGTGCAAGTGCGGTAAAAAAATTTCCATGGGGAAGAAAAAAATTCTACAGGAAAACCAATTTCCACGGGTTTCCACCTATAGTCTTATCATAGAGGAAGGTTGTAGGGTGGTGTCATGTTGTAACCCATTAGTCAATGCCATAACCAAACCCTAGTCTTGTAACACCCTAAGATTTTATGAAAAATATTCTTTTTAATTTCATTAATGTCTTGTGTTGTACTCTACACCAAAAGGAGCTTTCACAACACGCATCCTTGACTTTCCTTGCATTACACGCAATCGCGACCTTCCTCGATAGCGTGTGTAGTACGCAATAACGAGTTTCACTAAACAACAATATGCTATTAAAATATTATTAAAACTAGCCGTTATGAATATTAATAACCTCTTTTTGAAATTTTGTAAATTTTATTTTTAAAAAATGGATGTCATTTTTGGATTCGGAATATCGAAATTAGCTTAGGGTGAAATTTTGGTACTTTTCGGATAACTTTCATTTTCTGATGAATAGTGAAAATTACTAAATTTTAATTAAAAACAACCTTTTTAATCAAAATAATTAATAGTGATAAATTATTAATTTGAGTGCATTTAAAGTATATTTAGAATATGTTTTTACAATTTAATACAATTTTGATCATTGGATGTAATTTCACATTTAAACCAGACATAAACAAGTGTCAATCTTTTGATAGTTATTATCTCTAAAGAACACGCTATTTGTTTTGATGATGGGAATTAATTTTTAAATTAATTAATGCAAATGATATGTTTTGAATTTGGTAAAATAGACATCATTTTTGAGTTCATAATATCAAATATAGCTTAGGCCTAATTTTTGGTATTTTTCTGGAATCTTTCATTTTTTTGATGAATAGTGAAACCACTAAGTGGTAGTTAAAAAAATGAATTTTTTCATAAAACTTAATTTTACCGATTCTGTGAGGGTAATTTCAAAAATCCGAGAGACACGGTTGATTTCAGTAAGTAAAATGTGGTTCAATGAGACGAAAATAATTTTTGGTGAATAGTAACTTTTTACTTTTTTTTACCACGGTTAAAAGTAAATAGGGTAATTAAGGGTAAAAATGATATTATTATTACCCTAAAACATGTCCTAATTCTATTGGATAAGTGTAATTAGACCAAAAACAACCTTATTAATAAAATATGACCATTTAGTCCCACTTGGATTAGATTAGGACATTTATTATTAATTTATTTAAAGAAGGGTTAAAATAGTTAAAATCAAAGTTTAATAACTAAATCATTTTTAATATAGGATTATACATAAGATAAATTCGACTATAAGTATTCATTAGAAAGCTAAAAATATTTCCTACATAATGGTATTTTATTTGTAATTTTTAGACATTAAATAAGTTAATTTATTTATGACACAAAGATGATACAGTAATTATCTTATTAATGAAATATTGACATAATTGATGTTATAAATACCCAAATAAATGTAATTTGAGACTTTTTATGAATTACACTAATTTTATAGGTTAATATGACATCTTAGTATTGATTTAAATAACTTTTTTCGAACTAATCATTCTGTTATGATTTTCACAAAAATCAATTAATAAATAGTGTCAAAATTGACATAAAATAGTTTTTAAAACAAATATTATATTATTAATTGTTATTTTATTCCTAAAAATCTAAGGTTTGGCCAAATGACTTAACTAAGGTTATATATATTAATAATAAACAACTTGGGGTTTTTTTGGCTGCTTATAGTAAGTTTATTAACCTTATAGTATAAGAACACAAGAAGACACAGTAAAAGTAAAATTATTTAACTTAATGTTAAATCTAAGTGATAAGGTTAAAATAGGAACCTAAACATGTCTAAATTCTATTGGATAAGAGGATTTCGACCCATCCCCACCTTAGAATCGAAATAAATTAATTTGGACCTATTTAAAATCGAATATGACTTTATAATAAAATAATATTTTTGGTTTTTCCAAAGGTGCCCCTCTCCTCCCTTATAAAAGGGCACCTCCTCCCTCTCTTCCTCACACCACTTTGAGCCTTCAAGCTCGGACAACCCCTGCCAAATTCTCTTCTCCACTTCCCTATAAACATCCTAGAGGTCCTTTTCTTATTAAAAGACAAATTTTATTGCCCTAAGAGGAGGACTCAAAGAGGCGCTTCAAAGAAGAGGTAATGTCCATTACCGATTCTTTCAACTTTATTTCTTCTTCCAATTCTTATTCTTAGGTTGTTTTATTATGAAGTAATAACATCAGTATCACTCATATACTGATATGTTATTATAAGTATTAAACAACCCTATTTCACCATTTATCCATCCTACGGAAAACAAAATCACCGCGCGTGCGTACGTACGGAATACCGTCTCCACGTCGTGGTGTAATCTATTTTCCACCACCACCTTACTTGGATGGGTATAATGGTGTACATAATAACTATATATGATTATTGTAAAGTGATATTGATTCTTAAATAGTATAAATACACTCCAATATAATTCCACGATCATGAGAACGATATCATCGCTCGTGCGTACGTACGGACTACCGTCTCCACGACGCGATGAGATTCATTCTCCACGTTAACCATTCATGAATGATTATAAAGTATATATAATAAATAATCATTAAATATATGAAATAATAATGATAATGTATTTATGTGTATATATATGTATGTCATCTACTTAATTCCATTCAACTCAATAAGGAAACGAAAACAACGTTCATGCGTACGTACGACCTACCGTCTCTATGAACGGTGTATTTCTTTCCATTTACTGATCTATTATATATATGTATATTCTGAATATATATTATATATAAATAATTTTTTATATTAGGGAATTAATTAATCATGATCTAATTAATCATATGAATAATTACAAGTCAAAACACGGACGACAAATGAAATGATTTTACCCAAAACGCTCTTTAACATGGAATTTAAAAAAGAACGGGTAAAATAAAGTCATAAGTGAACCATATATGATATCCTAACAATGATTATAGTTCTGGAATAAGTAAATGACATTATTTAAATCATTATACAGGAGGTTCGGACACTTACTAAGCAAATCAGACCTAAGGTAAGAGAAATATCACAATCTCATTTTTATCCGAGATTGTTTATACTTTGAAATTTATTGGGGTGTATTTTATCATCCACATCCATGTTTCCTCAATATGTAATATTATTTATATCCTCCTACAATTTTTTAAATCCAATTTTACCTTCGGTGAGTTTTTAGTAAAATATATGAAAGGAATCTTTTGTCATTTTTCATACGAGGTACTTTTTGGCTTTTCCGACTAAAGTACGAGAAGAATTTTTTTTTAACTTAGATGGCATGAATGGATTTTTAAAACAATATTTCCAAGAATATTCCTTTAAAAGTTTTCAAGTTTATTTTTAATCAACTTATTTTAGTATAAAATTGTATGACATGTTAAAAAAGGAAAAATGTTTTTGAAGTAGAAAGGATATTTTCCTCAAGAATGGAGTTCAAGAGTTTTATCAAAATTATTTTCCATATAAGATAATATAGGGTACTATTTCTATCTCTATTATTACATGGATTTGATTATGTTGTGATTGAAATATTTTTATGAATTCCTTTATCTTATATGAATTGTTTTATGATGTCACGATGTTTAATATTCCCATTTTTATTACATGGGTTATGCTATGATGTATGGTTTATGATTTTGTGTCACACATAAGAATGGTATCATTATGAGATGGGTGGGACCTGTATCTCCCTCCAATGCATTGGGTAAAGATTTTATATCTCATGAGATAGACATGGCTGGAACGGAAGGTTAAACTGGTTCAGTGAAACAGGACTGAAACGAGGAGTGAACTCAATTCAGAAATGGACTTTGTCCACTAAGATAGTCTTGGAAATGAGTCTTGACTAATAAGAAATGATTCTCTATGATTATGTGTGTATGCCACAAAGTTTCATGTTTTGAGTTATGATTATTGGGATTACATTTCACTACTATGTTTTATCCCATGTTATGATATTATGATCTCTTTTGCATGTTAAGATTTCCAAAATGTTATGTTCTTATGAATATGATGTGATTGATATTTCTTTTGTTTACCCTTACTGAGAATTTGAGCTCACCCTTTTATGTTTTCTTTTCCCCAGGATATAAAGAAAGGTTTTAGGTAAGAAAAAAAATGGAATATCTTTATTGGGAGATGTTGAAGATCTTTCACCACGATTAGAAGATTATATTCCGAGTTTCCAAAGACACTAAACTATTATGGTCCTTGTGTGTGTGTTTTTGTAATGTACTAAGTATTCCGCAAAAGTAATGTAATGTCCATGTACGTCAAGCTTAGGGTCTCTACAGTTGGTATTAGAGGAAAGGTGTAGTCAACCTTTGGAAACTAGGATGCGAGAACTTTTGTGAGATCCCTAGAGATATTTCTAAGGTATGTCTAGGGATGTCCCTAAGGTTAAGTATAAGTATAGGTTATAGTACTAGAATTACGGTAACCCAAGATGTTAGATATTTAAGTTACTCCCCCTTTATTATATTGTATTCCCTAGCGTGATTTTTTCCCCTCACACTATTCTTTTTGGGTTTTAGAAAATGGCTGGAAACCAGAAGATTCATGATAATGGAGGATATGACGGACAATGGAATGATATTCTTCATGAGAAACCAAATGAAACGGGATTTGTAAGTCCAAACATCATTATTATTCCTAATCATCAATCTCATAATATGATCAATAATCTCAACTTTGGTAAGTTTCCCGACTCAGATAATAAGAGAAAGATGGAGTTTCATGATGATCATAGAGGAAAGAAAGTTCAATTTCCCTCATGTAAATAATGTGGGAAGAGACATCGAGGAGATTGTTTCAAGGGAACTGAAAGATGCTTTGGGTGTGGAAAAGGACACAAAGCCAGTAAGTGCAAAGGAAAAGGTTCAGTTAACACCATGGATGAGGATAATGGTATTGCAATGACATCAACAATGGTTAAATGTTTTAAATGTGGAATGTACGGGCATTATGCAAACCAATGCCCTAAGGGAAAGTCTCATGAAGAGAATCAGTACGGCCGTATGGGTAGTATTTATGTTAATGATGATGAAGAGACTACAAATGATATGTAAGATGAAAGAATTGTTGAAGCTCGGTCAATGGTTTAATAAGGTAGTGGAATGATTACATGTTTATCAAGTGTAATGTTGTATAAGTAATCTCATGGTACTATGGAATAAAGAGACATCTAAGGATTGTTACACTGTTGTCTTTCCTTGAGTTTTGAAAGTGTATGATTAATGGTAACAGTATTCATTAAAGGTTATTCAGATATTTTTGGAATATAGATGATATGCGCATAATGAAGGTATAAGGAGAAAATGAAATGTTTGACAGTATTCATGAGCTCATGATTGATATAAGGACTAAGTAATATCATGGTTTGAGTATAAAGAATTTTGGTATGTGGAAAGAATTAACTTTTAACAGCATTCATGTTTTCAATAAGGTTCAATGGGTATTCATTTTTTTTCAAGAGAATACATGATTAAGGACTTCGAATGTTTATAATGTGACCAACAAGACATATCTCATGATATATGGGGATCAAAAATGGTATTAACATGCTAGTTGTATGAACTCTTTGGTAATTGTTTTCACTATAATATGAGATTAGACAGCATTATTTTGGATAATCCTAAAGATTGGAATGGATTATGTTGGGCATAAGTTAGTATTGTATAAGGATAGAAGTTTTTTCGATATTATTTATGGGATGTTATAGTAATGTAGTTTTAGAAAAAGGACAACCTGCAGGACGGGCGATAGCCCATCGCGTCGGACAAGGCTGTGGGAATCAAACCCACAACCGAAGTGCGACCAGCCTTTATCGCCTACCACTAGCCTACAGGAAGTCCCTGTTTAGTAGAAACTAGTTTTATTATATTAAGCATTATGATATATGAATTATAAGTCCATTTTAGGAACCATATATAATTAATCTCACTATAGATAGACTTATGTAAGTTTTGATAACTTTTCCAACCTTTTGTTTGAGACAGATGTAATGACCCATCATTCTATCACATGATCTTCTAACACATCACGAATGAAAAATTAAACTTCATTTCTTTAAGAGATGAAGTGGAAATTGTCCAAAGAACGACCAATGGTGAGACTATACCAAAATCACGAAAGTATTTCTTCTAATTCCAATTTCATCAACTTTAGGGAAATGATATTGAAAACCAAAAATGTTGTCCTAGTACTCTTATATCTGATGAATCAGATGGTACCTTAGATCGTCACAAATTTATGGCTTTGTGATTACTGGCTTTTCCATAGCCATGTTCTCTACCACTCTCCATCAGAACATGATGGTTAGATTTCTATTCCATATCCATATTTTCACCTATGTGGAAACCCAGTGATTAGTTTATTTGGGTAACTGTTACGTTTCATACTTTTGTCTTTAAAGATTGGTTTTGGTATTCCTTTTTATGATGTGGGTTTCTATTAAAGAAACTTTCGAGTAGTAAACCATTTATATCCCCAATGAATTTCGAGGGCGAAATTCATTTTAAGGGGGGTAGAATGTAGCACCCCGAGATTTTATGAAAAATATTCTTTTTAATTTCATTAATGTCTTGTGTTGTACGCTACACCAAAAGGAGATTGCACAACACGCATCCTTTACTTGCCTTGCCTTACAGGCAATCGCGACCTTCCTCGATAGCGTGTGTAGTACGCAATAACGAGTTTCACTAAACAACAATATGCTATTAAAATATTATTAAAACTAGCCGTTATGAATAGTAATAACCGCTTTTTGAAATTTTTTAAATTTTATTTTTAAAAATGGACTTCATTTTTGGATTCGGAATATCGAAATTAGCTTAGGGTAAAATTTTGGTACTTTTCGGATAACTTTCATTTTCTGATGAATAGTGAAAATTACTAAATTTTAATTAAAAACAACCTTTTTAATCGAAATAATTAATAGTGATAAGGTATTAATTTGAGTGTATTTAAAGTATATTTAGAATATGTTTTTACAATTTAATACAATTTTGGTCATTGGATGTAATTTCACATTTAAACCAGACATAAACAAGTGTCAATCTTTTGATAGTTATTATCTATTAAGAACACGTTATTTGTTTTGACGACGGGAATTAATTTTTAAATTAATTAATGCAACTGATATGTTTTGAATTTGGTAAAATAGACATAATTTTTGAGTTCATAATATCAAATATATCTTAGGCCTAATTTTTGGTATTTTTCTGGAAACTTTCATTTTTTTGATGAATAGTGAAACCACTAAGTGGTAGTTAAAAAAAATGAATGTTTTCATAAAACTTAATTTTACCGATTCTGTGAGTGGAATTTCAAAAATCTGAGAGACACGGTTGATATCAGTAAGTAAAATGTGGTTCAATGAGACGAAAATAATTTTTGGTGAATAGTAACTTTTTACTTTTTTTACCACGGTTAAAAGTAAATAGGGTAATTAAGGGTAAACATGATATTATTATTACCCTAACACATGTCCTAATTCTATTGGATAAGTTTAATTCGACCAAAAACAACCTTAGGAATAAAATATGACTATTTAGGCCCACTTGGATTAGATTAGGACATTAATTATTAATTTATTTAAAGAAGGGTTAAAATAGTTAAAATCAAAGTTTAATAACTAAATCATTTTTAATATAGGATTATACATAAGATAAATTCGACTATAAGTATTCATTAAAAAGATAAAAAGCTTTCCTACATAATGGTATTTTATTTTTAATTTTTATAAATTAAATAAGTTAATTTATTTATGACACAAAGATGATGCAGTAATTATCTTATTAATGAAATATTGACATAATTGATGTTATAAATACCCAAATAAATGTAATTTGAGACTTTTTATGAATTAAACTAATTTTATAGGTTAATATGACATGTTATTATTGATTTAATTAACATTTTTCGAACTAATCATTCTGTTATAATTTTCACAAAAATCAATTAATAAATAGTGTCAAAATTGACATAAAATAGTTTTTAAAACAAATATTATATTATTAATTGTTATTTTATTCCTAAAAATATAAGGTTCGGCAAAATGACTTATATAAGGTTATATATATTAATAATAAACAACTTGGGGTTCGTTTGGCTACTTATAGTAAGTTTATTAACCTTATAGTATAAGAACACAAGAAGACACAGTAAAAGTAAAATTATTTAACTTAATGTTAAATCTAAGTGATAAGGTTAAAATAGGAACCTAAACTTGTCTAAATTCTATTGCATGATAGAATTTCGACCCATACCCACCTTAGAATCTAAATAAATCAATTTGGAGCTATTTAAAACCGAATATGACTTTATAATAAAATAATATTTTTAGTTTTTCCAAAGGTGCCCCTCTCCTCCCTTATAAAAGGGCACCTCCTCCCTCTCTTCCTCACACCACTTTGAGCCTTCAAGCTCGGCCAAACCCTAACAAATTCTATTCTCCACTTCCCTAGAAACATCCTAGAGGTCCTGGTCTTCTTCAAAGACCAATTTTAGTGCCCTAAGAGGAGGACTCAAAGAGGCGCTTCAAAGAAGAGGTAATGTCCGTTACCGATTCTTTCAACTTTATTTCTTCTTCCACTTCTTCTTCTTAGGTTGTTTCATTATTAAGTAATAACATCAGTATCACTCATATAATTATATGTTATTATAAGTATGAAACATCCCTATTTCACCATCTATCCATCCTACGGAAAATGAAATCACCACGCGTGCGTACGTACGGAATACCGTCTCCACGCCGTGGTGTAATCTATTTTCCACCACCACCTTACTTGGATGGGGATAATGGTGTACATAATAACTATATATGATTATTGTAAAGTGATATTCATTCTGAAATAGTATACATACACTCCAATACAATTCCACGATCATGAGAACGATATCATCGCTCGTGCGTACGTACGGACTACCATCTCCACGACGCGATGAGATTCATTCTCCACGTTAACCATTCATGAATGATTATAAAGTATATATAATAAATAATCATGAAATATATGAAATAATAATGATACTATATTTATGTGTATATATATGTATGTCATCTACTTAATTCCATTCAACTCAATAAGGAAACGAAAACAACGTTCATGCGTACGTACGGCCTACCGTCTCCATGAACGGTGTATTTCTTTCCATTTACTGATCTATTATATATATGTATATTCTGAATATATATTATATATAAATAATGTTTTATATTTTGGAATTAAGTAATCATGATCTAAGTAATCATATGAATAATTACAAGTCAAAACACGGACGAGAAATGAAACGATTTTACCCAAAACGCTCTTTAACATGGAATTTACAAAAGAACGGGTAAAATAAAGTCATAAGTGAACCATATATGATATCCTAACAATGATTATGATTCTGGAATAAGTCAATGACATTATTTAAATCATTATACAGGAGGTTCGGACACTTACGAAGCAAATCGGACCTAAGGTAAGGGAAATATCACAATCTCATTTTTATCCGAGATTGTTTATACTTTGAAATTTAATGGGGTGTATTTTATCATCCACATACATGTTTCCTCAATATGTAATATTATTTATATCCTCCTACAATTTTTTAAATCCAATTTTACCCTTCGGTGAGTTTTTAGTAAAATATATGAAATGAATCTTTTGTCGTTTTTCATACGAGGTACTTTTTGACTTTTCCGACTAAAGTACGAGAAGAATGTTTTTTTTAACTTATACGGAATGAATGGATTTTTAAAACAATATTTCCAAGAATATTCCTTTACAATTTTTCAATTTTATTTTTAATCAACTTATTTAAGTTTAAAATTGTATGACATGTTAAGAAAGGAAAAAAAATTGAAGTAGAAAGGATATTTTCCTCAAGAATGGAGTTCAAGAGTTTTATCAAAATTATTTTCCATCTAAGATAATATAGGGTTATGTTTATATCCCTATTATTACATGGATTTTATTATGTTGTGATGGAAATATTTTTATTAATTCCTTTATCATATATGAATTTTTTTATGATGTCACGATGTTTAAGATTCCCATTTTTATTACATGGGTTATGCTATGATGTATGGTTTATGATTTTGTGGCACACATAAGAATGGTATCATTATGAGATGGGTGGGACCTATATATCCCTCCAATTCATTGGGTAAAGATTTTATATCTCATGAGATAGACATGGCTGGAACGGCAGGTTAAACCGGTTCAGTGAAATAGGACTGAAACGAGGAGTGAACTCGGTTCAGAAATGGACTTTGTCCACTAAGATAGTCTTGGCAATGAGTATTGACTAATAAGAAATGATTCTCTATAATTATGTGTGTATGACACAAAGTTTCATGTTTTAAGTTATGATTATTGGGATTACATTTCACTACTATGATTTATCCCATGTTATGATATTATGATCTCTTTTACATGTTAAGATTTCCAAAATGTTATGTTCTTATGAATATGATGTGATTGATATTTCTTTTGTTTACCCTTACTGAGAATTTGAGCTCACCCTTTTATGTTTTCTTTTCCCCGGGATATAAATAAAGTTTTTAGGTAAGAAAAAAAAGGGAAGATCTTTATTGGGAGATGTTGAAGATCTTTCACCACGATTAGAAGATTATATTCCGAGTTTCCAAAGACACTAAACTATTACGGTCCTTGTGTGTGTGTTTTTGTAATGTACTAATTATTCCGCAAAAGTAATGTAATGTCCATGTACGTCAAGCTTAGGGTCTCTACAGGTCTAGGGAGGCATTCCATGAAATGACCTTTTCCAATTTTGAAAAAACTAAGGGCATAACCATCATTTTAGGTTAGTCCCTTCATGACTTAATGGAAAGGGGCATCAGGAGAGGAAATTTCAGCCGACTCCTTTACTCTGTATTTTCCCCTTTTATTCCCCTTGGTGAGAGGTGTTTTATAAGTGTTCCATTATGGATACAAGTTAATTTATTCCCTTTGTTTTATCTCAATCTTCTTTCCTTTTGTTAACCACTGATTTATGGAGATTCAGGCTAGAGTTTTGTGGTCAATTCCATTGAATCATGGTGGAATTAGGACAAGATGATGGGGATTTTGTGTGTGATGGATGTAGGATGTTATAGGATGATGAATGCATGTCATGTTTTTTTTGTTAAGGGGATCTAGGATCATTCTATGGGATGTTGGGATGTTGTTACTTGAAGATTTGGTTATAGGAGGCTGCTCAGATCTTAAGAGAATGGTCGAACTTGGACGAGGCATAGAAGGTCTTGGTAAGGTAATAACTCAAAATTAGGTAGGTGGTATCTAAAAATATCCTAGAAGTTTATTATTTTTGTGATGTAGCATGTGATATGTGGTCTCATCACTTGTGTTTGATCAACCTTAAATTATAATTGAATTATTTCCTTTAAAATTCTTGTCTATAATAGAAGTGTCTTGGGACTTGATGGATATTTGGTGATATTTTTATTACACAATCATCAATGTTCAAGGGTTTATCCTTAAATATGTGTTATGTGATATAAATAACCTAAAAGGTTATAAATTAAACGAATGGGTTTTATTAGACCTTGAGATTGGTACATTTATTTCCCTCTAAGTAGGGGTGTGTGATGAATGGGAAATGGTTGTACTAGGGGTAGGTTGTGTGAAGAATCAAGTCTCCTTATAGCCTTTGGGGTAGTGAATATGAGTGTCGGGAAAGTGTCCCTTACCTACTATTATGGTGTAACCAAGTGGGAATGACTATATATAGGTTGGATGTGAGAGGACCTAAAAAGCTTGACCAGGGAAGTGAGGTGATTGGGGTTTCATCCCTTCTTGTGTTTTCTCATATGGGATTTCATA
Source organism: Viscum album (assembly GCA_963277665.1). Lineage (NCBI taxonomy): Eukaryota > Viridiplantae > Streptophyta > Magnoliopsida > Santalales > Viscaceae > Viscum > Viscum album. The sequence goes on along the minus strand of OY728130.1, from coordinate 98,511,363 downwards.
TGTGACCATAATTTTTTTGGGGCTATGTTGATGGAAATAATGTTTACTGGGTGATGGTCTTTGACCTAAGGGTTGGGGATGATATAATGGAACTTGTGTGGGGTTTCCAGACCTTGATGTGACCTAGGGAACTATATATAGTGCCTAGTTTTGTGCTAATTTCTTGGAGTAAAACAAGGGGATAACTCAATGATAGCCTAGTATACATGTGGTGTCAAGAACAGGATTTGATCTTGAGATTCTAACCTAGGAAATTTTTAGTGGGTTTGGGTGAGTGTACAACACATGTGATGATGTTATACAATGGTTATTATGGGGTGGTAATCCCCCCCCCCCCAATATGATATATAATTGTTCCAGGGTGGGATATGGAACCCTGGTTGTATAATATATTAAGGTTCCAAGGTGGGATTTGTCCCCCTGGGTGTATGATATATGATTGTTATAGGGTATGATGCAGCCCCCCCGGGTGTATGATATATGACGGTTCCAGGTTGGGATGTGACCCCTGGGTGTATGATATATAACAGTTCTGGGCTGGTATGTATCCCCTTGGTTGTATTTTATATGAGGTTTTTGGGTAGAATATGATCCCTAGGGGAGTATGATATTTTGGTAAATGTTACGGGGTGGAATGTGTCCCCCTAGGCTTATGTTATAAAATGGTTCCATGGTGAGATGTGGATCCTTAGGTAATGGTAAACCGATAAATGTTACCAAGTGAGATGAGGCCTTTTGGTTAATTATATTATAAATAGGTTCTAGGGGAATTTTTGAAGGCCCTAGGTGTATGATGTTATATGGTGGTATGATGGGTAGGCATTATCCAACCCTTATTATGGTTATGAGACTTGATCACGGACATCTGGAACTAGTTTAAGTAGGTATGGTTGACCTCAGGTGTCACCTTAGAATCCAAGTATTGGTGATAATTTACTTATTATGTTGGTGTCATACTGGTCATATAACATTGTGCATAAATTTTATATATGGGTTATGTTATGGACATCATGGTGGTGGCTTACTGAGTTTTACTCACACCTCAATCGGGTGGCCCCATCACATTGGTACCTAAGAATACCTCATGATTTCATGTACAGGTTAGTATGAGGCCTAATATTATAAGGGGAGTTTGATTGCTTGAACAGAGTCAGAAGATTGGATAGGTTTGAGACTTGAGACCATGTGACAATTACTTTTTTGTTTTTGTTTATTTCAGTCTAATTTTCATGTGGTATACCCATAGGATATCTTTTTGATATTTACCTGACTCTATTGACATTAATATAGTTCATTTTTTATATCACGTGATATATTATTATTCATGATGGCATTGGATGTGATGTCTATTTATTTTTTTGGGTATTGTGGTGACTGATTGCATATTATTCTTTCTATTTATTAACTTTTATGTGAGGGTATAGGATCCCCATTATTTCCCCTTAAACCTTCATTGCTAGTCGGAAACCTCTGACATTGAGTAGGTGGCCCTAAGGTCACATAAAAAACCAGTCTAGTTACTATTGAGTGGGTCAAGATGGGATGTTACAAAGTGATATCATGGCATTGTTTTATTTATCTTACAATTTTGGATATTGTATAATGGAAATAAAACTAGTCAAAATTTGTATGGACCATATATTGAGTGTCTATCTAGCACCTTCATGATCTAAAGTCTAAGTTACCAGTGAGTTAGGATTGAGATTCCTTCTTTTTGATGTTATATTTGAGTTGATTCTTAAAAAAATAATGATTTAGATTTATTTATTTATGGTTTCTCTGTTTGCCCAAAGTGGAAGGATTAATGATTTGATGCATCATATTAATCATATAGTTTCACATGATATGTGTATACTTGTGTGTGATTTTTAATATAGTTCTGGAAAAAAAATATAGGTTCTAGTTATTTAAATTTTCAGAAATAACATATTTGGTGTTTTCTCAAATAACACATTAGTGTAATTATACTTAACTGAACCTAATTCTTATGGTTTTCTTTATATTAATCATCATATGGAAATTTCATTTATATATACACAAGTATTTGATTTTTATCCTCAATGGGGTTGTAACAACCTAAAATTGTATAAATAAGATTCCCTTTGTGATTGAATTAAATACCCTATTATGGTTATAGAAAACACATGAACTTCCTTGGTTTTATTATATCTTATCCAATTTAAAAAACCATTAAGCATCATAACTATTGATAATATAGTCTTTGAACAGCGATCGTATTATTAGTATAAATATAGGGTTGTGATAAATCCAATTGACATAGACAAAAGAAGCCATGACCTAAACTAGCAAGATTATACCCTATGAATCCCATTTATCAGATCTTTAGAAAGATATAGCATCATTTTGATTTACTCTTTACTAATCCCAAGATAAGATCCAACAATTAAATCATGATAGAAACATTTTATGATAGAATTTCAATCTCATCAAGATCAAGACCCAAACCATATACGCCAAACCACCCCATGAAAATCTCACCATCACACACCTTAACTTAGGGATTTTATTGGTGTAATATAAGGACTATGTATAAGTACCCTAATATTATTAATATTTATATTGTATTTTTAATAAAATAACGGTTATATTTACTTCTTATTATTGTTACTTTACATAATATTTTGATTTTGATATGATGAAACACAATTTGTATTTTTGGGTAATATACAATTTCAATTAAGACATGAATTAATGGAATTTTGAAATAAATTATATCTTAATAAAATATTATTATTAAATAATTTTATTAAATATAAATGATAATATAATTTTTATGAATTAAAATGTAATTTTTATAAGGGTTCGAAAAATGTTATTGTCGAAAAAACTAACATCTCTCAATAGATGTTGAATCTTTTTTTAAAAGTAAAAATTTACATATTTTAAAATTATTTTGATAAAATAAATATTATTTTTATAATCATCATGTCAAAATTATCAAATACTGAAGTTTTCATAATTTTCTGAGACATTCTAACTTTCAATTAAAAATTAAATACAATATAAATATGTAATAGGTATTAAGACATCATAATGACCCAAAAGTGATGTAATAAATGCTATATAGGATATCCAAGACCAAATATATTTTTTCCATTTAAAATAATGTGTTTTTTAGTTTATTTAATTAATTTTATAAAGCCTTTATGAATCCTCCAAAACCTATATTATATTTTAAGGTTTTAAAATCATTTCTTTAAGAACATGACTCGCTTACACATCACCAAGGGTAATATTTTAATGAGTTCGACCCTTAGACTTATAAAATAATAAAATACACTCCTATTTGGTGGAAACAATGGTAAAAACCATGGTAAGTTTTGTTTTGTTTTTTGATTACTATATTATATAGAGTCCAAAACCTAAATTTGGGAAATAATAAAGAACTCCCCTCACTTTTCCTCTTTAAACCCACCCAATATCCCATTCCCATTCACTCTAAAAACCTTGGAGCATATCCTTAATCTTACCTTCACTCTCTATATCCCTCTCAATGTTCCCTAAATCTCTCAATAATCTCCTCCGAATCTTTTAGAATCACCCTCTTGAGGTAAGGGATCCTCTTACACTCCTCTTTATTCAAGAAACTTCTTTATTTTATGCCTTTTATTTCCAATTCCTAATGTTTAGATATGTTTTCTAACATCCATATTACTATCAATTTGATTTTAAAATTATTATAGACCCATTTAGATCTCATTAAACCATTTTATGAACCATTATGTATTATCATTATGTTGTGGAAATTTCACTGTGCTTTTTCCATGCCAAGCCTTTATGTTGTGAATACCATCGTTATTTCCACTCAAGGGTATTCACCTAGATATACCTATACTTATTTTATTAGGTAATTCCATTTATTTATTCCATAATCATTGATCATGTAATTAAATGTGATGAAATATGTTCTTATGTTTTATGATCTATGTGGCACACTTATGCATGTACATGATATGATTATGATGGGTGCACCCAGAGAGCACTCTAATTCATTAGGTACTGTTTTAGTCTCATGAGATTCCATGTATGATACATGGGAGGTTACCCTAATAACATTATATTATGATTTATTTGTGTTTATAATTTTCTTATTCTAATGATTTCATGTTTAAATATGTTTCCATATTTCCATGTTTCCTTTATGTTATCATGTTATATCATGCCTCTGTGTTCGTGTTTATGATTCTCACCCCTTTTATGCCCCATTGAATTCCCTATTGTCTAAAATGTAATACCTTCTTCATGTTATTCTTTTTTTATTCCCTTACTATATTTTATAGCTCACCCCTTTCTTATGTATGACCATAGGTTATCCCATGTAGTTTTAAGTATAATGGAATATTATGAGCATTTAATGAAGTTTTCAATAATACTGAAGTACCCCTATTTTAAGTTGTTATGTAATCTAACTAATTACTCAAAGACACTATGCATATTGACCTTATGAATTGTATTATGTGTATTATTATGTAATAAATCATGAATTAATGTGTTATAGATACAAGGGTTTCCATAGTTGGTATCAAAGGAAAGTTTAGTTATTTTTGGGATTAGGATTATAAAATTCTACTGAAATTCTTAGAGATAATAGTAAACATAAGAAATCATCCCTAAGTTTTTATAAATTATATATTAATTGGTTTCTAAGAAAATATATTCATATCCGGATACTACAAGTGGATGTGGATATGATATAGATGTACCTAAAGGTAACACCTGAAAACACTACATTGAGCTAGAATCGATCCAGAACGGGTGCATGACAACAGGCCTTACTACACACATGGTTTGACTCTCCAAGGGGATATGATTTGGTAAATTCAAAATCTCATTAAAAACCATTATTAAGGGAATAAAAATTTCCATAAGACTCTATGTTAGTAAATATATTATGGGTAACATAGGTTAAAGCCTAGGAATTCATAAGTTAAGAAAATACATGTCATTTATAAATTATCACATCAATGTTAATAGATTAAAGTTTATGTGTTTAATAGTTTAAAATTAATCATCCCTAAATTTTTCTTTTATTCTACCTAATGGCTAGAAATAGGAGGACCCTAGTAAATAACCAATGTGAAGAGTGATGTGATGACTACCCAAACGATATGTCTAGCCCAATGGGAGTAGGAATCGTGAACCTTGTGATGATTCTCTCTTAGTTTACTTAGGTTATGAATAGAAATAAAATCAAGAGTAACTTCTAAATCCCACTAATAAAGATAAATTTGTAATTGATACCTTTATGCAATAAAGGTCTGTGACTTTTAATGGATTATATGATCCCTTAATCATAGAATAACAGTTTAACTCCATTGAAAAATATTCTCTATTCTTCAATGTTCTGAGCATGAGAAGGTTATATTGGATTTTTTTATGGAAGGAGAAGCTGAACAGTGGTGTAAATTGATCAAGAATACAAATCCATGGAAAGATATCAAAGTGATTAGGTGGAAGGATTTTATGAAAATGTTTTTCAAAAAATATTTTCCTCATACACTAATTTACAATGTAAAGGGATTTCCTTTCCCTTAAGAAAAAAGTTTATGAATCCATCATGGAGTAAGAGTAAAACATCATGATAATTTCATGATATTCCTTTAACTTTGTTTTTACCCTTGAATGAAAAGTTTTACACTTATTTAATGGGAAAAACCCGAGTCTATGAAACCCTAGGGATTCAGGACTTTGATAGCTATGAGGAAATTATCTAATGTGCCCTCAAAGCCAAAATGGAGATCAATGAATCTCAAGGGTCTGATGGGGATAAGAAGTGGATATTAGAGTTTAATTTTTGATATTAAATGGATAAATCTAATAGTGGTAATAAATTTCAACATCCCACATGTAAAAAGTGTAGAAATAATCACCCCATAAATTTATTAAGGTGGGTGAGGAAATGCTTTAGGTGCGAGAAGGAAGGGAACATAGCTAGTGATTGCTAATAGAAGAAACCCACTAATGTAATGGAAGAGAAGAATGATCTGGTAAACCCTCATCTAATTGTATAATGTTTCAATATCAAGGAAAAATGATACTAAGTGAACCATTTTCCTAATCCAAGGGTTATCTAATACAATCAATGCCAATAACCTCAAAGGAAGTAAGGGTGAGAATATTCCATTAAAACTGCTAAGGTGGATCCTAACAGTGAAGTGGTGAGAGGTATGCTAGTTATTCATTAAAGAATAGTGAATGTACTTTTTTATTCTAGTTCTAAACATTATTTTATATCAAACAAGTTTAATAGAATTATTCTAACACCACCACAAATCATGGAAGTAAAGCTATCAGTGAAAATGAAAAAAGGAGAAATTATTTCATCCTAAGTATATAAATCCCCCATATCAAAATTTATGGGTTGAAGTTCCTAGAAAATATTTTGATACTCCCTTTTGGGTAATTTTATGCAATTTTGGGTATATATTGTATTTCATTATATAGATCCAATATAAATTGTAGTGAGAAGTAAATAACTCTCTGTATCCAGAATCATCCTCTGATTCTATACAAGTGCAAGGATGAGGATGAATCTTCTTTGGTATCATTATCTCAATAATGGATATTATTTCCCTAAAATAAATCATATCTATCTAAAATGATTAATACTATGGAAAATTTAATATTTTCATACATTCCCATTATGATAGAATATGTTGACGAGTTTCCTGAATAATTTCTTGATCTCCCTCCTAAACAAGTGGTTGAGTTCTCAATTGAAATTATACCTGGACCAATTAACATTCCTAAGGAATATCATCACTAGAAAAGGGATATATATGGACCCTTTAGAGATTAAAGTAATTTAATTATTTCCAAGACCAGCCATTGTGACAGAAATCTGTAGTTTCCTTGGATTAGCTGGGTACTATCGTCGATTTGTGAGAAATTTCTCATGATTATCAAACCCTCTAACCAAGATAAATCAGAAGGGAGTTAAGTTTTTTGTGATAATGAATGTGAATATATATTAAAAGATTTAAAAAAATAGGCTTATCTATACATCTTTACTTATGATACCCACAAGTAAGGAACTTTTCATGATATACAGTGATGATTTGAATATGTGTTTGGATTGTGTACTAATGAAGAATGGAAAAGTGATAGCCTATGTGTTAGGACCATGATGATAAGAAAGATGATCAGACTCATCATCATAATCATAAAGATATTTAATTTTCAGGTGTTTTCTTTTGTTTTTAAGGAAATTTTGAAGAAGAATAAAATCACCTCACTTTGTATTTTTTGGTGATTAGACTCTCCATGTTTAAGGAAGTCCGTCAAATTGAAAAGAAGTTTTCTGGAAGAAATTGTTTATCAGACTCTCCTTAGATCCAAAATGAAAGGAATATCACAATGATAAGCTATATCATATTCTATATGGATACTATGTAAATTTGATGATGCTTTTCTGATCATGAAATTATCATAAATCGTAAGTTGTCTAGAAAAATTGTTATACAAGCCTTATGAAGGAAAGGGGGAGAAAAATTCTTTCTAATTGTATTGAAAATTGTATTGGAAATAAAGAAGTTTATTGGAAGTTAAAATAATTTACAATATAAATTAGATGATGTTATTTCAATCTTAAAAGTATGATGAATCCATGATACAAGTAGGAGTTTGTGGAAGAAGGAAGTAGTTAAAGCTGAAGCTTTCTAGTCTCAATTCGTCATTCTGAGATCACCAGACGTAGTTTTGTTTTTTGGCCAAAAATGTTGATCTAAACATGAAAAAATTAATATGTCATTTTCATTCAAACCAATAAACCTCAATATACAAATATTTGGAGAAATAAGTTGGTGTGTATTGTAATCGGAAAAGGAAGAAATTTTTTGAAGTCGAAGCTGCTGACACCAGTTCATCGGATGCAATGTGCCACCAATCATCAGAGTGACCCTGACACCAATCATAAGATACATTGGTGATTGAAAAAGGGAACTGGAAGTAGAATTATTTTCATTAGGGGACCAATGAAAAGTAAAATGAAGTTTTTGGGACCTATGGGTCTGAGAAAGTAAGAGATCGATCAACTAAATAATATCAACAATGTAGTTAACTATTTTTATTAGGTTGAATTATTTTGTATCAATTGGGTAAAGAGAAAAGAAAACACTGATTTGTTTTTTAATTGTTTCAAGAGGAAAATAATTTTTATTTCCTTAACAATTGGTTAAAGAGTCGTTGGAATTGTGCTGACACTGATTATTAGAGTGAAGTAGAGACTGGTCCATCAGACATGGGCTAACACTGATAACTCCATCAGATGTATGATCATCCGTCTGAAGAAAATAGTAAAAGTAGATTTTTTTCAAGAATCCAAAAAAATTGTCAAGGTGGGTCTTGAAAAAAAATTCTGAAGAAGTTTTGAAGTTGGTGCTAAATTACTACTGAGGAAGAATAAGAATATTTAGAATTTTCCACTATATTTGTGACCAAATAAAATAAACCAGAGTCTAATGAAGTAGCAATAATGTTCAATAAAAAATGTTTTCAAATTTTTTCTTTCAACACATTGGTATGGAGCATCAGAATGAGATTTTGTTTTATCAGTTGGTACGAAGCATCAGAATGAGAAAATATTGTTTTTTTTATAGAGAATAGGAATGAGAATATTGGGTTTTTTTAATGGAATATCAGAATGGGAATTTTTTTCTATTGATTCATAGAATCATAATGAAAATACATATGTTTATTTTTTAAATGGTATGGATAAACGTAATGAAGAATCTATTTTTGAACATATACTTCTATCATAATGGGAAAATCAGAATAGGAAATTAGAATAGGACTAAAGTTTGTAAATAAGTTCTGAATCAAGTTGAAGTTGTGAGAATATTCAAGAAGGTTTGAAAATAAACTAGATGATTTAAGAAGAACTGAATAAGTCAAATATGAACCCTAAATTTAAGGGAAATTGGATTTTTTTTAAATGGATGAGATATAAAAGTTTTTATAATCCTGACTAATATTTATTTGGGTCACCTATAAATAGTGGAATTATATTTTACTTTAAAATGATTGAATTACTATTTATGGGTGAAAAGAGAAGGCAAATCACTGGGAGTTTTAGAGAGAATAATTTTATAGATTAATCCTTCCTAAGGAATTTTTTTAGAAAGAAGAAGAAGGAAGGAAGATCGTATTCAACTGATTATTGTATTGGGGTGGATCATCAGATTGGGATTTCCAGACTGAAGTAGGAGTTCAAAATTGTTTCATCAGTATTTTAGTAATGTTTTATTTCCAAACTAAGCAATTGGACTGGGCATATTAGACTGGTAAATCATAATAAGTATCATTATAAATTCAAGTAAGTTCTTACCTACTGTTGTGCAGGAAAGTGAAGAATTGCGTTGACGATCATATTTTTGGAATTTGATAAGGAAGCACAGTAAAAATATTTAAGCATCTAGTAAAATTTTATTAACTTGGTACAAAATTTTATTACATCATTTTATGATACTTGAATTACATGCACTTTTTTATTTAACATAGTTCTAAATTAGTGTAAGGGAATATCCTACTTTTTGTATCCACATACAAGGATTTTTTTCTATTAAATTGTGTTGTATCAAATTTTTTCTATACCATACCAAGGATGTTGATACTATTGTTTAGTAATGAACATTATAAATTCTTATGTTACTGTGGATTTGTGATTGGTTTTGTTTTCATCATGGTAATATCTCTTTAATAATAAGTAGAGGTTGTTTTAAAATAAAGGAAACTTAAAATAAAAATATATCACTAATTCACCCCCTCCCCATCTCATTGATACATTGATCTTGCTAGGTATTCTCAATTTGGTATTAGAGTCAAGTTTCCCTTCATTTACTCTTTGCTAAATTTTTTAAAGAAGAAGTTTTGATGGAGAATTTGAATTGTGTAAAGAGTAAGGGTATTTCGGTCTTCGATGGTAATAACTATCATATCTAGAAAGATAGAATATGGCCTTATATTATTTTTATTGGGTATGATGTTATTGAATATACAACATATGTATTTCCTCCTATTGATGAAAAAGTTCTTAATACATCTTTTGACAAGAATAATCTTTAAAATAATGGAAGAGAAAATAATTTTTTACTATAATCACTTTCTAAAAGTTAGTTTTTAAGAATAAAAGGTGTTTTCAATGATAAATGTATCTAGGATAAGTTGAAAAATATTTATGAAGTCAATAAAAAAGTGAAGAAGGAAAATTTACAAATTTGGAGATTGAAGTATTAATATCTTGATATGGGTGAGTATAAATCATTTGGAAACTTCTTTACTAGGGTGAATGACATTGTTCGCACTATTGGATTTATTGGTTAAAAGTTAGATGATTCTGATATTATTGAGAAGATATTGAGAATTCCTCTTAATAAGTTTGATGCCAAAGTTTCTTCGTTGGAAGATAGAGATCAAGAAAAATTATCTTTGGATGACTTTCATAGCACTCTTATTACTTATTAAATGAAAAGGGAGAATTTTATGAAAGGAAAAAACAAAATTTGATCATGAAATGTCTTTCAAGTCTACCAAGAAAGAAATTCTTAAGAAAACTCTTAAAGAAAAAGAAGATGGTGATTTTGATTCTGAAAATTAGGTATGTAAAAATCTTGATGAATTTTATCCTTGTTTTCTAAAAATGTGAAAATAGATACAGATAAATATAAGGGAAAACTTCCCTTGAAATGTTTTTAATTTGGATCCATTGGGAACTTTTTGGCTAATTATCCTTGAAGAAATAAATAAGAGGATAGTGGTAAATATTAAAGAAGATAGAGAAGATCATGGAAGAAATAGGGTGATAAGACTAAATCTTATTCCAAAGGGAAAGATAAGAAGTTATCTAAATCCAAAAGAAGAATCATTTTATCTAAAGATGATGATGAAGAAAGTAATGTTGAATCTGAAAAAACTGATGAGAATAATTTCATTTCTATAGTTAACAATAAATAATTCAGAAGCATCAATTCTGAATAAGTATAAACTCAATTATAATTTCATCTAAAGGAAGAGTTGAAAGAATTTCTAAGAAATATTGGGAGTCTAGAGAAATAAATCAAAAAGTTTAAAAATGAAAATTCTTCAATAAAAAATCAAGAATGTTTTCCTGATGATAAATTCAAGATACTGGAATAGATTGATGATTTTAAGAAGTCACTTGAGAAATAAAATAATCATAATGAACATATAGAAGTTAAGTTTAAGGAAGAAGAACAAGAGTTGGAACTTGTCCAATAGAAACTATTTAAATCTGAACAGAGGGTCACAGGTTTCAATAATTATATTTCTAAAGATATTTAAAGCTCAAGGAAGGATGACCTTAATAAGGATAAACAAATTTTACCATCAAATGTTTAAAAGAAAGTTTAAACTGTTTATGATAAGAATAAATATAGGAATGTTAGGTATATGGACAAGACCAACAAAGTGTGAAAATCATAAGTTTCTAAAATTTATAAGTTCAGATAAAATTTCTATTACTACTAATTTCAATAAGTCTAAAAATAAAATTGAGCTGAAAAAGAAGATTTAGGTTGATAAAAAAAATGTGTGTGGCTAATAAAGTTCTAATAATAAAGATAAGAATGTTGCTGAGAAACATGCTTACAACTCCTATTAGTATGGAGGTTTCAGAGGAAAATATTATTCTTATGGATATTTTTGGTATTTTAGTGGATTTAGGAACATGAAAAATATGTGTCGGTTTAATAAAAATCATTAATATTATTCCAAAAATTACATAAGGAAAAGTTTTAGGGTTATTCAATATTCTTAAAGGAAGAATTATGAGAAGTATGTTTTGAATAAAACTAAGAAGGTTAATGTGAAAAGTAAAAATAGGTTCCACTCTTTGGAAACTATTTGTGAAAGATGTGAATAGCCAAGACACAATGAATTTTTTTTTCTTATTTTGTTACTATTACAACAAAAAATTGTTAACAATTCTCAGAAGCTAGAAGTTAAGAAAGATAAAGGGAAATAAAAATTTCTTGTTGTAGAAGCTGCTCTCAAAGTAAAAAAATAGAATTACCTTGGATTTTGGATAGTGAGTGTTCTTATTATATGATAAGAGAATTAAATTTGTTGAAAATTTTGAAATATTTCAAAGAAGGAATAGTGACATTTGGAAATGATGAATTTCTCAGAATCAAATGTGTTGGATCAGCCATAATTGGGGAAGAAAAGTTGAAATCCAAGAAATATTTGTTTTTTGATGCACTGAAGCACAACTTTATAAGTGTGTAAAAACTTTTTTATGAAGGTAGAAAAGTTATTTTCATAAAAGAAGGGTTTTTTTAAAAAAAAAGTGAGGAAGATGGAAAAATAATTACAAGATGCCATCATACAAAAAGAAACTTGTTCCAAGTTTGTGAGGCTCAAAACTCTTATTACTTAGTAATAGTGAAAAAGAATCAATTGTTCCATAAAATGTTGGTACACATGTTTCAGAGAAACGTGAGAAAGTTATAAAAGTGATATAGTGTTCGGGGTATTCCTGATATGTTAAGAAGAAGAGATTGGTGTTGCAAGATTTGTCATAAGGGAAAGATAACAAACTCTATGCATAAGAAAGTTTACATTTGTTCAAAATTACCCTTAGAAATTAGTCATTCCAATATTTTTGGTCCAATGAGAAAAAAATAAACTCACGAATATAAGTACTTAATTACTTTAATTGATGAATTTCCTCACATAACTTGTGTTATGTATATGAAACATAATTTAGTTACTCTGAAAATATTTAAAAATTTTATGAGGAAAGATGAAGAGTGTGAGTATTCAATTAAGAAGTTGAGAACTAACAATATTGGTGAAAAAAAATAAAGAGTTTTAATGTTATCTTGAGAAGCACGGAATTTTACATTAGTTTAGTACATCATACACTCCTCAAAAAATAGTGTTGTTGAAATGAAGAATAGATGTTTAGTGGAAATGGGGCGAAATATGTTACTTGAACATGGTCTCTCTCATTACTTTTTAAGGAAATCCATGAGAAATACTTTTTATATTCAAAAATAATGTTTATATAGGCCAAGATCATATATGACTTCATATGAAATTTTTTATGAAAAAACTCTATGATTGAAACACATAATAGTTTTTAGGAGTCCATACATCATAAAGTATAAAGGTGGAAACCAGGGGAAGATTGATCAAAGTAGTGAAGATGTAATTTTTATTGGTTATACTCTAGATGTAAGAGGATATAGATGTTTTAACAAATATTTGGAAAGATAAGTTGATTATGTTGATGTAAAAGTTATTGAAAAAGTTGAGGAAGATAAACAGAATAATGTATATAAGGAATATAAATAGGTTGGTAAGGATTCTAATAAGGATTAAAATAATTGTAATCTTACTCAAGAAGAAGAATCATACTCAGTTATTTCAAGTTATGAGGAAAAATATCAAAAATATCATCCTAGTATAAGGAAGAAAGTGGAATCTCAAAACATTATTGGTGATCAACATCAGAAGTTTTAAACAAGAAGAACATCAAAACTTATGACACATACTTCCTTATATTCAAAAGTTAAACCAAAAGTTTTGAATGAAGATTTTGAGCATCCAAAATGGGTTCAGGATGTGAATAAATAGCTAGATCATATAGAAAAGAATGATACTTGGGAACTCATGCCTAAACAAAATAACAAAAATGTTATTGGTAAAAAATGGGTTTCTTGGAATAAGCTAAATGAATAAGGTGAATTGATAAGAAAAAAAGTAATATTAGTGTGAAAAGTTTACTCACGGATTGAAGGCATTTATTTTGATGAGACTTTTTCTCTAGTGGAAAGGTTATAAATAATCATAATTTTTCTTTTTATTACTACACAATGAATTTAAAAAAAATCAAATGGATGTGAAGTCTACATTTATGAATGGGGATATTTATGAGGAAGTTTATATTAAAAAACCATGTGGATTTTTGTTGGGAAAGATAAAATTTATGTGTCCAAGTTTAAGAAAGACTTGTATGGGCTAAAATAAGCTCTAAGCGAATGATATTACAAATTAGATACCTACTTAAGAAAGATGGTTTTTAAGAAAGGAAGGGTTGATAGTAATCTTACATCAAAGAAATTTAGGATTTTTCCCTCATTGTAATTTTTTATATTGATGACATTATATTTGTTGTGAATGATGAAAGAACTTATTAAATATTATCTAAATAAATGAAAAATTTGTTTGAGATGTCCATTATGGTTGAAATGAAATACTTTCTTAGGTTACAAATTTCACAAAAGAAGAAACACATATTTCTTTTTCAAGAAAAGTATGCTACGAAACTTCTTAAGAAGTTTGGAATGAAAATTTTAAAACTTTTTTCCACATCGATATCAATGGGAACCAAGTTGAAAAAAGATGGAGAAGGAAATAAAGTTTACTCAAAATAATTTTGGAAGCTGATTGGAATTTTTTTATATTTGACTACCTTATGACCCCACATTGTTTATGTCATTACCTTATGTGCAAGATTTCAGAGTGCTCCAAAAGAATCACATTTTCTAGATTGAAAAATAATTCTTAGATATGAAAAGGGAACATAAAATTTAGTAATTAGGTATAATAGATTAGAAATTATTGAATTTTTTGGGTATTCAGATATTGTTTGGGTAGGAAATATTGATGATAGAAGATCCACATTTGGAGGAATTTTCTCTTTGGGAAAAAAATTTATAGTTGGAATACAAAGAAACAAAATTCAATAAATCTTAGCACGTATGAATCTAATTATGTTTCTTATACTCAATCTACTACTCAAATTATGTGGATGATAACTCAATTGGAAGAATTACTTGTTGAAGTGAAGTTATCGTTGCTCTTGGGTTGTGATAATAAAAGTTCAATAAGCCTTACAAGAAATCTGGTATAAAATTATCATTCAAAACATATTGATGTCAAATATCATTTTATCAAGTATCATTAGAGAAGAATTAATTAAATATGGAGTATGTTCTTACATTAGAACAAGTTTCTGACATTTCACAAAACCTTTACTAAAGGAATATTTTTCAAAATTGAGGTTGAACATGGGTGTCCAACCTCTTTCTCATCAAGTTTTAGGGATGTTTTTTCCCCTATATCATCTAGTCTTTGGATAGTGTTGTCAAAGGGGGAGAATTGTTCCATAAATGTATCCATTAATATGTGTTAAAGCTTTTAAGGAAGCATTAATGTAGGGGGTTATGGGAATGTTGTGAATTCAACATGTAAATGTGTGAACTATTCTAATAGTTTTTTTAGTGGTTGTAGGAAACTTTTGTTTATATGAAAGTGTGATAAGTGAAGAAAGATGTGAAGAAAAGCTGAGAAAGTTTTCATGAGTCACTACTTTTGGAAATCATGGTTTTACTATCAATAATTATTATTTTATACAATTAGTTAGCTCATATAGGCTTAAAATTGTTGATAATTAATCCATTTCTTGAGGTTATGAAGTTCAATGATTTATGAACCTTGTTTGACAACAAAATCCAAATGGGGATATTGTAAGGACCAAGCTAATATGGAAGATGATCGGACTCGTCATCATAATCATGGAGATGTTTTTTTGTAGGTGTCATTTTTTTTGTCAAGGAAATATCAAAGAAGAAAAAATAACCTCAAATTGTATTTTTTGGTGATCGTATTCACAATATTTAAGAAATTCCATCATATTGATAAGAAGTTTTCTAAAATAAATTGTTTATCAGACTCACCTTAGTTCTGGACTAAAAGGGAGATCGTAATGAGAATTTGTATCAGATTCTTCATAGATCCAATGTAAATGTGATGATGTTATGATGATCTTGGAGTTCTCATAAATCATAATCTGTTTGAAAAACTTGTAATGCAAGCCTTTTGAATGAAAGGGGGAACAAGTGCTTCCAATCATATCTAGGATTGTATTGGAAATAAATAAGTTGATGGGAAGTTACAATACTTTCCAATATAATTCAGATGATTTTATAATGATCTTAAAAGTTTTCAAATTCATAATTAAGTCATGATACAAGGAGTGTATGGAAGAAGGAAGTTGTTGAATCCAAAGCTTTTCAGCCTCAATTTGACAATGTAAGATCACCATATGCATTTATATTTGTTGGATGAGAAGGTTGATAAAAACATGAAAAAAATGAAGATTTTTATTTTTAGTTAGACCAATACACCTCAAGATACAAATATTTGGAGAAATAAGTTGGTGTGTATCATAATAAAAAAGGAAGGAAGTTTCTAAAGTCAAAGTTGCTGACACCAATTCATTGGATATAATGTTCCACTGATCATCAAAGTGACACTAACATCGATCAACAGATACAGTGGTGATTGAAAAATGGAATTGGAAGTATAATTGTTTTCATTAGGAGTTTTTTGGGAGAAATGAAAATGAAAATGAAGTTTTTGGTACTGATGGGTGTGATAAATTCATAGACTGATCAACTGATGAAGATCGATAATGTAGTTAACCATTTTCATTAGGTTGAATTATTTTGTATCAATTGGGTAAAGAGAAGATAGAACTCTAATTTATTTTTCAATTAGGTTAGGAGGAAAAGAAGTTTTATTTCATTAACAATTGGTTCAATAGTCATCATACTAGCACTGAAACTGATTATCATAGTGAATGAATGACTGATCTATTAGGCATGGTTTGACACCTATAACTTCATTGAACACAGGATTATCAGTCTAAAGAAAAGAAGAAAAGTAGATTTGTTTCAAGTAGCCACAAAAGTGTTGTAAAGGGGGATCTTGAAATAATTTTTTTGAATAATTTTTGAAGCAGGTGTTAAAGTACTATCGAGGAATTATAGGAATATTTAGAAGTTTCCAAAATGTTTATGGCAAAATAAAATCAACCAGAGTCTAACCAAGTTGAAAAAATGTTCATGGTAAAATGTTTTCAAATATTTTATTTCAACAAGTTAGTACAGAGAATTTGAATGATTTTTTGTTTTATTTGTTGGTTTGGATCATTGGAATGATAATATTGTGTTTATTTTTGTACAGAGTATCAGAATGAGTAGATAGTGTTGTTTTGTAAGGAAATTGAAATGGGAAGTTTGTTTTTAGTTTATTTTGAGAATCGTAATGAAAATACATAAGTTTTTTTCAAATGGTGTAGAGAAATGTAATGAAAAATATGGTGTTCAATATATGCTTCTATTTTAATGGAAAAATAAAAATGATAAATTTGAATCAAACTGAAGATGTGAGAATATTTGAGAAGTTTTGAGAAAAAATAAGAAGAGTTAATAAGCACCGAATAAGTCAAAGATTCACCTGAAATTTAAGGGAAACTATATTTTTAGGAAATTCGGTTGAGCGGGAAAAGTTTTCAGAATCCTACCTAATCCTTATTTAGATCACCTATAAATAGTGGAAGTACATTGTACTTTCAACTGATCAAAGTACTATTCATGGGTGAAGAGAGAAGGCATAGCGTTGGGAGTTTTCAAGAGGAGGAGTTTCTAGATTGGGATTTCATGAAGAAGTTTTCCAAACAAAAGAAAACGAAGGAAGATTTTATTCAGTTAGTCATCGTATCAGGTTGATCATCAGACTGGGAATCATATTAGGATTTTTACACTAAAGCAGAATCAGATCAGAATTTTTTAGTGGTATTCTAACAGAGTTATATTTCTGAACTGATCAATTGGACTGGGAAGATCATACTAGTAAATTAGACTGAGTATCATTACGAAGTCTATGAATTATTACCTTATGATGGGTAGGAAAGTGAAGAATTATTTTTAAGATTATATTTATGGAATTTTACAAGGAATCACGGTAACTTGTTTTGAAGCATCTGGTGAAATTTTCTTAAATTTTTACAAAAAAAATGTATTACATAATTTTGTATTACTTGAAGAACATGCATTTTTGTATTGAACATAGTGATATGAGAGTGTAAGAGCGTATCTTACCTATTTTATCCACACAAAAGGATTGTTTTCTAGTTGATTGTGTGGTATCAAATTGTTTCTAAACCATACCAATGACATAGCTACTCTTTTTGAGTAGTGAACATTGTAAATTCTTATGTTCTTGTGGATGTGTGATTGGTTTTGTTTTCAGAAAGGTAACATCTCTTTAATAGGAGGCAATGGTTGTTTCAAAATAAAGGAAAATTAAAATAAAAATATATCATCAATTTACCCCCTCTCCCTCTCAGTGATACATTTCTCCTACTGGGCATTCTCACAATGCCACAAGGAAATTGAAATATAATGAATAGAACTACCCAACACATGATATGGAGTTGGACATAGTAATCTTATCATTGAATATATGACGGAATTATCTCTTTGGGGTGAAGTGTGAAATATATAAAGATCATAAGATCCTCAAGTATATATTCACACAGAAAGAGCTGAATATGTTCCAGAAAATATGGTTTGAACTAATTAAGGAATATGACTCCTTAATCCACTATTATCCAGGGAAATCAATAAATTAGTAGATGCTCTAAGTATAAAAGATCCAGAAATTTTATCATTTATAAGAGTTGATAAGTATATGGTCTTATTAGACTAGAAAAGGATGGAAATATGTATCATAAAAGAAGTAACATCATCAATCCTTTCACAAATGATTACTCAACCATACCTTCTAGAGAAGATAAAGGATGCTCAAAGAGATGATTTGGAAATTAATAAGGAGGTGGAAGCTATATGAAAAGATAAATCCTTGATGTTCAACATTAATGAAGGAGTTTTAAGATTTGGGTCATGAATACGTGTACCATCAAATCATAAGTCAAAGAAGGATTCGTTGGATGATGCACATAGCTCAACCTTCTCCATCCATCTATAAAATGTGAAGATGTATCTAGATCTCTGAGAGAAATATTAGTGGGACAATATAAAGAAGGAGATCATGAAATACACATCAAGGTGTCTTGAATATTATCAAGTGAAGGTTGAAAGTAAAAAATAAAAAGTGGGTGATGAAACCATTAGCCATACCTACATGGAAATGGGAAAACACAACCATGGAATTTTTCACTCAGATTCTAAATACATCAAGAAGAAATAATTCTATATAGGTTATGTTGGATGTTCTTACAAATACTACTCACTTTATTTCAATTTGAGGACTTCTCACTCGATCAAATTGTAAGGATATATATTAGATAAGTGGTGAGGCTGTATGGAACACCACTATTGACTGTATTTGATCAAGACCCAAAATTTACCTCTGAGTTTTTGAAGAGCCTCCAACTTGCTCTAAATACTGATTTGAACTTAATCATAGCTTATCACCCTCAAACTGATGGCCAATCAAAACAGACTATTCAGACAATTGAGAACATATTGAGAGCATGCTCAATGTACTTCAAAGGAGGATAGGATCAATATTTTCCTATTTTCAAGTTCTCATATAATAATAGTTTTCATTCAAGAATCCAAATGGATCCCTATGAAACCCTTTATGGGAAGCGGTGTAGAATACATTCATGCTTGGATGAAGTTGGTGAATGAAAACTATAGGGTCCTGAAATGGTTGAGGAAATTGTCGAAATGGTCAGGACCATTCAGCATCACATTAGGGTTGATCAGAGTCGATAGAAGAGATATGAAAAAACTAGTTAACAAGACCTACAGTTTGAGGTTAGAGATTATGTATTCCTCCACATATCTCCATCTAATAATTTCATGAGATTTGGGAAAAAGGGAAAAATTATTCCAAGATGCATCGATCCCTTTAAAATCCTTGATCACATCAAAGTGGTGGCCTATCAACTAGCACTCACACCTAAATTGTACTAGTTACATTATGTGTTCCATGTAAAACTCTTGAGTAAGTACATACTATACACCTTAAAATTAAAGAATCCAAAGGTAGAACCATTGGAGAATGATCTTTCATATGAAGATAATCTGGTGAAGATCTTAGATCATATAGAAAAAGTTATAAAAAATAATACAATGCACCTGGTCAAAGTGCTATGGAGAAACCACAAGTTTGAAGAAGAAATGTGGTAATTGGAGGAGGTTATGAAATATAATTACCCTCATATGTTTTAGTGTGTGAAATAATAATTTTACAGGTGAAATTTCTAAAGGGGGATATTTTAATCACCCGAACTTTAATAAACAATATTCCATTTTTGATTGAATTAAATTCCCTATTATGGTCATAGAAAACACATGCACTTCCTTGGTTTTATTATATCCTATCATATTTAAAATATCATTAATCGTTATAACCATTGATAATGTAGCTATTGAATAGTGATCATATGATTAGTATAAATACAGAGTTATGAAAAATCCTATTGACATAAACAAAAGAAGAAATGGCCTCAAACAATAGAATCATACCCTATGAAGCTCATTTATCAAAGATTATGAGGAATATAACATCACAAGAATTCTCCCTTGACTAGTATCAATCTGAGATCCAACAACTAAAGCATGATTAAAACCATTTACAGTAGAAGTTCAAGCTCATCAATATCATGTCCCAAACCATGTATATTGAACCACCCCATGAAAAATATCACCATCGCGTACCTTACCCTTAGGGAGTTTATTGATTTAATAAAGGTATATGTGTCAATAACCTAATAATATGAATATCTATATTGTATTTCAAAAAAATAATGGTTATATTTACTTCTTATTATTGTTACTTTACAAATGATTTCGATTTTGATATGATGAAACACAAATTATAGTTTTGTGTAATATAAAATTTCAATTAAGATATTAATTTTGATAAATTAATGGATTTTTTAAATGAATTATATTTTAATAAAATATTATTATTAAATAATTTTTATTAAATATAAAATATAATATAATTTTTATGATTCAAATGTAATTTTTAAAAGGGTTTAAAAAGTGTTATTGTCAAAAAAATTAACATTTCTCAATAATTATAAATTATTGTTTTAAAAGTGAAAATTAACATATTTAGAAAATTATTTTGATAAAATTAATATTATTTTTGTAATCATCGCATTGAAATTATACAATAGTGAATTTTTCATAATTTTCTAAGACAGTCGAATTTTTGAGTAAAAATTAAATACGGTATAAATTTATAATATGTATTATAACATCATAATAACCCAAAAAGTTATGTAATAAATTTTATAAAGGGAATAAATGACCAAATATATGTTTACACTTTAAAATAATGTGTTTTAATGTTATTTTATTAATTTTATAAAGCCTTTATGAATCCTCCAAAACCTATATTATATTTTACGGTTTTAAAATCATTTTTTAAGAACATGACTCACTTCCACATCACTAAGGGTAATATTTTAATGGTTTAGACCTGGGAGTTATAAAATAATGAAAACAAAACCTCTTTGGTAGAAACCATGGGAAAAACCATGGTAAGGTTTGTGTGTTTGATTACTTTATTATATAGAGTCCAAAACCTAAGTTTAGAAAATAATAAAGAACTCCCATTTCTTTTCCTATATAAACCCACCCAATCTACCCTTACTCTTCACTAAAAAACCTTGAATCATATCCTTACTCTTTTCTCTCTTCTCTAGAGTCCTACTAAGTTTCCCCAAATCTCTCAAGAAGCTCCTCCTAATATTTTGGAATCACTCTCTCAAGGTAAGGGATCCTCTCCTTCTCCTCTTTATTCAAGTATCTTCCTCATTATATGCCTTTAATTTATGATTAATAATGTTGGGATATGTTTTTACACATCCATATTACTTTTAATTTTATTTAAAAATTATTATAGACCCTTTTCTCTCTCATTAAACCATTTTATGAACCTTTATGTACTGTCGTTATGCTGCCAAAATTTCACTGTGATTTTTCCATGCCAAACTTTTGTATTGTGAATACCATGTTTCCTCTGGAATTTTGGATGACCTCGTTGATTAAAGGTTCAAACATTCCAACCGGTTTCTAACGGGTTTTTTCATAGAACCGCAAAACATCCAATGATTCCATATTCATTTGGACCTACTTTCTAAAGGTAGTTTCTCATTAGTTGTGGACTGACGAGGCTTAAGAATTTGCATTGGTCGAGAGGATGGGAGGTCGGACTCATCACACCTTTTTGAGGGGAATTATTGTCTACTCCAAGACTCTCTTTATATATTTAAGTTATGTTCGTGAATCATTATTATATTACCAAGTATAAAATGATATTTCCTTTAGATCTGACAATCAATGATTGATATGAAGGAAATTTAGAGAATCTTTTATATGTATTCGAGGTTCTTCATCGATAGAGAATCATCTGAATTTGTTAGAGATTCTTAGTTGATGGTATCCTTAAATACATAAAATTCTCTTGGTCGTTATGATGACCATACTATTTTTAAAGCCACTCAGCAGGCCACTTGAAGTTTATTGTCATTCAGGAGGACATGGATTATTTTAGTGTTGGGGTTGTACCCACTGATGGGATACCTACGTATCCTTTTTTTTTTTTTGGAAAAGGAATCAGAACCCGTGTAGTTCGAGTAAGGGAGTATTATCTTTATGCATAATTTATGGCTCAAAGAAAGATGTCATGATTACTTTTACACTCTAAGCTCACATGAGTCATGCTCGGTGTGAGAAACAAGAGGTATTGGTGAAACCAGACAATTATGCCATGAAAGATGCAATGATGTGAGGCTTATGTATGTATGACTGCCCAAATAGATGACGATTAATATTTAATTCAAGGAAGAAATCCATGAACAGGTTCCATAAAGGTATATATGTTTCATGGAGATTTGGATACTCTAATATTGGGACTTACCCCTAAGGAAGATGCCCAAGTTAGGAGGGGACTTATGATTGGGTTTTACTCCTGAGAAGGAAGCCCAGATCAAAAAAGGAATTATGACTGGTTAAGAGAAATTAAGACTGGGGCTTATTCCTAAGGAGGAGGCCCAGGTTAAAGGGATTTGAAAATTAAGGGACTTGGGGCTTACTCCTAAAGAGGATGCCCATATTTGAGACTGGGGTTTACTCCTGAAAAGGAAACTCAGGTTAAGGGAATTAAGGTTTGGGGATTACTCCTGAGGAGGATGCCCAAATTTGGGGAATTATGACTGGGGATTATTCCTGAAAAGGAGGCCCAAATTAAAGAGGACTTGGGGCTTACTCCTAAATAGGATGCCCATATTTGAGACTGTGGCTTATTCCTGAAAAGGAGGCCCAAATCAAATGAGGATCTGGGGCTTACTCCTGAGAAGGAGGCCCAAATCAATGAGGATTCGAGGCTTACTCCTGAGAAGGAGGCCCAAATCAATGAGGATCTGGGGCTTACTCCTGAGAAGGAGGCCCAGATTAAGGATTCTCTCATCTTAAAGGATGAGGTTGAATGAATTAAATCTCTAACTTTAGTGATATAAAGATGTGAAAATCACTAAGTTTTGAGAGATGTTCCACGGAACTCCTTTCAGATAAGGAAGTCAATCAAGAAAACATGCCATAAATTGCTTTGAAGAGTGTCTTGAAGACTGAATCTTGAATAGGATAGGTGGAATGGCATAAGAGGGGTTAAATAGGCAGGAAGGGCACCCAAAAAATATAAGGGCGTGCAAGTCATGGCAGGCGTGCAGGTACTGCGTGGGCGCGTAAGTATTGGTCGCGCAGGTATACCTGCGCGGCACATGGGTACTTGCGTGATCCTTGACCTGTAGATTAATACTTGGGAGATTCTTGACCAAAGACTTTAAAATCATCTTGAGGTACTTCCAGAAGAGTGGAGCGCAAGTTTCAATGAATAGGTACATAGGCGCGCAAGTGTGTTCATTTCCCTTAAGGGCAAAAACATTTAGGCGTGCAAGTGTTAGTGATTTCTAACACTTAGACCTTATTCCTCTTGTTTAGACCTTCCATTCTAGGTAAATAATTACCTTAGAAGTGTTTAGAAGACTTGAAGAAGAGACTTGGGCATTCAGAGCTCTATATCTGAATTCTGGAAAAATTCCGCCCGAAATGGGGGGCCCACAGGGTCTATTTATATGATTCTGAAGACCCTGGGCGGTTTTCAAATAGGGCGCCAAGTCACTTGTGTGAACATTAGGCGGAGCGCAAGTGTACTTGCGCGGCAGTAAGGGAACTTGCATGGTGCATGTGCATTAGAAGCCTTGTTCATGCCTTTGTCGATTTTTGATGTTTTCTTCAAAGGCTGAATCAATTTGTTCTAATTCATTTCCCTTTCCATTCCTTTGAACAATGTGACGAAAAGGAGCATCCACAAAAGTCCCCCCTCAGAGTTGGATCCGGAAGAATAAGGATGTGACTCTGAGGAATAGAAGATAAACCAAAGGGAAATAGGCGCACAGGTGTTCACCGCGCAACTGTCATCGTGCAGCTACGAGTCGCGCAGGGCTAGAGCATGCAGAATGGAGCACGCTGGCTGTAGGCGCGCAGGTGGGTAGCCTGGCCTATAAATATGCACTCATTTGTCATGCATAGCACCTGATTTTCATATTTTCAAGCTCTCGCCGCGCAGGTCACCTTCACCGTGCAAGTTTCTCGTTCTTATGCTATTTCTTTGTTGTCGCACTGCTGTCAAGGTATTTGGACTTGCTCGGTTATACTTGCGCTCCAAAAATTTACGTGGCATATTAACACTTGCACGACACATCCATACGTGCACGCCCAGTTTAGAATTTCTCACCTTAAATTCCTTTTCCATTTTTCTGAATTCCATCACAAATTTTATGAAAAATAAACCCATTTAAGAGTTAATTTATTCAACCTTTGTGCAAATTCAATGGCTCCAAGAAGAATTGGAACGGCCGATGAACTGGAAAAAAAAAGAATTGATGAAATGATGGATATCATTGTCCACGGTTATTATACCGTCTGTGATACCACTCTCCCAGATTTGGCTAAGTATCTGAAGAAATATCACTTTGATTTCCCACAAAGCACTTATCTGCCTTTGTACGGTTATGGTCATCTGCGAGAATTCACTATTCCAGAAGCAAAGAAATATCTCCAATTTTCATGGTTTTAGAGTTACACCAACTATTCTTCAGCAAATATCTCATGTGGAGGAGGATTTATAAATGTTGTAATAGTGGAGAATCCCCACATGATGCATCATAGCCCTTGTATGCCAGATATGAAACCTCATAAGCCTGAGTTGCAACCACATTGTCATCCTTCAATCTTCCGAAATGCTCAGATGGATCAATCCAAAGGCTGGAATAAAAGTTGGGACTTCTGTCCTGGGGGAGGTGTGAAGCCAACTTGGATGTGGGCATACTGGGTATGACAAACCTATGCAGAGTTTGTCGAAGATATAAAAAGAGTTGCAATATACAAAGCTGTCTGGGTTGGGAAAACATATGTTTACAGACATGATAACTTTGTGTCAGAGATACTCATCCATTGGAGCCCAGAAACCAATTCTTTCCATCTGAATCATGGAGAAGTAGGCATCAGTCTGTGAGATGTCCACAGGATCTCAGGGGTTCCAATTTTGGGTGATATGTATGATTAATTCATTCCTCCCAAGGTGACTTAGACTGATTCAGAGAAGACTCCTGCTTTGGCTCGGTAATTATTTAAAATCTTCCACAGGCTCAAGAGTTCAGAGACCTCCTTAACTCATTCTAGAAAGGATATTCATCCAGAGGAGTGGATGAATATATTTCTTATTGAGAATAAAGATAAGGAGACAAAGGATAAGGAGTCGAAGGAGAAAGGATCCAAGAAAAAGAAATCCAAGGATAAGAGGCCCACTCATCCTACCACCTTCCCAAAACCTGAGAAGAGGGGTGCTCCTGGCACATTCTGGCCAACTCTAGAAGCAGGAGAGTTTGATAAATGGGGATATGAGGTGAATCAAAGGATCCCGAAGAAGACTCTTCTGGTGGGATTCTTGGCTTTGTGGCTCAGCATTTATCTCTTGCCGGTCAGGGATTCAAAGGGAGGCGTTAGTCCAGGGACCTTTGTCATTACAGCAAAGTTGGATGAGGGAAAAATGGTTGGGTTGGCTACTCCCATTTTAGAAAATATTCACAGGATTTTACTTCATGTCTTAATGTGTAAATCTCCTTTAATAATAGTGGGACCATTCCAAGTTTTATGGGGATGGATCGCCACTAACTCCAGGACTTACAATGTACAGAATGGAGTACAAATTCCTGGAAGTTCTTTCAGGCCATCAATGCAAGCATTCTATGGAGTTGCTCCATTAGATCTTAATTCCTATGACATGAAAGTGAGGCTGAGCATGTTTAAGGAATTCAACTTATTTCCCTATGGAAATCCGCCAACCGGGCGGTTTGTTGATGATGGAACATCCCACTTTGATTTGAGGGCATACATGCTAGCTTGCAGATATAGTGTGCTAGTTTCCAGGATTAACGGAGAAATTATATGCGAGGCCTATGCTCTATATAGATTTTCAGGTCAATTAAAGTGTCTAAAACAGATTGTTGTATCTCCCCCAGTACATGTCAGGTTAGAGCAATATCCAATGGTTGCTCAGCAACTGTGGCTGCTGACATTAAGGGAGAATACTGGGGCGGTATTTGATCTACCAGTTGAAAAAGCATCACATAACTTGACCACATGATATGTCAAGCACTGGATAGCATCATACCCTAAAGGGGTGCTGAATCACCCAGTTTATCAGGTGGGGAAAAGGAAGAGGACTGTAGATAAAGGAACCCTTCCTCATGAAGGTGATGCTTCCCCACTTGAAGCTGATTCACCAGATTCCTCCTCTAGGACTAATTCACCGGATTCCCATGATGGGGATGATAAGGCACAACAAGTTGTAAAGCAGCCTCATGCCCGATATAATCCTCCAATTAGAATCAAAAGACCTACTTCATCAATGCCTGGTGAGTTACTTCATTGTGGTAATTTAATCAACATCACTTTATAAAGTAATAAGTCTTATTTTCTTATTCTCTATCAATAGGTGCAGGAGCTGGGAAGAAATTGAAGTCGAAAATTGTAGGACCTTCCTCACAGCCTTCTGGTACATGCACTGAATATCTATGACCAAAGGTTGTCCAGACATGGCAGAGTCTATATTGTGTTACTGAGACTTCCTGGATGGATTTGTGCGAAGGTCTAAAACTCCCTAGAATAGGGAATCTCGTGGCTTCTACAGATATCCAATACGAGGAAACCCCAATGAAGTGTGTGATTACATCAGAGAGCTGGAAATGATCATATATGCCACTGATGATTCCATTCTTGTCACCAAGTAGGTGAAGGAATTGATAGATCGTGGTGCCGCTGAGGGGACTGATGAGGAGTGGCACGATTATGTGGCCCCTGAAGATGTAAGTTTCCTTTCCTTATCTGCTTCACAACTTTATTTTAGTCGAAGCTTTGTTACTTAAGGAAATTATTTTCTTCACTTTGTAGCTTTCAAAGAAAGGAACAGTTGAGGTTCCTTCACCACAGTACAGCCCTGGTGGTACTTCCATTGGGGCTGCTGATGAGTCTCCTCACGAATCGGGTGAGATATCTCCAGGCCAGCAGGCCATGAATGAGGAGTTAGACATGGCCTTCCATTCGCCAATTCAAGTGCCAATAAGGGAGACTGTTGATACTCCTAAAAACACAAAAGGGCAAATGCGACAAAGGGGGAATTCCACCGCTAAACGCTTTATCAGTAGTGGTAAGTCCTTAGGATAATCATGGATTTTAAACAATGAAAAAGATTTCTCATTTTCCTTGGGATTGTAGGGGCTTCTTCAATTTCCCCTCTGAGGGAATGGATTGATCCACCTTTGAGGACCACGGAGGGTACTGTGGAACAAACGCAAATTCAGGCTGACTTGGCTGCTTCTGAAAAAGAGCCAACATCTATTCCCAGTACCGCTCCTGCTGCTGCTACAAGTAGAAAATAACCTGCACCAGAATCATTGGTGGCCCCAACAACTGAATCTTCCATCCTTTTTGAAGAATCTATCCAGGGTCAGGGGCCGTAGAATGAGGGTTGCCAAGAGGACACATCAAATGCTCCCACTGGTGAGAATAACCAGGATTCTGATATATCATTGGATGAAATGATGAATTGTGGCATGTCTTTCAAAGAATTTTATGATCATTCTAAGTTATCATGTGATTTAGAAGACCTTGGGTGTGAGTGTTATCCTTAATCCAGTAAATTTTCTTATAATTTACACTTATAATCATGACTGAAAATAATATGTAGTTCCATCCCAAGAAGCTGCTGAACTGCCAATGCCCGAAGAGGGTGTGGACATTGATGTCAACCCTACCATTGCAGAAACATTAGCTAAAGTGGATTTAAACCCATTAAACCCTCATGAGACCCATATTGAAGATCCTATTGAAGCTGGGAAAGATGGGGAGGAGTCTCCTCAAGCTGTTGATCTACTGTTAGGTAATGATTGTACTGAGTTTTCAAGATAGACAACCAACTTTCATTATTCTATGAAACTAACCATACTTTTAATTGATCAAAAAGGGCTATCAACTTCAATGGATAGATCTTGAAGTGAAGTCTCAACTTCCTCCCAAACATTAGTAGAAGGCGAAGCAACCAGGGTTAGGGGGGAAGGAGCAGAACAGGGCACTTCCTTAAGTACATTAATCCCACATTACATGCCCCCCTGTGATAATGATGTTGAATCAGACCCAGAGGTGATTAAGGCGCTCAGCTTTTCACGACGCAAGGCATGGAACAACATATGGAAAATCCTATCTGAGGTGCCTTTAGGAGAGCTATCATCAAAGATCCCTCGATTGTTGTCCATGTTCATCATGCTAGGACTTGGCGGTTTTAGATATGAAAAGATTCATGCCGCAGTGAAACAGGTTATTTTCAGGAGGGAGCAGGAGAAAAAGTGTCGCAAAGATCTGAACAGGGTGAAACTATCAGCCAATATTTGTGAGTTTGAGGCTGCAGTATCCCGAGCTGAGGCTGACTATGCTGCCAAGATGAAAGAGCTGAAGCATAAGATCAAAGATAAAGTCATCCAGCAGATGCACCTTCAGCAACAGTTAGACGTTGTTATTGGGGAACTTGACCAACTCAATAATTCACTGGAGGTAGCTCAAACGAATGGTATGAAGGCCATTGTGGATGCCAATAAAGCACTCCATCAGGCTTAAAAGAGTGAAGTTGGTTGGGTGCATGAGCTTCAAGTAGCTGATGATGAAGCTCGGTATGTTGTTCATCAAGTGAAGACTTATGTTAACAGCCTCTTGTAATTTCTTAGAAAAGAGAAGAGACTCCAATCTGTGGATGTCCTTCTAATTCTTGTGTATCAAATGGAAAGATTGCTTTCATCTTCAATCACTTGTGCATGTATTTTCCTGCTATCTGCTTTAAATTTTACCTAAGCCAATGGGCCTAGTAAGCATAATTTGATTTTTACCAGGATTATTATAAATAACCCTACAAACTTTGAATCTTTTAATTGCTCAATATTACCTAAATCATACAAAATGTATGTTTAGTGAGCTGGAACTTGACTTTTATTCAGAGTTCCCTTGTCTTTTGTGGTCAGTTTAAAGTCATGCACGTCGTACATAAAGAGGCTAATGTTTAAGGTCGAAATAGCTTTGACCGAATGAATTATAATTGACTCAATTCCTTGAAAAATTATCTAAAAATATTTTACCACACTCAAGTATGAGGGAAAATATGTAAACTAAGACTTAAGAAAATTTGAATCTGAGGAATGATATGAAAAAGAGCTAAAAAGGCATTAGAATAAGTAGTTCCCAAGAATGAAGTTACCATTATTTAACAAACCCTTTAGGGGGTTGAATTATACAGGGCCACCTAAGGGCATTGTCTTCATAGTCAAATAAATAGTATCTTTTGGCTGACAGGTCCGTTATGTAGACTACTTATGCAAGGGCACCTAAGGGCACGTGCTTAATAGTCAGGCAAAAAAACTCTCAGAAATTTACTTTTATACTGCTAAAAAAGCCAGTAAAAGTTTATGGGGATTCAAATTTTACAAATCATAGAGTTTTCTGTATGGAGATAGGTATTTGAATATGGAGAAAATATTTCCAAACAGAATTGTCTAAGAATTGCATGACGGTTACTCCTACGAAGGTCTGACCCAAATGTAGGGAAGGAAAATATAAACCATAGACTTGAATAATTTCCGATCATGAAAAAGAGTATGGGACATATATGTTAAGGATGGCTATTTTTTGTGGATCTCTACATATTGTCATTAATACAAATAAGGAAAAAAGAGGTTTTCCTCCCAAGAATGAAGTTACCAGTATTTGACAAACCCATTAGGGGGTTAAATTATGCAGGGCCGCCTAAGGGCATTGGCTGCATAGTCAAATAATAGCATATTTTGGCTGACACGTCTATTATGTAGACTGTTTATGCAAGGCCGCCTAAGGGCACGTGCTGTATGGTCAAGCAAAAGAATTCTCAGAAATTGGACATTTTGTTACCAGAAGTCAAGAAAAGGGTTATGAAGATCTGGAAGTATTCAAGATTAGGATTATGACACATAAATATGGTTATTGTCTAATGTATGCAGAGATACATGGATCAATGATAACCATAATCATGTTGTGGCTGGATCCTGAATTGAAATGTTGGACTTCACTACGTATCCCATAAGGATGGTAATCAAGCCATATGTAGTTCTTAAACTACATTTTAACGTCGTTCTGGACGAAAGTATAGGATATCTTAGTTTAGGGTCATAGAGCTTGGACCATTTATAAGAAATACACAGTGTGTGTTTTCATGGGGACTTTTCAGCCAAGGGACTGAAAGTGGAATTTGGGGTTAGGTCCAAAAGACTTGGGGATGTATTTGAGGGACACTAGAACATTCCTACGTATCCCATAAGGATGGGAATCAATCCCACATAGTTCTAGAAATACCCTATGTACAAATGTGGTTCGTACATGTGAAGGGTGAAACGAGACTTTAGTGAAATGATGGTTTAACCCAAGATAAAAGGTTCGGGCATCGCCATGTATGCACGTAGTATTTGGAATGAAACTTGATTGAAAAATAAATGTAAATAATGATTCCCTCTTAGGTGAGGGTATCAAATAATATTATAGTTTATTATCATACAGGACAAAAAATGTTGTACAGTTTAACGTCATGTATCAAGGAAGAAAGTGAACCAATGTAAAGATATTGATTCTAGGGATGGTTTCACAAATCAACATCGTATAAGATGGATGTGAACCGATGTGAAGAGATTAGTTTTGGGCTTGAACCTTAGGAGGTTGCCTATGTACCCAGCCTGTAAGGCAAGGATCAAAGTCCGCATAGTTCAATTAAAGAATGAATTAATGATCAAGTTGTTCTTGGGGACAATGACCAAAAAAATGATGTTGGGACTTACGCGTGGTTAGCAGCCCAAAGAGGGTGTTATGGTTGAAATTTTCTCTAAGCTCACGTGAGTCATACTTGGTGTGAGAAACAAGAGGTAACAACAACCTTAATGATGCACAGTTTAATGTCATGTAGGACATATAAAGGGACTATGCAGTTTAAAGTCTTGCAGTTAGGACTATTAGTGCTGCACAGTTTAGTGTCATGTAGTAGGGAAAAAGTACAGTTTAATGTCATGTAGGACGTATCAAAGGACTTTCTATACAGTTTAGCTTCATGTAGTTAGGATGATGGGTACAATACAGTTTAATGTCATGTTGGACAAAAAGAGGACTGTGCAGTTTAATGTCATGCAATAAGGACAAAAGAGAATGCATTTTAACATCATGTTGGTCGTATTAAGAACTTTTTCATAGTTTAATGTCATGTTGGACAAAAGTGAAAATAGTTTTAGTTCATATGTATGGACCATTTCTGTATACTTTAACGTCATATAGTAAAGACGATGAAGGGGACACAGTTTAATGTCATGTTGGACGAATTAGGGAACTTTTTCACAGTTTAACGTCGCGTGGGATGAAAGAAATGCAAATATTTTAGAGTCATATGTGTGGACTGTGGATGATGTAGTTTAACGTCTTACTGGACGTAAGGGACTTTTATACAGTTTAGCGTCATGTAGTTAGGACGTCACATTTTAACGTCGTGTGGGATGAAAGTAATACAAATAGTTTAAGGTCATATGTATGGACCATTGATGGTGTATTTTGTGTTTATACAAAATACTTCTTTAGAAATCTGGCATTGGTTGGAGTAGTGATGAGTTCTCTATCTATTGAGATTAAAGAATAAGCTCCATTGGAATAGACCTTATGTATTGGATAAGGCCATTCCCACTTTGGTTCAAGCTTTGGAGGTTTATTTCCTAGTATCATTGGAGTTCTGAGAACTAATACCAATTCTCCCTGAACAAATGAATGAAGATGAACTTTTTTGTTGAAAGATCGTGTTATTCGATTCTGATATACTTCCAAGTAGTGCAGAGTGCACAATCATTTCTCATCTAACTGTTCCAATTCATTCAATAACTTTTGAGATTATTCATCTGTAGATGATTGATCACAAATGGATACCCTGATCGAGGGTAGTTGAACCTCAATTGGTAAGACTGCTTCCGTTCCATATACCAGTGAATATGGAGTTGACTGTGTTGCAGTACGGGTGGTAGTTCGATAAGCCCATAAAGCATGAAAGAGTTTATCAGGACATGACTTATTATCTTTATCCACCATCTTTTGCAGTATATTTGACAGAGTCTTGTTGAAGGCTTCTATCTAGCCATTGGCCACTGCATGATACCGAGATGAATGATTGGATTTGATGTTGTATTCTTGATACAACTTATTCACCTCGGATGAACAGAAGTTGGTGCCATTGTCTATCAATATGGTATGAGGGACACCAAATCTGGTAATGATGTTAGACTTGATGAAGCTAACAATTCTTTTAGAACTACCTTCTTTGAAAGATATTGCCTCTGCCCATTTGGAAAAGAAGTCAGTAGCAGTAAGAATATACTTAAACTGCTTGGTCGTAGCTGAAGGGTAAGGTCTCACCACATCCATTCCCCATGTGGAAAATGGCCTTGATTATTTAGCTGTATGAAGCAACTCTGGGGGTTGATGAATGAAGTTGGCATGTACTTGGCATGAATAACACTTCTTTGTGAAATCAACACAATATTGTATCATTGAAGGCCAAAAGTATCCAAGCCATCGAATCTGATCAGACAGTCTATGTCCAGACTGGTGGGCACCACAGACTCCTGCATGCACTTCTTTCATGACAGTCATTGTCTCTTCACCATCAATACATCTGAAGAGAACTCCATCAAAACCAAACTTGTAGAGAATTTTCTCTAGGTGATTTTGGCAATCATAAAGAGTAAATTTGACCACACGTCGCAGGATTTGTTCTTTCCCGGCTCTATCAGGTGGAAGTGTTCCATTTTGAAGGTATTCCCTGATAGGTGCCATCCATCCCGTAGTGTGACCATATGGTTCAGAGATGGGACAAATTTCATTGATTTCCTATGTTATGATTTGAACATAAGGTTAAATTGTATGACGGTGGGAAATACTGATGGTTGTCTCGTCCCGATTTGGATCTGCCAGAGCTGTGGCTATATTAGCCAGTGCATCATCTTGGGCATTTTTTGATCTTGGGACATAAGAAAATGTCGATTCCGAAGGAAAATCCGCCATTAATTCTCTGACGTAATCATACAAATGGATTAGTTCTTCTTTTCTAATGGCATAATCCCCATTTACTTGTTTGATTACCAGTTCTGAATCACCTTTCACCTTTAAGTGATTCACTTGTTCTTGAAGCGCCAACTCCAATCCTACAATGAGAGCTTGGTATTCCGCTTCATTATTTGTACCACCTCCCAACAATGAGAAGGAATAAGGTAACACTGCCTTTTCTGGAGAAATGAGGACAACTCCTAAGCCAAATTTGTTGAATTCAGGATTTTCCATTTTCTTTCCTGTTGGACTTCTGGAAGCACCATCAAAGTAAATTTCCCATGTTTGAAGACTTTCTTGAATAGAAAAGACCTCTTCATTAGGGAGTTCAATATCTGAAGATGTGTCTTCCACTGAGGGGTGTTCAGCAAGGAAATCAGCCAGATCTTGGACCTTTATTTCCTTTTGAGACACATATTGAATGTCGAACTACTACAAAATAAATTCCCACCTTGCCAGACATCCTGTAAGCCTTGGACGACTAAGGATGAATTTGAGCAGGTTATTGTGAGGTACCAATTGGACCTTGTGATGTTCCAGTTAGTGTCTCAATTTTTGAACTGCAAAGATTAATGCTAGGCAGCACTTCTCAATATTTGAGTATCGGGTTTCTGCTTCAAGCATAGTCCGACTGAGATAGTAGAGGCTGTTTTCATTCCCAGCATCATTCTTCTGGGCAAGAAAGGCACCTAATGATCACTCTAGAGCTGTCACGTAGAGGATAAGTGGCCTTCCTTCAACATGTGTCATAAGTACCGGTGGACTCAAGAGGTATTTCTTGAGAATATCGAATGCCTCTTGACATTCTTCAGTCCACTGGTAAGTGACTCCCTTCTTCATCAATTAGGTAAAGGGTAAGCTTTTCCCTTCCAAATTGGTGATGAAACGCCGAATATAGGCTAAGTGTCCTTGAATTCCTCTCAATTATTTTAAATTTAGAGGAGGTGACATACCAAGGATTGACTTTGTCTTCTCAGGATCGACTTCAATACCACGATGGCGTACAACAAATCCAAGAAACTTTCCTGAGGTTACCCCAAAAGCACATTTTAAGGGGTTTATTTTCAAATTATGTTGTCGAAGCTTGAAAAATATGAATTCCAAATCAGCCAATTGATTAGAAAATTGTTTGGATTTGACCACCAAATCGTCCACATAACATTCAAAAAACATTCCCAGAAAGGGTTTAAAGATACGATACATGGCACGCTGGTATGTTGTGCCTGCATTCTTTAAGCCAAAGGGCATTACCCGATAGCAAAACACACCCTGAGGGGATCTGAAGGCTGTAGATTGCTCATCTTCTAGAGCCATTCGGATTTTATTAAATCTAGAATATCCATCCATGAAGGAAAGTGCTTTATAGCCAGTTTTCGCATCAATCAAGAGTTCTGTAATCAGAACTGGAAAATCATCCTTAGGACAATGTTGATTAAGATCTCTGAAATCAATGAAAACTCTAATTTTCCCATTCTTATTTTTTACTGGGACAATATTAGCCAACCACTTGGGATATTTAACTTATCTGACAAAGTTAGCTTTGATGAGCTTATCCACTTCAGATTCAATTTTGGAAGCATAGGTTGGGTGTGTTCTTTTAGCGGCTTGTTTGAATCCTCGATGTTCTTCTGGTAAACCCAAATGATGAGTAGCAACATTAGGATCAAGACCGGGCATCTCTGTATAGTTCCAAGAAAATATGTCTCGATTTTTCTTTAAAAATGAAATATACATCTCTTGTTCTTCAAGATTCATGGCCGCACTGATTAAAGTGGGGCGTGGATCTTCTTTTGTACCCAGATTTATTTTCTCTGAGTTCATCCACAGTGGTAAAGATACCATCTTCAAATGCTGGAGGAGCATCTCTGAGATCTTCTTCTTCTTCTTCAAAATGTGTTACTTCTTTTGTTTCTACTTTCATAGTAGATGATGAAGCAGAATTTCCATGATCAGAAGAGATGTCAAAATTTTCACATCTTTAAGCAGAAGCTTCCATTTCTGACCCGCTTGATGATGAAGGGTATTCTTTGGGTAACAAAGAAGAGATGATGGATTGAGAATCGACATCATCGTTTACCTCTGACATTGCTATAACTTGACCTGACCTGATTGGTGAAGTATAGACTTGCTGAATTTCAGTAGATGAAATGAAGACATCTCTATTTGAGCTTTCATAATTTCCTGGTGGATCACCACTTTCTCCCATGTTGTCTGAATCGATTGTCGTAATTGACATTATGGATATTTCCATAAGATTATTTTGATTTGGTTCTATCTTTTCAATTTTACTGATAGGAAACACATAATTTGTACTCACATGTGCAAATGGGTTTACTGGAATCTTTTGCAAACCATATGGATCATTAACTTTGGTAATATCCCTTGTTGCAGATTTTTCTTTTCCCTTTATGTGATAGAATTACGCCTCAATGTATTGAGATTCACATGTCTTGAATGGGTATTTATCACCATACAATGTCCCAATTTGATCATCAAAACAATATTTGAGACATTGATGGTATGACGAAGGGATAACTGCAT
This sequence comes from Viscum album, assembly GCA_963277665.1. NCBI lineage: Eukaryota > Viridiplantae > Streptophyta > Magnoliopsida > Santalales > Viscaceae > Viscum > Viscum album. Next base: position 98,475,244 of record OY728130.1, on the reverse strand, counting down.
GCCGATGTAGCCAGGGTCTACCAAGAAAGATGTTTAAGGATGAATCTTGATCAACAACCATGAAATCATAATTGGATAAAAGATCTCCAAACTGAGTTCTGAGTGTAATCTTGGCCAGTGGTTCTTGTTCATTTTTATCATATCCTTGTAACATCAGAGTAGAAGGAGATAAATCAGATTCTGTGAGGCCTAATCGATGAAGTGTATGAACGGGAATGAGGTTGACTCCTGAACCATTATCAATGAAAAATCTTCAGACGTCTACACCATTGACCTTTCCAGATAAGTATAAAGGTTTGATATGTTCATGCACGACATCATCTCCATCTTTGTCAGTAAAAGATATTACTGCATGGCATTCTGCCGGATTATTCTCTACATGGTAGAATTCAGCTGCAACAATTTCAGTCTCAAACTCCTGAGGACTTGACAAATCCTCGATGAGCGCCTCCCGAAGATCCTTTTATAAATTCAAGGAATCCAGAATTGATAACTTTTCCGGTACTTGGGCCAGGTGTTTCAATATATCATACTTTTGATCCAAAGGTCTGCTTTTACCAACATGAACATGTGGTTTAGCAGGTGCCTTGGAAGTTGATGCTTTGGAATTTTATGCATCTTGTACCGGGATAGGAGTTGGTAATACTCATGACTTTGGAAAGTTAGACTGATTAGGTCTATTTACTTGCTGAGAGGAAGAAGATGGAACCTTCAACCGATCTTCTAGAATAATTGTGCTAGGGCTGAGTCTTCCTTGTGTGGAAGAAGTTGTTTGTTCTTGTTGAGCTCATTGAAGGGCTCTGCCATGAGTTTCTGCCACATACATAGTTCTAGCAGGGGTAGAATTGGAATAGTGGCCTCTGAAAGATCCATGTCTTCCCCTATATCCGGAGCCTCTGGAACTTCCTCTGATTCCTTTGTTTGATACAGGGAATTTAGGCTCATCAAAATCGAAACTGCGACTGGAATATGGATCTGTTAATTGGATCATATTAATAGAACCAAAAATCAACTCTTCATCCGATTAAGACTCTGTCAAATTAGCATGTTTAGGTTGTTCCATTTGATGGGGCGGTGCCCATTAATTTGAAGTAGATGGCATGAAGTCTGCCAGAGTCAAAGACAACTTAGGCTTTGACACATACTCATCTTCTTCTGATTATTTTTCTTTCTTTGAATCATGTCGTTTCTTTGAGGATTTTCCCTCCGATGAAGAGGGTTTTGTTGTGGCATTCATGGAAGAAGACACAATTGGTTTCTTCAATTGCTTTCAAAAAATGGCATGAGTTCGGTTGATAGTTTTTCTGACCATCCAATCATCATATTTTTGCACATTTTTTCTTTTGACTTCTTTCCATTCACCTTCCTCCTCTGGAACTGTAGTAGTAACACATGCTACCTGAGCTGAAGAACCTTTTAATTTGACTTGTCCCGAGTCGACCATCTTTTGCAGGAGGTCTTTGAAGAAAAAACACTCCTAGATGGGATGCCCCAACATTTGATGAAAGGGGAAATAATTGGGATGGTCTTCATCTCCTTCCTTTTTTGACCTTTTGGGACTTGGCAACTGAACCAAATTATTTTCCAGAGCTGAAATGAAGTAACCAGGAAATTGTTCATTTCGGAGAGAGTATGTTTTGCTCTTCAAATCCTAAAATTGTTTCCTTCTTTGATCTCTTTGATCATATTGATGAAACAGCCTTTATTGTTGGCACTCAGGAGGTTGATCCATTTGAGAAGACGAAGGTTTTTAAGTAGAAGCAGGTACAGGTGCTTGTTTAAGCATAACTGTAGCAGTCTCTGCTTTACCTATTCTCCTTCCTGGAGATGATGGAATTATATGAGCCTTATTCTTAGTCTTTATAAGAGAATATTCAATCTGTTGAGCGATTGAAGTAAGGTCTCGAAACCCTCCTATATATTTCACAAAGATCAACGGCGTGCATAATTTGCCATGAAAATTTTCCACACAGATTGGAAACAGTTCTTCCTAAGGGAGTGCTAAGCTTAGGGAATATGTTAATCACTTCCAGCGAGCAATGAAATATGAGACCCTTTCACTCTCCCTTTTCTTAAAGTTTGTGAGATCAAAAATTGTTGTCTTTGGCAACGTTGAGCTGAATTGAAGAAGGAATTTTTGGTGAAGATCTTCCCACCCGGTAATTGATCGAGATTGAAAGCTTGTATACCAAAAAAAAGCCAGTCCTTGAAAGGTTCGCATGAAGCATCTGAGTTTCACTACTTCTTGTTGTTCCAAAGTTCCCAACATAGTATCGCAACAAGACACGTAATGCGTCAAATGCTGTTTAGGATCGCCTGATCCATTGAAAATAGGGAATACAGTGTTCCCAAAACTTGATGGGGGAGGGACTGAATCTACCCATTCAGGGTAAGCTTTCTTTTCTGGTTGAATTTGAGAATGATTTCCCCCCATAGATTCCAACCAAGTTGTTAATGACTCAATAGTAGTTATTAACTTTTGAGAAAAATCTGGTTGAGCTTGGACTTTAATAGGTTCAATGACTGGAGCTGGTACAGATGTGGTGGCTGGTACTGAAACTGGTGGTAGCACCGCCAATTTTTGTTGCACTTGACCTATAGAATTAGACCTGTGAGGTTTTATTGATAGAGGAGCATATTATTGATCCATCTCAGTAGCCACAACAAATTCCCTTGGCTGACTAACTCCAGCACGCTTAGGAGGAAGACTACTTTGAAGTAGTTCTGCATTAAACCTCCTCAATTCCTTCATTTCTTCCTCTTGTTGTGCAAATATTTTCTCTAGTGAGACTGATTGGCCTTCTCCATAGGAAGGGTTTGTAACCTGGTTCTTTCCTTTCCCCTTGTTAGCTCCCTTTTAGAGAGGGGGAAGTGGGTTACTTGAAGGATTACCTAAATTCAGGGTAATCCTTTGATTTTGTGTATGCACACCTTCTTCATTTGTGTCTGTGCGTACAAGCTCTAGAGTAATAACCTCTTTATATGAGTCCCTTGAGTGAGCCTCATGTTCTGGAGGATCAGCAACAACGGCATTAATGAAATTAATTGATGCATAACGCATCGCATCCCTTCTATCATCATTTTTGTGATATTTTCTTCTGCCATGCCCCTGACAATACATTGCCTTTTGTTGATTTTATCCCTCAAGAACTTCTTGGAGAACCGTAATTTGGAGAGAATCTCCTGATAATTTAGCTCTTCGTTTCTCTTGAGTCTTCTTCCCTAATCGAGAGAAGACCGACTTTCGTTGAGGGACGGATTGGAGATTTGAAAAAGTTCCCAGTCCGATGGACTAGGGTTGTTCCTGTTGTATTTGCTCAACCCCTCGAATCCTATTTGTTGATTCCGAGGGTTGGGTTAAAAGAGTCCCCTATCTGGAAAGCTGGGGTGGCTCTTGACATGCTATGTCTGAGACTTTCTAAAAAGATCTCCTGATCTTGCGGACCTTAGTCCGAAAATTAGCTGGATGCATTAATCGGCATCCACTTTTATCACCTGGTTCAAAAGACCATTGGATGATTTCTGACACTTCTGTCACTTGATGATGTGCTTGCTCCATACGAGAGGCATGTTCAATATTCTCGTTTGCTTGATTCAGGAGTAATTCAACAACTTGTTCTCTATATTCTTGATTTTGAGAGGAACTAGTTGAAGCCCGTTCTCGGGAAAGATTTTGATTACAAATAAAACCCATTTACATTGGCCAACCATGGGCAATAATATTTCATGAAACCATTTTCGGTGGGCTTTGCTGACTAGAGAGCACAGTGAAATGTAGTGCTCCATGAACACCCCATCCTCTGACATGAATACCAGAGGCAGCATTGGAAATTAACTGTCACAATCTTCTTAGTGCACCAAGGCATGAATGTTGAAGGGATCTCTGCTGTTTTTCAGCCTTTGGATATCGAGAGACTAATAGAGATTCCAAATCAATCTGATGTTGTAACCCTTCTATTATATTAACATGATTTTCATATTCATCATAAGATAATACTTTCTTTTTCAACTAACAAATAGTTTTCCATATGTTGAGACGAATATCATGAATTCCATCTTCCGTCAACATCTCTATAATGTCATAATGAGAGCCAACCAGAGGCCAAAACATGACTGGCACTTCACCTTTCTCCAGTTGTTTTCTCATGTTCATTACTTCCTCTTTATCATTCAATAAAGATTATTCTACCTGATTAGACCAGAGCTGGTGCTTACTTGTTGCTTCATCGGATTCAACAAGACTATTAGAGAAATCACTGATCAAACTAGAAGATGCATGACTTAGGGGTGTTTCAGAGAACGACCTACGCCCTAGGCTATCTTTTGGTTGAGAAAGTATTTCACCTGCTAGTGATGAAGCATCAGACATGATTGGTTTCGTTTTTGAAAGTGCCTCAATATAAGAGGGCTTTCTCGGCACTACATTGTCCACTGGAGTATTTTCCGGGAAATGTGCATCACTACTGCGGAGAGGAATTTCACAGCGAAATTCATCATCATGGGGAGGACCACTATGGTGGGTTACAGAAAAAATGAGATATCTTACTCCTTGGTCTTCTGGCCACACAGAGGGTTGTTGTATCTCTCATCTGAAGATGAAACTTCAAGATTGACTGAATTATCATGAAGAAAGAATTCATGAGGAAGTGTCTATTGAAGACCTTCTGAATTAATGTTCCCACTATTGGTAAATGAGGGAGTAGAATCTTGGATTCCAACAGATAATTGTCTGAGGGATTCAAGAACTCCAGCATCGAGAAAGGCCTTGTTACAGATTGGCTCTTGATAACTTGACTGTGCTGGGCGGGTCTTCTTCTTAGACGCTTTCTTACTCACCTTGGAAACCACTTGTTGATGAAAGTGGCTACTCTGAGTAAGTGTATGTGCCTAATCAGGAGAGATGGAAAGTTTAGGCTAACGATCTCTACTCAAATCAGGTGTATGTGCCTGACTTGGTTGTCCGTATGATATGGGGGAATATGCCCAACAACCCTATTGGACTGGAACAGATGTGTGTTTCTATTCCGAAGTGAACTGTTGATTTGTCACTCCACTGGTAGGGATAGATTTATGTGTCTTTCCCTAAGATGCTACTGAAGCTATTATAATATCCTGGCAGGCATCCAAAATATGAGCAGGGATTTGCTTCTGCTCTTTCACCATTGATAGAATATGCTTGGTGACTTAAGTTGTCGGAACGGGGATATAGGTCCATTCCGATCCTGGAGTAGGTGTGTGTGCCTGCTCCTGTCCTCCTTTTCCTATCAGTGAATCCTGACAGTACTCAAGTGTGGGGGCAGAGAGTTGAGTCTGCCTCCTATTTGTCGCCAGAGATTTCCGACTGACTTCTTCGAGTGATACCAAGTGAGACTGTTGGTAGGCTTGATCAATACTAGCAGGTGTATGTGCCTGCTGATTGTACTTCACCGAACGTTGTTGACGAGATCCATCATATGTAGTCAGACAAGCCTGCTGACAAGCTGATGATGTATAAACAGGTGTATGTTACTACCTATAGTAATCCGCTGGAATTGTCTGGCAGGATTGGTGTGATGCTGCCAGACGAGTCTGCTGGACAGCGGAATTAAAACGAATGGGTGTATGTGCCCGCTTGTTGCTTGCCACCAAGTTAGGTTGGTGGACTTCTCTGGAGATGGCAGAGATGAGAACCTGCTCACTGTTGACCGGATTTCACCTTTGGAAATTCGTCTTGCCTGCTCAAGTTCGAGGAACCTGAGCCGAATGCTTGGAGTCAATACCCTCATCATGTTGAGGGCGCACTGCCGCATGAGTCTGGCAGCAATTGTTGATGGGATTCCTCGGGAAGGACTCTTGTCTCCTTGAATTAAGGCCCTGAGGGACCTGCTTATTCACCTCCTCAGTATATGGGAGTGAATAGAGATTGCGTTCTGGGGATAATGACCCGAAACGGTTGGAGACGGTGGTTAGCACCACCTGCTTCTTAATCACTGTTCGTCGTTGTCCGGACGACGAGTGTGAGTTGTTCACTTGGAGGTCCTGTCTGGAAGCCTCCAGAGTCAGAATAGTACCATTTTGACGGTGCTCCTTAAACAGCGCATTTGATACCCAGCGTTGAAGACATTGAGTAGGTGATGTCGTCCTCAGAGTGGACGACGATCCAGTAGGAGTAGCAGCAGTGGAATTTGCAGCAGAATTTTTCACAGCAGACATATTCACGGGTGTAAACTTGAGAGAAGCCATTCTAGAAATGCAGAAGATCTTAGAAAAGAGTGCCTGTTTGATATAACAAACATAATCAAGATAATCTTGGATGCTACATCTTTTGGATGAGCACATATGTTATTGATTTTTTTGTTGTCCCTCTCATTGAGTTTTAAATAGGGGCCTAACAAATAAGAAAAGCATCATTTTAACTTGGTTAAGGATTCACGTCGGGTTCACCATTTTTTGTTTCCTCTGGAATTGGGGATGACCTTGTTGATTGAAGGTTCCAACATTCCAAGTGGTTTCTAACGGGTTTGTTCGTAGAACCAGAAACATCCAATGATTCCATATCCATTTGGACCTACTTTCCAAAGGTAGGTTCTCATTAGTTATAGACTAACGATGCTTAGGAATTTGCATTGGTCGAGAGGATGGGAGGTCGGACACATCACACCTTTTTTAAGGGAATTATTGTCTACTCCGGGACTCTCTTTATAGATTTAAGTTATGTTCATGAATCCTTATTATATTACCAAGTATAAAATGAGCTTTCCTTTAGATCTGACAATCAATGGTTGATATGAAGAAAATTTAGAGAATCTTTTATATGTATTCTAGGTTCTTCATTGATAGAGAATCATCTTCATTTTTTAGAGATTATTAGTTGATGGTATCCTTAAATACATAAAAGTATCTTGGTCGTTATGATGACCATACTAGTTTTAAATCCACTCAGCGGGGCACTTGAAGTTTGTTGTCATTCAAGAGGACATGGATTATTTCAGTGTTGGGATCATACCCGCTGATGGGCTACCTGCGTATCCTTTGTTTTGGAAAAGTAATCACAACCCACGTAGTTCGAGTAAGGGAGTATGATGTTTATGCATAATTGATGGCTCAAAGAAAGATTACATGATTACTTTTACACTCTAAGCTCACGTGAGTCATGCTCGGTGTGAGAAACAAGAGGTATTGGTGAAACCAGACAATTGTGCCATGAAAGATGCAATGATGTGGGGCTTATGTATGTATGACTGCCCAAATAGATGAGGATTAAGATTTACTTCAGGGAAGAAATCCATGAACAGGGTCCATAAAGGTATATATGCTTCATGGAGATTTGGATACTCTAATCTTGGGACTTACTCCTAAGGAAGATGCCCAAGTTAGAAGGGGACTTATGATTGGGTTTTACTTCTGAGAAGGAAGCCCAGATCAAAAAAGTAATTATGACTAGTTAAGAGAAATTAAGACTGGGGATTATTCCTAAGGAGGAGGCCCAGGTTAAAGGGATTTGAAAATTAAGGGACTTGGGGCTTACTCCTAAAGAGGATGCCCATATTTGATACAGGGGCTTACTCCTGAAAAGGAAACCCAGGTTAAGGGAATTACGGTTTGGGGCTTACTCCTGAGGAGGATGCCCAAATTTGGGGAATTATGACTGGGGATTATTCCTGAAAAGGAGGCCCAAATTAAAGAGTACTTGGGGCTTACTCCTAAAGAGGATGCCGATATTTGAGACTGGGGATTATTCCTGAAAAGGAGGCCCATATTAAATGAAGATTTGGGGCTTACTCCTGAGAAGGAGGTCCAAATCAATGAGGATATGAGGCTTACTCCTGAGAAGGAGGCCCAAATCTATGAGGATCTAGGGCTTACTCCTGAAAAGGAGGCCCAGATTAAGGATTCTCTCATCTTAAAAGATGAGGTTGAATGAATTAAATCTCTAACTTTAGTGATATAAAGATGTGAAAATCACTAAGTTTTGAGAGATGTTCCACGGAACTCCTTTCAGATAAGGAATTCAATCAATAAAACATGCAATAAATGTCTTTGAAGAGTGTCTTGAAGACTGAATCTTGAATAGGAGAGGTGGAATGGCATAAGAGGGGTTAAATATGCAGGAAGGGCACCCAAAAAATATAAGGGCACGCAAGTCCTGGCAGGCGCGCAGGTACTGCGTGGGCGCGCAAGTATTGGTCGCACAGGTATACCTGCACGGCACATGGGTACTTGCGCAATCCTTGACCTGTAGAGTAATACTTGGGCAATTCTTGACCAAAGCCTTTAAAATCATCCTGAGGTACTTCCAGAAGAGTGGTGTGCAAGTTTCAATGAATAGGTAAAGAGTCGCGCAAGTGTGTTCATTTCCCTTAAAAGAAAAAAACATTTAGGCATGCAAGTTTTAGTGATTTCTAACACTTAGACCTTATTCCTCTTTTTCATACCTTCCATTATAGGTAAAGAATTACCTTAGAAGTGTTCGGAATACTTGAAGAATAGACTTGGGCGTTCAGAGCTCTATATCTGAATTCTGGAAAAATTCCTCCCGAAATGGGGGGCCCACCGGGGGTATTTATAGGCTGGAGAAGACCCCGGGCGGTTTTCAAAGAGGGCACGCAAGTCACTTGGGTGACCATTAGGCGGCGTGCAAGTATACTTGCGTGACAGTGATGGAACTTGCACAGTACAAGGTCCTTTGACTCCTTTTTCATTCCTTTGTTGATTTTTTATGTTTTCTTCAAAGGATGAATCAATTTGTGCTAAGTCATTTCCCTTTACATTCCTTTAGACAATGTGACAAAAAGGAGAATCAACATACCATCACAATTTTTACTCAAGGGTATTAAAATAGAAATACCTAGACTTATTTTATTATGGAATTCAATTTATTTATTCCACACTACTTGATCATGTAATTAAATTTGATGATATATGTTCTTATATTATATGATCTATGTGGCACACTTATGCATGCACATGATATGATTATGATGGGTGAACCTAGATAGTGCTCCAATGCATTGTGTAATATTTTAGTATCTTGTGATTACATGTATGGTTCACATGAGGTTTTCCTAATAACATTATATTATGATGTCTTTATGGTTAACCTTGACTTATGCTTATAATTTTATGTTTAAATTTGTTTCCACATTTCCATGTTTCCTTTATGTTATCGTGTTATATAATTTCTCTTTATTCATATTTATGATTCTAATCTCTTTTATGTCCCATTGAAATGAATATTGTCTAACATGTAATTCCTTATTCATGTTACTATTTGTTTATTCCCATATTGTAATTTGTAGCTCAACCCTTTCTTATGTATGTCCCCAGGTTATCTCATGCAGTTTTAAGTATGATGTAATATTATGAGAATGTTAATGAAGTTTTCAATAATGATAAAGTACCTTTTGTTTTAAGTTGTTATATAATATACCTAATTACCTAAAGACACTAGACTTATGAATCTTTTGGGTTGTATTATGTGTATTCTTATGTAATAAATCATTAATTAATGTGTAATAGAGACAAGGGTTGTCATAGGGGTATCATGGTATACAGATGCATGGTAAGGATTAGTTCCCTGGAGTGGGTAGTTGACTTGAGTATTAAATTATTTATGTGTATATGTATGAGAACCCTATAGTGGGTGTGTTAGCATGAAAATTGACTTATAATATTTGAGATGAGAGAATAAATGTTTTTCTATTAGTTATGACCAATGTGAGATGTATCTTATGGTCTAGGTGAGATATCTTAGTGGCATTTTGATGTGACTCAGTATATTGGTGACTGGGTGTTATGATTGATGGGTGGTATGCATTATTTTTATTGTTAAATATGAGTTGTGATATATGAGGGTAACCCAAGAGAGTGGTTATCCCAGGACTAAGTGTACCTTTAGAGATGGGAAGTGTGGGTAGATGTTTTTTATTTGGACTTGATTCATGGGAGGTTCTTATCAAGAATGTGATATGGGCATAGATATTCCTTGGGTATTGTAGATATGAAAGCCTAGGTAGTTCTTGTGTTGTGATAAGTCTGACTTGTGCTGGAGGCATAGTAAGCTAGGTAATTAATCTATAAATCCAATGATTGATGGGATACAAATTGATATGGTATAATTCAAGTGGTATAACGTGATAGCATCGAGGTATTCACCTATTTGGGTATGCTTGTTTTGGTAATTAGGGATGTTTAGAACCTTGTGAGATTGGATAGATGGATACTCTCTTAACATGGGTTAAGAGAGTGAGAATTTTCTTAACCTACATGGTGGGTGGATTAGTGCAACCTAAGCTTTCCCTGAAGGGTATGATCTTAATATTTCAGGTAGGAATGATTGACTTTGGATGACATATGGGGCATGTTGATGAATGGATTTTAAGGAATCTCCAGGATAGGGAAATCAATCCTAATAAGTTATGTGAATCCTAGGGTGGGTTCATGATAACGAATGAAAACACATGATAGTGGAATGTAACACCTCCCTAGTGCATGAATATGCAGTCTTAGGATGTGTGTGTTCATTTCATTGAGACCCGTTTAGGGTAATGACCTTGAGGGGTTGGTATGTTAGGATGGAATTCGGGACTCATTAGTTTCTTAACTGAATGAAATTAGGCCATGGGTTGTTTATGGTATTAGTTGATGGTCACATGTGGATGGTGATTAGATATGAGATAATGGTGGAAATGTGTGTGACACCTTGTTGTGATTAAGTAATTCAAAAAGGGTTTTGACCCTTGATGTTAGGTCATGCATTGGTGAGATCAAGGGATACTTTGAGGAATGGTCATGTTTGATTAACTAGTGAGAACTGGTGCATTATGATATTATGAGATGGGTTATATGTAGGGTGAAGGTGAAATGACGAATTGGTCATGAGGATTTTGGCTATATTGAATGGTTGACTCATATGAGAGATGAGTTGTTACCTTTTGTGATATGTGTGAAACAATGATGTGATTATTGGGTCTTGTGGGACGTCGAGGGGCTAACTGACTTGGTGTGATGACTAAGGAATTAGTAGAGTGACTCAACTATGGTGAGAAGGAAACCCACATGATTTTGAAATGATATTGGGACTTTGAAGGGCCTGTGGTGATATGGAAAGAGAGAGTCATGTGGTAATGAAAAATTTCATGGATCTTGAGTTGGATCCATTGGTACCGAGTGTACGGCAGAAGATTAATGATGATATAGGATAGAAGTTTCAAGGGGTGATATGATATTATTGGACTCTCATGTAGGGATTAGTATCTAGATCTATCTGAGGAATACAAACAGGTCCCAAGAGTGTTAGTGTTTGGCTGGAGGTGGATTTAAAGAAGGATCATACTCGTGGATTGATGATAATGTAACTTCTATAGTAGGGAGCACGACATGGATGATCTAAGCATGTGGAACTTATTTTGAAGAGATTTTATTGAACATTGAGATCAATGTTTAAATTAACCCAACCCATAGAGGGTTTTTGTTTTAGGACTAATCTTGCATGCAAGTGTCTGATTTATGTTCGATGAATGGAAAATACCCAAATGTGGGTGTCGGTCGATGAATAATGAGTTAAATTAGTATGTTCGGAGACTGAAATATACTAAATGTGGGATTATGGTCAGGTGGTACGACTAAGGATGGATTTTGGGAAAAAAGATGGTATAGTGATTAATTTTGTTGCTTCTCGATAGTATTTTGACATGTACAATGAGGTGAAGCCTTATGTTATGGATATAGTCTTCGAACTGAGAATGTGAGTTTTAATGAGAATTTCCAGGTGATTCTTGGGTGTAATATCGAGCGAGTGATGGTCTTATGTAGACCATTAAAATAAACCGATAGGGTGTGATGTTAATAAATTTGGAATTTAAAAATAATCCCATAAATGGGGAATCATCATGGAGTTTGTGGAAATAACTGGCACTGCAATGTGTAGGCTACTGAGGTTTTAAGCAGTGGAATTAGTTTGGGTGAAGTGTCATCAAAACCATAACCAGTTGGAGACATGGAATTTGGGTCATGCATTGGGGCTCAATGATCAGTATGGTCTACAGAGGATGGATGGGTAGATTTCTTAGGGACAATAAATGTTATGGTGTGGAGTTTGTAATGACCTGTGTTGTATAGGTTTTGAAATTCAAATTGAATTTGAATTTTTCATCCTGTGGTGGGGGATATTTCAATAATTGGGTCTCAATATGGAATTTTGAGAGTTGGAATGCCTCTTAGAGGTGTTTTTGGACATGATTAGAGGCTCGAGAGGTGTCTTAATTACTCGGTTGAGTGTTGGAGTAGGGTTAAGGTGGACTTGTTATGGATTTATGTCGCAGGTAACTCATCACACTGTGATGGGTGATATTCATGTCATGAAAATGGGTTGATTGAGGGTCACACCATAGGTTAGAGAAGAAACATTGGGTCACATTGTGACCAATGGGTCTCATGACATGGCAGTTTCTGTGTGGGTTTTTTTACCCAAAAAAATCCCTTGCGTATTGGGTCATGACATGGTTGGGGTGTCACATCATGGTGATGACTTTTACATATGGGGTCTAATGAACTTTATATATTTCACATGAGCGTCACATTATGGTTGATAGTGTCTCATAGTGATGACCCTTACATGATGGATTTTTTATAAAGGACAAGACTCTTGCATTTGGGGTTTGGAAACCCTTATATATTGTCTTTATGAGTTTTTGTGTGAGGAAGGTGGTCATGTCATGAAGGTTTATCCAACATGGGATTTTTTATCTTAGCATTTGAATTTTTTTGTCATGAAGGTGTGACCACATCAGGAAGGGGGGAGGACAAATCATGGAGGTCGGGGCATTGAATTCTTGGTTATTCTTGATAAGGTTGTGCCAAAACATGACCAGAGGGATCATGTAGTGGAGGGAAAACTGGGAGGGAAGGATCACACCACAGAGGGAGGTCGCGGGGTGGTGTCACATTGTAACCCCTCGAGTCATGTTGTAAACAAACCCCAGGCTGGGGTGTCACACTATGACACAACCTTTTTTCAAATTTTTTAAAAACAGGGGAAGAACCATTATTTCAGGGTCAACCCCTTCATGATGTAAGGGAAAGGGGGCATCAGGAGAGGCCATTTCAACCAACCTCATTCACCTATATTTTCCTCTTTGATTCCACTTGGTGAGGGGCATTTTGGAAGTGTTTTATGGTGGATAAAAGGTAAGTTCTTCCCTATGTTATCTTTTATTCTTACTCCCTTTTGTTAGCTTCTGATTTGTGGAAATTCGGACTAGGGTTTTGATACCAACTCCACTGGATCATCATAGAATTGGTCCAAGATGATGAGGATTTTTTGTGTGGTGGATGGAGGATGTTTAGGGATGATGAATGCAAATTTTATTTCATCATTTCAGTTAAGGGGTATCAAGATAATTCCATGTGACGTTGGTGGACTATTTCTTGAGGATTTGGTCATGGGAGGTTGCTTGGATCTCAAGAGAATATTTGAGTTTGGATGAGTCACTAATGGACTTAGCAAGGGAACAACTCTGAATGAGGTAGGTGGTGTCCAAACATCTCCCTGAAGTGTATGTTCTATGTGATGTAGCATGTGATATGTGGTCTCACCACTTGTGTGTTATCAACCTTGAATTATAATCGAGTTGTTTACTTTAAAATAAATATCTATAATAGAAGTGTTATGGGCCTTTATGGACCCTTGGGAACTATTTGATAGAGAAAATCTATCCAGATGGTGGTTTTTTTTAGTTAAAGTGAAAAAAGTTCATTGTTAGAGAGGGAATTTGGGTGAATAACCATTTCTTTTTGAGTGGGGGTCCACATAAGGGATGTTAAATACGGGAGTTTGGATCGAGGGAAAGGATGAAGGAATATTTTTGAGTCATTAGGGTCAACCTTCTGGCTGGGTGAGGGAGCTGTAGTGGATCTTCATAAACACTTCTTCTTCCTTAATTATTCTCTTTATTTCTCTCTCATATTGTATTTTTTGTTACACTATATCTCTATACAACCTCTTTATTTTTTTTTTTCAGGATGAGGTTGTATCACTTGGTCTAATCAGCTGCTTCCACCTCATTGCTCAAAAGAAAGTACATTGATTTGTTTGTTTTGTCTTGGGCTTGGGTAATAAGTCAGCATAAAGCTGACAATGTTTGGAACGGTTAATACTTCTTGTTTGGTATGCTAAATGGTGAAGACACTACAACACAAGGCGAAGATGTCACACCGAGAGGCGAAGTGATTTCTGTGGGCAATTGGGAAGACTAAGTCACATATTGAGGCACAAGGCGGGGCATAGGTGAGGTTCTCAAGACAACAGGATTCTCCCAAGCAACTAGTTCAACCCAAAGACAATAAAGAGGTGATTCGGTTTTCCCTATTGAATGCACTACTACAAGTGCATTCAATGATATCTGGAATGATAAAGGTGTAGAGTGTGATGTGGTGGAATAATCCAAACAGGCATCTACAGTGGAAGTTATGATGAAGAAAGACCAGGTGGAACTTGGGGTACAATTTAGGGAACTCAATGATAGGGAGACACGACTCTTGGGGTGACACCTAGATAAGAATCTAGTAGATTCAGGTGCCAACATATCGGGGTGGGATGTATTTTTTTCATAAATAGAAATTGGATTTGGAGATGTCTGGATTAAACAAAACACTAACATTCTTGATCAGACACAAGTGGGCCGAAGAGAAAAATTCCTTCTATCTAATAAAAGGAATCTGAGAAGATGGAACACTCATACAGACCAATATGTCCTGAAGCATGATCAGTCAGATAGGTTTTCTAGAATCTTATAATTCCTTTATGAGAGAGTCGATGGTGAAATAAGTGTTATGTGGCTAGAAATTGATTAGGAAAGTCAAAATGAGAATGGAAAGGAAGTGGGGGAGTTAAGGAATGAGTCACAAACTGGTTTGCAAGTGGGGGTATGTGGATGGACTTAATTACACCACCCCATAACCTAATTACAGGTAAACTGCTTATCTAGGATTATTTCACTAGCTAAAATGAAAGGAGTGGGTCCCCATGATTGAGGAAGAACCCCCAGATTCATTTCTCTAAATCTGGTTCCCAGAGTAGGGTAGTGTATTTGAGAGATTTCTTGGCATACATATGCAACAAGGGAACATTATATTGGACCACGGCAACTCGTTCCTATAAAAACAGTGTTTCTTAGTCATGTGCAATGCATAAAATCATGGAGGCATATCTAGAAGATTTCTTGGATATTCTATATAGCAAGACCACCCTTCTTCAGTATTGAGGACAATACTATTTTCAATGGGTGGTGAGTGATAAAGACCAGCTATTCAGTTAGAGGCTATTTTTAGTTAAAAGGTAAAAGTGTCATTATTGGAGGGGAAATCTATGGAAATAGCCATTTATTTTTGAGTGGGGGTCCACTGATGGGTTGTTAAATAAAGGTAGATGGAGAGAGGGAAAGGAGGAGGGAATATTATTGAGTTGTTATAATCAGTCTTTTGGCTTGGTTGATGGATCAATAATTTCCTTTCAAGAATTATTCTTATTCCTTCAATCATTATTATCCTTATTTCTCTTTTATATTGTATTTCTAGTTACACTATACCTCTATACAAGCCTCCTCTTGTTTTGTTGTTTATCGGGATAAGGTTGTATCACTAGTGTGATGCTTCGATCACCTATGGTCGAGGGTTTAACCTTAAATATGTGTTATGTGATATAAATACCTTGTAAGGGTATAAATGGGTTGAATGAGATGTAGTGGACCTTTAAGTAGGTTCCTTTAGTCCTTTTCGAGTAGGGGTGTACGACAGATGGGAAATGGTTGGCATAGGGGTAGGCTATGTAGAGCCTTGGGTAGCCTTTGGGCTATTTGATATGAGTATGGGGTGAGTGTTTATCCCCCACTGGTATGTTTTACCTAAGTGGATATGTAATGAGAAGGACTATATATATATTTGATGTGTGAGGAACAACCTAGCTTGACCAGGGAAGTGAGATGGTAGAGGTGCCATCCCTTCTTATGTTTGCTCATATGGGATTACCTATGTGGCCTATTAGGCCTAATGTGGTTGTGGCTATGTTGAGGGACAATATCTATTGAGTGTAGGTCTTTGACATGAGGGTTGGGGATGGGATAAAGGAACTCGTATGGGGTGTCTAGGCCTTGATGTGACCTAGGTGACCATAGAGGGTGTCCAATTTTGTGTTGAATCTGAGGAGTTAAAAAAGGGGTCGAGATTGGTAATAACCTACTGGGCATGTGGTATCAATAATATATTGTACGCTTGAGAGGCCAACCTAGGAAATGTGTATCATGTTTGAGGGAGTTTCCAATCCATGTGATGAGGTTATATGATGGGTATTACGAGATGGTCATATTTCCCCCTAATATGATATATGAAGGTTTCAAGGTGGGATAGAACCCTCTGGGTGTATGCTATATAGCAGTTTTAAGGTGGTATTCAGCTCCCTAAGTGTATGTTATATGACGGTTAGAGCACTAAATGAAACCCCCTGGGTGTATGATATCTGAAGGTTCCAGGGTGGGATGTATCCCCCTAGGTGTATGATATATGACGGTTCGAATATGGGATGTGACCCCCTTAGTCTACACTACATGAGGTTCTGAGGTGGGATACGGACCTTTGGGTGTATGATATATAATATTTTTGTGATGGGATAAAGACCCCTGGGTGTATACTTTCAGGGGTGGGATGTAGCCACCCGTAGAGTATGATATTCTGGTAAAGGTTTTAGGGGAGGATACGACCCCATGGGTGTTTTCTATATAATGATTCTAGTGTGGGATGTGGCAATCGGGGTAATGGTATTCCAGTAAATGTTTCAAGGTGGGATGTGGCCCCTTAGATAATGATATTATAATCATGTTATGGGGAAAAATGTGACTTCCCTAGGTGTATGATGCTATATAATGGTATGATGGGTGGACATTATCTGACCCTTGGTGTGGTTATGGAACTTTCTCAAAGACATCTGACATTAACCAAGAGAGGTATGGTTGACAACATGAGTCACTTTAGAAATCGAGGATCAAGGGTAATTTATTTATTATTCTTCATTTGTTTATTTAAACACTATGAACATTTCACATTGTGCATACACTGCATATACTAGTTATATTAGGGACATATTTGGTGGTGGTCTATTGAGTTTTACTCAAACCTTACTCGGGAAGCCCTGACACATTAGTACTTGAGTAGACCTTGTGATCTCTAGTATAGGTACGATCAAGGCCCAATATTAGATGGGGGAGCTAGATACTTAGAAAAAGTTAAGAGATGGAATCGGGTTGGGACTCAGGACCAATTGGTGGTTATTTTTTATTTATATTTATTTTGGTCTTAGTTGCATATGATTTTCCAACGGGAGATCTTGTTAATGTATGTTTGACTCATGTGACATTAAGATGTTTTTTTAATAGGTTTTTCAAAAAGAAAATTTAAAATAGGTATAGGTCTTAAAAAATCAAAATTAAGCCTCAAAGGTGTTGAAGCCCCAACGCTTTTAGGCTCCTTCAGTAGAGGCCAAAGGCATTTGGGGTTTTAATGCCTTCATCCTGGTTGAGGGACAAATGTGTTAAAGCCTCCAATTCCTTTAGACTCAACTAAAAAACTATTTTTTTAGTTTTTAATTTTTGTTTTGTTTTGTTTTGTTTATCTATATATATATATAACTATTTTTTTTTTTGCAGAATTTTACTACAATTATATCCAGCGTTACTTCTAAAAAAGTAATCTAAAAATAAAAGAGAAACTCTAACACATAGATCCCCTTTATAAGGGTGGGTGTACTATAAATCTTTATGGATTTCCAATGTGGGATTCAGCTTCACAATTTTCAACACAAAATTAATTATATATTATTAATAATAATTAGTAATTAATTAATAATAAGTATTAATTACTAATTAATTATTAATAAATAATAATAATAACAAAAACAACTAAATAATAATTAACTATTAATATTTATTATTAAATATTAATAATTACTAATTAATAATTAATTATTAATTAAATTATATCAAATAAAAATTAATAATATTAATAAATAACTAATTAATTATTGACTAATTCTTAAAAGTTAATAGTTATTATTTAGTTAGTAATTAAATAATATTTAATTACTAATTAATAATATTAATAACAAAATAATAATTAAATATTAATAATTATTATTAGATATTAATAATTAATTATTAATTATATAATATTAATTACTAATTAATGATATTATTTACTAATAAATATTGATTACTAATTATTAATATTAATAAATAACTAATTAATTGAAAATATATACTAACTACTAATTAATAATTTTAATAATTAATTAATTAATTAATTATTAATTATCATTAATTAATTAATTAGTAATTAAAAGATATTTAATTACTAATAAATAATATTAATAGTAACTAAATAATACTTAACTATTAATAATTACTATTACACATTAATAATTAATAATTATTAATTAATTAGTAATTAAATAATATTATTTACTATTTAATAATATTAATTTATAATAAATATTAATTACTAATTAATTTTAATTACTAATTAATATTAATTACTAATTAATATTAATTACTAATTAATATTAATTACTAATTAATATTATTTATTAATTAATAGTAATTAAATAGTAATTATTAATTAAATAATTTAATTATTATTATTATAACTTATTTTGTTTCTAATTATTAAAAATAATTATTATTTAATTAATAATTAATTAATAACTATTAATTATTAATAAACTTAATAAAATAATATTATTTATTATTAAAAATTATTAATTAATTGTAGTTAATTACTAATAATAAATAAATATTATTAATTAATTAATCACTATTATTTATTAATGGATGGATGAATGGGAGAAACGGGTCCTGATGTTCTTCGGTGAATGCGCCTTTCTCGATCACCCAAGAATCTTGAACTTGTTCTCTCATACTTTGATTCACCATGCTGCATAGTAGGGATTCTTACCTTCAAGGAAGTTCAAGGTGTGCGATGGAGAAGCCTTGAAGGATCTTTTGTCTTTTTCTGGATTTTTAGGTGGATCTTTCATTGCACTCAAGAATTGGATCTAAAAAAATCATTAGAAAATGAACTGTTTATCATGTTTCAACCTTTGATTCTACTTTCTTAGAAGGTATTGATCTATATAAGTACTCTATTATTACCTACATTTCACTATTGAAAGGCATGAAGCTCTGTAAAATCGTTGACCAAGTCTCTCAACTAGCCTTCATTTGAGGATTTTCATATTTCAAATGTGTTTCCCTTGGTTGTGGCTTCTTTCACATTGTATTCCCTTCTATATAATTGAATGGGATATCCTGGAGCATGTGCTTAATAAATTGAAGGTCAAGTACCTTGAGGATCCACGATTAGAACTTAAATTTTTATCTGAATGATTTTAAGGAGACTTGTGCATACGTGTGGATTAAAATCCATGGTTTAAACTAGGTCTTATGGAATCCTAAAATCTTATTTGACATCGCTTATGCGATTGGAATTCTAATTAGGATGGATAATGCCACTAAAATGGTTAGTTTTGGTCACTTTGCAAGGTTATTGGTTGAATTCGATCTTAGTGTTATGTTGATTGATAAAGTGGTCCTCTCCACTCCACAGAATGAAATCAGTCTTAAAATTGAGTATAAAAAAATGCCACCATTCTATGATTTATGCCAAATTATTGGACACTTGAATTCTTTCTGTAGGGGAAATATTATTTACTCTAACTTTCAATTTAGTGGGCACGATTTGCAACACTACCAGAAAAGAGATAATAAAAGTTTTGCCTTGTGCACTGATAATCTATCAAAAGACCTTTTTAGGGATGATGTTGTCTATATTACTTCTTCCATAAATGTAAATCTCTCACCGGAGTAGATTCTTGTTAATGCTGAATTTTCTTTCCAAAGAATATGAATTTTTTATTTTGAATTTCCTCCTCATAAGAATGAATGTTTGGAAGGACCTAATTTTATAGTTATTATTTCTCCTTGATATGGAGCTATGTCTAGTTATTTTTTATCTAGAACATGATAATCCCACCAAGTATTAGGATGATATATAATAGGTGAATCAATTAGATAATATTGGGGTTTCTTTTAAGGATGTGTTGTCTAGGGGCATATTAGATGACCATGATGGTGAGGAATCAGATGACATCCAAGATACCAAGGAGTTATTTTCCATAGAATGTTGTGGATTTTAGATTATAGAAATAATAGAATATGGTACATGCCAAGATTCATAAAGGTAAGGCTAAAATGGATTTAGCCACTTCAATGAAAACTAAATCCAAATGAACTATATAAGAAAAATGAAAATTTTCCCCTAAGAAGGACAATGATAAGGTTTTAGTCCCTTCTAACCAATACATTTCTTTAAATCCCACTGAATACTTTAGGGGGTGTTTGGAAAAATATATTATTTGTGAATTATTAGTATCTTCTTCTCCTTTTATTAATCATAAATAGGATGAGTTGGTTTATTTAAAGGATAGTGGCAGTGGTAAGCTAGATAATACTCCTACTGCTAATGTCTCCAATGGTAGAAAATGCCATTTGGGATCTGGGTTTCCATAAAATATTATTTATTAAAGGGAAATTCCTTCATCCTATACTCCAATTCCCTTGGCTTCAGGGATGGTGGATGTTCAAGAGGCCAATACAGGTGTTGTAATTGTTTTCAGGAAACATCTATTGGGTTCTGGTCATGTCATTTCCAGTGAAATTTTAGGTGATTCAAAATTACAAAACCTTAACTATTTAAAAGTTAGATTCACCCCTATGAGCATTTATCCTCATCTTGTGAAGTATATACAACATTATATTGAAATCAAAGTCCATTCAGGTCTAGGATTGGCATCAGGCCCTATTTAGGGAATGGTGGATAATCATGTTGCTGCTCTTTTGGCATTAAATTTGGATGAACTTGAAGGGACAAGGCCAAGTGTTGTGGTTCTAATTAAAAAATAATCTATGGGATTATCTCACCTTTTTTATAGTGAAAGAATAGAGACATCAAGAAGTTTTGTTCCTTCTCAACCTATTAAGGATATGGTAAATATGAAGGTAAGCGTACATAACTCTTTTGAGCCTCTTGCCTCCGCTAGCAGTGAGGAAGATGGTCAAAAAAATGATGGCATGTCTAGAGCTAAAGATACAAGGGAAGATATTGATTATGTACTTTCAGATGATGGAGGTGGTCCATGGATCCAAGTTAAGACTTAGAGGAGTGGACAGCACCCTTGTGGCAAGGGTGGACGCTCCTCTCATCAGAGTATATGTACTCGCTCCCGAGTTGATTGATGCTCTTGTGGTTTTTTTGCATTTTTGTGGACTTTGTCAGTCTTTCATGTTCATCCTCTATTTCTATTTTTAATTAATAAAGGTTCCCTTGAGCATCAACCTATTCAAAAAATCACTTTTATTATTAATTAGAATAACTATTAATTAATAATAAATAAATAAATTTTAGTAATTAATTAATAATATTTTTTTATTATTGAATTATTTTATTTTTTAATAAAAACATTAATTAATATTTAGTGATTAATTAATAATAATAATTTAATAATTAATAATTAATAATTAATAATTAATAATTAATAATTTAATTATTATTAATAATATTTAGTTACTAGATAATAATTTAAAATATTTTTTATTAATTTTTTAATAATAATTATTAATATTTATGTATAAATGGGCTGGGAAATGAGACCCTTCATTTAAAAATATGGAGGAAAATGAGGGATGGGGTCAGACATGGCATTTATTCCCTTAATCCAAAGTCGAAATTACAACCAAACACAAAAAAAACATGTACAACAAACCAAAGTCCCTCAACCTTGAGAACAAAGGTTCATATTATGATAGGCCCCCAACCTCCAT
This sequence comes from Viscum album, assembly GCA_963277665.1. Lineage (NCBI taxonomy): Eukaryota > Viridiplantae > Streptophyta > Magnoliopsida > Santalales > Viscaceae > Viscum > Viscum album. The sequence goes on along the minus strand of OY728130.1, from coordinate 98,453,342 downwards.
AGGCATGAGAATGGATTCCTCTCCTCAAACTTTTAATTGGTTGCCACTTGTTTGCTTGATCGTCAGAATCTACCTCCCTGAAGGTAAATTCGGTATTATTCATTCTGATCTCAACAGATAACATACTACCATCCACCATTTTACTTTCACCTTCCATGATAGGTACCTATGGATCCATAGGTGTATCAATCGATCTAAGAATAGTAAATGAATTAGATAAAGGCACTTGACTCTCCATCATACTGTTCATAGGTAAAATATACTTTTTTAGAAAGAGATTCATCTTTTATCTTGTTATTGTAGTTTTGGGCACATAAAAAGTGTCCTTTGATGGTATGACCATATCAGCTTCTAGTCATAAATCATGTGTAATCATTATTTCACATGATCAAAAGGTCATGTCCAATAAAAACAGTAGATTACTTAACTACATTAAAACACTTGAACCAGAAGTGAAGGATCTTCACATGTAATTTATAATTAGTTTATGATAAGATATATAATTACTTTAACTTGTAATTTTTCTTTCAATGATGATCTGGTTAACAAGATATTTTCATACCATCATTATACTGCAAGATCCAAGTGAATAATTTCTCTAGATCCACACATGCACCAAAATATCTAAATGATGTCATATAATTGTTGGGTCCTAGTATAGCTAATCATGATTTCTTGTAACTCCCCGACCCCAGTTACCCAGATTCGGTGCATTATTACATAACATTGGAATGATCACAAGAAAGATCAAATTTCGAAAGACCGATTAGTTTAGTAGCCTTGGAAACACTAGATATATTCATAAATTTTTACATTACATCATAAAAATGAAAACTACAACAACATAGTCTCCATAGTCCACATTCTTATCCCCTCATACTATCCCTGTAGGTCATTCATAATTTACTTCTTCACATCCTGGGAAAAATAAAACATAGAAAATGGGTGAGCTCAAATGCCCACTAAGGATAACAATATAGTGGAAACTTTCATAAATAAGAATAAACATTTAAGGCAATGTATAAATAAAACAAAAGACTTTTAAACTTGAACTTAAACATAGTATGGAAAAAATAAAATGAAATAATTCCATTTACTTATTCACATGGATATTCTACTAATAAAATATTCACATGCAATATCAATAACCACTTTCATAATGATGGAATGCATAATGCCAGACTATCATAACCACATATCCAAGGCCTCGTGCCAAGACTACAAATAAGATTTTTCCAAGGCCTTGTGCCAAGACACTAGTTTGTCTCATGAGACCTACCGATGCATCGAGGAGCTATATCGGGCTCCACCCGTCACATATTAAGTCCAATGCATTCATCATATGAACAGGTTTAAACATAACATAAACATTCGTATTAAAACTAGCATACGAAATGTAAATACTTCAACCATAAACTATGAATGGTATAAAAATAACACATCCACAGTCAAACATATCACAAAACCTTCAATACAATATAGAAGTTTTCTATCATAATAAATCAACTTCAAATAAGTGTAAAATCCATCAAAGGATGTTGACATAGATGAAATCAAAACTATTTTTAGAGAAATATCTCTTTTTATTTTGAAATCATTTAAGAGTCATATATTTATAAAATAAAACATTTTCTTTGAAAATATTCTTATAATCTTGTAAGGGAAGCTTCAACGATTTTATAACGGCGGAAAATAGATGCACCCGCCGTATAAAAAAAACATTCTTACCTTAATTCTGTCGAAAAGTTTAAAAATTACCTTGTTTGGAAAATGACGGAAAGATTCCTTTATAAACCACTTATAAAAGTCAACAAGGGTATAAATGACTTTAACCCATATTCTAGTAAATAGTAAAAATATTTTGAAATACATTTTTAAGAAACATGGATGTGGATGATAAAGAAATCCCAGTAGATTATTACGTATAAACAACCTCGGATAATGAAGAGATTGCGAAATAAACCCTTACCTTGTACTTTTCCTTGGTTGAGGGTAGTTTAACCTCCTGTATAATGGTGAAATAATTTTTATTAAATTATAAAATAATCATATACATTAATATGATATCATATACGATCTTTTAACATTGATTTGTTAATAATATCTTAGAATTATCGTCATTTCGGGTGTTAACTTACTCGTTTTCTTTTATATGTTTTGTTACGTAAGTCGTGTTTGTCATGGATAGGTTGTATCTTATTCATATCCAGAATGATATAAAATCCTTAGATACTATTATTAATCATTAAATGCGAATTATACTTGAATGGATACGATGGGGAATGAATCTCATCGCGTTCGTGGAGACAGTAGTCCGTACGTACGCACGAGCGACAATATCATTCTTTTGATATTAAAATAATATTTAATAGGATGGTATATCATATATACAGAATCATTATCATGTTATATTTATTATTTAAATGAATTACACATCATTATTATAACCATCCAAATAATAATTTTTTGAACAACAATTACACCACGACGTGGAGACGGTAAGCCATACGTACGCACGTATGGTGACATGTCATTAAAAGGATGGATAGAATACTGAAATATGGTTGTACCATGTTTATAATAACATCAAAGTATATATAATATACTGGAGTTATTATTTTATAATGGTAATAACAAATATAGAAGAAGTGGAAGAAGAAAGGAACTTGAAAAGGGGTGGTGAAATCATTACCTCTTCTTCAGGTTCTTCCTTTTGATTTGATCAAAAGGGATCCTTAGGTTGGCTTTATGACTAAAGGAAGGCCTGTAGGATGAAGTGAGTGAATTTTAGAGAGTATTTGGGCAGAGGTTGGCCGAACCAAAAGGCTTTGAAGGTGTGAATTAATGATAAGGGGGGGTTCCCTTTTATAAGAGGGGTGAGGGGAACCTTTGGAAAAGCTAGAAATATTATTTTATAATAAATTCATATTCAGTTTCTAATGGCTCCAAAGTGGATTATTTAAATTTTAATGTGGGTATGGGTCAAAAACCACTCAACCAATAGAATTTAGATAGGTTTGGGTCATTATTTTAACCTTATCTTTTAGTTTTAACTCTTAGTTAATTAGTTTGACACTTACCATGTCACTTTGTATTTTTATATTATATAGTTAATAAACTTACTATATACCTCCAAGCGACCCCCAAGTGGTCCATTAATGATACACCTATAATTATATAAGTCTCTTGGCTGAACCTTAGATTTTTAGGAATTGAATATCAATTAATAATATAATATTTGTTTTAAAAACTCTTTTATGTCAATTTTGACACTATTTGGAAAATTGATTTTTGTGAAAATCATAACAGAATGATTACTTCGAACCAAGTTAATTAAATCAATCCTAACATGTCATATTAACCTATAAAATTAGTGAAAAGTCTCAAATTATATTTATTTGGGTATTTATAATATCAATTATTTTAATTTTTCACTATTATGGTAATTACTGCATCATCATTGTGTCATAAATAAATTAAATTATTTAATGTATAAAAATTATAAATAAAATACCATTATTTAGGAAATATTTTTATCTTTATAATAAATATTTACAATCAAATTTATCTTATGTATAACCCCATATTAAAATTTTTTTAGTAAATAAACTTTGATTTTAACTATTTTAACTCTTCTTTGAATTAAATAATAATACATGTCCTAATCTAATCCAAGTGGACCTAAATGATAATATTTTATTCCTAAGGTTTTTTTTGGTCGAGATACACTTTTCCAATAGAATTAGGACATGTTTTAGGGTAATATTAATATCATTTTTACCCTTAATTACCCTATTAACTTTTAACCGTGGTAAATAAAAGTAAAAAGTTACTATTCACCAAAAATTATTTTCATCTCATTGAACCACATTTTACACCTTGATATTAACCGTGTTTCTCAGATTTTCGAAATTCCACTCACAGAAGTGGTAAAATTATGTTTTATGAAAAAATTAGTTTTTTAACTACCACTTAGTGGTTTAACTATTCATCAAAAAATGAAGTTTGTCAGAAAAATACCAAAAATTCAACCTAGGCTAATTTCAATATTCCGAATCCAAAAATGAAGTCCATTTTGAAAAATAAAATTTATAAATTTCAAAAAGTGGGTATTACTATTCATAACGGCTAGTTTGATTGGTTGTGGTGTGTTAGAACTCAATGTTGCGTACAACACACGCAATTGCATTATTCAAAGAGAAGCATGCCGTAGAAGCTTGGGGTGTTACATTCTCCCCACCTTCAAATAATTTCATCCTCAAAATTTCTAGAATAATACCGCATGAAAAGACTCAGGTGGTTCTTCATCATAAGTTCCTCGGGTTCCCATGTTGCCTCTTCCATCTTATGGTTTCTCCACAAGACTTTTACCAGACAAGTCGTCCGGTTTCTCAGTACTTGTTCTCTCATATCAAGAATCTTGACGGGATCTTCGCAATAAGACATATTGGGTTCCAGTTCTAATTTCTCATAGGTGAGTACATGTGTTGGGTCAGGCATGTATTTCCTCAACAGAGATACGTGGAATACATCGTGAACTTTGGAGAGACTTAGCGGCATTGCCAATCGGTAAGCTATAGCCCCAATTCATTCTAGAAATTCGAAAGGTCCGCTGTACCTGGGACTCAATTTACCTTTCTTACCAAAACGTATGACTCTCTTCTATGGAGATACCTTCAGGAAAACATGATCACCGACTTGAAATTCCAAATCCTTCCTTTAATTATTGGCATAGCTCTTCTGCCTACTTTGAGATGCTTTGATATGGTTTTGGATTACCTTAACCTTTTCCATTGTTTCCTCCACCAGTTCTAGACCTACAAGTTTTCTTTCACTAACCTCATCCCAACAGGTTGGTGTGCGAAGTCTCTTTCCGTATAACGCTTCATATGGTGTCATCTGAATACTCGAATGGAAGCTATTGTTATAGGAAAATTCTACCAGAGGTAAATATTGATCCCACATACCCTGAAAGTCAAGTGAGTAGGATCTCAACATGTCTTCTAAGGTTTAAATAGTTCGTTCTGATTGTCCATCTGTTTGAGGGTGGTAGGCGGTGCTCAAATAAAGTTCAGTATCCAAGGCTTTCTGAAGAATTTTCCAGAATCTTGAAGTAAAACAGGGATCACGATCAGAAACAATCGATAGGGGTACTCCATGAAGTCTCACAACTTCATTAATATATAGTCTTGCTAGTCGTTCAAGTGGTAAATCTTCCCTTATAGCAAGAAAATGTGCTGACTTGGTAAGAAGATCAACAATGACCCATATTTCATCAGTCCTTCTAGGAGTCTTTGGTATCCCCATGACAAAGTCCATCGTAATATTGTCCAATTTCCACTCCAGTATGGGAAGAGGTTGGATGACTCCTCCAGGCTATTGCCTTCCAGCTTTCACTTGTTAACAAACCATACATCTTGACACAAAATCATCAATCTCCCTCTTCATGTTGTCCCACCAAAAATGTTCCTTCAAATATCTATACATTTTGGTGCTCCCATGGTGTATAGAGAAATTGGAACTGTGAGCATCATCCAGCAATTCCCTTTTTAGATCAGGTATATCGGGAACACAAATTCTCTTCCCAAATTTCAAAATTCCTTCTTCATACACGAAGTCTCTCAATCTCCCATCATTCACAGCTTTAATCTTCTTTTGAAATTATTCATCATCGGTCTGAGAACTCTTAATCCTTTCTATTAAAGATGGTTTGGAAACCATTTGAAAAAGTATTTATGTTTCACCTTCCCTAGTTATTCCCATGTCCATCTTCACTAGATCCATGAAAATTGGATCCCTTTCAATTATCATATTGTTCAAAACTCCATGATCTTTTCTGCTCAAAGCATCTGCCACCTTGTTTGCTTTCCCCGGGTGGTAGTGTATTGTACAATCATAATCCTTTAGTAATTCAATTCATCTCCTTTGCCTCACGTTGAGTTCTTTTTGTGAGAAAATATACTTCAACCTCTTGTGATCAGTATAAATCTCAAATTTTTCACCATAGAGGTAGTGCCTCCATATCTTCAAAGCAAAGATCGTAGCTTATAACTCGAGATCATTATTAGGATAGTTTTGTTCATGAATTTTCAACTGTTGTGATGCATAGGCAATAACCCTATCATTCTTCATAAGGACAAAACCAAGTCCTTTCTTCGATGCATCACTATAAATAATGAACCCATCATTCCCCGATGGTAGAGTCAATATAGGATCATTGACTAATCTTCTCTTCAGTTCTTTAAAACATTCTTCACACTCTTTTGTCCAAAAAAATTTAACCCCTTTACATGTGAGCTTTGTTAATGTGTTAGCCAACCGGGAAAAATTCTGGACGAAACGTCGATAATAACCTGCTAAACCAATAAAACTATGTACCTCAGTTATACTCATCGGTGCAGGCCATTCTTGGATTCCCTTGGTATTAGAAGGATCAATAGATATTCTATCTTTAGAGACAATATGGCCAAGAAAAGAAATCTCCTGAAGCCAGAATTCACACTTTCTAAACTTCTCATATAATTCATGTCTTCTCAGAGTCTTCAGGATAATGCGCAAGTGATTTTCATAATCTTCGTAGCTTTTAGAGTATACCAAGATATCATCAATAAATACCACCACAAATTCATCGAGATATTCCTTGAAAACTATATTTATCAGATCCATGAATACAGAGGGTTCATTAGTCAATTCGAAAGGCATTACTGTAAACTCGTAATGCCCGTACCTGGTTCGAAATGCTATCTTCAGAATGTCTTCCTTCTTCACACACAACTGATGGTATCCAGATCGAAGGTCAATCTTTGAAAATTATTAAGCTTCATGCAATTGGTCAAATAAATCATCAATGCGAGGTAGGGGATACTTGTTCTTTATTGTTATAGCATTGATCTCCCTGTAGTCGATACATAACCTCATAGATCCAACTTTCTTTTTAACAAAAAGAACAGGGGATCCCCATGGAGAAACACTAGGGAGAATAAATCCATTATTACTCAATTCCTCTAGTTATTTCTTTAGTTCGACTAATTCCACAGTGGCCATTCTATAAGGGGTCTTCGATATAGGCTTTGATCCAAGAATTAAATTAATGGAAAACTCAACTTCTCGTTCTGGAGGATGTCCAGGTAAATCTCCCAGAAACACATCTACATATTCATTCACAATAGGTACATCCTCTATTTGAACATTCCTTTCTGCACCCATAGTCATTTCATTTTCTTCCTCCCCAATAATTGAATTTAGTTGAGCTACTGGGGGTGGATCTAGATAAGAATTAGGTGGTGACGATTCTGCTCTAAAGATAATGTGCTCCTTATCATCATCATCAAAAATCGTAACCTCTTATTCTTACAATAAATCTTCACATCATGGTCTGAAAGCCAGTCCATACCTAGGATTATATCAAACTCAATCATAGGTGTGATGATGAGATTAGCAGATAAAGAACATTTATGTGCTCTAATGGGGATTGATTCACAAAACTTTGTTGCAATGATACTTCCCTTAGGAGTTTTAACTGAAAACTACCTTGTTAAATCAAATTGGAAATATCTAATTTTCTTGGAAAACTAGGAAGATATGAAATAATGCAATGATCTAGAATCAAATAATGCATTTTCTAAACTTGAGGAAACCATTAAATTACCTGCCACCACATCTTTCGGAGCTTTTACCTCAGCAGTAGTGATAGCATAATCTTGGCCTTGATCCCTTGGCCTTTTCTGAGGTAAGTTCCCCTGACGCTTAGGACATTCATTTGCATAAGTTCCCATCTCCCTACAATTGTAGTATTTGATATCGGTAGCTTCCTTCTTCCCCTTGCAATCACGAGCTTGGTGGACTTTTTCACCACACTTGTAATAGACTCTCGTTCCTTTTAAGCAAGTACCAGGGAGTTTCTTCCCACATTTACTATAGGATGGATATTCAACTTTTCCCTTCTTCCCTTTATTTTCATTCCCAGATTGATCAGCTGATCTCTTCTTCTCTTTCCTGTCTTTAAAGTCATATGACTTAGAGAATTATTTCTCTGTCTTGATAGCACATGAGACAATGTCTTCGTACGACGAGAAGGATTGTGATACTAATGCTCGAAGGAGAAATGGTTTTAACCCATCAAAGAAACGATAAATCTTATTTCTTGGGTTACGTATATAATCTCTAGCATACCTTGCTAACCTTGTAAAGTTAGCCTCATACTTTGCGACATTCTCATCCTCCTTTTGTCTCAGACTCAGAAATTGTCTTTCCATATCTGCTCGATGGTCACGAGGAAAGTATTTTTCTAAAAACAGATCTTTGAACTCCCTCCATTCCATATTTTATACTTCATCATCTTCCTTCATGTTTTGAATCAATGACCACCATTGATCAGCATCTCTAGTGAGGCGGTAAACTGCCATGATAACTTTTTCCCTTTCACTACTTCCCAAAGCCTGAAATATTTTCTCTAGGGAACTTATCCATTGCTCAGCTACCAATGGATTTTTACTCCCATTGAATGTTGGTGGTTGTTGCCTCATGAAGCGATCTAACATTGATCCTCCACACTACATATCAGGGTGCTCCATATGGGTAAGGTTATTATTCATAACCCGAGTGAGTTGTCCCAGTATGGTGATTAGTTGATCAGCACCAGTTGCATCACCAGCTCCACTATAATTATCTTGAGTAGGAGGGAAATCCCTACATGGATTACGTGCATTGATACGGTTTCCATTTTTTCCACTAGATGCCATTTCTAAACAATGGAATAAACTAGATCAGTTTATGAATCAAAATACATAATTCCATACTTATAAAACACTTAACATAAATTGAACTATTTATGGATATAATCCATAATCATAAAAATGTTTTATTTGAGGAAGTATATACTCATAAACCCTTCATAATTATTTTTAAAGAAAATGAGAGTTATCCTAAGCATATCCCCAGGGAGTGTCGTAACCAAGAGTGCAGAAAAGCCCGTTGTCGTGCACCAGTTCCCGTTCGAGTCTAGCTCAAAGTGGTGTTTTCGGGTTTTACCCCTAGATACATCTGTGCCAAAGCCGCCTCTACCTACTCATATCCAGAAAGGGATTTATTTCTCAGAAAACTCACAAAATCTCTACAATACCAAAATTCTAGGAAGTTCTTCTATGCTAATCCTCAAAGTCCATCTTAGGTCTATGTGCTCTAATCAGAGTTTATCTAAATCTATCTTACAAGGTTTATACTAAACTTCCTCTAATACCAACTATAATGTCCTGACCCCAGTTACCCAGAGTCGGTGCATTATTACATAACATTTTCATGATCACAAGAAAGATCAAATCTCAAAAGACTGATTAGTTTAGTAGCCTTGGAAACACTAGATATATTCATAAAGTTTTACATTACATCATAAAAATGAAAACTACAACAACATAGTCTTCATAGTACACACTCTTATCCCCACATACTATCCCTGCAGGTCATTCATAATTTACTTCTTCACGTCCTGGGAAAAATAAAACATAGAAAATGGGTGATCTCAAATGCCCAGTAAGGATAACAATATAGTGGAAACTTTCATAAATAAGAATAAACATTTAAGGCAATGTATAACTAAAAAAAAAGCCTTTTAAACTTGAACTTCAACATAGTATGGAAAAAATAAAATGAAATAATTCCATTTACTTATTCACATGGATATTCTACTAATCGAATATTCACATGCAATATCAATAACCACTTTTATAATGATGGAATGCATAATTCCAAACTATCATAACCACATAGCCAAGGCCTCGTGCAAAGACTACAAATAATATTTTGCCAAGGACTTGTGCCAAGACACTAGTTTGTCTCATGAGACCTACAAATGTATCGAGGAGCTATAGCAGGCTCCACCCGTCGCATATTAAGTTCAATTCATTCCTCATATGAACAGGTTTAAACATAACATAAACATTCGTATTAAAACTAGCATACAAAATGTAAATACTTCAACCATAAACCATGAATGGTATAAAAATAACACATCCACATTAAAACATATCACAAAACCTTCAATACAATATAGAAGTTTTTTATCATAATAAATCAACTTCAAATAAGCATAAAATCCATCAAAGGATGTTGACATAGATTAAATCAAAACTCTTTTTAGAGAAATATCTCTTTTTATTTTGAAATCATTTAAGAGTCATATATTTATAAAATAAAACATTTTCTTTGAAAATATTCTTATAATCTTGTAAGGGAAGCTTCAACGATTTTATAATGGTGGAAAATAGCCGCACCCGCCGTATAAAAAAACATTCTTACCTTAATTCTGTCGAAAAGGTTAAAAAGCACCTTGTTTGGAAAAAAACGAAAATATTCCTTTATAAACAACTTATAAAAGTCAACAAGGGTATAAATGAATTTAACCCATATTCTAGTAAATAGTAAAAATGTTTTTAAATACATTTTTAAGAAACATGTATATGGATGATAAAGAAATCCCAGTAGATTATTACGTATAAACAACCTCAGATAATGAAGAGATTGCGAAATAAACTTTTACCTTGTACTTTTCCTTGGTTGAGGGTAGTTTAACCTCCTGTATAATGTTTAAATAATTGTTATTAAATTATAAAATAATCATATACATTAATATGATATCATATATGATCTTTTAACATTGATTTGTTAATAATATCTTAGAATTATCATCATTTAGGGTGTTAACTTACTCGTTTTCTTTTATATGTTTTGTTACGTAAGCTGTGTTTGTCATCGATAGGTTGCATATTATTCATATTCATAATGATATAAAGTCCTTAGATACTATTATTAATCATCAAATAAGAATTATACTTGAATGGATACGATGGGGAATGAATCTCATTGCGTTCGTGGAGACGGTAGTCCGTACGTACGCACGAGCGACAATATCATTCTTTTGATATTAAAATAATATTTAATAGTATGGTATATAATATATACAGAATAATTATCATGTTATATTTATTATTTACATGAATTACACATAATTATCATAACCATCCAAATAATAATGTTTTGAATAACAATTACACCAAGACGTGGAGACGGTAAGCCGTACGTACGCACGTATGGTGACATGTCATTCAAAGGATGGATAGAATACTGAAATATGGTTGTACCATGTTTATAATAACATCAAATTATATATAATATACTAGAGTTATTATTTTAGAATGGTAATAACAAAGATAGAATAAGTGGAAGAAGAAAGGAACTTGAAAAGGGGTGGTGAAATCATTACCTCTTCTTCGGGTTCTTCCTTTTGATTTGATCAAAATGGCTCCTTAGGTTGGATTTATGACTAAAGGAAGGCCTGTAGGATGAATTGATGTAAGTTGAGAGAGTATTTGGGTAGATTTTGGCCGAACCAAAATTATTTGAAGGTGTGAATTAATGAGAAGGGGGAGTGCCCTTTTATAAGAGGGGTGAGGGGCACCTTTGGAAAAGTTGGAAATATTATTTTATAATAAATTCATATTCGGTTTCTAATGGATAAAAAGTGGATTATTTAAATTTTAAGGTGGGTATGGGTCTAAAACCACTCAACCAATAGAATTTAGACAGGTTTGGGTCATTATTTTAACCTTATCTTTTAGTTTTAACTCTTAGTTAATTAGTTTGACACTTACCATGTCACTTTGTATTTTTATATTATATAGTTAATCAACTTACTATATACCTCCAAGCGACCCCCAAGTGGTCCATTAATGATACACCTATCATGATATAAGTCTCTTGGAAGAACCTTAGATTTTTTAGGAATTGAATATCGATTAATAATATAATATTTGTTTTAAAAACTCTTTTATGTCAATTTTGACACTATTTGGAAAATTGATTTTTGTGAAAATCATAACAGGATGATTACTTCGAAAAAAGTTAATTAAATTAATCCTAACATGTCATATTAACTTATAAAATTAGTGAAAAGTATCAAATTATATTTATTTTGGTATTTATAATATCAATTATTTTAATTTTTCACTATTATGGTAATTACTGCATCATCATTGTGTCATAAATAAATTAAATTATTTAATGTCTAAAAATTATAAATAAAATACCATTATGTAGGAAATATTATTAGATTTCTAATGAATATTTACAATCGAATTTATCTTATGTATAACCCTATATTAAAAATGTTTTAGTAAATAAACCTTGATTTTAACTCTGTTAACTCTTCTTTGAATTAAATAATAATACATGTCCTAATCTAATCCAAGTGGACCTAAATGATAATATTTTATTACTAAGTTTGTTTTTGGTCAAGATACACTTGTCCAATAGAATTAGGACATGTGTTAGGGTAATATTAATATCATTTTTACCCTTAATTACCCTATTTACTTTTAACCGTGGTAAATAAAAGTAAAAAGTTACTATTCATCAAAAATTATTTTCATCTCATTGAACCACATTTTACTCCTTGATATTAACCGTGTCTCTAGTATTTTCAAAATTTCACTCACAGAAGTGGTAAAATTAAGTTTTATGAAAAATTCAGTTTTTTAACTACCACTTAGTGGTTTCACTATTCATCAAAAAATGAAGTTTTTCAGAAAAATACCAAAAATTCACCCTAGGCTAATTTTGATATTCCGAATCCAAAAATGAAGTCCATTTTGAAAAATAAAATTTATAAATTTCAAAACGTGGGTATTACTATTCATAACTGCTAGTTTGATTGGTTGTGGTGTGTTAGAACTCAATGTTGCGTACAACACACGCTATTGCATTATTCAAAGAGAAGTGTACCGTAGAAGCTTGGAGTGTTACATTGATTTCATTGTTCATGGTTGATCTTAGTATAATTCTTCTTAAGAGAGTAATAACTCTTGATATTCTCTCATTTTATTAAAAGAGGAAGAAAGGAGAGAACTCTATATATCTTTATCTCTCTCTAGGGATTTGGTAGAGTCTCACTCTATCCATTGTGCACACCAATTATATTTTTTTAAACCCTTTCTATATTTATAATTCTTAATTGAACTCATGTAATAATAATAATAATAATAATAATAATCACTTAACATCTTCAATACCTTTAAGAATATATGAATAAATATCATTTATATTATTTCCAATCAAACCATTAAACTCGGTTCGCTTTCTCTCATCAACATTTTCCAATCCTAGAATAATGACTATTTATTTAACAAATAAATATCACTGCATTACTCATCGATAAATATAATAAATATTATATTCAACAAACATGAAAACAAATATTTATTATTATTATTTAACTCACTTATTATTTCAAATAACTTGTGATTAAATTATGGTGATCAAACAAACCTAGATAAATATTATTTATTTTAACTTATTAAATTTAATACTATAATTTAATTGAGATTGGGGAAACACTTATTATGTGACCCTCTATACCTATTTCTCAATTGAATTAGTCATAAATACCTAAATTCCAAGGTTATAATCTAGAAACAAGCCAAGGAATCCATAGAGAAAGAAGTTAACATCACAATGATATCCAACCTCTGATGAATTTTTATCATGTAATATAATCCTTTTATCATAATATCTCAAATGTAGCAAGTTTCATTCTGGTATCATCAACCTATATGCTCTATGTCTCTTTCTTTTACTTTCCATAAATGAACTCACCCATCAAATGTCTTGGCCATGGATTTATTCTGGCATTTTTATTCCCATCAAAGTGCCTAAGATATCAACTTTAATCAAGATAAAAAAAGGATAAATCTTTTCTCACATTATCTATTAATGAAATATTACTCACGACACACCCAATGTATCCTAATTTTTTGTGATTATATGTCATCATAGTTTTCATCAATACATAAAATAAGATGATTCATGATATCCATTAATGATAATCTTGAAGTCTAAGGATCAATACAGACATCCACATATAGAAACCTTTAATTACACATGGAAATGTGGATTTCCTATTAACAATTTTGTTCTCATAACCTCCTATTTTGGAGATTACCAAGGGATAACACCATGTGAAGGTGTCTGAAAGTCTTATGAGCCTCCTAACCCTGATAGTTTGCATTGTCTATGTCCTGTTAGAGAATACCATCAAGACATATAATAAGGTTCAAGAATAATGTCTTGAAACCTATAGGTTCTCATCATAATGGGGAACTGTTATGACCTTTTAGCATGATATATAATCTAAAGACATTATCACATAAAAATATTATGTAAAAGAACAATTGTGATGTGATAATAAAACTTTTTTTCTAAGAAAAACATGTAATAAAGTACCAAGAAAGTTGGTTTTATGGAACCAACTCCAACAGAATCCCACATACACTAGATCCAACTAACAATAGATTTTAATATACTAGTTCTCACATGATACCCATGCTTCTACTGAGATAAATCCTTAATTAAGGGGCCCACTATGTTTTACTCCATGGATAATCTTCTCATTGCAACTTCACCTCATTGAGAAAAATACCACAAGAGATGAAACTTCTAAAGTATGTAATTTTTTCTTTTGTGGGACCTTAGCTCTTTGGATAGATCCACCATTTTAGTGTTATCACAGTAAACTATGATAAGATCATTACTGCTAGGTTCCACATCAAAATTTTGGACAAAGTTGTGAATCCAAACTAATTCCTTGGTTGCATCATAAGCCGAAATATACTTAGACTATGTTGTAGAATCAGTAACAACTAGATTCTTTGAAATATTATATCTCATAGCTCCTTCATTGATATAAAGAACATATCCAAATGATGACTTCAGAAAATTTTAATCTTCATAAAAACTAGAAACTGTATAACCCCTAATGTCTAGTTCTTTATTTCCTCCATACACCAAGAACATATCCTTATATGCCTTATATACTTAAGTATAGCCTTAATAGTAGTCCAATGTTGTTCACATAGATCTTATTAATATCTATCTACCATATTCAAATCATAGGCAACATCAATCCTCATACATAGAAAGGCATACATGATAAATCCTATCGCAAAAACAAATGGAATCTTAATCATTATATCTAGTTCCTCTTATGTCTGAAGACAAGTTTTCTTGGAAATATGTATACCATATGACACTAGAATAAATCCTCTCTTGGATTGTCCCATACTTAACCTCTTTAGTATCTCGTCAATATATATATATTGACTTAGTCTGAGTAGCCTCTTGGATCTATTACATATTTTCTTGATCCCTAGAATTTAGGATTCTTGACCTAAGTCCTTGATGGGGAATCAATTTCTCAACCATGCCTTAGCTTCTTGTAAGTATGGTTTATTATTTCTAATTATTAATACGCCTTCAACATACACAACTATGAAAACAATTATACCCCCACTAAACTGCTTGTAAAAACATGGATCACATTTGATCTTAATGAAACCAAATTATTTTATGGATTCATAAAATCAAATTTTTCATGACTTGGATTCTATCTTTAATCCATAAATGGATATTTTCAACTTTTATACCTTTTTGGAATTTTTTGAAGTCACAAACCCTTATGGTTGTGTCATATACACATCCTATTGAAGGTTCGTTTTAAGAAAAGTTGTTCTAGCATCCATTTTCCAAATCTCATAGTCATGGTAAGCTTCCATTACAAGTAAAAGTTTGATGGACTTAAACATGAAAATTGGATAAAAGGTTTCACCCCAATATCCCAAATCTAGTGTCGTACTTCATTACATTGTCATAGATATAAGGAATCACATCACGAAGTACTGAATAGTTTCGTAGTCTTGGTAAACTAGCTACATACATGAGTTTTACATTACATTTGAATACACAAATTACAGCATAATTTTTTTCTTTCGAGAATAAATTTATTCTATATATAATATCCCTACATATCAGTAATAGTAAACATCATGGAATACTGGGGAAATGAAACAAATTAAGGGTGATCTCAAATAATCAGTAAGGTTAAGTACTGTGGAATCTATCATGAATCAATAAACATAAACAATATTTAAAGGTAAATAAATGAACACACATGCCATTTAAATAACTTAACTACCATGATAATATAAGGTATAATCAATATGGAAAGGTAAATAACTGAACACACATGTCATTTAATCAATAAACTGAGAATGAAATGCATCCATAGATAATTTCATAGTGAAAATCTCATGGATAATGAAAACTGGATCTGAATGAAGGAAATGCTTAATTATCGAACTTCATGTTTTCTAGTAACATTATACCTTTACCATCAATGCCTTTCACAAGACAGTTCAGCATACTACTGTTAAGAATTTTCACAAGAAAGTTTAAAACATACTGGTTACAAATGTATAGGGTTTGTCCAACAGATTTTTTCTCATGAGACTACTGATGCATCAAGGGTATTTTATCAACTAGTCCCCAACCCATGTATTTCATGTCCAAATAATTCCTCATATATCAAATAATCAATTTAACTCATAAATAATGTGCCTTATCAAATATCTTTATTGAGTAAAGGGTACGGATTTATCAACATTTCCCTATTTAATCAATAACTATTAAAGAAAACATCTTATGTAAAAATGGTATATGGTTCAGGAAATAAACTTATCTGTGATAAATAATATGGAAATTTAAGGTAAATTTAATGTCTATAAGAAAGTTAATAATTCAATGAAAATTTAATGACAGCAAAAATGAATCAAGTAAGCGAATTTCAATACTTTCCTTGGTCAAAGTGAGCATAAACCATACAGAGGAATATTAAGCATGGTATCAATACAATATATACCCATTGGGATAGGAATAAATGGTTGTTTTATTGATGAATAGAAATACCATAAAATATCTTTAAAAATATTATTGAGGAAAAATACTTTTCATTTTCAAAAACATTTTGAAAATCCTTTTCTTTGAAAATCACTTTTAAAAACTAAAATTTCAGAAAACATTCTGAAAATAGTTTTATTTTAAAATAACCTTTAAAACATAAAAAAAATATAAAAACATTTGAGTGATCAGGATGTATGGAAAATCCATTCATGTCATTCATGATAAAACAAATTTTCCTTTAGCTTTTTTGGTAAAATCCAAATGGGAATTTTTTTAAAACAATATAAATATTCCTTTGAAAACATTTTATATAGAGTAAAAATTGGTGAAAATTCCTTTAATAAATCATTTTGAAAAGTTTAAAACATTTTTTCAAACATTTTTAGAAAACATAGTTTTGGGAGAAAACATATTTCTGATCGAAGAGAGAAATAAAGTCATATTTTATTAAAAAAATAAAACATTTTAAGTATAAAAGATTAGAAAAATGGTACAATTATGTGATATCCTGAACCTGAATCACTCCTAAGTATCCAAACTCAGTGGGACACATGGCCTCAAGTGCTCCTCCCCATACAACAAAGGATGTTAACTAGCAGCAAGGGCCTAGGGTGTGACAGTGTGGAGACTATTACATATAGTTAGAGTAGAGAAAAATGGTAAAATCATATATGGATAAACAGATAAATAACAGTAGAATTAGTATAATAAATATGGTAGTGGAAGTAATCCTAAAAATCCTAGCAGTAAATAATAATCAATAATTAAAAACTGAATCATATGCAAAATGATGATGTAATTTCATGTCACTATAAAAAAGGAAATCATGTATACATGGCAGTAGGAAGATGGTACAATAAAATCTATATAAAAGAATAAAAGGGTCCAAAAACTATCCAAGCATCCCAAGAACTAGATCAATCATCTACTACCATGATCACATCATAAAGCAAGCAAATCAGGTGTCTAAGGAGGGATGTTTCCCCCTTTCCATACCTGTGATCATATAATCTTCATGGGTGCCAACAGCGTCCTAGATAGGGAATGAGAAAAATATCAGTAGGCCATTATCAATGGTTTATATACAATCCATTCTCTAAATATAAACTATATAGTGTGAAAGTATGTAATAAAGTAAAGAAGTATAAATAAATAACTCATACTTTCTTCAGCATCAGATGGTGTCAATACATGTGTTCATTTAATTATTTATGTTCCATTTATATAGATAATTCATGTGAAAGTATCAATAGTACTAGGATATATCATAATAATAATGTAGAAGGATTCAAGGTGAGATCAAGGCATCCTTAACCTCAGGGGTCATCCAACTCATATTAGTAACTCATGCAGTCTAGAAATAAATGGTTTGAGTGTAATCCAAGGGGATTACCCAAGGAATTACATAGTAAATGAGTCTAATAGAGTCCATGGATCTTATCCATGGTAATCATGGTATAAGAATGATTGGGCCCAATGGGGTGAATTCATGGTGCCACATGTCTGAATACATCAATTTGAATCTAAGGAGTGTATCCAAGACATTCTAATATCCAGAAAATATATCAAGTGAATCATCAGTACTATGCAGATAAATTCACATTAAAAATAAAGACCAGATTCTATGGTGGGTATCTCCCAAGGAAATCAGATCAATGAATTGAAATGGAATACTTTGAGTGCTCAAGGTATTACCTCAGGAATCTAAGAATGGATCAAGTCTGATCATTCCCATAAAGATAAAAAGTTATAAATCAATAGGAACCTTATAATTATTCTATTTATATCACATGTAATCATGGCCAAGTAATAATCATTTCATTTAATAATTTAACAGGTTCATTCCATTAACTTTCAATAATCATAACGAGGTGTATCAAGGACATGTAACCAATATCACTTTAATTACACATTCATTTATTAGGTTCATTCTATACCTTTTATTTAACATGATAAGAGGGTAGAGGACCTGCAACCAAATACTAATTCAATTATAATTTAACTAGGCCAAGAGATATCTATAAAAATAATTTTCATTTAATAATTTAAATATTCATTTAGTTATGATGGAACACTTACATTAACAAGGAAAAGTTAAATCACATCTAAACGGTGTTTCATATAATTCCCATAATGGGGAAAATGAATAACATGGTATATACCCTAATTGGGTGGATGAAATTATGGTATCAACCTCTAACGGTATTAATAATAAGTGTAAATAGGGCTTTAAAATACAATCCTAACCATTATAATTAAGGTGGGTGGATTTCAGAAGTAGCACCTAGTGAAATCAGCATGCGCGTAATTATTGTAATTTATAAACGATGATAATTTTAAGAAAACTCCATATACCACCTACCTCAAGCCTATAGCAATCTCCTCATCCATTATTGGACCTTATCTTATCTTAGATCGAAAGAAAACATAAGAACATATGAACTCCCTAAAAAATAGGGCATATGATCCTATATCAAAATAGCATCGTCAAGAGAAATACAAACAATGAATGAAGCCTAAGGAGTGAAGAACTTACCAAGAGGAATCCAATATGATGATCAAATCTCAAATTTAAGGTTTAATGGTGATGAAAATTAAGAACCTAGATGGATTGTGTGGTGGAGGAGCTTCTCTATGAGGAAAATAAGCATCGTATCCACTAGAATTAAGAAAATAGAATAGGTTTAGGTTTTTAAGAAATTTAAAAGGAAAATGATAATTTTTTCCAAATTCTAGGGCTTTCATGGTTTGGTTGCATGATTGGCCAAACTTTGTGTTAAACATGTGTGACCTAATATCCAAAGAGGGTTCTCTCAAGGTTCATGTGCACGGTTTTGTAAAACCATGCATAAACCATGCAATATTCCAATGTTAAAATCTACAGATAATTTTCATGAGTGTGTAGCCATGGGCGCATGGTTAGAGAAAATCATGCACCATATTATTCTCATTGAAAATCCCCACATGGTTAGGAGAAACCATGTGGGTTGGGATACATGGTTTCTATTAGCTATGAGGTTTAGTGCTTTCTTCCATTAGTCTGGGTTCCAAGCTCTGAAAAAGCCTCAAAAACCCTCATTTCCTCTATATCCCCATTTGGAATCTATATTATGTCAAAAACAAGGTATTAAACTAAAAAATAAAGGATCCTTACCTCATAGAAAACTGGGTTCTTACAGTCTTCCCCTTTAAAGTAACTCACCACCCAGTTTCCATTCCAAGGGTGGTAGAACGCTATCTAAGAACAACTCCAGTCACTAAGCATGTAGGTCAGCCTCCTACTCCCAAGTCTCATCCTCTACAAGAATATTCTTCCATATCACCCATACTAAAGGGACATACCAGCCTCAGAGATCCTTCATGTTTTATTCAATGATGTGTATAAGATACTCCTCAAAATAAGCATCAAAATATAATTCCACATCCTTGTGATCAAAAGTATGAGATGGGTTGGCATGATAACAGCAATGTTGTGAAACATAGAAGATATTGTTTAGGGCACGGTACCTTTGAGGTAAAATAAACTGATATTCTATCGGACCAACTCTTTTCAATATCTCAAATGGCCTAAAAAAATGAAGTGACAGATTTCCTTGCCACTGTATTCGCATATTCCCAAGTTAGGATGATACCCACAGAAAAATACTATCCCAACCTCTAACTCCAAAGGTCATCGACAGTGATCGGTATAATATTTTTTTCTAGAATGAGTAGTATACATACACTTTCTAATTAACTTCACCTACTTCAAAGTCTCTTGTATGAGATGAGGACCTAGTAGCACTTCTTCTCTAGTCTCTAACCAGCATAGGGGTGAACAGCATAGCCTACCATATAAGGCCTCATATGGATCCATCTGAATCATTTATTGATAGTTGTTATTATGGGACAACATGACAAGAGGGACATGTTTCTCCCAAGAAACACTAAAATCAATGACGCATGATCAAATCATTTCCTCTAATACATTTATATTCCATTCTGACTGATCATCGGTCTGAGGGTGAAAATATGGTCTTAGAATCATCTGTGTACTCAAATCTCTCTATAAACCCTTCCATAACATCAATATAAAATGAGAATATCTATATGAAATGATAGTACAAGGGACCCCATGTAGACACATAATCTCAAAGACATATAGTATTTTTATCTCGTCAACGGAGAAAGTCTCCTGGACAAGAAAGAAGGGGGCTAATTTTTCCAGTCGATCCAAGACTACCCAAACTACAACACTACCTCAAGGCGACCTCAGTAATCCAACCAAAAAATCCATATAAACATATTAAAATTCCTATTCTAGGATCGGTAATAGATGTAATAACCTATTAGGTAGATGGTTATATGCCTTAACCTGCTAACAAGTGGAAAACCTAGTGATAAAACCCACTATCTAAAATTTCATCCCAGGCCACCAGTACTGGCGACGCATATCCTAATACATATTGAAGATACCTGGGTAAACTTCCCACTGATAATCATGGGACTCTCACATTATTTCCTCTCTTATTTTTTTGGGAACCCATATATGCCCATGAAAATGTAGAATGTCATCTCCATCAATAGAATAATCTAGAGGTGGGTCCTAACTAGAAATAATCTCCCATAGAACCAGGCCTTTAGGATCTGAAATCTTTCTTCTCTTCACCCTATCCAATAGTGAAGAGGTAACTACTAAGTTTGTAAGAAAATTACACTAATGACTCTCATGAAACTCCAAATTCATATTAAAAAATAGGTTTATCAATTTACATTCATCATTGGCTTCTTAAATGGCATGTGCCTGAGATTTATGGCTCAACGCATCAGTTTCCTCATTTCCATTTCCAGGCATATAGGCATGCTCAAAGTCAAAATAATGAAGGTATTTGACCCATATTCACTATATGAGATTAATTTCATACATAATAAATATATATATTTGAGGCTCTTTTGGTCTATATACACCACAAAGTGATCTCCCAATAGATAGTGTCTCCAAAAATGCAAAGCATGGAAAACTATTGCAAGATCAAGGTCATGTGTCGGGTAATTATTCTAGTGAGCTATAAACTGGAAAGACTCGTATGCCATGCCTCTATCCTCATACATCATCACTACACCCAACTCAATTCCTAATGCATCACATAACATTGTATATCCTCTACTAGGATCTGGAAGAATCAGAATTTGTGTTGAGGTAAGCCTTCCTTTCAGCTCCTGAAAGGACTTCTCACACACTTCAGACCACAAGAAATTCACATGATTTTTATTAAGGATGTTAAGAAGTGAAATAAGGTGTGATAATTCCTATATTAAATTCCTATAATATACAACCATCCCCAATAAACTTCTTATGTTAAAAATTTTCTTGGGATGCTCCCAGGAAACCACAACACTCACCTTCTTTGGGTTAACTGATGCTCCTGATTTTGAGATAATATGACCCAAGAAGTGAACATTGTCAATCTATAAATGTAACTTATCAATATTAGAATATAGATAATGCACTCTCATCATATTAAAAATGATCTCAAGATATCTATCATGTTCGCTACGAGTATGCAAATACACCAAGGTTTCTTCGACAAATACCATGACAAAAGAATTCATATAGGGGTGGAAAAACCTATTCATCAAGTCTATGAAAACGAGGGATGTGTTTGTAACACTGAAAATCATAATGAGATACTCATATAGACCATACCAACTTTATAAAGTTGTATATGTTATATCTGAAGTTCTGACTTTCACCTGATGATATCCCGATCTCAACTTGATCTTCAAGAACACTCTAGCTCCATGAAGTTGGTCAAAGAGATCATATATTCAAGGAAAAGGAAACTAATTCTTAACTGTAATCAACTTTAACCATTGGTAATCCATACAAATCCTAAAGTCCATATCCACCTTCTTAGAGAAAATCATGAGTGAACCCCAAGATGAAGTTTTGGGTTAGATAAAATAATTAGATTCTAAATCCTCTAACTATCTCTTGATCTCCTAGAGATCAGTAGGATCTATCCTCTATAGAGGAATAGAAACTGGAGTTTCTCCTAGAATGATCTTGATTATAAACTCTACCTCTATGTTAGTAGTTAATCTATAAAAATCATCAAGAACATCTATGAAATGATCCACTTCCAAAGATAAGTTGGTATGATGTAAACCCTACTCTACTATATAAAGGATATCCATTTAGGAAGTTACACCACATATCCCATGATTCTATGGTTCATCTATACTGGTTTGGATATTTCACTCACCCTTGTAAAGATAACTATCAGCCTTTCGTAGTGTAAATGATACTCTGTGATGATAGCAATTCACATGGGCATGATTGGGGACCAACTATTCCATCCCAATAATGACATAGAATTCGATCATATTGAGGATAAAGAGGTCCAATAAGAATTTATAACTTCATTCCTTGGGGGGATAGTCCCTGCATTGGCGTATAACCTCTAACAACTTACCCAATGGTGTGTCTAGGGTCATCACCCCACAGAAGTACTAAATTTCCAACCTAAGACTATCCATGGTTGATAAAGAGAAAAAGTTGTGAGAAAAACTTGTTTCAAATAAAGTAGATATGATAGTAGAGTCTACTAGAATAGTACCTCATACGGTCAATTTTCTTATACTCTGATCCTTAGGTATCGGTTGTAAAGCATGAAACTGGCATGATCTACAGACCTGTGCTATAGCTGAACTACACTGAATGGGTCCGCTTTGTAGGCACTAATAATTAAGAGTCTATATACCTCATCCAAGACCTCGTCATCAACATATTCTATCAGTGATACTCCATCTCCCATCCTAAAAAGGCATAACTGGTCATGTTCCTAAAAGAGGAGTTGGGCGGATTATCTTATACTAGAATTAGGTGGAAAGGTCCATAAAAATCTCTAAAGATGACCCATATAGTTGAAAGAACAATATTAAAGTGGGTCTCTATCACATTGAGGCTTCTCATTCCCCTACCATCCATAATGATGGAATACCACATAGCTACCAGTATAGGTACTATGGTTTCCATTGGTCTGAAGAGAAACCTCAAGGCTACGCTTCCTACTACCGAAAGAACTACTACCCTATCTTGGAACTGAACCTCTGTGCCTGGTAATATCAGCTTCTCTTAGGTTGTGATCAGTGATAAGATCCTATTTCATGATTTCAAAAAAGGTATATAGAATAAATAAATTCACTTGAAATGGATGGCATGCTTGATCCCATCCTTGAAGCATCTCGCTCATGATAACTCATCACCGGCCAGAAGCAGGGTAATAGGGAAGCACTTTCTCAACCATTCCTTAAATTCTTGTAAGGATAGTTTATTATTTATAATTAATAATATTCCATCAACATACACAACTATTAAAACAATTTTACTCCCACTAAACCACTTATAAATACATGGATCACATTTGATCTTAATGAAACCAAATTATTTTATGGATTCATCGAATAAAATGTTTCATGACTTGGATTCTTTCTTTAATACATAAATGGATATTTGAAACTTTCACACCTTTTGGGAATTTCTTTAAGTCACAAACCCTTCTTGTTGTGTCATATAAACATCCTATTGAAGGTTCTCATTAAGAAAAGTTTTTCTAGAATCCATTTTCCAAATCTCGTAGTCACGGTAAGCTATTATGCCAATTAAAATTTTGATGGACATAAACATGGAAACTAGATAAAAGGTTTCATCATAGTAAATGTCTTAACATTTTCTAAACCATTTATCCACTTGTCATTCTTTCTAGGTATTTACTTTACCTTCTATGTCCAATTTTATCTTTTTAGTGACCTCGACCCCAATAGCTTGAATCCAGTGTCGTACTTCCTTACATTGGCATAGATATAAGGAATTGAATCCCATATACTGAATAGTTTCATAGTCTGGATAAAATAGATACATACATGAGTTTTACATTACATTTGAATACAAAAATGAAAGCATAATTTTTTTATTTCGAGAATAAATTTATTCCATCCAGAATATCCATGCATATTAGCCATATTAAACTTCATGGAATCTTGGGTAAAGGAAAAAATTAAGGGTGAGATCAAATGATTAGTAGGGGTTAAGTATAGTGGAATCTATCATGAATCAATAAATATAAACAATATGTCAATTTAAATAATTGAACACGCATGCCATTTAAATAACTTAACAATCATGATAATATAAGGTAGAATCAATATGTAAAGGTAAATAACTGAACACACATGTTATTTAATCAATAAACTGATAATTAAATGCATCCATAGATAATTTCATAGTGAAAATCTTAAGGATAATGAAAAATGAATCTGAATAAAGGCAGTGCTTAATTATTGAGCTTCATGTTTCCTAATAACATGATACATTTACCATCAATACCTTTCACAAGATAGTTTAGCATACTACTGTTAAGACCTTTCACAATAAAGTTTAAAACATACTGGTTACAAACACATAGGTTTTTTCCAAGTGATTTCATCTCATGAAACTACTGATTCATCAAGGTTATTTTATTAACTGGTCCCCAACCCATGTATTTCATGTCCAAATAATTCCTCATATATTGAATAATCAATTTAACTCATAAACATTGTGCCTTATCAAATATCTGTATTGAGTAAAAGATATGGATTTATCAACATTTCCCTAGTTAATCAATAACTATCAAAGTAAACACCATATGTAAAAATGGTAGATTATTTAGTAAATAAACTGATCCATGATAAATAATATTTAAATTTAGGGGAAATTTAATGTCTACAAGAAAGTAAAAAATTCAAGGTAAAGTTAATGACAACAAAAATAAATCAAGTGAATGTCAATACTTGCCTTGATCAAAGTGATCATAAACCATACAGAGGAAGATTAAGTATGGTATCAATAAAATATATACCCATTGGGATAGGAATAAAGATTTTTTTCTATTGATGAGTAGAAATACCATAAAATATCTTTAAAAAGATATATAGTGTGAGAGTATATAATAAAGTAAAGCAGTATAAATAAATAACTCATGCCTTCTTCAGTATCAGATGGTGTTTGGACATGTATCCATTTAATTAATTATGTTCCATTTATATAGATAAGTCATGTGAAAGTTTCAAAAATACTAGGATATATCATAATAAAAATATAGAAGGATTAAAGTTGAGATCAAGGCATCCTTGTCCTCAGGGGTCATCCAAATCATTGTAGTAACTCATGTGGTCCAACAATAAAGGGTACCAACAACAGCTCAGATAGGGAGTGAGATAAATCTTATTAGGCCACTATCAATGGTGTCTATACAATCCAGTCTCTTAATATAAACTATATATTGTGTGATTATATATTAAATCAGTACAAATAAATAACTCGTACCTTCTTCAGCATTAGCTGGTGTTTGGACATGTATTCATTTAATTAATTATGTTCCATTTATATAGATAAGTCATGTGAAAGTTTCAAAAATACTAATATATATCATAATAATAATATATGAAGATTCAAGTTGAGATCAAGGCATCCTTGACCTCATGGGTCATCCAAATCATAGTAGTAACTCATGGGGTCCAACAATAAAGGGTTTGAGTGTAATCCAAGGGGTTTACCTAAGGAATTCCATAGTAAATTAGTCTAACCGAGTCCATGGATCTCATCCATGGTAATCATGGTATAATCATGACTGGTCTCAATGGGGTGAATCCATGGCACCTCATTTATGAATACATCAAGTTGAATCCAAGGATTGTATCTGAGGCATTCTAATATCCAGAAAAGATATCAAGTGAATAATAAATACTAAGCCAACACATTCACATAAAAAGATAAAGACTAGATTCTATGGTGGGTATATCCTATGGAAATAATCTTAATGAATTTAAATAGAATCCTATGACTGGTCAAGTAATTCCCTCAAGAATCCAATAATGGATCAAGTATGACCATTCCCATAAAGATAAAAAGTTAAAAATCAATAGGCACCTTATAATTATTTTATTTATATCTTATGTAATCATGGACATGTAATAATCGTTTCATTTAATCATGTAATAGGTCCATTCCATTACCTTTCAATAATCACAACAAGGTGTATCAAAGACATGTAAACAATATCATTTTAATTACACATTCATTTATTAGATTCATTTCATACCTTTCATTAAACATGACAAGGAGGTAGAGGATTTGCAACTAAATACCAATTCAATTATAATTTAACTAGGAAAAGATATATCTATAAAAATACTTGTCATTTAATAATTTAAATATTCATTTAATTATGATGGAGAACTTACATTAACAAGGACAAGTTAAATCACATCTAAATGGTGTCTCATATAATTCCCACAATGGGGAAAAATCATAACATGGTATGTACCCTAATTGGGTAGATGATTTTGAGGCATCAACCTCCAAAGGTATGAAGAATAAGTGTAATTAGGGATTTAAAATAAAATCCTAACCATTATAATTAATGCGGATGAATTTTATGATCATTAGCCAATGAAACCGGAATGCGCAATATGATGGTAATTTAGAAACAACATGACTTTTAAGGAAAATTCATAGACCTCCTACCCCAAGCCTTTAGCAATATCATCATCCAGTATTGGACCTTATCTTGGCCTAGATCAGAAGAAAACATAAGAACATATGAATGCCCTAAAAATAGGGCATATGATCCTATATCAAAATATCATCATCAATAGAAATACAAATGACGAACGGAGCCTAAAGAGTAAGGATCTTACCAAGAGGAATTCAATTTGATGATTAGATCTCAAATAAGAGGTTAGAAGGTGATGAAATATAATAACCTAGATGTATTGAGTGGTGGATGAGCTTATAAAGGAGGAAAATAATCCTCCTATCCAATATAATGAAGAAAAGATAATAGGTTTAGTTTTTTAAGAAATTTAAGGGAAAATGGTAATTTTTTCCAAATTCTAGGGCTTGCATGGTTTGGCCACATGGTAGGACAAATTGTGTGCCAAAAATGTGTGACCTACTATCCAAATAAGGTACCCTCATGGTTCATGTGCAAGGTTTTTTAAAACCATACATAAACTATGAAATATTACTATGTTAAAAACTACATAGAATTTTCATGGGTATGTAGCCCTGGGCACATGGTTAGGGAAAATCATGCACCCAATTCTTCTCATTGAAAATACCCGCACTGTTAGGTAAAACCATGTGGTCCGAGATGCATGGTTTATATTAATTGTAAGGCTCAAGGCTTTCTTCCACTGGCCATAGTTCCAAGATCTGAAGAAGCCTCAAAAACCCTCATTTCCTCCATAGCCTCACTAGGAATCCATATTAAGTCAAAACCAAGGTATTAAACTAAAAATTAAAGGATCCTTACCTCATAGAAAAACTAGGTTCTAAAAATTTTCCCTTTTAAAGGAAATCATCCCTGAGTTTCCCTTTCAAGGGTGGTAGAATGTTTTCTAAGAATAAATTCATCCACTAAGCATGTACATTGGCCTCCCACTCCCAAGTATCATCCTCTATAGGGTTGTGCTTCCATATCACCCATACTAAAGGGATAGACTGGACTCAGAGAGCCTTCATGCTCTAGTCAATGATGTGTATAGGATAATACTCAAAAGAAGAATCAATATCTAATTCTACATCCTTGGGATCTAAAGTATGAGATGGGTTGTCATGATAATAGTGAAGCTGTGAAACATAGAACGTGTTGTTCATGACATGGTATCTATGAGGTAAAATCAATCAATATGATACCAGAACAACTCTCTTAAATATATCAAATGGCTTAACAAAATGAGGTTATAGCTTCCCTTGCCTCTGTATCCACCTATGCCCAAGTCAAGGTGATACCCATAGGAAAACACTATCCCAACCTCTAACTCCAAAGGTCATCAGCGGTGATAGGCATAAGATTTTTGTCTAGAATGAGCTGTATACATACACTTTCTAATTTACTAAACCTTCTCTATAGTCTCATATATGAGATGAGGACCTAGTAGCACTGCCTCTCGATTCTCTAACCATCACAGAGGTGAATGGCACAAACCACCATATAAGGACTTATATGGATCCATATGAATCATTTCCTGATAGTTTTTATTATAGGTTAAATAGACAAAAAGGACATGCTTCTCCCAAAAAAAACTGAAATCAATGATTCTTTCTTATAGAATTTCCTCTAAAACCTATATAGTCCATTCTGACTCATCGTTGGTCTGAGGGTGAAAAGATGTGCTTAAAAGCACTGTATACCCAAATATCTCTATAAACCCTTCCACAACCTCAATATAAAACGAGCATCCCTATTTAAAATTATGGTACAAGAAAAACCATCTAGTTTCATAATATCACAATCAAATAGTATTATGAGATCATCAACAAAGAAATTCCCTTTAATAGGAAGGAAGTGGGCTACTTTTTTCAGTAGATTCATGACTACCAAAACTATATCTCTACCTCGAGGCGACCTCAGTAAGATAACCACAAAATCTATAGAAACATATTCCAATTTCCATTCTATGATTGGTAACCGTTGTAACAATCTAGCAAGTAGATGGTGATCTTCATTCACCTACTGACAAGTGGAACACCTAGTGATAAAACCCTCTATCTAACATTTCATCCCAGGCCACCAATACTGGCAAGGAATATCCTAATATGTCTTGGATATACCTAGGTGAATTGCACACTAAGAAGCATATGAATCTCACATTAGTTCCTCTCTCATGTATTTGGGAACCCAGATGCACCCATGTAAAATTATAATGTCATCTCCATCAATATAACAATCTAGAGGTGGTTCCTTGCTAAAAATAATCTTCTAGATAACCAAACCTTTATGATATAAAAACTACCTTCTCTTCACCCTATCCATTATTAAAGAGGTAACTAGTAAATTTGTAAGAAAAATACACTTGTGAATCTCATGAAAATCCAAATTCATATCAAAAAAAGGGACATCAATTTTCATTCATCATTGGCTTCCTAAATGAGATGTGCCTGAGTTTTCTAGCTCAGTGCATCAGCTGCCGCATTTCCCTTTCTAGGAATATAGGCATACTCGAAGTCAAAATAATAAAGTTATTTGACCCATATTCACTATATGAGATTCATTTTATACTGTATAAAGATATATTTGAGGCTCTTGTGTTCCGTAAACACCACAAAGTGTTCTCCCAACAGATAGTGCCTTCAATAATGAAAATCATGGACAACTGATGCTAACTCAAGGTTGTGTGTCAGGTAATTTCGTTAGTGAGGTCTCAACTAGAAAGACCCGTATTTCATGACTCTATCCTACTACATCATCACTTCACCCATCTCAATGTCTAATGCATCACATAACACTATATAGCCTCTGCTAGGCTTTGGAAGAATCAGAATCGGTGTTGAGGTAAGCCTTCCTTTCAACTCCTGAAAGGACTTCTCACGCACTTCAGACCACAAGAACTTCACACCCTTATTATTAATACTAGTAAGAGGTTAAATAATCCATGACAAGTCTTATATTAAATTACTATAATATCTTTCTAGTCCCAAGATACTCCTTATGTCAAACATGTTATTAGGATTCTCCCAAGAAACCATAGCACTCACCTTCTCTGGGTCAACTGATACTCCTAATTTTGAGATAATATGACCCAAGAAGTGAACCTTGTCAATCCAGAAGTGGAACTTAGAAATATTATCATATAGATGATGCTCTCTCTGCATATTCAAAATGATCTCAAGATTTCTAGCATGGTCACTATGAGTATGAGAATACACCAATATTTCTTCCATAAATACCATGAAAAAGAAATCCATATAGGGGTGAAAAACTTTATTCATCAAGGCTATAAAAATTAGTGTCATGTTAATAACACAAAAAATCATAACAAGATACTCATATAGACCATAATAACTTTGGAAATTCATATGTGGTATATCTGAAGGTCTGAATTTCACCTGATGATAGCTCAATCTCATCTTGATCTTTGAGAACACTCTAGCTCCACAAAGTTTGTTGAAGAGATCATCTATTAAAGGAAAAAATATACCAGTTATTAACCGTAATCAACTTAAACCATTAGTAATCCATGCATATCCTAAGGGTCACATCCACATTCTTGGTGATAATCATGGGTGAACCCCCAGATGAAGTGTTGGGTCAGATAAAATAATTAGATTCTAAATCCTATAATTGTCTCTTAATCTCCTGGATATTAGTAGACTCCATCCTTTATAGAAGAATAAACACTGTATTTTCTCTTATAATGAACTTAAACATAAACTCTACCTCTATTTTAGGATTTAATCCATAAAAATCTTTAGAAGCATCTCTAAAATGATCCATTTCCAAAGATAAGTTGGTCTGATGTAAACCCTACTCTACTATATAAAGGCTAGACATATGGGAAGTTACTCCACCTATCCCATGATGTTGTGGTCCATCTCTATTGGCCTGGATATTCCAATCACCCTTGTAAAGATAACTATCACCCTTTGGTGATGTAAATGATACTCTATGATGACAGCAGTCTATATAGGCATGATTGGGGACCAACAAGTCCATCCCAAGAATTACATAGAATCCCATCATATTGAGGATAAAGAGGTCTTATAAGAATTTATAAGTACCTACCTCAAGGGGCCAGTCCCTATATTGGCGTATAACCACTGACATCTTACCCAACGGTGTGTCTAGGGTCATCACCCTATAGAAGTACTAAATTTCCAGCCTAATACTATCCAAAGTTGATAAAGAGAAAAAGGAGTGAGAAAAACTTGTATCAAATAAAGTAGATACTATAGTAGAGTCTACTAGAATAGTACCTCATACTATCAATGTTCATTCACTCTAATCCTCAAGTATCAATTGTAAAGCATTCAACTTGCATGATCTATGACCTTGTGCTATAGATGGACTACACTAAGTGGGTTCTCTTTGTAGGTGTTGATAATTAGGATTCTAGATACCTCTTCCATGACCTCCTCCTTGTCCTATCCTATCATTTATACTCCAAATCCTATCCTGACAAGGTGTAACTAATCTCGCTCTTAAAGTAGGGGTTGGGGCATATCCTCTTCCATTATAAGTAGGTGTAAAGGTCCAGAAAATCTCTAAAGATGACCCATATAGATGAAATAACAGTACTCAATCAGGTCTCTATCACACTAAGTCTTCGCATTCCCCTACCATCCATAATGATGGAATACCACATAGATACTAGTACAAGTACTATGGATTCCACTACTCTGATGAGAAACCTCAAGGCGATGCTTCTTACTACTGGAAGAACTACTACCTTATCTTGGCACTAAACCTCTGTTCTTGGTAATATAGGCTTCTCTTAGGTTGCGCTTGGTGATAATAGCCTAATTTATTATATCAAAAAAATGTATATTGAATAAATAAATTCACTAACAATGGATGTCATACTTGAGCCCATCCTCAAAGTGTCTCGATCACTATAACTCATCGCCGACTAGAATCTGTGAAAAGTATTGGAGATTGGTGAAACACACAGAATAGTCCATGATGGACATAGCACCCCACACTAGGAGAATGAGCCATATGGCTTGGTCATCTCTCAATGTATGGGGTGAAGAGTAATCAAAAAAGGCAGACCGGAAGTCCACCTAGACCATTCACTGATGATGACCAGCCTAAGTAATCACATCTCACTAGTGCTTGGTGGAATCACACAGCATGTAGGTGGTGAGTTTGACCATCCTTTTGATAGGAATATCAAAATTCTTGAAGATATAAATAATTGACTCTATACAAGACTTGAAAGCCTATGGACCTTCATCCCCTAAAAATATGGGAGGATGTTGCTGCTGTAACTCATGAGTCGAATCAAACATCGTAGGTGTAGGTCATGGAGAACCCTGCATAGACTACATCATATGTAGGAAACCCTCTCAAAACTGTGTATCGGTGGATAATTATTGAATAGAATGTGGGGCATAATTTTTCACTACTGGAGGTATCATTAGTGAATTAGGTCCCACCACCTCTAGAGTGTGGTTTTTTCCACCCTCCGAACACACGAATGGAGGATGTCATGGTGGAATATCTCCATAAATACCAATAACATGAATTAGAACAAGATTTGGAAGTAGATATAAACACTAATAGAATAATAAAATAAGAAAAAGGGGTAACTAAACAAGTAATAATATCCCAACTACCCACTTAGAAGGTCAGGGTATTGGTAAGTGTTCAAATTTTCATTTATAAAGGTTTCAGTATATGGAGGTTCCTTGAAATATAAGTAGGAAAACACTCTTTAAATTACACTTGGACTCTCCATTTATAGTCAACCATTTCATTTGTGAGTATAAATTTATCTTTAAGGTTTATTTGTGTGTAAATTTAGAATATAAGGTTAAATTAAATGGCATGTTGTTCCTAGTCTATAATGTTCTATACACTTTATAACTGAAATTGAAACACATTTGATTACAACCAATCCCCTTACATTCTATCTTATAATATAATGGTTAAAAATATGATGGATATATTCTAATGAATTACTAATTCCAATTTATAAGGTCTCATACACATTATAAATTGAAATTGATAGTCATGTAATAACAGCCAAAACACAACTCATGTAACCAGGGATACATAGATTATAAGGGTTGAAATGGCTATTAAAGATGCCACCATCAATCTATATAGGAAAACACTATTTAGATTGATACTAAACTTTTAAACAACCAATTTTATTTTCCTTAATAATATTTTTTAAGCACAGGCATATATAAAAGTCATAGATCACTCAACAACTACAGGCAACACAGGTAATGGAAGCAGTAAATTCACCTATATGGCATGTCATATGCATGGAATGTAATTTTTATGTGCCTATAATGATGAATGTAACAGTGATCCTTATTATACCAAGACAAGGTAAGATATCAATAAATCATATCAAATACCACAATTCATGTTCATCACCCAATGGTGAAAATATATCAATTATAATATGCAAAATTACATAACAACAATTTCTCATTCATAGGAAACTTGGTATTTACCCCGAAAGTGGGTTAGATACTCAAATACATAGCTTATGAACAAGTTCCAACATGTTTCTAATATCTTTTATAAATTCAAAAATAGTAATAAAAAATAAATTAAGGATTTGATACTACTTTGTGACATATTGTAATTGGATCACTCCTGAGAATCCGAACTTAGTGGGTCACATGGCCTCAAGCATACCTCCCTGTATGCCAGAGGATACCAACTAGAAGTGAGTGACTAGGGTTTGAAAGTGGAGAGAATATTCCATATGGTCAAAGTAGAGAACAATGGTAATATCACAAATGGATAAAAAGATAAATAAAATTGGAATAAGTATAATAAATATGGTAATGGAAGTAAGCATAAACATTCTGGAAGTAAATAATCATCAATAAATAAAAAATGAATCATAAAAAAATGATGAGATAATTTTATGTCACTACAAAATAGGAAATTGGGTATACATGGTATCAGGAATATAGTTCAATATATTCTATACAAAAGAATCAAAAATACCAAAAACAATCAAATCATCTTGGGCACTAGCTCAAACATTTACTATAATGACCCTACTCTTTATTTCACATTTAAACATGATTTATTACATAAAATTACACTTAATACAACCTAGAAGATTGATAAGTATAGTTTCTTGGTAAATTATTTACATTACATAACAACTTAAAACATGAAAAGCAACATATTTATTGAAAACTTCTTTAACATGACCAAAACATTCCTTCATACTTAACACTGCATGAGATAACCTAAGGACATACATAAGAAAGGGGTGAGAGATAAATCCCGGTAAGAGAAATAAACAAGGCATAACATGAAGAAGATAATATAGGTTAGACAATAATAATATCAATGGATCATATGAATAATAAGTCATGATATAGCATGATAATCATAACATAGGAAATGTGGCAAGAACTTAAAACACTGCATCATAAACATAGGTCAAGGATAAACCCACCAAGATGACATGGTAGAAAAATTACAATAAAGGAATCAATAAAACCCCCTATCCCAATGTGACATGTCATGATACTAACCATTACCCAGTGCATTGGAGGGTTATATAATTATGGTCACATCCATCACATTTATTTCATTCTCATGCTTAAGTGTTCCACATAGATCAATCAACATGGATCCATTCATCATCATAATTTATTCCATGATAAAGGAGTTTGAAATAAATACATGTAATTCCCCAATAAAATAAGTTTATTTGTATAAAGGTGAATACCCATGATATAAAATGGGCACTCTATTCACTACACAATTGTTTTGGAATGGAAAATCGCGGTACAATTTCGGTAGCATAACGGTGTCACATAAAAATTAATAAAATGGGTTGATGAGAGATAAAGGGGTATCACATAAATTATAAATTAAATGGACTATAAGGGTTATATGTAATAACATATCCCAACATAATCAAATGAAAATTAAAATACATAACATTAGTGTTGGGTAAAAGAGAAGAGTGGAAGATCCCTTATAGAATTTTGGCATAGTAACAGCTTAGGAAATGGTAAAAATGAGAGATAATAAATGATCTATCATTAAAATAAAAACCATTTTACAGTAATTTAATATTAATAAATGAATGGAAATATAATCAATTGAAATTAAAAGGACTAATTTCAAAGGAAGTGCTAGAATTCAAAGGAGAGGAGATGAATCACGTACTTGAGTGTATGACTCCAAAGGCTTGGAAGGGGCTTCTTGAAAGCTTTGGGAACCTTGGGAGGAATCTAGGGAGTATATGGAAGAGTTTATTCATTCTCAAATGAGTTTTAGTGAAGATAAATGGGATCTTGTGTGGGTTTATATAGAAAAGGTGGGGGATTCTTTATTATTTATGTTTTGGACACTACATAATAAAATATCCAAAACCACGAACCATATCATGGTTTTTGACCATGTTTTCTACCAAATGGGAGTGGTATACATTTATTTATAAGAAAAAGGTCCAAACTTATTAAAATATTACCCTTGGTGATGTGAAGGTGAGTCAAACTCTTAAATAAATGATTATAAAATATTCAAATATATTATAAGTCTTGGAGGATTCATAATGCTTTTAAAAAATAAATAAAATAAACTTAAAAACACATTATTTTAAAGGTTAAAAATATATTTGGTCATGGATCCTATTTATATTACTTATTACATCACATTTGGGTCATTATGATGTCATAAATCACAAATTAAATTTATATGGTATTTATTTTTCACCCGAAAATTCAACTGTCTCGGAAAATTTTGAAAGATTAACCATTGGATAATTTAGACATCCTGATTCCAAAAATAATATTCATTTTATCAAAATGAAATTCTAAATATTTTAATTTTCACTTTTAAAATAAAAACTGAAATTTATTGAAAATGATGGGTTTTTTACAATAAAATTTTTAAACCCTTACAAAAAATTACATTTTACTTCATAAAAATTATATAATAATTTATATTTAATAAAATTTATTTAATAATAATATTTTATTAAAATATTTTTTATTTTAAAAATACATTAATTCATCAAAATATATTTCATAATTGAATTTGAATATTAACCAAAAATACTATTTGTGCTTTAAAAATAATTTACAAAGTAACCATAATAGGATGAAAATATATTCATTATTTTATACAAAATAATATAAATATTCTTATTGATAGGGTCTTGATACATATCCCTTTAATACACTAGAATATTCCCTAATAGTAAGGTGTGAGATGGTGGGGCTTTCATGGGGTCGTTTGGTGAACATGGTTTGGGTCGTGATCTCAATGAGCTTGAACTTCTTCTGTTAACGGTTTTTCTCATGCTTAAGTTATTAGATCTTAGCTTGGTATTGGTATAGGTAAAATCCAAAAAAATTTATCACCCTCGAGAGCTCAAATAAATTGTCTTTATAGGGTACAATCCTACCGGTTGAGGCTATCACTTCCTTTTTCTATGACAAATGGATTTGTTAAAACCCTATATTTATACTAGTCATGTGATCACTATTAAATGAATATATTATCAATGGAATGATACTTAATGGTCATTTAAATTCAATTTTATATAACTAAAAAAATAATTTCATGTATTTTCTACTACTATATTATATAATAAGATATTTAATTGAATAAAAAGGGGGATTTTATTTATAACAGTTTGGGACATTACAATATTACCCCATTAGAAATTTCACCATTGAAATTTTCTTTTCCCACACTAAAATAGATGAGGGTAACTCTGCTTCATCACCACCTATGGTTCCCATGTTTCTTCTTCAAACTTGTGATTTATCCACAATACTTTGACAAGGGGCATTGCCTTATTTTTTAGAACTTTTTCTCTATGATCTAATATATTCATTTGATGCTCTTTATAGGAAAGATAATTCTCCAATGGTACGACCTATATATTTAGTACATGTTATGCTTCTGGTATGTACTTTATTAAGAGGGATACATGGAATACATCATGTACATGAGACAGGTTTGGTGGGAGCACTAGTCTATTTCCCACTACTCTGATGCGATCAAGGATCTCAAAAAGGCCGATGTACCTTGCACTAAGCTTTCCCTTATTCCCAAATCTCATCACTCTCTTCCATATAGATATTTATAGGAATATGATGTCTCTAACATCAAACTCTAGGTCACATCAACAATTGTCAGCATAGCTCTTTTTAGACTCTGAGAAGCTTTGGTGTGCTGGTGAATGGTCTTAACCTTCTCTAATATTGATTTTCATTCCCCAACTTCATCCAAACATGAAGGTTTTCTTCACCCCTTCCCATATAAGGATTTATATGGATCCATTTGAAAGCTCTAGTGGAAACTGTTATTGTAAGAGAACTCAACCAAAGGAAGATGTTGGTCCAATCTACCTTTGAAGACCATTGAGAAAGCTCTCAACATGTCCTAAATTTTTTGGATAGTCCACTCATATTATTCATCGGTTTGAGGGTAATAAGACATAATAATGTTCATCTCAATGTTTAGAGCATGCTGGATACTTTTCAAAAACTTAGAGGTGAATCTTGGATCTCGATCTGATATAATCAATAATGGTACTATGTGCAGCCTTACCACTTCTCTGATGTATATATGTGCTAGTTGATTGAGTGATAAATCCTCTTGAATCTCAATGAAGTGTGTTGTCTTTCTAAGATTATCCACAATAACCCAAATATCATTGTTTCCCTTGGATTTATTTGGAAGTCTGGTAATAAATTCCATGGTGATATTTTCCCATTTCCATGTTGGTATGGGTAATGGTTGTATCATCCTCTTAGACTTATTCCACTCAGCCTTCACTTACTAACATACCAAGAAATTTTATGTATAATCAGTGATCTCATTCTGCATGTTATCCCACCAATAGAGCTCTTATATATCTCGATACATCTTTGTGTTTCCAGGGTGAATGGAGAAAGTAGAACTATGTGCATTATCCAATAGTTCCTTCTTTAACTTAAGTATTTTATGGAACACATAGTCTTGACCCAATTATCACAATTCCTTAATCATTAAAATTGAACTCCATGGATTTAACTTTTATTATATTTTCTACTTTATTCAAAATTACTACATCATTTTTTTCACATCCATTAACCTTTCAAGAAGAGACGGTTGAGAAAACATTTGTGAAAGGATTGATGATGTACCTTCCTTTATTATTCTCATGTCCATCCTATTTAAATATAAGAAGATTATATCCTTATCAATTTTCATTGATGATAGAATTTATAGATACTTTCTACTTAGAGCATCCTACACTTTGTTCGCTTTCACAGGATAGTAGTGGATTGATCAGTCGTAATCCTTGATGATATCTAACCATCTTGGTTGGTGAATATTCATCTCTTTCTATGTGAATATAAATTTAAAACTTTTTTTTATCCATATATATTTCACACTTCTCCCTAAAGAGATAATACTACAAAATTTTCAAATTGAATATCACCGCTGCCAACTCTAGATCATGTGTGGGTTAGTTTTTCTCATGAATTTTCAACTACATTGAGGTGTAGGTAATGACTTTTTCATTTTTCATCAACACACAGCCTAATCCCTTCTTTGAGGCATTACTAAAAAATTATGAAAAGTTCCCCACTTGTGGGTAGTGTGAGCATAGGGGCAGTGATAAGCCTCATTTTCAACTCCATGAAGCTTTCTTCACATTCATCATTCCAAGAAAACTTGACTCCCTTCCTAGTAATCTTGGTAAGAGGGTTTGACAATCATGAGAAATTTCTCACAAATCAGTGATAATATCCATCTAACCCAAGGAAACTAAGGATATCTATCACAGATGTTGGTCTCAGCCATCTTTCAATTTATTTTGTCTTTTAAGGATCCAAAAATATCCCATTTCTTGTGATGATATTCCCCAAGAATGAAACTTCCTTCAACTAAAACTCACACATGTTTTACTTTATATAGATCTTATCCTTTCTCAAGGTTTTTAGCATAGTGCTAAGATGTTCCTCATGGTCCTCCTTGGTTTTGGAGTATATTATAATATCATCTATAAAGACTACCATAAACTTGTTGAGGTAATCTATAAAGACTATATTCATTAAATCTATGAATATTATTGGAGCATTAGTGAGTCCAAATGGAATCACTATGAACTTGTAGTGCTCATACCTTATATGAAATCATTATTGGGGATATCCTCCTTCTTCACCCTAACTTGGTAATATCCTAACCGTAGATCCTCCTTGGAGAAGTATTGTGCGCCATGTAGTTGATCGAACAATTCATCAATTCTTGGAAAAGGATACTTTTTCTTTATCATGATCATGTTGAGATCATGATAATCAATGAAAACATGCATTGACCCATCCTTCTTGATAAAGAGGACCAGTTCACCCCATGGTAAAGCACTTAGGTTTATGAATACTTTATCTAGATTATTCTATAGTTTTTTCTTTAGTTACTAAAGTTCCAAAAAATTCATCCAATACAGAGTCTTGGATATTGGAAACACCCTGAGTATAAGTTTGATTTAATATTAAACCTATAGGATAGGAGGGAGACCAAGAAATTCCTTGGGAAACACATCAGTGTATTCCCTCATAATAGGAATGTCTTCGAGTATGATCATTTCCTTAGACTCAATCATTTTAGCTAGATACACTTTGTCATAGGCCAATAATATACATGCTTAAGATTATGGTGTTAAATAAGATTCATCCTCCTCCTTTCACTTGTATAGAATTGGGGGTCAGTTCGCTATATGGAGAGTGATTTTCTTCTCATGTAAATTTATGTTGGATATATATAAAAAAGCCAATTCATGCCCATAATTACATCAAATTCCACCAAAGGGGTATGATAAGGTTTTCTCAAAAGTTCGGCCCACAAACGTTGGCAAGGAAGGAGTTATATACTTGGGATTAAATAATTGATCATTCTCTATTTTTACCAACATCTCAACTTCTATGATTTGGGGTGGTGTTTTTATAGTTCTACTAAACTTTCATGATATGAAGGAATGCATAGAACTATGGACGATAACCCTACCTTTAACTTTTTTATTCTGGTTCAACCCATTAACTTTATCCAAAATAGACTTAGGGATGATAACTATTAAAAACATAAGTGTGAATACAATGAAATTAAAGGTATAACTTATAAATTACATTTATTTCTTTAACTTATAAATCTCTAGGCTTCAATATATGTTATCCATGATCTATTTCCTAACATATATTCTAATGGAATTTTTTTCATTCCCTTAATAATGGTTCATAATGAGCTTATGAATTTATCAAAACATATCCCCCAGAAGTGTCAAACTAGGTGCACAGTAAGACCCATTTTCATGTACCAGATTATCCTATGTTAGTCTCAGAACATCTTTTCAGAGTTGTTACCACTAGGTTCACATGTGATATAACCATGTCTACTTGTAGTATCCAGACAGGGATTTATTTTCTTGATAAACCACTTACTCTATACTTACCAAAATTTAGGGATGTTTTATTATACTTAGTCTTATCCCTAAGTAATTCTCTATATATCTCCAATCCTAAGGATTTTTCTACAGTTTTCTAATCCTAATCCCAAAAATAACTAAATCGATCTTCTAATACCAACTATAACAACCCTTCTCTTTATTACACATTAATAAATGTTTTATTACATAAAATTTCACTTAATACAATCCAAAATATTTAGAGGTATAATTTATTTGGTAAATTAGGTATATTAGATAACAACTTAAAATATGAAAAGTAACATTTTTATTGAAAACATATTTAATATTAACAAAGAATTCCTTTGTACTTAACACTGCATGGGATAACCTGAGGACATACATAAGAAAGGGGTGAGATATAAATCTCAATAAGGGAAATAAACAAGGAATAACATAAAGAATATAATAAATGTTAGATAATAGGAATATCAATGGAGTATATGAATAATAAGTCAGGATATAACATGATAATCATGACATGGGAAATGTGGAAAAAACTTAAAACATTATATCATAAACATGGGTGAAGGCTAAACCTGCCAAGACATCATGGTGAAAAAAATACCATAAAGTAATTAAGTAAACTCCATATCCCAACATGATGTTTCATGATAATAACCATTACCCAATTCATTAGAGTGCTATATAATTCTAGGTGCACCCGTCACATTCATTTCATTCTCATGTTTAAGTGTCCCACATAGATCAATCAACATGGATTCATTCATCGACATAATTTATTCCACAATCAAGGAGAATGCAATAAATACATGTAATTCCCCAATAAAATAATTATATTTATATAAAGGTGAATACCCATGATATAAATTGGGCATGGTATTCACCACACAATTGTTTTGGAATAGAAAATCGCGGTGCAATTTTGGTAGCATAACGGCGTCACATAAAAATTCATAAAATTATTTGATGAGAGAAAGGGGTCTATCATAATTTATACATTAAATGGAAAGTAAGGGGATATGGAATAACATATCCCAACATAATAAAATGGAAATTAAAAGACATAACATTAAAAGGAGTGCTTCATAAAATAGGAGAGTGGAAGATCCCTTACAGAATTTCGGCATAGTAACAACTTAGGAAATGGTAAAAATGAGAGAGAATAAATGATATATCATTTAAATAAAAACCATTTTACAATAAGGTAATATTAATAAAATAATTTAAATATAATCAATTGAAATTAAAATCACTAATTTCAAAGGAAGTGGTTGAATTAAAAGAAGGGGAGAGGAATCCCTTACTTGAGTGTGTGACTCTAAAGTCCTAGGAGGGGATTTTTGAAATATTAGGGTGACTTGGGAGGA
The DNA here is from genome assembly GCA_963277665.1 of Viscum album. Lineage (NCBI taxonomy): Eukaryota > Viridiplantae > Streptophyta > Magnoliopsida > Santalales > Viscaceae > Viscum > Viscum album. The sequence continues at coordinate 98,411,250 of OY728130.1, read as the reverse complement.
CACTAGAGAGTATATGGAAGAGTTTTATTATTCTAAAAAGAGTTTTAGTGAAGATAAATGGAATATTGGGTGGTTTTATATAGGAAATGAGTGGGTTTCTTTATTATTTAGGTTTTGGGATCTACATAATAAAATATCCAAATCCAGAAACCATACCATGGGTTTTTTCAATGGTTTCTACCAAATGGGAGTGGTATAGATTATTTTATAAGAATGTGGTGCAAAATTATTAAAATATTACTCTTAGTGATGTGGAGGTGAGTCACACTCTTAAATAAATGATTTTAAAATCTTGAAATATATTTTAAGTCATGGAGGATTCATAATGGATTTAAAAATAGATCAAATAAACTTAAAACCACATTATTTTAAAAGTAAAAAATATATTTGGTCTTTGTTCCTATTAATATTACTTATTACACTACATTTGTATCATTATGATATCATAAAACATGAAGTATATTTATATAGTATTTAATTTTTACATGAAAATTCAACTGTCTCATAAAATTAAGAAAAATTCACCATTCGATAATTTTGACATACTAATTCAAAAAATAATATTCATTTTATATAAATAATTTTCTAATTATTTTAATTTTCACTTTTAAAATAAAAACTGACATTTATTGAAAATAATGGGTTTTTGACAATAACATTTTTGAACCCTTATAAAAAATTACATTTGAATTAATAAAAATTATATGATCATTTATATTTAATAAAATTTATTTAATAATAGTATTTTATTAAAATATTTTTTATTTCAAAAAACCATTAATTCATCAAAATAGATTTCTTAATTGAATTTGAATATCGATCAAAAATATTATTTTTCCTTTAAAAATCATTTACAAAGTGACCATAATGTGATAAAAATATATTCATTATTTTATAAAAAATAATTTATATATTCCTATTTCTAGGGTCTTGATACGTATCCCTTTAATACACCAGCATACGATCTAAGTGTAAGGTGCATGATGGCAAGGCTTTTATGGGGTCGTTAAGGGAACATGGTTTGGTTTGTGATATCAATGAGCTTGAAATTATCCCATAAATAGTTTCACTCAAGATTAAGTTGTTGGATCTCAGCTTGATATTGGTTGAGAGAAAAGCCCAGAAATTATATCTCCATTAGAAGCTCTGATAAATGGTCTTTATTGGGTATGATCTGACTAGTTGATGCCATCATTTCATTTGTTTATGAAAATGGATTTTTTTAAAACCATATATTTATACTAGTCATGCGATTATTGTTCAATGACTATATTATCAATGATAATGATACTTGACGGTCATTTAAATCTAATTGGATATAATAAAACAAAATAAGTGCATGTTTTTTCTATAACCATATTATATAATAAGACATTTAATTGAATAAAAATGGGGATTTTATTTATAAGGGTTCAGGTTGTTACATTTGCTACCAATCTCCCACCCTAAAGAAAGAAAGTCGGGTGTCCAAGGTGGGATGCTTCTCCTTATCCGGAACTACGATCAGACAATCTGCTCGGGTACCAATGGTGGTCCATATAGGGAGTGAGATAAATCTCAGCAGGCCACCACCAATGGCATCTATACAATACAATATGTGAATATAAACTATATAGTGTGCAAGTTTATAATAAAGTAAACCGGTACAAATAAATAATGCATACCTACTTCAACCTCAGATCGTTTCTAGACATGTAACCATTTAATTAATATGTTCCAGCTATATAGATAAGTAATTTTAAAGTATCAATAGTACTAGGATTGATCATAATAATAATGAAGGAGGATCCAAGGTGAGACCAAGGAATCTTTGACCTCATGGATCGGCCAACCATAGTAGTAACTCATGAAGTCTAAAAATAAAGGGTATGAGTGCAATCTAGGGGGATCTACCAAGTCATTCCACTTTATATGAGTCTAACTGATTCCATCAATATTTTCCATGGTAATCTTGATCTAAACATGACTGGGCTCAATGGGGTGAATCAATAGTGCCACATGTCTGAAGGCATAAAGTTGAATCCAATGAGTGTATCCAAGGCATTATAATATATGGAAAATATTTCAATTAAATCATTGATAATACACTGAGACATTCACATAATAAGACAAACAGAAAATTTCATGGTGGGTATCTCCTACAAAAATTGTCTTAATGAATCGGAATGGTATCCTCTAAGTGCTCAAGGCATTCCCTCAGGAATCCAAGGCTGGATCAAGTCTGACCATTCCTGTAAAGATAAAAAGGTCCAGATAAATAGGAATCTTATAATTATTCCATTTATATCATATGTAAACATGTATATATAATACTCATTCCATTTAATCATTTAGTAGGTTCATTTCATTACCTTTCAATAATCATGACAAGGTGTATCAAGGACATTCAACAAATATCACTTTAATTATAGATTCATTTATTAGGATCATCTCATACCTTTCATTAAACATGATATGGTTGTAGAGGACTTGAAACCAAATACCGATTTAGTTATAATTTAACTATGCCAAGTGATATCTATAAATATACTTTCTGTTTAACAATTTAAAAAATAATTTAATTATGATAGAACACTTGGATAAACAAGGCCATGTTAAATCACACATGAATAGTGTCTCAGATAATTATCAAAATAGGGTATAAAGGCATAACATGGTATGTACCCTAATTGGGTGGATGGTATTGATGTATAAACCACCAAAATCATGAATAACAGGTTTAATTATGGATTTAAAACACAATCATAATCATTATAATTAAGGAAAGCATCGCTCAGTGAAACCGGTGTGTGGGTAATGACGGCAATTTATAAACGATGAAACTTTTAGGAAAAATTAATAGACCACTTATCTCAATCCTATAACACTCTCCCTATCCATTATTGGCCCTTATCTTGGCCTAGATTGGAATAAAATAGAATAACCGATGAATGCTCTAAAAAATAATACATATGAGCTTGCATCAAAATAGAATCATTGAGAGAAATACAAACGATGAACGGGGCCTAAGGAGTGAAGAGCATATCGAGAGGAATCTAACATGATGATTGGATATCGAATCGTAGGTTGGAAGGTGAACCAATCCAAGAACCTGGGTGAAGAGGAGGAGGATATTCTTTGGGATGAAAATAAGCATCTTATCCATTGGAATGAATAAAAGATAATAGGTTTAGGTTTTTAATAAATTTAATGGAAAATGGTAATTTTTTCCAAATTCTAGAGGGTGCATGGTTTGACAACGCAGTTATCCAAACCGTGCACCAACCGTGTGTGACCTACTATCCAAAGAGGGTACCCACATAGTTTATATACACAATTTGGAAAACCATGAATAAACCATGCAATGTGCCTCTGTTAAAAACTGTAAATAATTTTCATGGGTGTGCAGCCCTAGGTGCATTATTAAGGAAAATCATGTTCCCTATTCTACTCACAAAAAATCCCCACATGGTTAGGAGAAACCAAGTGGGATGGGAAACACATTTTCTACAAACTTTGTGGCCTAATTCTTTCTTCCTCTGGTCGGGGTTCCGGGCTTCAAACAAGACTTGGACACCCTCATTTTTTCCATAACCTCACTAGGCATCCATATTAGGTCGAAAACAAGGTATTAAAATTAAATTTAAAGGATCCAAACCACATTAAAAAATTAGGTTTTTACACTCTTACCCCCTTATAGAAACTCGTCCCCAATTTTCCCTTATAAGGGTGGTAAAACATTGTCTGAGAACAACTCTAGCCACTGAGCACATACGTTGGCCTCCCACTCCAAAGTCTCTTCTTATACACTATCATTCTGCCATAGTGCTTGTACTAAAGGGAGAGACCAGACTCTTAGAGCCTTCAAGATTGATTCAATGATTCATATAGGATACTCCTCAAAATAAGCATCAACATATAATTCCACATCCTCAAGATCAAATGTATGAGATGGGACGGCAAGATAACAGTGAATTTGTGAAATGTGGAAGACACCGTGCATAGAATGGTACCTATGAGGTAAAAGAAACTGATAGGCTATCATATCAATGATCTCTAATATATCAAATGGCCCAAAAAACAAGGTGAAATCTTATCCTTCCTATTTATCTACCTATACTCAAGTTTGGTGATAGCCGTAGGAAAACACGATCCCAGACCTCGAACTCTAGAGGTCGTTGGTGAAGATAAACATAATATTTCTATCTAGAATAAGTATTATGAATGTGCTTTCTAGTTAACTGAACATGATCTGAAGTCTCCTATATAAGATGGGGACCTAGTAGTACTGCCTATCTTTCCTATAACCAGCATATGGGTGAACAGAATGGCCTAACATATAAGGCCTCATATAGATCCTTCTAAATAATCTCCTGATGAATATTATTATAGGAGAAATCAAAAAGAGGAATATTATTCTCTCAAGAACCACTTAAATCAAGGAAGCATTCTTGGAGAATTTCCTCTAAAACCTGTATAGTCCATTTTGACTAGTCATCGGTCTGACGGTGAAAATCTGTGCTCAGAAGCACCTATGTACTCAAAGATCTCTTTAAAACCTTCAAGAAAATTGATGTTAAATGAGAATACCTATCTAAAATGATAGTATGAGGGACCCCATGTAGCTGTATAATCTCACAGGCATATAGTATTCCCATATCATCAGCTAATAAAGTATCCCAGACAAGAAGTAATTCGGCTAATTTTTTCAGTCGATCCATGACTACCCAAACTGTGTCACTACCCTGAGGCGACCTCAGTAAGCCAACCACAAAATCCATAAAAAATATTCTCATTTCCATTATAGGGATAGTAGTGGATGTAATAAGTTAGCGGGTCACTTGTGCTCTGCCTTCCCCTACTGAAGGGTGGAACACCTATTGATAAAACTCGTTATCTAAGATTTCATCACAAGACACCAATATTGGAAACACAATCTCGATACATCATGGAGATACCTAGATAAATTTCCCACTAAGAATCATGTGAATATCGCATCAGATCCTCTCTCATATATGTGGGAACCTAGATATGCCCATGTATATGTAGAATGTCATCTTCATCAATAGACCAATCTGGAGGCTGGTACTCACCCAAAATACTCTCCCATAGAACCAAGCCTTTAGGATTTCAGAACTACCTTCCTTTCACCCTATCTAGTAGTGAAGATTTAACTACTAAGTCTACAAGAAAAGGACACCTGTGACTCTCATGAAACACCATGTGTATCTCAAAAAATAGGTCCATCAATTTTTATTCATCATTAGATTCCTGAATGGCTTGTGCCTGATTTTTCCAACTCAATGAATCAGCTACTGCATTACACTTTCTAGGAACACACGCAAGCTCAAAGTCAAAATATTGAAGGTATTCGACCCATATTTTTTCTCCAAGATTCAATCCACACTGCATAAAGATATATTTTAGGATCTTGTGGTCTTTATACACTATAAAGAGACCTCCCAAAAGATAGTGTCTCTAGTAATGAAAAGCATGTAAAACTGCTGCTAGCACAAGGTCGTGCATTAGGTAATTACACTTGTGAGGTCTCAATAATAAAGAATTAGACACCATGAATCTATCCTCTTGTATCATCACTTAAACCAACCCAATTCATGATTCATTAAAGAACATTATATATCCTCTACTAGGCTTTGGAAGAATTAGAATTGGTGTTGAGGTAATCCTTCATTTCATCTCTAGAAAGGTATTATCGCACGCTTAAAACCACAAGAATTTCACACCCTTATTAGTAAGACCAGCAAGAAGTTAATAAAGGAATGAGAAGTCCCATATGAAATGTATGTAATATTCAACTAACCCCAATAAACTCTATATATTAAACATGTTTTAGGATTATCCCATGAAACCACAGCACTCACATTCTCTAAGTCAATTGATACTCCTGATTCTGAGATAATATGACCCAATAAGTAAACCTTGTAAATATATAAGGGGCACTTAGTAAGATTATCATATAATTGATTCCCTTTCAGTGTATTCAATATGATCTCAAGATATCTATCATGGTCACTATGAGTATGAGAATACACCAAGAAGTTATCCATAAATACCATGAAAAATGAATCTAGATAGGGGTGGAAAACCCAATTCATCAAGACCATGAAAATGATGGCCACATTCATAATATTGAAAGGAATAATGAGATACTCATGTAGACCATACAGAATTTGGAAAGTCTTATGTGATAGGGGACTAACCATTCCATCCCAAGAATGAAATAAAATCCCATCATCTCAAGGATGAAGAGGTCCCATAAGAAGGTATAACTATGCTAGCCTCAAGGGGACAGTCCCTGCATTGGCATATACCCTCTAACCGCTTACCCAACAGTGTGTCTAGGGTCATCACCCCACAGAAGTACTGAATTTCCAGTCCAAGAATTTACTTGGTCGATAAAGATATAAATGAGTGAGAAGAATCTGTATCAAATAAAGATGTGATATTAGAGGCTACTAGAATAGTAACTCATACAGTCAACATTCCTCTACTCTATCCTTGGGTATCGGCTATAAAGTACGCAACTGGCCTGATCCATGGCCACGTGCTACAACTGGACTACCCTAATAAAGTCTACTCTATTGGTGATGATAATAAGAAGTCTAGATACCTCATCCATGACCTACTCATCAACTTGTCCTTCTAGTACTACTCTAACTCCAAGGTGTAACTGATCTCACTTTTGAAGGTGGAACTGGGGTAGATCCTCTTCCACTAGAAGTAAATGGAAAGGTCTGACAAAATCTCTAAAGATAGCCCATATAGCTACAAGAAAGGTACTCAAGAGGGTCTTTATCACACTGAGGCTCCACATTCCCCTTCCATCCACACTACTAGCATACCAAGGAGCTACCAATACGGGTACCCTCGCTGACAATGATCTGATTAGAAACCTCAAGGCTACACTTCCTGTTATCAGAAGAACTACTGCCTTATCTTGGCACTGAACCTCTATTCTTGGTAATATCAGCTTGTCCCATGTTGCGCTCAGTGATAAGATCTTGGTTTACAATCTCATAAAAGTTAGATAGATGAAATACATTCACCTAAAATTATATTTCATACTTGATCCCATCCTCGAAGCATCTCACTCATGATAACTCATCACCGGACAAAAGCGGTGTAAAGCATTAGAGATCTGTGAAATGTGTTGAATAGTCTATGATGGACATAGAACCCTATTCTAGGTGCATGAACTCCCTATCTCGATTAGCTATCAGTATATGGGGGGAAATTTAACCATATAAGGAAATATTGAAGTCCTCCTAGACCATACCCAAATAACGACAAGCCTGAGTAATCGCACCCCACCAGTGCTTAGTGGAATCATGCAATATGTAGATGGGGAGATTGACCCTCATTTTGGGAGAAATGTCTATATTATGGATGATATAAAGAATGAACTCTATCAAATACTCAACAACCTATAAATCATCATCCTCTGAAAATATAGGAGGATGCTGCTACTAGAACTCATGAGTCAGATCAGACATCATAGGTGCAGGTCATGGATCACCCTGCATATATTTCATAAGGTGTAGGAAACCCTATTGAAACTAACCATTAGTTCCCAGTTTAGGAATACAATTTAGTGCCTCTAGTGGCACTACTGGAGGTATCATTGGCAGTTCATGGCCCACCACCTCCAGAGCATGGTCATCACCACCCTCCTGGAACATGACTTAAAGATGTTGAGGTGGAATAGCTCTAAAAATTCTAATCACATGCCTCAGAACAATATTTGGAATCGGATAGAAACACTAACAGAGGCATAACATAAGAACAATGGGTCACTGCCCAAGGAATATTATCCCAACTACCCACATAGAAGGCCAGGGTATTGGTAAGTGTTCAAATTTCATTTACATAGGTTCTAGTATATAGAGGGTCCATTGAAATATAAGGAGTAAAACACTCTTTAAATTACACTTTTCCTCTTCATTTATAGGCATCCATTTCATTTATGTGTCTTAATTTATATTTAAATTTTGTGTGTGTGTAAATTAAAAATATAAGTTTCGATTAAATGGCCTTTCATTCCCAGTCTATAAAGGCTCATACACTATATAATTTAAATTGACACCCATTTGATTACAACTAGTACCTTTACATTCGGTATCATAATTTAATGGAAAAAATATGATGGATCGATTCTAATGAATTACCAATTCCAAATTATAAGTTCTCATACTCTTTATAAATTGAAATTGATAGTCATGTAATCACTTCCAAAATGAAACTCATATAACTAGGGGTAAATAGATTATAAGGGTTGAAAATGGATATTTAAGATGCCACCATAAATCTATATAGAAAAACATTATTTAGATTGATACTAAAATTTTAAAAAAAAATCCTTTCCCCACAAAAGATTTCTTTGGCATAGACATATATAATAACCATGGATCACTCAAAAATCATAGACAATATAGGAAATGAAAGCAGTAAAATGAACCTATATGGCATGGAATACGCATGGAATGTGATTTATGGGTGCCTATAATACTGCATGTAATAGTTCTCCTTATTATACCAGTCCAAGGTAAGATATACATAAATCATGTCAAATGAAATAATTCATGTGCATCACCCAACAATGAAAATATATCAATTGTAATAGAAAAAATATATATAACAACAATTTTCCATTCTGAGGAAACTTTGAATTTACCATGAATGTGGGTTAACTACTCCCAGGAATGGATTATGACTAAGTTCCAACATGTTCCTAATCTCCTGTCTAAATTCCCAAACGGTAATAAAAAAGAAATGAAATCTTTGATAGCACTTTTTGATGTCCTAGACTCATCTTACTCCTGAGTATCCAAACCCGGTGGTCCACATGGTCTCAATCATGTCTCCCCAAACGTCAGAGTCTATCGACTAGTCAAGAGGGCCTAGGGTGTGACAGTGGGGAGACTATACCCTATTGTTAAAGTATATCATAGTAGAAATACCACATATGGATAAACATATAAATAAAATCCAAAGTATTATAATTAATACAGCATCGTAAGTAAGCATAAACATCCAGGTAGTAAATAATCATCAATAACTAAAAGATGAATCATATACAAAATGATGATGTAATTTCATGTATCTATAAAATAAAAAATTAGGTATACGTGGAAAAAAGGAATATGGTGAAATACATTACATATAAAAGAATCAAAAAGATCAAAAACTATCCAAGAATCTCGATCATTGGCCCAGTCATCTCCTACCAAGCTCTCATCCTAAAGTAATAAAGTTAGGTGTTCAAGGTGGGATGCTTCCTCTTGTTCATACCTATGATCATATAATATAACCAGGTACCAACGGTGGACCAAATAGGGTGTGAGATAAATCTCAGTAGGACACCACCAATGGCGTTTATACAATCCAATATATGAATATAAACTGTATGGTGTGTAGGTATATAAAAAAATTAAATTAGTATAAATAAATAACTCATACCGACTTCAGCATCAACTGGTGTATGGACATGTAACCATTTAATTAATTATGCTCCAATTATATAGATAAGTCATGTGAAAGTATCATTAGTACTAGGATATATTATAATAATAATAAAGGTGGATCCAAGGTGAGACGAAAGAATCGTTGACCTTAGGGGTTTTCCAACTCATAGTAGTAACTCATGCAGTCTAGAAATAAAGGGTCTAAGTGTAGTCCAAGGGGCTCACCCAAGGCATTCCACTTTAAATGAGTCTAAATGAGTCCATGGATCTCATCCATAGTAATCATGGGATAAGGATGACTGGTCCTAATGGTGTGAATCTATGGCGCTATATGTTTTAAGACATCAAGCTGAATCCGAGCAGTGTATTCAAGACAATCTAATATCCTAAAAATTATGGAAAGTGAATCATTGTTATTACATTGAGGCATTCATGTAATAAGAAAAAGACCAAATTTTTTTGTGGGTGTCACCCATGATAATCATCTTAATGAATCAGAATGTCATTCTCTAAGTGCTCAATGCATTCCATCAGGAATCCAAGGCAAGCTCAAGTCTAACCATTACTATAAAGATAAAAAGGTCTAAATAAATAGGCACCTTATAATTATTCAATTTATATCATATGTAAACATGGACATTTAATACTCATTACATTTATTCATTTAATAGGTTCATTCCATTACCTTTAAATAATCATGATAAGGTGTATCAATTATATGCAACTAATATCACTTTAAATACACATTCATTTATTAGGTTCATTCCACACCTTTCATTAAACATGAAAAGGGGGTACAGGTCATGTAACCAAATACCAATTAAATTATAATTTAACTAGGCCAAGTAATATATATAAATATACTTATCATTTAAAAATTTAAATATTAGTTTAATTTTTATGGAACACTTACCTTAACAAACCCAAGTTAAATCACACTCGAACTATGTCTTAGATAATTACCACAATAGGGGAAAAAGGCATAACATGGTACGCACCCTAATTGGGTGGATGGCATTGAGGTCTCAACCTACAAAGACATGAATAAAAAGTGTAATTATGGATTTAGAACACAAGAATAACCATTATAATTAAATAAGATTAATTTTATAAGGATTTATTGGTGAAACCAGCATGTGCACAATGATGAAAATTTAAAAACAAAGAGACTTTTAGGGAAAATTCATAGACCCCTACCTTAAGCCTATATCACTCTCCTTGTTTGGTATCAGACCTTATCTTATCTTGGGTAGAAATAAAATGCAATAACAGATGAACTTATTAAAGAATAGGGAATATGAGCCTGTATCAAAATAGCATCATCGAGAGAAACACAAATGATGAACGGAGCCTAAGGAGTGAAGAGCTCACTGAGAGGAATACAACATGACAATCGGATCTCAAACTAGAGGTTGAAAAAAGAATAAATCCAAGAATATAGGTGTAGAGGAGAAGATTATCTAGGAGGAAAATAATCCTTTTGTTAATTGGAATGAAGAAAATAGAATATGTTTAGGTTTTTAATAAATTTAAGTGTAAAATGGTAATTTTTTCCAAATTCCACAGGTTTTACGGTTTGGTCACACATTTGGCCAAACTATGTGCCAACCATGTGTGGCCTAATTTATAAAGAGGTTAACCACAATATTCAAGTGAATGGTTTTTTAAATTGTGCACCAACCATGCAATATGACTCTGTTAATAACTAAAAATAATTTTCATCAGCGTATGAACCTGGGTGCACGATTAAGGAAAATTGTGTGCCCTATTCTGCTCACTGAAAAACCTCATGTGGTTTGGTGAAACCATGTAGGATGGGATTCATGGTTTCTATTAATCATGCGGCCCAGTTCTTTTTTCCACCATCTAGGGTTATAGGCTCTAAACAATCCCCTAACACCCCCTTTTCCTCTATATCCTCACCAGTCACCAATATTAGGTCAAAACCAAGGTATTAAACTAAAAATTAAAGGATATGTACCTCATAAAAAAATTTAATACTTAAATATTACTTGAAAGGGTTCATTAATAACCATTGGAGAAGAAAATGAAACGTTTTATTATAAAATTTCTAGTAATTTCCTTCATCTAATATTCAATAATAAATAATCTTGATTAGAATGAGATTGTGGAATAAACCTTTAAAATGACCATAACATTGAAGTGAGAATTAATAAATGAGTTGATTATGTGTATTAACTATAAATCAAAATAAAAAATGTGTAAATACAACATAATATAATAAAAATTAATTACACACGTAATCTTAACATGACATAATCAACAAACTAGAAGTTTAACCCAATAAGTGGAAATTGAGTTAAGAAATCTCTTACCTCACATGTCATTTTGGTTGAACATGGTTTAACATCCTATATAGTGGTTTTAAACATGTTATTAACTTATTAAAGAACCATATTAAAATTTATAATATCATATATGATCCTTTTACAATATATTATCACTCGTTCATTGATGATCTTTCATTATTTTCATTGTTTCTAGTGTTAATTACCTTGTTTTCTCGTGTGTGTTTCATCATGAAAGATTTGGTCCTGGTGCATATTATAAATTTATATCATCACCATAATAATAATCATGAAATAATTATCATATTTTTACATTTATTTTTCTTTTAAAACCAATGATGAATAATGTTTATGAAAAATAAAGTATATTACGATCATGGAGATGGTAGGTCGTACGTACGCATGAGTAACTTTTCCATTTTTACACTGATAATTATGGAAAAGAGGTAAGTAATTTTTTAACTTTACATGATGATCATAATATAATTAATAACATATTATATACTTATATATATTATTCATGTAGTGTGGTGATGAAAATAGAGTTACATCGCTTTGTGAAGGTGGTAGTCCACACGTACAAGAATGACTTTATCATCTTTCATTGAGTAAAAAGTAAGAAAATAAAATAATATATTATATTTATAGAATGCTAAATATTTTATTTATATCACATATAATCATTAAAATTATTCATTATCACCTTCTATGTAAATTGTTAGTAAACGATGAATCACATCGCTTCATGAGGCGGTAGTCCATCGTACACACGAGTGACGTTATCATGTCTCCTAAAAAATGGAAATTAATAAGTTATATGTGATATAATGACTAAATAGATATAATAATGTTATATATATTATATATATACTTTATATCCATCATAATACTTGACCTTGATAGGCGGTAATGGAAAAACGAACTACATCAGTTTGTGTGGAGGTAGTTTGTTGTACACACGAACGATGATTTCATAAACCATTTGATGGAAGTGGAGATAGTTTTAGGTTAGTTACTTATTATAAAAATCCCATAATATATAATATATTGAGGTTATTATATCATCTTGGTTTGATTAAAATGTAGGTATGTGGAGAAAGAAATAAAATAAAGATGCTCATTGAAGAACATTACCTCTTCTTCAGATATCTTCCTTTGGTTTGCACTAAACCCTTCCTAGGTTGTCTTTATTCCCAAAATAAGGCTTATAATATTAGGGGAGGTGTGTTTCAAAGTATGATAACCTGAGAACATAAATAAGAAAGGTGTGAGCTATAAATCCCAATAAGGTAAATAAACAAGGCATAACATGAAGAAGATAATACAAGTTAAATAATAAGAATATCAATGGAGAATATGAATAATAAATTGTGATATAGAATGATAATAATAACATGGGAAATGTTGCAACAACTTAAAATACTGAATCATAAACATAGGTCAAGGATAAACCCACCAAGAAATCATAGTGGAAAAAGTAACATAAAGTAATTAGGAAAACCCCCTATCCCAATGTGACGTATAATGATACTAACCATTACCCAATGCATTAGAGCATTATATAATTATGGTCACACCCGTCACATTCATTTCATTCTCATGCTAAAGTGTTCCACATAGATCAATCAACATGGATTCATTCACCGTCATAAATTATTCCATGATAAAGGAGTGTGAAATAGTTATATGTAAGTACCCAATAAAAGAATTATATGTGTACAAAGGTGAATACCCATGATAGAAAATTGGAATTCTATTCACTACACAATTGTATTGGAATGGAAAACTATGGTGCAATTTCAGCAGCATAACAGTGTCGCATAAAAATTAATAAAATGGGTTGATGAGATATAAAGGGGTCTTTAATAAATTAGAAATTAAATGTACAGTAAGAGTTATATGGAATAACATATTTCAACATAATCAAATTAAAATTAAAATACATAACATTAAAAGGAGTGCTTGATAAAAGAGGAGAGTGGAAAATCCCTTACAGAATTTTGGCATAGTAACGGCTTAGGAAATGGTAAAAATGAGAGATAATAAATGATATATAATTAAATTAACAACCATTTGATAGTAAGTTAATATTAATAAGTTAATTGAAATATAATCAATTGAAATTAAAAGGAATAATTTCAAAGGAAGTGCTTGAATTCAAAGAAGAGGAGAGGAATCCCTTACTTGAGTGTGTGACTCCAAAGGCTTGGGAGGGACTTCCTAAAAGCTTAGGGTGCCTTGGTAGGAATATAGGGAGTCTATGGAAGATTTTATTCATTCTACAAATAGTTTTAGTGAAGATAAATAGGATCTTGGGTGGGTTTATATAGGAAAATAGGGGGGTTTCTTTATTATTTAGGTTTTGGACGCTACATAATAAAATATCCAAAACCACAAATCATCTCAAGGTTTTTGCCCATGGTTTCTTCCAAATGGGAGTGGTATAAATTATTTTATAAGTAAAAGGGAAAAACTTATTAAAATATTACCCTTGGTGATGTGGAGGTGAGTCACACTCTTAAAGAAATGATTTTAAAATATTAAAATATATTATAACTCTTGGAGGATTCGTAATGGTTTTAAAAAATAAATAAAATAAACTTAAAAACACATTATTTTAAATGGTAAAAATATATTTGTTCATGGATCCTATTTATATTACTTATTACATCACATTTGGGTCATTATGATGTCATAAAACACAATGTATATTTATATGGTATTTAATTTTTACTCGAAAATTCAACTATCTTGGAATATTATGAAAAACTAACCATTGGATAATTTAAACATCCTGATTCCAAAAATAATATTCATTTTATATAAATAAATTTATAAATATTTTAATTTTTTACTTTTAAAATAAAAATTGACATTTATTGAAAATGATGGGTTTTTTACAATAACATTTTTGAACCCTTATAAAAAATTACATTTGACTTCATAAAAATTATATTATCATTTATATTTAATAAAATTTATTTAATAATAATATTTTATTAAAATATTTTTTATTTTAAAAATACATTAATTCATAAATATATATTTCTTAATTGAATTTGAATATTAACCAAAAATACTATTTGTTCTTTAAAAATAATTTACAAAGTAACCATAATCGGATGAAAATATATTCATTATTTTATAAAAAATAATGAACATATTCTTATTAATAGTTTCTTGATACATATCTCTTTAATACATGAGCATATTACCTAAGAGTAAGGTGTGCAATGGTGGGGCTTTCATGGGGTCGTTCGGTGAACATGGTTTGGGTTGTGATCTCGATGAGATCGAACTTCTCCCATAAACGGTTTCACTCATGTTTAAGTTGTTGGATTTCGACTTTGTCTTGGTCTAGGTAAAATCCCGAAAATGCTATCACCCTTAGGAGCTCCAAAAAATGGGCATCATAGGGTACAATCCTACTGGTTGAGGTCATCACTTCCTTTTTCTGTGATAGATGGATTTTTTAAAACCCTATATTTATACTAGTAATGTGATAACTGTTCAATGGATATATTATCAATGGTAATGATACTTAATGGTCATTTAAATACAATTGGATATAATAAAAAATCATGTATTTTTTATAACTATATTATATAATAAGACGTTTAATTGAATAAAAAGGGAAATTTTATTTATAATAGTTACGGATGTTACAATATTCCCCCCTTAGAAATTTTTACATTGAAATTTTATTTTCCCACACTAAAACAGATGAGGGTAACTCTACTTCATCACCTCCTCTAGTTCCCATATTTCTTCTTCAAACTTTTGATTTCTCCACGACACTTTAACAAGGGGCATTATCTTATTTCGTAGAACTTTTTATCTATGATCTAAGATCTTCATCAGCTACTCTTAATAGGAAAGATCATTCTCTAATGGTATCACCTCTAGATTTAGTACATGTTATGGTTTTGTTATGTAATTTATTAAGAGGGATACATGGAATACATCATGTACTTGACACAGGTTCGGTGGGAGTGCTAGTCAATAGGCCTCTGCTCGAACGGGATCAAGGATCTCAAAAAGGACTATGTACCTTGGAATAAGATTTCCATTATTCCCAAATATCATCACTTTCTTCCATATAGATATGCATTGGAATACCACGTCTCTAACATCAAACTCTAAGTCACATAAAAAAATTTCAGTATAGCTATTTTTTTGACTCTGAGCGTCTTTGGTGTGCTGCTGAATGGTCTTAACCTTCTCTAATATTTATTCAAACATTTCAAGATCTAGAAGTTTTCATTCCCCAACTTCATCCCAACATGCATGTGTTCTTCACCTCTTCCCATATAAGGATTCATAGGGATCCATTTGGATGCTCCAGTGGAAACTATTATTGTAAGAGAACTCGACTTAAGGAAGATGTTGGTCCCATATGCCTTTAAAGTCCATTGAGAAATCTCTAAACATGTCCTCAAGTTTTTGGATGGTCCACTCAGATTTTACATCAGTTTGAGGGTGATAATCCATACTAAAGTTCATCTCAATGTTTATAGCATGCTGGAAACTTTTTGAAAACATAGTGGTAAATATTTGATGTCAATTGGATACACTCAATAGTGGTACTCTGTGTAGCCTTACCAATTCTATTATGTATATCCATGCCATTTGATCTAGATAGAAATCATCTTGATTTGTAATGAAGTGTGCAGTCTTTGTAAGATGATCCAAAACAACCCAGATATAATTTTTTCCCTTGGATTTCTTTATAAGTATGGTGAAAAAATCCATGGTGATGTTTTCCCATTTCCATATTGGTATGGGTAATAGTTGCATCACCCCCTTAGACTTTTACCTTTTCTCTTTCACTTGATAACATACTAGGAACTTTGATGTATAATTAGTGATCACATTCTTCATATTGTCCCACCAATAGTGCACTTAGAGATCTTGATACATCTTTGTGTTTCTTGGGTGAATGTAGAAAGTCGAACTATGTGAATCATCCAACAGTTCCTTATTTAACTTGAGTATTTTATGGAATACATAGTCTTGACCCAATTTTCACAATTACTTCTCCATTAAAATTAAACTCCAAGGATTTACCTTTTGTTATAGTTTCCACTTTCTTCTGAATTCCTATATCATCTTGTTTCACATCCTTTAACATTTCAAGAAGAGATGGTTTAGAAACAATTTGTGAAAGGATTGATGACGTCTATTCATTTATAATTACCATGTCCATGCTATTTAGATATAATATGATTATATCCTTATCAATTTTCAATGATGATAAATTTCTAGATCCTTTCTACTTAAATCATCCTCCACTTTGTTTGCTTTCCCAGGATGGTAGTGGATTTAGCAGTCGTAATCCTTGATGATATCTAATAATCTTTGTTGGTGCATATTCATCTCTTTGTATGTGAATTTATATTTAAGACTTTTGTGATCCGTATATATTTAACACTTCTCCCCAAATAGATAATTCTTCCAAATTTTCAAAGCGAATATCACCACTGCCAACTTCAGATCATGTGTGGGATAGTTTTTCTCATGAATTTTCAACTACATTGAGGTGTAGGCAACGACTTTTTTATTTTTCATCAACACACAGCCTAATCCCTTCTTCAAGGCATCACTGAAAAATTATTAAAAGTTCCCCACTTGTGGGTAGGATGACCACTAGGGGAGTGATAAGCCTCCTTCTAAAATACATAAAGCTTTATTTATATTCATCATTCTAATAAAAATTAACTTCCTTCTGAGTTATCTTGGTAAGAGGGTTTGAAAATCATGAGAAATTTCTCACAAATCATTGATAATATCCAGATAACCTAAGGAAACTATGGATATCTATCACAGATGTTGGCCTTATCCATCCTTCAATTTATTTTATCTTTTAAGGATCCATAGATATCTCATCACTTGTGATGATATGCCCCAAGAATGAAACTTCCTTCAACCATAAATCACACTTTTTGTAATTTACATAGAGATTCTCCTTTCTCAAGGTCTTTAGCATAGTTATTAGGTATTCCTCATGGTCCTCCTTGGTTTTGGAGTATATTAGAATATCATCTATAAAGACTACCACAAACTTGTTGAGGTAATCTCTAAAGACTATATTCATTAAATCCATAAAGATTTTTGGAGAATTAGTGAGTCCAAATGGAATCACTATGAACTCATAGTTCTCATACCTTATATAAAAATAAGTCTTGGGGATATCCTCCTTCTTTACCCTAACTTGGTAATATCCAGACCATAGATCCACCTTGGAGAAGTATTGTGCTCCACATAGCTGATCGAACAAGTCATCATTTCATGTAAAATGATACTTGTTCTTTATCGTGATCTTGTTAATCTTGGGATAATCAATGAAAATGTGAATTGACCCATCCTTCTTCTTGATGAAGAGGACTGGTTCACCCCATGGTGAAACACTTGGGTGTATGAATCCTTTATCCATATTCTCCTATAGTTTTTTATTTAGTTACTCAAGTTCCACAACAATCATCCTATATAGAGGCTTAGATATTGTAAATGCCTCGGGTATAAGTTTGATTAAAAATTCAACCTCTAGTCTAGGAGGGAGACTGGGAAATTGCCCAGGAAACACATCAGTGTGTTCCCTCATAGTAGGTATGTCTTCGAGTATGATCATTTCCTTAGACTCAATAATTTTATCTAGATACTCTTGCTCATAAGCCAATAATATTCATTCTTGAGATTATGGTGTTAAAGAAGATTCATCCTATTCCTTTCACTTTTATAGAATCGGGGGTTGTTTTTCTATATGAAGATTGATTTTCTTCTTATGTAAATTTATGTTAAATATATGTAGGAAAATCCAATTCATGCCCATAATTACATCAAATTCCACCAAAGAGATTATGAAAAGTTTTTTTGGGAAGTTCAGCCCACAAACGTTGGCAGGGGAGGAGTTATATACTTGGGATACAATAATTGACCCATTCTCTATTTTTACCGACATCTCTACTTACATGATTTGTGGTGGTGTTTTGATAGTTCTACTAAACTGTCATGATATGAAGGAATGCATATAACTATGGATGATAACCCTACCTTTCACTTTTTGATTCTGGTTCTACTCATTAACTTTATCCAAAATAGACTTAAGGATGATAACTATTAAAAACATAAGTGGGAACCGAATGAAATTAAAGGGATAAATTATAAATTACATTTATTTACTTAACTTATAAATCTATATGCTTCAATCTAGGTTATCCATGATCTATTTCCTAACAAATAGTCTTATGGGATTTTTTTCATTCCCTTAATAATGGTTCATAATGAGCTTATGAATTTACCAAAACATATCCCCCAAGAGTGTCAAAATAGGTGCGTAGTAAGACCCATTTTCATGTACCATATTATCCTAAGTCGGTTTCAGAAAATCTTGTTGGATTTGTTACCCCTAGGTACATATGTTATAGAACCATGTCTACTTGTAGTATCCAAACAGATATTTATTTTCTTGATAAACCACTTAGTCTATACTTACCAAAATTTAGGGATGTTTTCTTATACTTAATATTATCCCTAAATAATTCTCTAGAGTTCTATAATCCTAAGGATTTTTCTATAGTTTTCTAATACTAATCCCAAAAATAACTAAATTGATCCTATAATACCAACTATAATAACACTGCTCTTTATTACACATTAATACATGTTTTATTACATAAAATTACACTTAATACAACCCAAAAGATAGAGAGGTATAAGTTATTTGGTAAATTAGGTGTATTATATAACAAATTAAAATATGAAAAGTAACATCTTTTTTTTTGAAAGCTTCTTTAACATGACCAAAACGTTCCTTCGTACTTAACACTACATGGGATAACCTGAGGACATACATAAGAAAGGGGTGAGCTATAAATCCCAGTAAGGGAAATAAAAAAGGAATAACATGAAGAAGATAATAAATTTTATATAATAGTAATATGAATAGAGAATATGAATAATAATTCATGATATAACATGATAATCATGACATGGGAAATGTGGAAAAAACTTAAAACAATGCATCATAAACAAGGGTGAAGGCTAAAACTTCCAAGACATAATGGTAGAAAAAGTCCCATAAAGTAATTAGGTAAACCCCTATCCCAATGTGATGTTTCATGATACTAACCATTACCCAATTAATTGGAGCGCTATATAATTCTAGGCGCACTCATCACATTCATTTCATTCTCATTCTTAAGTGTGCCGAATAGATCAGTCAACATGGATTCATTCATCAACATAATTTATTCCACGATCAAGGAGTGTGTGATAAAGATTTGTAATTCCCCAATAAAAAAATTATATTTATATAAAGGTGAATATCTATGATTGAAAATGGGCATGGTATTCACTATACAATTGTTTTGGAATAGAAAATCACGGTGTAATTTTGGTAATATAACAGCGTCACATAAAAATTCATAAAATTTTTTGATGAGATAAAGGGGTATATAATAATTTAGACATTAAATGGAAAGTAAGGGGGTATATAATAACATATCCCAACATAATAAAATGTAAATTAAAAGACACATCATTAAATGCGTGCTTGATAAAATAGGAGAGTGGAAGATCCCTTACGGAATTCCGGTATAGTAACAGCTTAGGAAACAGTAATAATGAGAGAGAATAAATGATATATCATTTAAATAATAACCATTTTATAGTAAGATAATATTAATAAATTAATGGAAATAAAATAAATTGAAATTTAAAGGACTAATTTCAAAGGAAGATCTTGAATTAAGAAGGGAGAGGAATTTCTTACTAGAGTGTGTGACACCAAAGGCTTGGGAGGGTATTCTTGAAATCTTGGGGTGACTTGAGAGGACTCTAGGGAGTAGATGAAATAGTGTGTTCATGCTCTAAAGAGTTTTAGTGAAGATAAATGGTATCTTGGGTGGGTTTATATAGGAAAGGAGGGAGGATTATTTATTATTTAGGTTTTGGACTGTACATAATAAAATATCCAAAATCACAAACCATACCATGGTTTTTTCCCATGGTTTATACCAAATGGGAGTGCTATAGATTATTTTATAATAACAAGGTCCGAAATTATTAAAATATTACCCTTGGTGATGTGTAGGTGAGTCACACTCTTAAAGAAATGGTTTTAAAATCTTGAAATATATTATAAGTCTTGGAGGATTCATAATGGATTTAACAAATAAATCAAATAAACTTAAAACCACATTATTTTAAATGGAAAACATATATTTTTTCATGTTTCCTATTAATATTACTTATTATATTACATTTGGTTAATTATGATGTCATAAAACATAAAGTATATTTATACAGTATTTAATTTTTACCCGAAAATTCAACTATCTCAGAAAATTAGGAAAAATCACCATTGGATAATTTCGACATCCTGATTCCAAAAAAAATATTCATTTTATGTAAATAATTTTTTAAATATGTGAATTTCCACTTTTAAAATAAAGACCGACATTTATTGAAAATGACAGGTTTTTGACAATTACATTTTTGAAACCTTATAAAAATTTACATTTAAATTTATAAAAATTATATGATCATTTATATTTAATAAAATTTATTTAATAATAATATTTTATTAAAATATTTTTTATTCCAAAAATCCATTAATTCATCAAATATATTTCTTAATTGAATTTGAATATCAACTGAAAATACTATTTGTCCTTTAAAATTCATTTACAAAGTAACCATAATGGGATGAAAATATATTCATTATTTTATAAAAAATAATGTATATATTCCAATTTATAGGGTCTTGATACATGTCCCTTTAATACACTAGTATATGCTCTAAGAGAGTAAGGTGCATGATGTTGGGACTTTCATGGGGCCATTAGGTGAACATGGTTTGGGTCGTGATCTCAATGAGCTTAAACTTCTCCCATAAATGGTTTCTCTCATGCTTAAGTTGTTGGATCTTAGCTTGGGATTGGTCTAGGATAAATCCCAAAAATGTTATCTCCCCCAGAAGATTTGATAAATGGGCCTCATAGGGTATGATCCTACTGGTTGAGCTCATCACTTCCTTTGTCTATGAAAAATGGATTTGTTAAAACCATATATTTATACTAGTCATGTGATCATTGTTCAATGACTACATTATCAATGATAATGATACTTAATAGTCATTTAAATCCAATTGGATATAATAAAACAAAATAATTTCATGTGTTTTCTATAACTATATTATATAATAAGACATTTAATTGAATAAAAGGGGGATTTTATTTATAACAGTTTAGATTGTTACATCTCCTACCAAGCTCCCATCCTAAATCAAGCAAGTCAGGAGTCCAAGGTGGGATTCTTCCCATTCTCCAAACCTACGATCATATAATCTACTCATGTACCAATGGTGGTCCATATAGGGTGAGAGATAAATATCAATAGGCCACCACCAAAAGCATCTATACAATATAATCTATGAATATAAACTATATAGTGTGTGAGTTTATAAAAAAGTAAACCAGTACAAATAAATAACTCATACCTACTTAGACTCAACTGGTGTCTGGACATGTAACCATTTAATTAAATATGTTCCAGCTATATAGATAAGTCATATGAAAGTATTAATAGTATTGGGATTGATCATAATAATAATAAATGAGGATCCAAGGTGAGACCAAGGCGTCTTTGACCTCATGGGTTGTCCAACCCATAGTAGTAACTCATGAAGTCTGAAAATAAAGGGTATGAGTGAAATATAGGGGGCTCGCCCACGGCATTACACTGTAGATGAGTCTAACTAATTCCATGGATCTTGTCCATGGTAATCATGATCCAACCCAGACTGGGCCCAATGGGGTGAATCAATAGTGCCACATGTCCGAAGACATCAAGTTGAATCCAAGGAGTGTATCCAAGGAATTATAATATATGGAAAAGATATCAAGTGAATCATTGATATTACACTGATACATTCGCATAATAAGACAAAGACCAAATTTCATGGTGGGTATCTCCCATGGTAATCAGATTAATGAATCAGAATGGCATCCTCTAAGTGCTCAAGGCATTCCCTTAGGAATCTAAGGTTGGATCAAGTTTGAGCATTCCTATAAAGATAAAAAGGTCCAATAAATAGGCACCATATAATTATTCCATTTATATCATATGTAAACATGATTATATAATACTTATTCCATTTAATCATTTAATAGGTTCATTCCATTAATTTTCAATAATCATGACAATGTGTATTAAGGATAAGCAACCAATATCACTTTAATTATAGATTAATTTAGTAGGCTCATCTCATACCTTTCATTAAACATGACAAGGGTGTAGGGGACTTGAAACCAAATACCAATTCAATTATAATTTAACTAGGCAAGTGATGTCTATAAATATAATTTCCATTTAACAATTTAAAAAATAATTTAATTATGATGTAACACTTACCTTAACAAAGCCACAATAAATCACACCTGAATGGTGTCTCGGATAATTCCCACAATGGGGTATAAAGTCATTACATGGTATGAACCCTAATAGGGTGGATGTTATTAGTGTATAAACCTCCAACGGTATGAAGAAAAAGTTTAATTAAGGCTTTATAACATAATCCTAACCATTATAATTAAGGAAATCATCGCCTGGTGAAACTGATGTGTGCGTAATGACGGAAATTTATAAATGATAATACTTTTAAAAATAATTAATAGACCACTTACCTTAAGCCTATAGCACTCTCCTTGTCCATTATTATCCCTTATCTTGGCCTAGATTGGAAGAAAATTGAAGAACGGACAAACACCCTAAAAATAATACATATGAGCCTGCATAAAAATAGCATCATCGAGAGAAAGAAAAATGACGAATAGAGCCTAAGGAGTAAAGAGATTATCAATAGGAATCTAACATGATGATCGGATCTTTAATCAGATGTCGTAAGGTGAAGTAATCCAAGAACCTAGGTGAAGAGGAGGAGGAGATTCTTTGGGAGGAAAATAAGCCTCTTATCAGCTGAAATGAATAAAAGAGAATAGGTTTAGGTTTTTAAGAAATTTAATGAAAATTGTAATTTTTCCCAAATTCTAGGGGTCGCGTGGTTTGGCCGCACAGTTGGACAAATTGTTCCCTAACCGTGTGTGACCTACTATCCAAAGAGGGTACTCACACATTTTATATGCATGGTTTGGAAAACCATGCAATGTGCCTCTGTTAAAAACTGTAGATAATTTTCATGGGTGTGCAGCCCTAGGTTCATGATGTAGGAAAATAATGTTCCCTATTCAGCTCACTAAAAAGTCCCACATGGTTATGAGAAACCAAGTGGTTTGGGCAACACAGTTTCTAAAAACCGTGCAGCCCAATGCTTTCTTCCACCAGTCAGGGTTCTGAGCTTCGAACAAGACCTAGAAACCCTCGTTTCCTCCATAACCTTACTAGGAATTTATATTAGGTTGAAACCAAGGTATTAAAATTAAATTTAAATGATATGTACCATATAGAAAAATTGGGTTCTTACAGTCTTCTCCCCTTAAAGGAACTCGTCCCTGATTTTCCATTATAAGGGTGGTAGAACGTTGTCTGAGAACAACTCTTGCCACTGAGCACAGACATTGGCCTCTCACTCCAAATTCTCTTCTTATACACGGTCATACTACCATAGCACCTGTATTAAAGGGATAGATCATCCTCATAGAGCCATCAAGCTCCAGTCAATGATTCATATATGATACTCCTCAAAATAAGCACCAACATATAATTCCACATCCTCAAGATCGAATGTATGAGATGGGATGGCATGATAACAGTGAAGCTATGAAATGTGGAAGAAATCATGCATGGATCAGTACCTATGAGGTAAAAGAAACCAATAGGCTATCATATAAATTCTCTCTAGTATCTCAAATGTCCTGACAAAACAAGGTTACAGATTCCCTTGCCTCTGTATCTACCTATACCCAAGTTTGGGTGATAGCCGCAGGAAAACACGATCCCAAACCTCAAACTCTAGAGTTCATATGTGACGATCAGTATAATATTTCTATCTAAAATGATTATTATACATGTGATTTATAATTAACTAAAACTTCATTGAAGTCTCCTACATAATATGAGTACCTAGTAGCACTGCATCTCTTTCCTCTAATCAGCATAGGGGTGAATGGCATGGCTTGACATATAAAGCCTCATACAGAGCCTTCTGAATCATCGCCTAATGGCTATTGTTATAAGAGAATTAAAAAAGAGGAATATTCTTCTCCCAATAACAAATTAAATCAAGGAATCATGCTTGGATTATGTCCTCTAAAACCTATATAGTCCATTTTGACTGGCTATCTATTTGACGATGAAAATTTGTGCTCAGAAGCACCTATCTGCCCAAATATATCTTTAAAACCTTCTAGAAACTTGATGTGAAATGAGAATATCTATATAAAATGATAGTATGAGGGACCCCATGTAGCTGTATAATATCATAGACATACATTCTTCCCAACTCATCAACTAATAAATTATCTCAAACAAGAAGGAAGTGGGATAATTTTTTCATTCGATCCATGACTAACCAAACTGTGCCACTACCCCGAGGTGACCTCGATAATCCAACCAAAAAATCTATAAAAAAATATTCTCATTTCCATTATAGAGTTGGTAATGGATGTAATAATTCAGTAGGTCACTGGTGCTCTGCCTTCACCTACTAACGGGGTGTAACACCTATTGATAAAACTCATTATCTAAGATTTCATCTCAAGACACCAATATTGGAAACATGTATATTGATACATCTTAGAGATACCGAGATGAATTTACTAATGAAAAGAATGGGAATATCACATCAGTTCCTCTATAATGTATGTGGGAAACCATATACACCCATGTATATGTAGAATGCCATCTTCATCAATAGACTAGTTTGGAGGCAGGTCCTCACTAGAAATACTCTCCTAGAGAACCAAGCCTTCAGGATTTGAAAACTACCTTCCTTTCACCCTATCTAGTAGTGAATATTTAACTAATGAGTCTATAATAAAAGGCCACATTTGACTCTCATGAAACACCATATGCATCTCAGAAAAGAGGGCCATCAATTTTTATTCATCACTGGCTTCCTGAATGGCTTGTGCCTGATTTTTCCAAATCAGCGAATCAGCTACTGCATTACCCTTTCCAAGCATATAGGTAAGCTCAAATTCAAAATATTGAAGGTATTAAAACCATATTTGTTATCAAAGATTAAATTCACATTGCATAAAGATATATTTGAGGATCTTGTGATCTATATACACTATAAAGAGACCTCCCAAAATATAGTGTCTCCAGCAACGCAAAGTATGGACAACCACTGCTAGCACAAGTTTTTTCATTAGGCAATTACACTTTTGAGGCCTCAACAGGTGAGAATTTTACACCATGAATTTTTCCTCCTGTATCATCACTTCAACCAACCCAATGCTTGATGCATAACAAAATACTATATAGCCTCTACCAGGCTCTGGCAGAATCATAATAGGTGTTGAGGTAATCCTTCCTTTCAGATCCTGAAAAGTGTTCTCGCATGCTTAAAACCACAAGAATGTCACACACTTCATATTAAGACCATTAAGAGGTGCATCAAGGAATGATAAGTATCGTATTAAATGCATGTAATATTCAACCATCCCCAAGAAACTCTTTATATCAAACATGTTCTTGGGATACTCCTAGGAAACCACAACAGTTACCTTCTATAAGTCAATTGATACTCCTGATTCTGAGATAATATGACCCAATAAGTAAACCTTGTAAATACAGAAGTGACACTTAGAAATATTATCATATAATTTATTCCCTTTCAGAGTATTCAATATGATCTCAAGATATCTAGCATGGTCACTATGAGTATGAGAATACACCAAGAAGACATCCAAAAATACCATGACAAAGGAATCTAGATAGGGGTGGAAAACCCAATTCATCAGGGCTAGGAAAATTATGGGAACATTCATAAGACTAAAAGTCATAACGAGATACTTAGGTATACCATAATGACTTTTTAAAGTCATATGTGGTATATCTAAAGGTATAAATCACACATAATGATAGCCCAATCTTAGGTCAATCTTCAAGAACACTCTAGCTCCACAAAGATAGTTGAAGAGATCATCTATTCAAGGTAAAGGATAATGGTTCTTAACCATAATCTGGTTCAACCATCGGTAATCCACACAAAGCCTAAGGGTCCCATCCGCCTTCTTGGCGAAAAGAACGAGGGAACCCCAAGATGAAGTGTTGGATCAGATAAAACCCATAGATTATAAATCCTCCAACTATCTCTTGAGATCCTGGAGATTATTAGGTTTCATCCTGTATGGAGGAATAGAAAATAGTGTTTCTCCTGGAATGAGCTCAATCATAAACTCTACCTCTCTCAGTAGGTAAGAAAGAAAAAATTTTGGGGAAAACATCCTTGAAACGATCCACTACTAGAGGGAAGTCAATCTGATGTAAACACTACTCCATATAAAGGATATCCATCTGGATGGTTACTCCACCTATCCCATGATGCTCTGGTCTATCTCTACTGGCCTAGAAATTTCACTCACCCTTGTGAGGATAATTATCTCCCTCTAGTGATGTAAAGGATACTCTATGGTGATAGAAGTCCACGAAGGCATGATAGGGGACCAACTAGTCCATACTAATAATGACATAAAATCTTGTAATCTCAAGGATGAATAGGTACCATAAGAAGGTATAACTTCCAACCTCAAGGGGGTAGTCCCTGCATTGTTGTATACCCACTAACCGCTTACCCAACGGTGTGTCTAGCATCATCACCCCACAGAAGTACTAAATTTCCATCCCAAGAATTTCCTTGGTCGAAAAAGATATTAATGAGTGAGAAGAACCTGTATCAAATAAAGATATGATATTAGAGTCTACTAGAATAGTAACTCATACATTCAACATTCCTCCACTCTGATCATCAGGTATCAAATATAAAGTATTCAACCAGCCTAATTCATGGACATGTGCTATATTTGGACTACCATAAGAAATTCTAATCCATTGGTGTTGATAATAAGAACTTTGGATACCTCATCCATGATCTACTTCTCAGCATGTCCTGCTAGTGCTAATCTAACTCTGAGGCATAACTGGTCTCGCTTCTGAAGGTGGATCTGGGGTGGATCGCCTTCCACTAGAAGTAAGTGGAAAGGTCTAACAAAATCTCTAAAGATGAACCATAAAATGGAAAGAAAGGTACTCAAGAGGGACTTTATCACACTGAGGCTTCACATGCCCCTTCCATCCACACTGTTGGCATACCATAGAGATAACAATATGTGTACTCTTTCCACCAATGCTCTAATAAGAAACCTCAAGGCAACACTTCCTGTTATTGGAAGAACTACTACCATGTCTTGGCACTAAACCTTTATGCCTGGTAATATAGTCTTCTCTCATGTTTCGCTCAGTGATAAGATCCTGGTTTAGGATCTCATAAAAGTTATATAGATGAAATAAATTCACCTAAATCAGATTTCATACTTGATCCCATCCTCGAAGCATCTCACTCGTGATAACTCATCATCATACAAAAGTGGTGAAAAGCATTGAAGCTTAGTGAAACATGATGAATTGTCCATGATGAACATAGAACCATGATATAGGTGCATGAACTCCCTAGATCAGTTAGATGTCAGTATCTAGGGGAAGAGTAATCATAGAAGGTAGTCTTGAACTTCACCCAGACCATGCCCTGATGATGACCAGCCTGAGTAATCACATCCCACCAATGCTTGGTGGGATCACATAGCATGTAGATGGTGATCTTGACCCTTATTTTGAGAGGTATATTCATATGATTTATGATAGAAAGAATGAACTCTATCCAATACTCAGAAACCTATGGACCACCATCCCATGAAAATATGGGAGGATGCTGCTACTGGAACTCATGAGTAAGATTAGATATCGTAGGTACAGGTCATGGATCACCCTACATAAACTACATAAGGTGTAGGAAACCCTCTTGAAACTGATAATCAGTTCCCAGTTTGAGAATATAATGTAGTGCCTCTAGTGGCACTACTAGAGGTATTAATGGTGACTCAGGGCCCACCACCTTTAGAGCATGGTCGTTTCCACCCTCATGGCACATGACTAGAGGATTTCATGGTGGAATAGCTCTAAAAATTCCAATCACATGAATCAAAACAAGATTTGGAAGTAGATAGAAACACTAAAAGAGGCATAACATAAGAAAAATGGGTCAATTCCCAAGGAATATTATCCCAACTACCCACATAGAAGGCCAGGGTATTGGTAAGTGTTCAAATTTTATTTACAGATATTCTTGTATATGGAGGGTCCTTTGAAATCTAAGGAGTAAAACACTCTTTAAATTACACTTTTACTCTCCATTTATAGTCAACTATTTCATTTATGTGTCGGAATTTATCTTTAAATTTTGTATGTGCATAAATTTATAATATAAGTTTCAATTAAATGACCTTTAATTACCAGTATATGAAGGCTCATACACTTTATAATTGAAATTGACACCCATTTGATTACAAAAAATCCCCTTACATTTGTTCTCATAATTTAACAAAAAAAATATGATGGATCAATTCTAATGAATTACCAATTTCAAATTATAATTTCCCATACTCCTTATAAATTGAAATTTATAGTCATGTAATCACTGACAAAATTAAACTCATGTAACTACGGGTACATAGCTTATAAGGTTTAAAAATCGCTATTTAAGATGCCTCTATAAATCTATATAGGAAAAAACTATTTAGATTGATAATAACATTTTAAAAAAAATAATTTCCTTTCCCCATAGAAGATGTTACTAGCATGGGAATATATAATAACCATGGATCACTCAACAATAATAGAAAAGATAGGCAATGCAAGCAGTAAAATGAACCTATATGGCATGGAATATGCATGGAATGTGATTTCTAGGTGCCTATAATGTTGCATGTAATAGTGATTCTTGTTGTACCAAGACAAGGTGAGATATCCATAATGCATGTCAAATGAAATAATTTATGTGTATCACCCAATGGTGAAAATATATCAACTTTAATAGGAAAAATACATAACAAAAATTTTCCATTCTGAGGAAACTTAAAATTTACTCTGAATGTGGGTTAGCTACTCCAAAACATGGTTTATGACTACATTCCAACATGTTCCTAATCTCCTATCTAAATTCCCAAATAGTAATTCAAAATAAAGTAAGGCTTTGATACCACTTTTTGATGTCCTCGACTTGACTCACTCCTTAGTAGCCAAACCCAGTTGGTCACATGGTCTCAATCATGCCTCCCTATATGTCAGAGGCTATCGACTAGTCAAGAGGGCCTAGGGTGTGAAAGTAGGGAGACTATACCCTATGGTTAGAGTATATCATTATATAAACATCACATATGGATAAACATATAAATAATAGAAAAAATATTATAATAAATATGGCATTGTAAGCATAAATATCTAGGTAGTAAATAATCATCAATAACTGAAAACTAAATCATATAAAAAATGATGATGTCATGTCATGTCTCTATAAAAAAATTAGGTATAAATGGAAGAAGGAAGACAGTGAAACACATGCCATATAAAAGAATAAAAAAGACTAAAAACTATCCAAGCATCTCGAGCATTGGCCCAGTCATCTCCTACCAAGATCTCATCCTAAAGTAAGAAAGTTAGGTATTCAAGGTGGGATGCTTCTCCTTGTCCATACCTATAATCATAAAATATAATCTGGTACCAACAGTGTCCTGTATAGGGTGTGAGATAAATCTTAGTAGGACACCACCAATGGCATTTATACAATCCAATCTATGAATATAAACTCTACCGTGTGTTGGATTGGTGTAGCCTGATCCGGTTAGGCCGAATGCTTGTGGCCCGCAACTGTCGCGGGTCGAGCTCCACGATGAGCTTGTTGGGGACCACTTTTTCGAACAGTGATCATCTTCTCCATTGTTTTATAGCCCATTTTCAGGCTAGGTTTTCCACTGAAAAATCCTTTGTAATTTTGTACTTCTGAATAGTGAAAGTTCTGCCTCTCCCATGGACATAGGGATTATTCCCGAACCACGTAAATCGTCGTGTTCTTGCTTCTTTCTTTCTTTCATCTTTTCTCATTTCTATCGTTGTGCCTCCCGCCGATTCCATAACAATTGGTATCAAAGGGTGAGTTTGGAATTATCCAACGATGGATCTGGATGAAGGAAAAGTGAAGATCTATCGCTTCGATGGAACTGATTTCAGTTTCTGGAGGATGCAGATCGAGGATTATCTTTATCAGAAAAGATGCACTTTCCACTTCTGGGTGTGAAGCCGGCGAACATGGAGAAGCCGGAGTGGGAGCTACTGGACCAACAGGTTCTGGGTGTTGTGTGCCTGACGTTGGCCAAAAACATGGCATTCAACATCAGAGAGGAGAAGACGACGGTGGACCTGATGAAAGCCCTCACAAATATGTACGATAAGCCTTCTGCGGCAAACAAGGTGCATTTGATACGACGATTGTTCAACCTGAAAATGGTTGAAGGGAGACCTGTTGCAGATCATATCAAAGAGTTCAATACCATCATAAGTCAGCTGTCATCAGTGGACATTGATCTTGGTGATGAGGTATGTGCTCTGGTTTTACTATCTTCATTACCAAAGAGTTGGGAAGCAACTGTAACAGCTGTGAGCAGCACTTCGGGGAATACGAAGATGGATCTGAAAGATATACGGGACCTAATCCTTAGTGAGGATGTTTGAAGAAGAGAATCAGGCAGATTCTATGGTTCTTCTTTGAACGTTGAAGGAAGAAGAAGGTACCCACAGCGGGACAATCGCAGAGGACGATCGAAGTCAAGAGGAAAGAGCAAATACAAGGCAAAGGGGCCTGGTCCTACCTGCTGGACATGCGGGAAGAAAGGACATGTCAAGAAGGAGTGCAGAGATAACCGGAAGGGACCTGAAACAAATAGAGCAAACACTGCTGCTGAAGGAACTGATGACGTGTTGCTGTTGAGCGTGGACAGCCCGATGGATTCTTGGATTTTAGACTCTGGGGCGTCTTTCCATTCTACATCATAGAAGGTCTTCCTGAACAATTTTGTTTCTGGAAATTTTGGCAAGGTGCATCTTGCTGATGACGAGCCCTTGCAAATTGTGGGTAAAGTAGATGCACGGATCAAGACCAACAGTGGGAGCTTGCTGGTTCTGGAAAACGTGAGGTACATCCCTGGTTTAAGAAGAAATCTCATTTCTGTGGGACAGCTTGATGATGCAGGGTTGAGTACCGCGTTCACTGGTGGTGCATGGAAGATCACCAAAGGAGCTATGGTCATAGCTCGGGGAGCAAAGAATGTCACCCTGTACAACATGACAGAAACTTTCATAGACATGGCTGCATCACTAGAAGCTGTCGGAGGTTCTCAATTGTGGCACTACAGACTCAGCCACATGAGTGAAAAGAGGATGAAGGTGCTGGCAACAAAAGGGTTTCTACCAGATTTGAAGTTGGTGGAAGTGGGCTTATGTGAAGATTTCATCTTTGGAAAGCAGAAGAAGGTGTCCTTTGCAAAAGGAGGTAGAACACCGAAGGCTAGAAAGATGGACCTGGTGCATACAGATGTTTGGGGACCTGCACCAGCACCATCCCTCGGAGGGTCACAATATTATGTGACATTCATCGATGACTCAATAAGGAAGGTATGGGTTTACTTTCTGAAGAATAAATCTGATGTGTTTAAGATGTTTCAAAAGTGGAAAGTCATGGTGGAAAACGAGTTAGGAGCAAAGCTGAAATGTTTGAGGTCTGACAATGGTGGAGAGTATGGCAGTCATGAGTTCAGAGAATTTTGTTCTGAAAATGGAATTCGGTGGGAGAAGACAATCCCAGGAACACCACAACATAATGGTGTGGCAGAGAGAATGAATCGGACACTGAATGAACGTGCTAGGATCATGAGGCTACACTCAGGGTTACCCAAAACCTTCTGGGCTGATGCAGTGAACATGGCAGCATATCTGATCAATAGAAGTCCATCTGTGCCAATGGGAGAACGCCTACCTGAGGAGCTCTAGTCTGGTAAGGAGGTAAAACTCTCACATTTAAGAGTCTTTTGTAGTTTATCTTACGTACACATTGATGATAACTCAAGGGACAATATTGATACTAAGTCCAAGCCATGTTTCTTTATTGGTTATGGTGATGAGGAGTTTGGTTATTGGTTTTGGGATTATCACAAGAGGATGGTCATCAGGAGCCAGAATGTAGTATTCAATGAAGGTGTCATTTACAAAGGTCTTCATGAAGCTGAAGATGAAAATGGGAATATTGAATCAGAGAGAAAAGAGCAAGTGGAGCTTGAAGGTGTGTCTGAGCTTGAGAGATCCGAACTGGTGGAACCTACTACTTTGGTGGAATTGAGGAGATCATCAAGGGTGAGAAGGCCTGTATAGAGGTATTCACCATCATTTCATTATCTATTATTGACTGATGGTGGAGAACCAGAATTCTTTGAAGAAGCAATGCAGCTGAAGGAGTCGAGAAAGTGGGAGCTGGCTATGAAGGAAGAGTTTTCCTCATTGCATGAGAACAACACTTGGGAGCTGACACCTCTTCCAATAGGAAAGAAATCATTGTAGAATAAGTGGGTATACCGGGTCAAGGAAGAACATGATGGCAAGAGGAGGTTCAAGGAAAGGCTGGTGGTGAAAGGCTTTCAACAGAAGGAGGGAGTAGATTTCACTGAAATCTTCTCACCTGTAGTGAAGCTTACCACCATCCGGGTGGTTCTCAGCATTGTGGCATCAGAGGACTTGCACCTTGAGCAGCTTGATGTCAAGACTGCTTTCCTTCATGGAGATTTGGAGGAAGATATATACATGCAGCATCCATAGGGATATATAGAGTCTGGAAAGGAAGATCTGGTGTGCAAGCTCCAGAAGAGCCTATATGGACTAAAGCAGGCACTGAGATAGTGGAATAAGAATTTTGATTCATTTATGTCTAAAAATGAATATAAACAATGTGGCATGGATCAATGTTGCTACATCAAGTCTTTTGGTGATGAATATATTATATTGCTTCTGTATGTGGATGACATGCTCATTGCAGGATCATGTATGCAGAGGATTAATGAGCTGAAAAGGCAGTTGGCTGAGGAGTTTGAAATGAAGGATCTTGGAGAAGCTGGCAAGATTCTGGGAATGAAGATCAAGAGAGACTGCATAGCTGGAACTTTAATGTTGTCATAGGCTGATTACATTGGGAAGTTTCTGAGAAGATTCAGCATGTTGGAAGCAAAGGCAGTCTTTATTCCCCTGGTGATCCACTTCAAACTATCAAATGAGCAATCATCAAAGACGACAGAAGAGGTGGAGTACATGGAAAAAGTTCCATACGCATCAGCTGTGGGAAGCCTGATGTATGCCATGGTCTGTACTCGACCTGACATTGCTCATGTAGTGGGAGTTGTGAGAAGTTATATGGCTAACCCTGGAAAACAACATTGGGAAGCTGTGAAGTGGATACTAAGGTATTTGAAAGGCATCAAGGAGGTATCTCTGTGCTTTGGGAAAAGAACTTCATTGCAGGGGTATGTGGATGCTGACCTTGGAGGCGATGTCGACAGCAGGAGTACCACGGGTTATGTTTTCACCTGTGGAGGAACTGTGGTAAGTTGGATATCACAATTGCAGAAGGTGGTGTCTTTATCCACCACAGAGGCAGAATACATTGTTGTAACAGAAGCTGGGAAAGAGATGGTTTGGCTGAATAACTTCATGGATGAATTGGGAAGAAAGAGAGAGGAGAATGTATTGCACTGTGATAGTCAGAGTGCTATACATCTTTCCAAGAACCCAGTGTTTCATGCCCGGACGAAGCACATTCAGTTGAAGTACCATTTCATCAGAGGTTTTATATAGGATGGGTTGCTGACATTGCAGAAGATCTGTGGAACCAACAATCTGGCAGACATGTTGACAAAGCCTATGGTGATATAGAAGTTGAGGCACTGTTGTGCCTCTGTTGGTCTCCACTGATGAATGGAGGATGAGAGGCAGAATAATGGAGGACATGATGAGAGAAAAAGAGGAAAACAGTTTTTATTTCATGAATCTGTGAATGGGAAGCACGCCACTGGTGAGTGAAGAAGAGGAAGAACTCAGATTAAGTAAGTTGTCTTCATCAGTTGCATCGAAGCAATACAGAACAGTGGATTAGGCTCCAAGTGGGAGATTTTTGGATTGGTGTAGCCCGATCCGGTTGGGTCGAATGCTTGTGGCCCACAACTGTCGCGGGTCGAGCTCCGTGATGAGCTGGTTGGGGACCACTTTTTCAAACAGTGATCGTCTTCTCCATTGTTTTATAGACCATTTTTTGGCTAGGGTTTCCACTGAAAAATCCTTTGTAATTTTGTGCTCCCGAATAGTGAAAGTTATGCCTCTCCCGTGGACGTAGGGATTATTCCCGAACCACATAAATCATTGTGTTCTTGCTGCTTTCTTTCTTTCATCTTTTCTCATTTCTGTCGTTGCGCCTCCCGCCGATTCTGTAACACCGTGTGTAGGTATATAATAAATTAAATTAGTACAAATAAATAACTCATACCTAATTTAGCCACAATTGGTATATGGACATGTAACCATTTAATTAATTATGTTCCAATTATATAGATAAGTCATGTGAAAGTATCAATAGTACTAGGATAGATAATAATAATAATAATAAAGGAGGATCCAAGGTGAGACCAAGGAATCCTGGACCTCAAGGGTCGGCCAACTCGTAGTAGTAACTCATGCAATATGGTAATAAAGGGTATGAGTGTAGTCCAAGGGGCTCACCCAAGGCATTCCATTATAAATGAGTCTAACTGAGTCCATGGATCTCATCCATAGTAATCATGGGATAAGAATTATTGGGCCCAATGGGGATAATATATGGCGCCACATGTTTGAAGACATCAAGCTGAATCCAAGGAGTGTATCCAATAAAATCTAATATCCTATAAAAGATTTCAAGTGAATCATTGTTACTACACTGAGGCATTCACGTAATATGACAAAGACCATATTTTTTTGTGGGTGTAACCCATGAAAATCATCTTAATATTCATTCCATCAGTAATCCAAGGCTGGCTCAAGTCTGACCATTCTTATAAAGATACAAAGGTCTAAAGAAATAGGCACCTTATAATTATTCCATTTATATCATATGTAAACATGTCCATGTAATAATCATTCCATTTAATCATTTAAGAGGTTCATTCCATTACCTTTCAATAATCATGATAAGTTGTATCAAGTATATGAAACTAATATCACTTTAAATACACATTCATTTATTAGGTTCATTCCACACCTTTCATTAAACATGACAAGGG
Source organism: Viscum album (assembly GCA_963277665.1). Taxonomy (NCBI): domain Eukaryota; kingdom Viridiplantae; phylum Streptophyta; class Magnoliopsida; order Santalales; family Viscaceae; genus Viscum; species Viscum album. Next base: position 98,375,115 of record OY728130.1, on the reverse strand, counting down.
GGTAGAGGACATGTAACCAAATACCGATTCAATTATAATTTAATGAGGCTAAGTGGTATCTATAAATATACTTATCATTTAAAAATTTAAAGATTCATTTAATTTTGATGGAACACTTACCTTAACAAGGCCAAGTTAAATCACACCTGAACGGTGTCTCAGATAATTCCCACAATAGGGGGGAAAGTCATAACATGGTATGCACCCTAATTGGGTGGATGGCATTGAGGTATCAACCTCCAATGACATGAATAAAATTTTTAATTGTGGATTTATAACACAATACTAACCATTATAATTAAGGAATATTAATTTCAAAAGCATTTCTTGGTGAAACCAAAATGCACACAATGATGAAAATTTATAAACAAAGAGACTTTTAAGGAAAAGTCATAGACCCATAACTCAATCCTATATCACTCCCCTTGTCCAGTATCAGCCCTTATCCTGGCTTGGATAAAAAATGGAATAACATATGAACTTCTTAAAGAATAGGGAATATGAGCCTATATCAAAATAGCATCATTTAGAGAAACACAAATGACGAATGGAGAATAAGGAGTGAAGAGCTTACTAAGAGGAATACAACGTGACAATCGGATCTCAAACTAGAGGTTGAATAAAGAATAAATACAAGAACCTAGGTGGAGAGGAGGAGGAGATTCTCTTGGAGGAAAATAATCCTTTTGTTAATTGGAATGAAGAAAATAGAATATGTTTAGCTTTTTAAGAAATTTAAGTGTAAAATAGTAATTTTTTCCAAATTCCACAGGTTGCATAGTTTGGTCGCACGGTTGGCCAAACTATGTGCCAACCATGTGTGGCCTACTTGTCAAAGAGGGTACCTGCATGATTCATGTGCACAGTTTGGAAAATTGTGCACAAACCATGCAATATGACTCTGTTAAGAACTAAAAATAATTTTCATGAGTGTGTGACCCTAGGTGCATAGTTAGGGAAAACTGTGTGCCCTATTCTGCTCACTAAAAAGCCCCATGTGTTTTGGTGAAACCATATAGGATGGGCTTCATGGTTTCTACTAATCCTATGGCCCAGTTATTTCTTCCACTATTAAGGGCTATAGGCTCTAAACAATCCCCCAACACCCTCATTTCCTCCATAGCCTCACCAGCCATCAATATTAGGTCAAAACTAAGGTATTAAACTAAAAATTAAAGGATATGTACCTCATAGAAAAACCGGGTTCTTAAATATTACTTGAAAGGGTTCATTAATAACCATAGGAGAATAAAATTAAAATGTTTATTTTAAAATTTCATGTAATCTCCTTCAACTAATATTCAAGAATAAACAATCTCGATTAGAATGAGATTGTGGAATAATCCTTTAAAATGACCATAAAGTTAAAGTGAAAATTAATAAATGAGTCTATTATGTGTATTAACTATAAATCCATATAAAGATTTTTAAATAAAACATAATATAATCAAAATTAATTACACACATAATCTTAGCATGACATAATCAACAAAGTATAAGTTTAACCCAATTAGTGGAAATTGAGTTAAGAAATTTCTTACCTCGCATTTCATTTTGGTTGAACATGCTTTAATATCATGTATAGTGGTTTTAAACATGTTATTAACATATTACATAACCATATTAATATTTATAATATCACATATGATCCTTTTACCATATCTTATCGCATGTTCATTGGTGATCTTTTATTATTTTCATTGTTTTGGGTGTTAATTTCCTTGTTTTCTCATGTGTGTTTCGTCATGAAAGATTTGGTCCTTGCGTATATTATAAATTTATATCATCTCCATAATAATAATAATGACATAATTATCTTATTTTCATCTATTTTTCTTTTAAAAGCAATAATGAATAATTTTTATGAAAAATAAAGTATATTACAGTCATGGAGATGGTAGGTCGTACGTACGCATGTGTAACATTTCCATTTTTTCACCAATCATTGTGGAAAAGAGGTAAGTAATGTTTTAACTTTATAGAATGATAATAATATCATTAATAACATATTATATATTTATATATATTATTCATGTAGTTTGGTAATGAAAAGAGAGTTACATCGCTTCGTGAAGGTGGTAGTCCACACGTACGCAAATGATGTTATCGTCTTTCATTGAGTGAATAGTGATAAAATAATATATTATATTATATTTATAGAATGATAAATATATCATTAATATAATAATTATTTCATTTATATCACATATAATAATTAAAATTATTCCTTATCACCTTCTATGTAAAGCGTTAGTAAAAGATGAATCACATCGCTTCACGAGGCAGTAGTCCATCGTACACACGAGCGATGTTATCGTGTCTCCTATAGAATGGAAATTAATAAGTTATATATGATATAATGGCTAAATAGATGTAATAATGTTATATATATTATATATATACTTTATATCCATCATAATACCCAACCTTGAGAGGTGGTAATGGAAAAATGAACCACATTGGTTTGCATAGAGGTAGTTTGTTGTACACACGAACGATGATTTCATAATCCATTTGATGGAAGTGGAGATGGTTTTAGGTCAGTTAATTATTATAAAAACATCCCAAAATATTTAATATATTGAGGTTATTATATCATCATAGTTTTATTAGAATATAGGTAGGTGGAGAAAGAAATAAAATAAAGATGCTCGTTGAAGAACATTACCTCTTCTTTGGATATCTTCATTTGGTTTGCACTAAACCCTTCCTAGGTTGAATTTATTCCCAAAATAAGGATTATAAGATTAAAGGAGGTATATTTTTAAGTGGTTTTGGTAGGTATTGGCTAAACCAAAGTGGTTTCAAATTGTGAATAATGGGGGAGAGTGAGTTCCCTTTTATAGTTGAGGAGGAGTGGCACTTTTATAAATACCCAAAAGTATTCATTATTGGGTGGTCAATATAACCTCAAGTGGCTCTAACTTTGATAATTAATGGATTTTAAGTATTATATGTTCAATACTCACCTCTAAAACACAATAAAACACATGCTTTAAATATTTTCTCCTTAACTTCTATGTTTCCTTGTTTTTTACCATTTTGGTTTTTCATTAAGTTAACTAGTTTTCTAACCTAGGTAATTTATCCATTGATAATAAATTAAAGTGAGTATTATTATATAATTTATACCCACTGATTATAAATATTAAATCTAAATTATAAAATTTAAATCTTATGTGAGTTGAAAATTAGTTTTAACGCAGGCATATGTAACATGCAAAAATATTGTTTTAACATTAACTACACTAACAGAGTTTTTACTATTTAGGAGTCATTATATTCATTATAAAAGAAAAATTGGTACATGAATGGAACATAGTGGATATTTATTTTCATCTAAAAATCACTTGGTGGAATATAGGATTTTTATTAATTTTAAATCATTAAATAAATTATAATTTATCATAAAATAACATTAATGTCAATTTTTGACATTATTCATTTAAATTGAATTTAAAAATATCAATACAATGATTAAATTAAAATATAATATGTTAACACCTATTTAACATGATATTTTAATCTAAAAAATTAATGTATCACAATCATTCATTCAATTTACTTCACTTTTATTATTTTTAGTATCAGTTATTTTATTTTGTATTAACTAAATAATTATTGCATTTGCATTTCTTAAGCATTTTAAGTAACTAATTCATCTCTAAAAATTAAAGATAAATTATTATGATAAAAAAAATCATTTATATTTCAAAATAATATGTATAATCTAACCAATATATTTTTTCCCTATTCCAAAGCATTATAGATATTAAAAGCAAGGAATGTTTCTTTTTATCTTTTTCTTTGGTTAACATATTATATAGGCCACTTTCATGGACAATTGTCCCTAAAACCCATAAAAATAGATCAAAAATTCATAAGGGTTGAAATATGTATGGTAAATGGGTGTTGTATAAGTGTTGGGTCATTATTGCACCTTATATTCTAAGTCTAACCACCAAGTAAACTCATTTTTACCTTAATCACTGTAATTAATTAACTATTTTCACAAATCATTATATAAAAAATTAATTTGAAATTATTAGGTGATATAAATTATAATGATTAAAAATATGGAATCCATTTTTCAAAATTCAACTCACATAAGTGGCAGAATTTAATTTAAATTAATCCCACATATGGGATGAGAAATCAGGTTTTTTTTTAAATCACATGTTCAAAATTTTGTAATGTTTTTATATCAAAATTCAATATGAAAATGATTCTAATGACCTAAATTATATTAATTAGTATATAATATATCTAATGTTAATTTAAATCCAATAAAAATATAATTTAACATTATAAATTATTTAAACAAAAAGGAATTTTTCAATTAAAATTCTCTATTTTTCACTATTCATCAAAAAATGAGACTGCTCAGAAAAATACCAAAAATTCACCCTAAGATAATTTAGGTATTTTGATTTCAAAAATGATGTTTATTTTTTCAAATAAATTTTCTAAAATTTGTAAAAATTAATTTTAAATTATGTGCGCCAAGCACGATTAAACCATTTTTTTAGAAAAAAAATATTGTTTTCTAGAAAACATTTTATTTTCTTTCAAATAATTCTTATTTTATTTATAATAAACAGATAACCAATAAATTTTTATAAAATATATGTTTTCATAAGTTATTTAATCATATTCATACATGTCATTCCAATGGATAGGTGGTAAAAATTATATTAAATAATAATATTAATAGTATATTATTGTTCGATAAAACTCGGTCTTGCATGTAATACTGTTGGAACCACTTTGTGTATAAGGTTGTATTTGTTGTCAATAGTTTTCAATGAAGATCAAAATTAAGGAGACCAAGAAGTACTCTAATGAAATGGAGGAATGGAAGATCAAAATGAAGGAGATCATGAAGTACTCCAATGAAGTAGAGGAGTGGTAATTCAGACGATTGTTGTACTGATCATAAGTTCAAAGAACATGTGTCAAAGGTGATACATTGTTTACAACAATGAAGAATGTGAGGTGTAATCCATCTGAGGATGATTAAAGAAGAATGGATTTTTCGGATGAAGACCATGCAATTCCTCCTTATTGCATGAGAACTATAGGTTTTGATGAAGACCATGCAATTCCTCATTATTGCATGAGAACCATGGGTTTTTTATGAAGACCATGCAATTACTCATGATTGCATGAGAACCATGCAAGAGACTTCTTGACGAATTGAATCATATGGTTTGCATGAAGTAGATCATGACGGTTGATGAAGAAGACAATGTGCAAATGATTGGAATTCTAAGATGGTTGTGTAGGGATTGGAATTCTGAGATAGCCATGCACATCACATTGTCAAAGAATACATATCACAATAATGGAGTTTGTGATAAAAGAAAAAGAGTTTCTAAAGGATACAGATCACTAAGAAGAAGTGATTTTGAGGTGATCGTGCTTGTTGACAAAGCAAACAAACGACATATAAATTTGTTGAAAAAGGAGATTCCATGGTGGCATGTCGAGTTCAAGGACTATGGATAATGATCCATGTTTTATTTAAGAAACATCGACAAAGGAATGGATGATCTGGAGGCTGACAAAAAGAGAAGATACAAGGTGGCACCGTTTCCCAGTGTTTGCCAAATTTTTGGGCCTGAAAATCGACAAATGAAGAAAAGTGGTTTTGGCAAAGAGACTTGCGCGCCGTGTACTTTAAGGAGAGGAAACTTTCACGCCATATGTTTTTCAATATCAGAACATGGAAAATGGAAAAGGAAAGAGGGTCGCGCAAGTGTTGGGTTTGTCGCGCAAGTGACATGCGCGTCGTGAAGAGACTTGCACGCTCGTGCCTAGAAGGATTGGAAACTTGCGTGCCTATTGTTTTTCAAGAACAGAACTTCAAAATATGGCAAAGGAAAGAAGGTCGCACAAGTATTGGTTGGGTCATGCAAGTGAGTTGCGCGACAGAGGCTAGGGGAGATGAGCTGCGTGCCGAGACTTGCGCGCCGAGGGGTGACTTGTGTGCCGCCGCGCAGGTTGACCAAATGCCTAAAAATACTTGGCCACCCCTCCTCATTTTCCACGGAGTTCAACACTAAGAAAAATCAGAGCTCCCGTCGCGCAGGTGTGGAAGTCGCGCAAGTAGTGTGTGCTCGCGCAGGTAGACTTGCGCGCCAGTGTTTGAAGCTACGCACCGGTTGTTGGTTGCGCGCCCAAGGTGGTTTCGGTGAGAAAGGAAGTGTTTCACGCACGTTAGAAGTTGAGGAAGGCAGTGTCGCACAAGTGGTTTGGTGATACCTGCGCGCCAGTTTAGACCTGCGCGCTGAAGACTTGCGTGTCGTATTGGGACTTGCGCTCCAGGCTTGGAGAAGAGCGCTAGGTGTTGTTGGAGCACGCCCGTCCTTTTTGGAGCTGCACAAAAGCCGAAAGATTGCCCGAAACCTTCGGTGAAAAGTGATATTGAAGAGGAAATCTAAATGATACATGCATGATCTCATGCATTCATGGTGAACTGATTCTGACAATGCAATGTAAGCTGAGTTTCATTTATTGAGCAATACATTAAGTGATTGTGATTCAGGAAAACGAAGACAAGGGGATCTAGTGCATTCAGTCATTGCACTAAAGAAGAAGGATTGAACTGAAAAGAGCATCAACTCTGAACACTGATGCAAGCAAAGTCTCATGCGGAACAGGAGACAAAGAACTTCATGTCTATCTATTGAAGAGACTTTCACGTATATAAACTGAGTGGGACTTCACCAACGGCAGTGAGCCAGGGGGAATTAACGGGAGTGACCCGAGGGATGCAGTGAGCTATCCCTAAATCTTTGTAAAGGCAGTGAGCCTGGGACAGAGTGACTGTTCCCAAACCATTGTAATCCATAACTAGTGAAGATTAGTGGAATTTGGTACGACCGACAACTTGTCGGCGTATGCTCCTTGGACGTAGCCCTTAGTGGTGAACCAAGTAAAATTGTTGTGTTATCTCTTTGCATGTGAATGTTTTATTGCTGATCATATCCATCATACAGGTTTAAGTAGTTCCTACCAACGTGGGAACAAGATCCACAACTTTAAGAAGAAAAAGTTGACACCCCGATTCACTGTAACATCCCAAGTAAGTAATGAATAATAGATATAGTTATCTATGTCTATTTATGAATTAGATAGTGTTTTAGAGGCTTAAAATGAGAATAATTCCAACCTAAAGCATGAAATACTCTAATATTTTTAAAAGATTTTTTTACCGCCTTTTGATGGCGAACCATTTTTAAATCTATATTTTGATAATTTTATAAGCTATATTTTTCAAAATAAACTTATTCTTTATGATTGGGACATTGAAATTTACTTTGGATAAATTTCTGGTATTTTTCTGATAATGTTCATTTTTTTAATGAATAGTGAAAAATGTTGTATTTTAATTCAAAACCTCTTTTTAATCTAATTTATTTATATGATTAAATTATCTTTTGATTTGGTTTTAAAGTGAAATTAGAATATATTTTTACCATTTAATCCAATAGTGGTCATTGGAATTAATTTCACTTTGAAATTGTACTTAAACTAGTGTCAATCTTTTGATATATATTATTTCATAAAAACACGCTATTTGTTCTGACAGCGGGAATTAATTATTAAGTTAACTATTGTAACTTATATGTTTTTAATTTTGTAAAATAGACATCATTTTTGAATTCGGAATATCAAATATATCTTAGGGTGAAGTTTTGGTATTTTTCTGAAAAACTTCAATTTTTGATGAATAGTGAAACCACTAAGCGGTACTTAAAAAACTGATTTTTCGTTTAAATGAAACTTTACCACTTCTGTGTTTTGAATTTCAAAAAAATCTGACATACTTGGTTGTCATTAGGAAGTAAAATGTGGTTCAATGGGATTAAAATAATTTTTTGGTGAATAGTAACTTTTAAGTTTTTAATCGCGATTAGAGGTAATTAGTGTAGTTTAAGGTAAAAATAATGTTTTAATAATATGAAATGACCTTGAAACATGTCCTACCCTTATTGGATGTGTCATGGTCGACCAAGACAACGCATGGGTCGATTTTTGGGACCCCATGGAGCCACTTGGGTAAGATAATGACATTAATGCCTTTTATTTAAAGTAAAAGTAAAAATGACACAAACATGTATTTTTTTACTAAAACAATTTTTACATGGGGTTATACAAGTCATATTTTTTACTATAAATAGTCATTGGAAAGATAAAAGGATTTCCTAAATCATAGTATTTTTTTATAATTTTTAGACATTAAATAAATTAAATTATTTATGACATCATGATGATGCAGCGATTACCTCATTATTTAACCATTTAAATAAAATGAAAAGATAATGTAAAATCTAAAACCTACACATGTCAAAAACCTATTGTATGAGCATATTTTGAACCCTTATCACCTTATCCTCAAAATACATCAATGTGAGACCTTTAAAATCCGAAACTCATTTGAAAATAAAGTAACATTTTATACCTTTCCAAGTGTGTCCCTCCTCTCCTCTTATAAAAGGTCCCCACCTCTACCTCCTTACCCACACCTCTCAAGCCTTTGGCTCAGTCATGCTCTGATCATTTTGTCTCTCCAAATCCCTCTCCTCATCCTGGAAGCCTTCCTTAGGCAGGAAGCTCTTCAAGAAACCCTTTTGGTTCAAACCAAATGGAGTTACCCGATTTTAAGGTAATGTCTTCTCTTGTGTTCTTTTGTTTTATTTTGCTTCTCCAAACCCCTAAACTCTTTTTATTCATTTCTTTTGTAACAACTCCAGTATCTTCAATATACTAGTATGTTTTTATAAGAAGGATTCGAGCTACACTTACACACACCTACATCTAATGGCTAAAGAACATACTGTTTCTGTGGATGGTGAATTTCTGCCTCACGAAACGATGATTGTTCAATATTCTTTTAACACCTTCAAAGGTGGCCATTAAGATGTCACTATATTTATATATGATATATAATATTTTTATTTTTTCCTTAAGCTTATGTATTTTTCATTTATGGCATACCTTTATGGTTTCCATTATGGGTAAACGCGATATCTTCATTTTAGGAAGTGTGGACTACCGCCCCCTCAAAGTGATTTGATTCGTTAATGCCATATGTGGTACGTATAAAGGATAGATTTAATGATATTATATATGATACCATACTGGAATTCTAATACTATTATGTATCATTATGTTTTAATTTCATTAAATATGAAATAGAAATGTAAGTAGCGTTCATGCGTACGTACGGCTTACCGTCTCCATGAGCGGTGCATTTCATTTCTTACCTCTAAATGTTATGTAATATTATAAATGCATGTATATAATGGATATATATGATATCTACATAATGAATATAATTATGGATATAATGGATATTTTACCCCATGAACAACTTGTAATTACAAAGAAGTTTATTTTTGACTCAAGTGCCCAGGGTCGACAAAACGACCATTATTATCCTAAATAATTACATAGTGTTCATTACATGGTAATAAGTGATATAAAAGGAATAATGAACTTGAAAAAGGTTCTTAAGCAAGTATAAATTAACTCAAGTTTATTATTCAGGAGGTTAAAGAACGATCGAGTCAAGTCGGACATGAGGTAAGGGACTTCGTCTCAATCTCCATTCATTGAGGCATATTTTGTTTTATACACAACTTTCTTTTATACGGTGTATAAACCCCTTTGACTTTTATGATTATTCAAAAGGAATCTTTTTTTATACGAAGTGTTTTACTAAACGACAAAAGGAATGTTTTTTTGTCGTACGTATGCGACGACAACGACTTCTCCGCCGCCGTGACCATTATTTGAGTTTCGGCTTCCTCTACAAGCCATAACCTAACTTTTTTTTGAACAAAAAATAAATACCATGTTTTGCTTTGGTATTGAAAATGGTTTTCATGATGTTTTTATATCAATGTGTTGTATTGATATCTTGTGATTGAAAGGTGTAAATGTTATGTTTCCTTTATGCATGTTTTATGTGATACGATTATGTTATGGTTCTTGGGAATTGTTATGAAGACGGGTGGTTCTGTGATAAACTAAGGGTGGGTGAGCCCGATATAGCTCTCCAATGCATTGGGTAACGCGAAGGAGTTAAACGTTAAGGTTTCTCTGAAGAGATTTAGGGAATATACTGTGATGGGTATTCCAAACGTAACCAAGAGGGTTACTCCCTACGTAAGAATGTTATGAATGTCTCAAGTTACCTTTATGTCTTATGATTTCTATGATTTATTCATGATTTGATGAGGTATGTTAAAGTGCTTATGTTTTATGGGTAAAGTATGATTTCATTCTTATGTACATATGTACTCATGTTTCCTTTCCATATTTTTATAACCCTTACTGAGCTTTTTATGTTCATCCCAAGTTTTTGAAATGTTTTTCACAGGTCAAGGGAATGGTACATGATATGATGATAGTGTCAAGGAAGTGTCAAGAAAGAATCCATGTTTTATTTTAAATATGTTTCCGTTGATGGGAAAAATGAATACTATCTTTTATGTAACCACTTTATTTAAATGTGGAATGTAATGCATGTTTTATGATCTAATTATCTAAAACTCTAAACCTGAAAAGATCCTCAATGTGTAATCTTGTAATAACTCAAGATTAAGTAAGGTTTAAGGTTGGGTCCTTATAGTTGGTATCAGAGGTCGGTTTAGACAACTTTAGGAGTTAGAATTCTATTAAATGATTATCCAAAAATATTTTTTTATGGTCAAATTGAAATGATATAGCATTTGAAGATTACCATGTTGCTTCTCCTAAGATATTTTTGTGTTAAGAATGGTTTTTCATAGAGAAAACAGAACAGATTTTCTGGAAAGGCATACAGAGGTAAATGACCTTTCAAATCAGTATCCGGAGATGGTCAGCATCAGAACTAAACAGTTTGTTGTAGTGATGTCTTAGTTGACTCAGGTGAAAAATGTTGGTTGTTTTTATTGATGATATTTTGGTGTTTCCTAAAAGTAAAGAGGAGCATGAAAGTCATTTAAAGGTTATCTTGCAAACCTTAAAAGAAAATAAACTGTATGGAAAATTCAGCAAGTGTGAGTTTTGGTTGCAACAAATTTCTTTACTTGGTCACATTGTTTCTAAAGATGGGATAACTGTTGATCCTGCTAAAACAAAAGTTGTTGAAGAATGGCCAAGACCCACAAATGTAACCGATATTCGTATCTTCCTTAGTTTGGCAGGCTATTACCGAAGGTTTGTTAGAAATTTTTCATGGTTATCTAGTCCAATGACTAAGCTAACTCTGAAGGGTGTTAAATTTATCTGGACAAAAGAATGTGATGATTGTTTTCAGTAATTGAAAAGAAGATTAGTGAATGCTCCAGTTTTGGCACTACCTTCCAGGAATGGTGAGTTTGTTATCTACAGTGATGCTTCATTGAAAGGACTTGGTTGCGTCCTAATGCATAATGATCAGGTAATTGCATATGCTTCACGTCAGTTGAAAACTCATGAGGTAAATTACCCTACACATGATTTGGAATTAGCTTCTGTTGTTTTCACTTTAAAAATTTAGAGGCATCATTTGTATGGAGTAAAGTGTGAAATATATACCGATCATAAAAGTTTAAAGTATATATTCACTCAGAAAGAATTGAACATGAGACAGAGGAGATGACTAGAATTAATCAAGGATTATGATTGTATAATTCATTACCATCCGGGAAAATCAAATAAAGTGGTTGATGCTTTGAGTCGAAAAAGTAATGCTTCATTAACAATGTTGTGTTTGGAATGTGATCCTTTGGTTAAGGATTTGATGAACTTTGGAATAGAAGTTGTTGGTGCAGGAAGTTCTTCTGTTTTGTTTCAGGTATCAGTGAGATCATCTCTATCAGATAGAATCAAGCAAGCATAGAAGCAAGATAGTGAGTTGTAGAAAAAGGTAGAGCTGGTTCAAAAGGGTAAGTTTCCTGAATTCAACATTGATAATGATTGTGTTTTGAGATTTGGGAAGAGATTGTGTGTACCTTGTGATTCACAATTGAAGAAAGAGTTGTTATGTGAAGCTCATAGTTCTCCGTTTTCAGTTCATCCAGGCAGTATTAAGATGTACAGAGATCTACGAGAGTATTACAGGTGGGACGGAATGAAAAGAGATATTGCTAATTTTACTATGAAGTGTTTGACATGTCAACAGGTCAAAGCAAAGCGGTAGTTACCGAAAGGGATGCTTCAGCCTTTACCAGTGCCAGAGTGGAAATGGGAAAATATATCCATGAACTTCATTGTAGGATTGTTGAAGACACCTCGAGGTAATAATGAAATATGGGTTATTGTTGATCGTTTGACTAAATCTGCTCATTTCATTGCTATACGAGATACTTTTTCCCTAGATCAACTTTCCCGTTTGTATCTTAAAGAGATAGTCAGGTTACATGGAGTTCCTCTCTCCATTGTATCTGATCGTGATCTCAGGTTTACTTTTAACTTTTGGAAAGGCTTTCAGAAGTTGTTGGGTACTGAATTAAATTTTAGTACAACTTTTCATCCTCAATCAGATGGGCAGTCAGAACGAACAATTCAGACTTTGGAAGATATGCTACGTGCTTATTCGATGGATTATCAGGGAAGTTGGGACCAACATCTTTCTTTGGTTGAATTTTCATATAATAACAGTTTTCATTCCAGTATACAGATGGCACCATTTGAGGCGTTATATGGGAAGTGGTGTCGAACTCCAGCTTTCTGGGATGAAGTGGGTGAAAGGAAGTTGATGGGACCAGAATTGGTAGAAGAGTTGGCAGAAAAAGTTCAGCTGATACAGAAACACATGAGAATAGCTCAGAGCAGGCAGAAGAGTTATGCGGATAACCGGAGGAAGGATCTATCCTTCGAGGTAGGTGATCATGTTTTTCTCAAAGTTTCACCATGGAAAAGTGTGATGTGATTTGGTAAGAAAGGAAAGCTGAGTCCAAGGTTCATTGGACCATATGAAATTCTGGAGAGAGTTGGATCAGTTGCTTACCGAGTGGCTTTACCTCCGAGTTTATCTCAGGTATATAATGTTTTTCATGTTTCGATATTGAGAAAATATATGCCAGATCCATCTCATGTTTTGAGCCCAGAGGTAGTTCAGTTGGAAGAGAATCTCTCTTATGAAGAACAACCAGTCCAAATTCTTGACCGAAGGGAGCAAGTGTTGCAAAATAAGGTAATTCACCAGGTAAAGGTTTTGTGGAAAAACCATATGGTTGAAGAGGCAACGTGTGAATCTGAAAATGCTATGAGGAATAGATACCCTCACTTATTCGATAAGTAAATAAATTGCGGGGACACAATTTTCTAAAGGGGGGAAGGATGTAACATCCCAAGTAAGTAATGAATAATATATATAGTTATCTATGTCTATTTATGAATTAGATAGTGTTTTAGAGGTTTAAAATGAGAATAAATCCAACCTAAAGCATGAAATACTCTAATATTTTTAAAAGATTGTTTTACCGCATTTTGATGGCGAACCATTTTTAAATCTATCTTTTGACAATTTTATAATCTATATTTGTCAAAATAAACATATTATTTATGATTGGGATATTGAAATTTACTTTGGATAAATTTCTGGTATTTTTCTGATAATGTTCATTTTTTTAATGAATAGTGAAAAATGTTGTATTTTAATTCAAAACCTCTTTTTAATATAATTTATTTATATGATTAAATTATCTTTTAATTTGGTTTTAAAGTGAAATTAGAATATATTTTTACCATTTAATCCAATAGTGGTTGTTGGAATTAATTTCACTTTGAAATTGGACTTAAACTAGTGTCAATCTTTTGATATATATTGTTTCATAAAAACACGCTATTTGTTCTGACAGCGGGAATTAATTCTTAAGTTAACTATTGTAACTTATATGTTTTGAATTTTGTAAAATAGACATCATTTTTGAATTCGGAATATCAAATATAGCTTAGGGTGAAGTTTTGGTATTTTTCTGAAAAACTTCAATTTTTGATGAATAGTGAAACCACTAAGTGGTACTTAAAAAACTGATTTTTCGTTTAAATAAAACTTTACCACTTCTGTGTTTTGAATTTCAAAAAAATACAAAATACATGGTTGTCATTAGGAAGTAAAATGTGGTTCAATGGGATTAAAATAATTTTTTGGTGAATAGTAACTTTTAAGTTTTTAATCGCGATTAGAGGTAATTAGTGTAGTTTAAGGTAAAAATAATGTTTTAATAATATGAAATGACCTTGACACATGTCCTACCCTTATTGGATGTGTCATGGTCGACCAAGAAAACCCATTGGTCGATTTTTGGGACCTCATGGAGCCACTTGGGTAAGATAATGACATTAATGCCTTTTATTTAAAGTAAAAGTAAAAATGACACAAACATGTATTTTTTTACTAAAACAATTTTTACATGGGGTTATACAAGTCATATTTTTGACTATAAATAGTCATTGAAAAGATAAAAAGATTTCCTACATCATAGTATTTTTTTATAATTTTTAGACATTAAATAAGTTAAATTATTTATGACATCATGATGATGCAGCGATTACCTCATTATTTAACGATTTAAATAAAATGAAAATATAATGTAAAATCTAAGACCTACACATGTCAAAAACCTATTGTATGAGTATATTTCGAACCCTTATCACCTTATCCTAAAAATACATCAATTTGGGACCTTTAAAATCTGAAAATCATTTGAAAATAAAGTAACATTTTATACCTTTCCAAGTGTGTCCCTCCTCTCCTCTTATAAAAGGCTCCCACCTCTACCTCCTTACCCACACCTCTCAAGCCTTTGGCTCAGCCATGATCTGATCATTTTGTCTCTCCACATCCCTCTCCTCATCCTAGAATCCTTACCTTAGGCAGGAAGCTCTTCAAGAAACCCTTTTGGTTCAAACCAAAGGGAGTTACCCGATTTTAAGGTAATGTCTTCTCTTGTATTCTTTTGTTTTATTTTGCTTCTCCAACCCCCTAAACTCTTTTTATTAATTTATTTTGTAACAACTTCAGTATCTTCAATATACTAGGATGTTTTTATAATAAGGATTCGAGCTACACTTACACACACCTATATCTAATGGTTAAAGAACATACTGTTTCTGTGGATGGTGAATTCCTGCCTCACGAAACAATGATTGTTTAATATTCTCTTAACACCTTCAAAGGTGGCCATTAAGATGTCACTATATTTATATATGATATATAATATGTTTATGTTTTCCTTAAGCTTCTGTATTTTTCATTTATGGCATACCTTTATGGTTTCCATTATGGGTAAACGCGATATCTTCATTTTAGAAAGTGCGGACTACCGCCCCCTCAAAGTGATTTGATTCGTTAATGTCATATATGGTACGTATAAAGGATAGATTTAATGATATTATATATGATACCATACTGGAATTATAATACTATTATGTATCATTATGTTTTAATTCCATTAAATATGAAATAGAAATGGAAGTAGCGTTCATGCGTACGTACGGCTTACCGTCTCCATGAACGGTGCATTTCATTTCTTACCTCTAAATGTTATGTAATATTATAAATGCATGTATATAATGGATATATATGATATCTACATAATGAATATAATTCTGTATATAATGGATATTTTACCCCATGAACAACTTGTAATTACAAGAAGTTTATTTTTGACTCAAGTGCCCAGGGTCGACAAAACGACCATTATTATCCTAAATAATTACATAGTGTTCATGACATGGTAATAAGTGATATAAAAGGAATAATGAACTTGAAAAAAGGTTCTTAAGCAAGTAGAAATTAACTCAAGTTTATTATTCAGGAGGTTAAAGAACGATTGAGTCAAGTCGGACATGAGGTAAGGGACTTCGTCTCAATCTCCATTCATTGATACATATTTTGTTTTATACACAACTTTCTTTTATACGGTGTATAAACCCCTTTGACTTTTATGATTATTCAAAAGGAATCTTTTTTTATACGAAGCGTTTTACTAAACGACAAAATGAATTTTTTTTTGTCGTACGTATGCGGCGACAACGACTTCTCCGCCACCGTGACCATTATTTGAGTTTCGGCTTCCTCTACAAGCCATAACCTAACTTTTTTTTGAACGAAAGATAAATACCATGTTTTACTTTGGTATTGAAAATGGTTTTCATAAGGTTTTTATATCAATGTGTTGTATTGATATCTTGTGATTGAAAGGTGGAAATGTTATGTTTCCTTTATGAATGTTTTATGTGATACGATTATGTTATGGTTCTTGGGCATTGTTACGAAGATGGGTGGTTCCGTGATAAACTAAGGGCGGGTGAGACCGATATAGCTCTCCAATGCATTGGGTAACGCGAAGAAGTTAAATTTTAAGGTTTCTCCGAAGAGATTTAGGGAATATACTGTGATGGGTATTCCAAACGTAACCAAGAGGGTTACTCCCTACATAAGACTGTTATGAATGCCTGAAGTTACCTTTATGTATTATGATTTCTATGATTTATTCATGATTTGATGAGGTATGTTAAAGTGCTTATGTTTTATGGGTAAAGTATGATTTCATTCTTATGTACATATGTACTCATGTTTCCTTTCCATATTTTTATAACCCTTACTGAGCTTTTTATGCTCATCCCAAGTTTTTGAAATGTTTTTCACAGGTCAAGGGAATGGTACATGATATAATGATAGTGTCAAGGAAGTGTCAAGAAAGAATCCATGTTTTATTTTAAATATGTTTCTGTTGATGGGAAAAATGAATACTATCTTTTATGTAACCACTTTGTTTATAAATGTGGAATGTAATGCATGTTTTATGATCTAATTCTCTAAAACTCTAAACCTGAAAAGATCTTCAATGTGTAATCTTGTAATAACTCAAGATTAAGTAAGGTTTAAGGCTGGGGCCTTATATTCTCCCCTCCCCTCTCAGGGTGTCCCGGGGTCCTACAAGTGGTATCAGAGGCAGGTTAACGTATATAGGATATTCTCCAGTAATTCTATTCAAAAGAGGATTTGAGTTTCTTTCCTAAAGTCAACAATGAAGAGCAGTCTTGATGAAGATTCAGTCATTTCTGAGCAGAAGTCTACATCTAGCAAGACCATGACAAACAGGAAAAAGAAAGAGAAGAAGCAGCTAAAGAAGTCCCTCATATCCAAATAAGATTCAGAGTCTTGTTCTCTATGTCATTCCAATAATGAAGAAATATCAGGCTTGGAAAGTATCAAGCAGGTGGCTCAGAATTCTTCCAGAGGAAAGGATGACATCCCTAATTCAAGCTTTCTAAGAAAAACTCAAAACATATCTGCATGATATTCCTGAAGAAAGGGTTGCTATTATTTGTAGCCTATTCCAATCTATGCAGGTTGAGATCACGCAATTAGAAAGGGAAGCTGACAATATGGAAAATGGGTTGGAAAGAAAAGTTATAGAAAGTATGAAGCTCACCAAACGGGTGAAAGTCTTTGAAGAAAAAGAGGAAGTCAATAAGAGTCTAAAAGAAAAGATCCATGCACTTGAAGCTGAGCTGAAAAAGAGCAATGAAGTCAGGAGTTTTTGTTTGGAATAAACTTCCATGAAATTTAGGGAACATGACTCTTTGTTACAAAACAAAGTTAAGATGCATGAAGATGAGGTTGAAAGATTAAAGAAGAATTGTGAAGAGAAGATGATCATGATTGAAGATCAGAAGATCATTCTCAATATTGAGGATCAAAAATTGGAATCCCAATTGACCAAGATTGAGAATACTCATATTGAGACTTCACAAAATAATGAAATGAGTGATGCTTGTACTCAATGTTCGTTGGAGGAATCTAAAGCTGAAATACCTCCAACATGTGACAATAAGATTATGACAACTCTTGATTATCCACATCAAGAATCAGTTGTTGTTGGTACTCAATGCTCACTGGAGGATTCTATTGTTTAAAGACCTGCAGTCATTGACCTATCACAAGCAACTGACAAAGTGAAGGTACCATTCAAACCATCTTGTACTCATGTTTCTAAATATGTTCCTACAATTAGTGCAGGTTGGAAGAAAAGTTCTAAACAAGTATGGATGAGGAAAGGTGAGAAGAAGAAACCTACCACCATGGCTAGGGTGGATGAGAAGAAAAAGGAGGAAGTTGGTTCCTCAAATAGAGCACAAAAGATTAAGAAGAAGGCCCAACAACCTCATACAGAAGATACAAAGAAGAAAAGATTTGTGGGTCAATGTTGGTGCTGCAACAGATTTGGGCATTGTGCGTTGGATTGTTGGTACAATCCATTTAATGGAAAAGCACAAAGAAAGCCTGTGTCAAAAGAAAAAAATCCAGAGAAGAAGAAGCAACATCTGCAGGTCCAGAAGCATCTGTTTACAGCAAAAAGATTTAGAATGCTTGATAACATCTATGATGTATGCAGCGGCAGTGGTCACAAGAATGATGCATGTCAATATCAACAGATATCCAAAGATGACAAGAACAGAAGACCACATAAGCTAGCTAAGAAGGAAGAATATTCCTTGGGAAGAAATCAGAAGAATAGTGTGAACACACATTTCCCTAAGAATACCTCAAGTAAGGAAGCTGAGAAGACCCAGGATTTTAGATCCATGAAATTGAAGGGTCATTCATCCAAAAGAAACACTAAGTGGGATGAAACTCAGATGAACCAATATGGAAGACCCAAACCAGTTTCAACAGTTCCAAATGACATATTGGTTATCTGACCCAAAGATTTGAAAAGAATAAAGAAACTTGAAGATGAAAAGGCCAAGGATGGTGACAAAGGAAGAGAAAAAATTTCACATGATGAAGACATAGTGCATGAGAGATTGCAAACCAAGAGAAACACATGTTTCAAAGAAGTTCTGTGTGAGAGATGCAAGAAATCTAGTCACATTGCAAAAGGTTGCCTAACCTTAATAGCATAGCAAGAAGTGATCCTTAAGAGGAGTAATAATGTATCATTCATGATGGCTGTTAAGAAGAACAATTCCTCACAAAAAGTAGAAGAGAATGTGAAGAAATCCATGCCACATCAACAGATGTCAGAACATATGTTCAAATGTGCAGGCATGAAGACTGGAGTGAACAGAGGAACTTGGTTGAGAAAAGAACCTCAACCATACAGATCATATTAATAAGCAAGGAGGAACCACCTTATTCCCTTATTCATTTGTGTATTGTATTTGTGCTAATAATGCAGGGAATTGAAGGTGAATCATGCTCTCAGGGGGAGAACCTGAGAAGTAGTGAATGCTGTCAACTCTTGATAGCCAAGCTAAAGAAGTTTCCAACCTTAGTAGATTCTTCAATTGATATTCAAATATTAAGATGATGAAGGATCACTCTTGATGAAGATGATGAGGAGTGTTTCCCTTGAGGGGGAGAAAAATGAAGAAGCTTCCAAAATCACTGTTTCAATCAATATCAACTCTAGTTAGACTCAAATGTAGTTACTCTGTGAATTTCTTGAAGAACATGTCAATGGAGAAGGTATGTCATTTCTCAATCTCTATCCCTTGGTTACTCAGATCAAAGATCATTCTACAAAGGGGGAGTAACTGAATTGGTCAGTGACATAAGAAGAATGGATGTGCCCCAAGGTCACTAATCCTACCGATTGCACTTGAATGTTTTTGATCTGTTTGCTGATGTGAGTGCAGGAGTTTCAGGTTGATTATTCCCTATCACATTTGATTTTCTTCTACCTGAAATAAAAGTGGTAAACCCTTGAAGACAAAATACATGAGTCCTCATCTCATGTTGGTATCATGGTCTGTGAATAATGGACAGCCTTGTTGACTTAATCAAATACTCGTGTTTTCTACATCGAGCATTGCTCAAGTAGACTTAGAGTGAAATGATTAATGAAACATTGCTTAAGTATGGATTGATATCCTCCCTACCATGCGCTTTGTATTTCTTGTCAATAAGGGGGAGAGAAAGTGAAATGAATGTTTGAAAAGAAAAGTTGATTGAAGAGAAGATTCTCATTTTGACATTGACAAATTCATTTCAAAAGATGTATAAGGTATTGACAACAAAATACAAAGGGGGGATTGTTGGAACCACTTTGTGTATAAGGTTGTATTTGTTTTCAATAGTTGTCAATGAAGATCAAAATGAAGGAGATCAAAAAGTACTCCAATGAAATGGAGGAATGGAAGATCAAAATGAAGGAGATCATGAAGTACTCCGATGAAGTAGAGGAATGGTAATTCAGATGATTGTTATACTGATCATAAGTTCAAAGAACATGTGTCAAAGGTGATACATTGTTTACAACAATGAATAATGTGAGGTGTAATCCATCTGAGGATGATTAAAGAAGAATGGGATTTTTGGATGAAGACCATGCAATTCCTCCTTATTGCATGAGAACCATGGGTTTTGATGAAGACCATGCAATTCCTCATTATTGCATGAGAACCATGGGTTTTTTATGAAGACCATGCAATTACTTGTGATTGCATGAGAACCATGCAAGAGACTTCTTGACAAATTGAATCATATGATTTGCATGAAGTAGATCATGACGGTTGATGAAGAAGACAATGTGCAAATGATTGGAATTCTAAGATGGTCGTGCAGGGATTGGAATTCTGAGATAGCCATGCACATCACATTGTCATAGAAGATGATGATGCTAAAGCTATGCCTTCAAAGAATACATATCACAATAGTGGAGTTTGTGATAAAAGCAGAAGAGTTGTTGAAGGATACAGATAACCAAGAAGAAGTGCTTTTGAGGTGATCGTGCTTATTGACAAAGCAAACAAACGACGTACAAATTTGTTGACAAAGGAGATTCCATGGTGGCATGTCAAGTTCAAGGACTGTGGATAATGATCCATGTTTTATTCAAGAAACATCGACAAAGGAATGGATGATCTGGAGGCAGACAAAAAGAGAAGATACAAGGTGGCATCGTTTCCCAGTGTTTGCCAAATTTTTGGGCCTGAAAATCGAAAAATGAAGAAAAGTGGTTTTGGCAAAGAGACTTGCGCGCCGTGTACTTGAAGGAGAGGAAACTAGCGCGCCATATGTTTTTCAATATCAGAACATGGAAAAATGGCAAAGGAAAGAGGGTCGCGCAAGTGTTGGGTTTGTCGCGCAAGTGACCTGCGCGCCGTGAAGAGACTTGCGTGCTTGTGCCTAGAAGGATTGGAAACTTGTGCGCCTATTGTTTTTCAAGAACAGAACTTCAAAATATGGTAAAGGAAAGAATGTCACACAAGTATTGGTTGGGTCGTGCAAGTGAGTTGCGCGACAGAGGCTAGGGGAGATGAGCTGCGCGTCGAGACTTGTGCGTCGAGTGGTGACTTGCGCGCCGCCGTGCAGGTTGACCAAATGCCTATAAATACTTGACCACCCCTCCTCATTTTCCATGGAGTTCAACACTTAGAAAAATCAGAGCTCCCGTCGCGCAGGTGTGGAAGTCGCGCAAGTAGTGTGTGGTCGCAAAGGTAGACTTACGCGCCAATGTTTGAAGCTGCGCGCCGGTTGTTGGTTGCATGCCCAAGGTGGTTTGGGTGAGAAAGGAAGTGTTTCACGCACGTTAGAAGTTGAGGAAGGCAGTGTCGCGCAGGTGGTTCGGTGATACCTGCGCGCCAGTTTAGACCTACGCGCGAAGACTTGCGCGTCGTATTGGGACTTGCGCGCCAGGCTTGGAGAAGAGCACTAGGTGTTATTGGAGCACGCCCATCCTTTTTGGAGCTGTACAAAAGCCGGAAGATTGCCTGAAACCTTCGGTGCAAAGTGAGATTGAAGAGAAAATCTAAATGATACATGCATGATCTCATGCATTCATGGCGAACTGATTCTGACAATGCAATGTAAGTTGAGCTTCATTTATTGAGCAATCACATAAGTGATTGTGATTCAGGCAAACGAAGACAAGGGGATCTAGTGCATTCAGTCATTGCACTAAAGAAGAAGGATTGAACTGAAAAGAGCATCAACTCTGAACACTGATGCAAACAAAGTCTCATGCTGAACAGGAGACAAAGAACTTCATGTCTATCTATTGAAGAGACATTCACGTCTATAAACTGAGTGGGACTTCACCAACGGAAGTGAGCCAGGGGGAGTTAACAGGAGTGACCCGAGGGATGCAGTGAGCTATCCCTGAATCTTTGTAAAGGCAGTGAGCCTGGGACAGAGTGACTGTTCCCGAACCATTGTAATCCACAACTAGTGAAGATTAGTGGAATTTGGTACGACCGACAACTTGTCAGCATATGCTCCTTGGACGTAGCCCTTAGTGGTGAACCAAGTAAAATTGTTGTGTTATCTCTTTGCATGTGAATGTTTCATTGCTGATCATATCCATCATACAGGTTTAAGTAGTTCCTACCAACGTGGGAACAAGATCCACAACTTTAAGAAGAAAAAGTTGACACCTCGATTCACCCCTCCCCTCTCAGGGTGTCCCGGGGTCCTACAAATACAAGCTATCCAAGAAACTCATCGTTAGGTGTAATGCAAGATAAACTCAGTTTTGTGTGTAACATAATCTAAACTCGACATTATTTATAATGAAAACTATTGAAGATATTGAATTTATTTAAAAATAAATATTTTGTAAAGTCTTGGGGTGTTGCATTCCCTTCTGTGCTTGGTGTTACATGTTATACAGGCTATCAAATATAATGTACTTATTTTAGAATTTTGGGATGTTATATTCTCCCCGCCTTAAATTAATTTCATCCATAAAATTTTAACTTGATCTCAATAATAAAAATTTGATATTTGAAAATTCATTTGTTGAAAAACTCACATTATAAAAGGATTAATGAAACATCCTCTTAATAAGAGAGAAAAGGGAAGTACATAGGTCATATGGAATAACACGTAACTAGGCTTCTATATAGGAGAACATTGGTGGTGAGTGAAGATGTGGACATTGAAGAAAAGCATAAATAATTATAGAGAGTGATTGACGTCATTGATCACAAGCAAGTGAATGATCAATGGAATGTTAAGGGCCATAAAACCATAAAACCATGATGATTTAAAAGACCATCTGATTTATCATATATGAAGGTAATAGGATAGAATTTTTGTTTCAATATCCTTTTACTAAAGTTGAGGAACTATTTTATTGACCAAGAATATAATAAAATATACTTGATATGTTTCTAATAATAACAAGTTCATCATTTGGTTGTGTTTGAACTATTTCTACTTCATCTGTTAGCACATATCGCATCATACAGTGAAGTCGACACCAATCGTTGTTCGATCCGTTGCTACAACCACCGTCACACCTCCATCGAGTTGTACTGATGTTGGATCTATGATTTTGGATTGTTGCGCCAAGAATCGGGTGTGTAATGATTGATCGTTCAAAGAAACGTCGAACCGCGGGGAAAAGACAAAGAACATCATGAAGAACGATGAATCAAGGAAGAAAAGAACAAATCTGAATAAGATGAACGAACCTTAATCGATGTTCGTGACAATCTCGGTTCATTGTTGTTAGAACAACAAACGAATAAATCAACAATCACAAAGAAATCTCCCGATAAACCCCGCAAATAAACTTATCCTGTATAACGATCAATCTACAGGTCAATCTGTTCATTGATTGGTCTATATTCATCGTAGAAATCAAGAACAGGGAATAAACAAATTGAAACGCATGCCCTACCTCGATTTGGTTCAATCGCTAACGAAGAACAGATGTCGCGTTGCGTTCGTTGACGAGATCCATCAAATCTGAGGTTGTGTTGATCGATCGATCCACGATCTTTCGTTGTTCGCTTGAGAGGGTTCTCCAAAGCTCTCCCTAGCGATCCTCCGGCATCTCCAGGTTTATGCGACTAACCATGGATTTCCAACATAACGATCTATTTGAAGATGAAATAGTCGTTGCGTCAAACAAACAGAATAAAATAATTTTATTCATTTTACGTATGCAACAACTTTTTCACAAACGACCCGCGCCGACTAATGTTAAGTCACGCCTATGGTAAAATCATCATTCTGAACTCAACAGTGCCCTCAGATTTCTGATCTGGGCACCCATTTAGGAGTTATTCCACTTTTTCAGCAAAACTGTGCGCAAGTGTTATTTAATATATTTAATATATTTCAAACATTTATTCCGAACACACCGGGTCTCAGAATCACACGTCTTCTCAGCGCCTGGTCTCAAAATTAATCCATATAATATTTAAAAATAATACATGGAAAATCCGAGACATTATATTCTCCCCACCTTAGGGTTTTACTTCCCCAAAAAGCCAAAAGAATGGCTACTCAAAAAGATGGGGGTACTGAGCACGAATTTGAGCCTCTCGCTCCCATGTGCTCTCCTGAAGATTCTTATGCCGCCACTAGACACTCACCAAAGGAATTGATTGCCCATAAAGGATCCTCTTCTTCCGATCATCGATCTCCACTGGGTACTTAGCAAAAGTCGCTTCATCCTCGATGTCTAGCTCGCCCTAGTCGATAGCGTGTGATGGGCCATTTGCGTACCTCCTCAGCTGCGACATGTGGAAGATGTCGTGTACCTGATCTAACTACGAAGATAGAGCTAAGTGGTACGCCACCTCACCAACTCTATGCATTATCTGGAAAGGGCTTATGAACCTCAGAGATAGCATGTCATCCCGACCAAATTTTCATAATCCACGTCGAGGTGAAACTCGTAGGAACACGTGGTCTCCCTCCTCGAACTCTAACGGCCTTCGTTGTCTGTCAGCATAAGACTTCTGACAGCTCTGTATAGTCTACATCCGCTCCTGGATGATTTGTACCTTCTCTCTTGTAGTTCGCACCAATTTTGGGCTCATGAGTGCTGACTCACCCGGATCAGTCCAACAAAGTGGTGACCTGCAGGGTCGCCCGTACAAAGCCTCAAATGGTGTCATACCGATAGTGGAATGGTAGTTTTTGTTGTATGCAAACTCCACCAGTGGTAGGTGATCCTCCCAACTACAGCCAAATTCTAACATGCAAGCTCGCAACATGTCCTCCAAAACCTGAATGGTCCGCTCAGTCATCAGTTTGGGGGTGAAACGTTGTGCTCAAGCGTAACTAGGTCTCAAACGCCCAATGTAATCCCTTCCACAATCGGGATGTAAAGCGAGCATCACGATCAGAAACAATCGTCGATGGAACTTTGTGGATTCGAACTATCTCTTGAATGTAGAGGCATCCCGAGCTCTCTACTGGACTATACTCTCGGGTAGCTAGGTTGTGGGCCGACTTGGTGAGTCGATCAATGATCACCCAAATGGCATCGTGTCCCTTAGACGTACAGAGTAATCCTGCCATGAAATCCATAGATATCTCATCCCACTTCCATTCTGTCACCTCAAGGGGTTGAGCTAAACCTGTTGGAACTTGGTGCTCATCCTTTACTTGCTGACAAGTAAGGCATTGAGAGACAAACTCTACAACTCATTTCTTCATCCCTAGCCACAAAAAACTAACATCGTAGGTCCCGGTACATCTTTGTCACACCTGAATGTACCACCAAATGATATGTGTGAAACTCTCTCAAAACCTCCTCCTGCAATGTCACGAGTACCACCATGCATCCTCTGAAAAGAACGATGTGATCCCCGCCTTTAGAATATCCATCAGAAGCATGCCATGTGGATATCTGAGCACGTAAGGTCTCGAAGTCGGTATCCCCAAGTTGTGCCTCCCTGATTTACTATAAGAGTGGAGGGGTGACAACCATCGACTGGAGGTAAGCTACTCCATCCTCATCCACAAAGGATAACTGCAACAAGGTCAACTGCTCTGACGCCTCGTTCAAAAACTGCGAACTAGATCTCTTACTGAGAACATCTACTACCACGTTCCCCTTTCCAAGAGTGTAGACAATTTCGAAGTCATAATCCTGGAGGAACTCTAGCCATCGTCTCTACTTCAAGTTAAGATCTTTCTGCGAGAAGATATACTTGAGACTCTTGTGATCGAAGTAGATGATAAATCGCTCACCCATCAGGTAGTGTCACCACATCTTTAGAGCGAAGACTACCGCTGCTAACTCAAGATCGTGGGTCACGTAGTTCTGCTCATGTGGTCTCAACTGGATTGAACCATAGGTAATCACTGCTTGCCTCTACATCAGGACACAACTAAACCTGGTTCCTGATGCATCGTAGAACACTATGTACTCAACACCTACCTTTGGAAATCTCAAGATGGGAGTGTTTGTCAAACTCTACCTCAACTGCTGAAAAGCCTGTCGGTACTTCTCTGTCTGCACGAAAGGCTGCCCCTTTCGAGTCAAAGCTATCATGGGTGCTAATACCCTAGATAAATTAGGTATGAATCTTCGGTAATAGCCTTCCAACCCAAGGAAACTTTGTTATTCTGTCACGCTCTTAGGTGGCTCTCAAGCTAACATTGTCTCAACCTTGGCCGAGTCCACTACCACTTCATCTGCTGAGATAATGAGTCCCAGAAAGTGGACCGCCTGAATCCAGAACTGACGCTTTGAGAGTATTCTGTAAAGCAGGTTGTCACGGGACTTGGCCTTCTCTCAAGCTCTCATGCGGCACCTGACTAGCTTCCCTTTCACAAAGCCTAGACGAGTTCATCCTTTTGACACTCACAGCGGAAGTAAGGCTCGTAAGGGAAGTGCTTGACAAGCTCACAAGACACAAGTGCAAAGAAGCTCTCAAATGCTCTCAACTTCTGTGTGTCTTTACAAATGAGGAGTCACTCCCTTTATATAGGGCTTGGTGGAAAAGTCTACAACATTCTAGAATATGTACACTTCCACAAGATTCTAGAGTATTCTAGCATACTCTACTAGAATATACATGGAGCATTCTAGAACCCGTAGAGATCTTCAACCTTCCATGGAGGCCCAGAATGTTTCAGACTCTTCAAGGCCCAAGGGGTGTTCCGCAACACTCCGGAGAAGTCTGGAATATTCCGAAACTTGGTGGAGATGTAGAGAACTCTAGAGGATTCTAGAGAGCCTCACCACTGGTTCTCCTCTCCATTTGGCGGGGCGTGACATCCTCCCCCACCTATTCTGGCAACGTCCTCGGCGCGTCCATGATGGTACTCCTCGATTGCCTGTGCGAACTGCCACAAGTTGTCTGCAGGTTCCTAGGTTGCCTTGCACTCTGGTATGCCCTTCCACTTGATCAGGTACTCCTTGCTTTGTGGCACTCCACGTCGCCGAACTATCCGATCGTCGAGTATGAGATCCACCTGCTTATCATACGACTCGACAACCGCGGTAGGTGCCCTTGTAGACACCCCTCTGCTCGGGTCTTCCACGTCTTCATGATATGGCTTGAGCATACTCACATGGAATACTGGATGGATCTTCAGCTTGGGAGGCAACTCCAAGCGGTATGATACCTCCCCAACTCAGTGCACGACCTCATATGGTCCCTCATATCGTCGAATCAGACCTTTGTGCACCCTCCTGGATGCTTTGTGCTGTTGAGGCAAGAGTTTCACCATCACCTTGTCCCCTGGCTGGAAGCTCACATCCCTTCGCTCTTTGTCGGCCCACTTTTTCATCCTCTTGGCAGCTTTGTGCAAGTGGGTTTGCGTCATGTCGGCCTGCTCATGTCACTCTTTGGCCATAGTGTAGGCGGTTGGGATGCTTCCTTGGTACTTCTCCCCAAGTACTGTAGTGTGAGGAGTGAGGGGTTGTTGTCTGGTCACCACCTCAAAAGGACTCTTCCCCGTCGACTCACTCCTTTGCAAGTTGTAGGAGAATTGAACCACATCAAGCAACTTGGCCCAATCTCGTTGGTTGGCGCTCACAAAGTGCCTCAAGTAGAGCTCTAATAAGGCATTCACCCTCTCTGTCTGCCCGTCCGTCTGGGGGTGAAAGCTCGTAGAGTGGTGGAGTTTCGATCCCAACAATCCAAAGAGCTCGGTCCACAACTTACCTGTGAAGCGTGGATCCCAATCGCTGATGATGTGTCGTGGTATCCCCCAATACTTCACCACATGCTTGAAGAGTAGCCTTGCGGTGAGCTCTGCCGTCACATCTGCTGGAGCGGGGATAAATGTGGCATACTTTGAGAACTTTTCCACCACCACGATGATGCTCCCATGGTGACTGTCTCCCATGGCCTCTCTGCAATGGGCAATGGCTGCAACAATCCTCCAGGCAACTGATTGTCCACCTTGTCTTGTTGGCACACAAGACAAGTCTTCACATAGGATTCCACATCATCCTCCATCCTCAGCCAATAATATGCTCCCTCTAACAAGGCCTTGGTGCGGTGCTGCCATGGATGTCCTTCCCATCTTGAGTCATGACACTCCTTGATGAGATCCCTCCACAGGTTCCCCCACTTTGGGACATATATCCTTCTCCCTGTGGTAAGAAGAGTGTCATCCTCCTCCCAAAATCTCCTTGTCTTTCCCTTCGCCGCAAGAGCCAAGACGTTCTTTGATATAGGATCACGCGTCATGCCTTCCTTGATCCTACCCAAGATCTCGTCATCCACACATGACAAGTGGTTGAACACCACCTTCCGGCTAAGTGCATCGGCCACCACATTGGCCGTCCCAGGCTTGTACTCCAGAGAATAATCAAACTCGGCCAAGAATTCCTACCATCTTGCCTGCTTTGGAGTCAGCTTCTTCTGGTTTTGGAAGTAGCTTGTTGCAACATTGTCGGTCTTCACCACAAACTTCGACCCCAAGAGATAATGTCTCCATGCCCGAAGACAATGTACCACGGTTGTCATTTCCTTCTCTTGCACTGTGTACCTCCTCTCGGTGTCATTCAGCTTCCGGCTTTCAAAAGCTATGGGATGTCTTTCCTGCATGAGCACACCCCCAATAGCAAAGTCTGAGGCATCGGTGTGTACCTCATAAGGCTTGGTTGGATCCACCAAACTCAAGACTGTTGGAACCGGGCGTGTAGCGAAATCCCCAAACAGGTGGGTTTTTAAATTTTTTCCACCGACGGTCGACGTAAACTTGTCGACGTCGGAGAAGAGCAGCCCGGGCTGAGGACCACGCGTGGAGGATTTTAAGCACAAACATAAACCGTAAAATACCTGGTTCAGATCCGAAGCCGCACACGACGTCTGCTCGTCGTTGGCGATCGCTGCTCGAAGAATCCGAAGCCGAATTCCTCTAGATCGTCCACACGCGCTTCAATAAATCCGTTGGAGCACCGTTCGTCGTAATCCGGGTGCTAGCACGGATTTGCGACGATGCCTTCGACGCTCCAACGACCACCGCATCGCATCGCCAGCGATGCCCGAGAGAGAGCTCCATCCGAGCTCCTTAGATCCAGAGCGTATCTCTCTAAAATGTGGGAGAGAGGAGATGAGACATAATCTCCATGAATAATATTTGGCAAATGCCCCTCCTCTTCTATTTATAGTGCACAATTAAAATACCCAGTATCACCTCGTCAGCCCTCGAATACTTAACGCACTATCAACGACATTTATGACTACTACACTGAGCTATAAATATTATTATCATTTACTTGTAATATATTAAAATATATTACATGATAATAAATAAGTCATTAACCTGAATCCTCGCTCCCATGAATATTAATTGAACCTTGAATAATTTAATATTCATCAATTAATATTTTTCATGTATTTACTTAAAACTCGTAAATACATTTAATAAATAAATTCAATACTCATTATTCTAAACTTGAATAATATGAATTTATTTATTGCATTGGTGGTCGTTTAACTCTGGACAAATCCCAGACCCCTATGGCGGGGCCCGCCATGTCCAAAACTCATATTCAACTGAATAGGGTAGATTCTTTAATACGCTATTGTGTGTGACCCTCTGGGCCCTTATTTCGACAGCCGTGAATAGTATTCACAGACCAAGAGCGGGATCTAGCAACTCATCATGGCCCCTGAAGAAATAAGGATTGTCAAAGCAGCGACAACCAACCTACGAACATGCACTGTGTAATATAATCTCATTGTCTATAATATCTCATAAAGCAGGACGCACTCTCGTGTCATCGCCCTTTTCTTGCTTTATTGTTTGTTGATGTAACTGGATGGATTTACCCTCGACTGTCATGGTCATGGTCTTATAAAGGTACAGTCATCCATATCAACATGGCTAGAGATATATTACTTCCATAACCTGGAAGCGACAAATCCTTTCTTGACCATTCAACCAATGTCATGCCACCAATGACGCACCCAACACAAACTACCTCGTCATGACTTCATTGCCATGGTTTTCGTCTTGCATCAAAGTACGCAATCAAATGACATACATTGGTAATGATCTCAAGTCAGGAGACCATTACACATGATCGTAGATAGGAACATCCAATGACACGCGAAACATGTGGTGTTCTTATTGGCGGTTCAGTCCTCATGATCTCACTACTAGAGATCACCAAGTGTGAACTTCATGAGAAGAAGTCTCAATGCTTATGATCCCCCAGCACCTGATGGTCAGACATCTACTATATCCAATTAGTAAGATGTATCTAGACCATAGAACATATATTTAAGATTAATGTCATAGTATCTAGAGGTTCTCATTATAGCCTGGGAACTGCTATAACCTTTCGATACGATAATTAATCTTTGGACATTACCATTTCAATAGTGGACGCAAAAAAGTCTACACTAAAATGGTAAGATGACATCATGCATAGCTTACTGTATACACGATATGGTAATCAAAAGCACATAATAGTTGGGTCTAGGGCACCCACTATTTCAACACTCACATTTGCACTACAGCCAACTTGCTAACCAAACTTGTTAGCTACTCACATGATTAGCATCATGTTTCTGCTAAGTAAAGGCCTTAGATACTGGGTCCACCACGGTACCGCCGTGTGGCTATTCTACTATAGCGACCTCATCTCTTTTATTAAAACTTGTCTAGAGATGGTATCCTGAGTATATACCTTTTTGTCCACTGTCATAACTTGACATCTTGGCTAGTAAGATTATCATAATCTAGATTATGATACTACTTTTCTCACCAGGTGCGATTCCAAGAACTGGAACAAATCATTGCATTTAACTGCTTCTTAAATATCTTAGAAGCTGCAATGTACTCGGTCTTGTAGATATGGCCACCACAGGCTTATATGAGCTTGACTCGCTCATCACCTTTAGCCTAACTGCAATACTGGATCACATTGATCTATAGAAGACTAGTTTTTTATCCCCAAAAACTAGTATCATTTCTTCTCCACTTACCAGGTACATATCTTTTGTACTTGCCGAAGTACAATTAGATTGTTCTGACTACATCCCTTGCAGTGCTCCTGGATATGACTGATATTTGCCTATTGTAAAATATACCTTGGCAATATTGGTTCTTGTACATATCATGGCATACGTGATTGATCCATCGCTCCGACATATGGATTTAAACTCACCACATTTATCTCTTTCATGTCATGGACAGGTCAACATGGAGAGATTATGCCTTGTGACATAGGCAACAATTCATCTCTCGAATTGTTCCGACATGTATTTTTCAATACAATGTCACTATATGTACGATTGACTAGGACCAAGCAACCTATAGATCTACCTTAGTAGATCCTGTTCCCCAGAACTTAGGTTGCTACTTTAAGTCAATCATTGGAGAGTAAATTTCATTTTGGTCTTAACTAACTGTCAGACCAATGTTTGTTTTCCATATGTTACCGAACACATTTCTTATTGGAAAACCTTAGCGCTCCCACTAACCTCTGGCAGACACATGGAAAAATTTTGTTTTAAATGTCTATACTATGATCATGTTGCTTACTTTAATCCTAAACCGAATTTCAGTAACTTGCAACCTTTATTAGCATTCTGTGACGTGACCATCCCTTTCTGGTTGTGTCGTATAGACATCATCCAAGATTGGTGGTCATGACATCCAATGCTAAATAAATTGATCATGGATATTAGCTATGATAAGTAAAATTCTAACAGATTTAGGCATAACAAATTGGTGAAACCAATTGAGCCTTATTGGTACTAAGCTCGTACCATCCATGTATCAACTCACTTGAATACCCACCGCAGTATTCAAAATAATAGCCCATTTTTTCACTTTGATACATGGAATCCATTAATTGAATTTTAGTTAGTCTTATCAATTTTAGTTAATTGCCATATACTGCTTAATTGTAGGAAATATTATTCACATTGAATAATAGATCACCGACCGCAGTGAATATAAAAACCATCACCATGGTTTTATCCTTCCTACGCAGTATGTGTCTCCGGAACATTCTTTGTTCCACATGCGCTTGTGGAACTAGTTTCTATGCCAACTACTTGTGAATTTTGAGAATTGACTAAACACAAGTCAATATAGCTCCCAGTATCTCTAATAGAGATGTGCACCCTTATATAGAAGTGTAGTTAATTGCTTTACTACCTACTCTTCTATCTTAGGGATTTATGTAACATCCTAAACAACTGTTAGGATTATTACACTAAATGCACAATGTGTTTGTCTTGACGCAAGTTTGTTTATGTCCTAACAAACTCTTTGCATCCAAACACATGTTCTTATGACATAACGGGTTTACATCATACTATGACTCGTATGATATCCATTTGTCATTATAGTTGGAATATGGTTGTGGGATATCGCTGTTATTTGCAAAGCATTTCATGAAATATAATGGGCGTTTCTACCAGTTCCAACATTGATATTACTTACATCAATACTTAGATGTATAAAATGTGTGTTTAGGAATTACTCCACGCTACATTTTGTTGATCAATGTTGATATGTAAGACTTCATAATCAATCCTCCCCATTAACATCAATGTCGTGATGTCGATAAGGTAATGTGTGTTTAGGAATTGCTCCACGCTAAATTATCATGATTGATGAATGCTTGGTCGAGATATTATTCGGTATCCCAACCTGAAGCAACTCATATCTCCTGACCATGCAAATGCTTCACTTTGATATTCCTTAATTACTTAAAAGAATCTTATGAAGTATATATAGCTCTAGCTTATACTTGGAATAGTTCATACACTCATGTTGAACTATTTCCAAAAGCTTTGTGACGTACCTTTATTTCCAAAAGCTTTGTGACGTACCTTTACATCATACTATTTCCAAACTAAAGACATCGATAATACCAAAAGTATTTAGCTGTGCCGAGCCTAAATATCATACTTGGTATATTCATGACGTCCATTTTTAGTATTACTTGACAAAGAATTATCCTGTCACAACTGGGTATAAGTTTTACATTTATATTCATCACTAATTGTCTATGATTCATGTATCACTGAACTAGTGATTGAGTTTACCAAAAACAACATTTATTTCAGAAACTAAAATAATGTCTCCTTGCGTCCAAGGACACATGAGATTAATGTTTGTGGTTATACTAAACAATAGTTCAACACGAATCTTTCACTTGAGAATTAAAGAAGTCGTGTACTTCTCACCACTGGCCTAGGTATCACCCTTTCACAGCCACTTGGATAATACACCTGACTTCTAGTAAGGTTTCTTTACTAACTTATTTATCATATTAGAATACACATATGTTACCATCATATTGTATTTAATATCCAAGTAGTAAAAGGAAACATCACATTGATGAATATGCCTGATGTAGAAGCAGAAACTTGCTTCTTTAAATCAGTTTATTGCTTTTAAACTTCCGTAGCATTATTTTATAATATGCAATGCATATAACCATTGTTAATACCTCATTAATTGAAGGACGTCGCGAATGTGTCATTGGCATTAAATGTCTTTGACCTTTTCACATTGTCTTTCAATTTATCCGCCATAAGAATGAAAGCTTAATTGTCTTTTATTCTTATTCACTTGGCGAACCTTACTAAGATAGGTAATGAAGCGTTTACTCAATACTTGTTCGTTTTGTAACTTAAAACGAGACTTGAGTAATGTGGTGAAAATGATATTTAAAGATCATGATCAATCTTTAAATTTACACATGTCGGTGTAAACTTCGCCTTATTCATATCATTGCTTCACTTTCTCCTTGCAAACATCTCGGAGATGAGACTTTATGTTATATCATCTATGTCCTGGTGTAGTGACCGCAACTGACATCGAACGTTGATGAAAGCATAATGATATAACTATCATATGCTTTGTATATTAGTCTCATGTAAGCAATTTTCACCCTCGCTTCTTGAGGTAGTTTAACAATGTTGGGGACACTGACACCTTGAGTTTCCTATATCATAGTACTATGCGCACGCGCCTGTACTATTCATGGATACTCGTGTCACTGTGGACATTTACTTTGTCCATTATAATATTGCAGTTTTAATCTTGTGGTATAACTTGTCATTTTTCTACAAAAATAAATTTTAGCAGATAAGTGCCTTTTATCTGGATTACCGGTTTAGACATTTTGATTAATTACTTGAATCATTTTATGTCTCCCACAATTTTATCGGATTCTAGGAACCCTCTATGCTAGAATCGGAATACTCTGTCGCTTGAGTATTCTAGTGGCAAGGATCCCGGAACCACCCCTCATAGTCTACAAGCTAAGGCTACGCCACTACTTGAAGGGTTCTAGGTAGGCTTTTGGTTGGTCGACCGCTTTAACTTGCGGTTCCTTGATCTGTTGAGTGAAGTCCCAGCTTCTTAAAATTAAAATTTGATTTACTCAACGTTTGCCTCTAAAATGATAGCAAGTTAGCTAGGGTTAATCCTTACTAGCACTTTAGTTAAGTTGACTCATCATTCTTATAAGGACTCCCCAGTAGTAAGAGGCACCCTCAGCTAAGGCATGAACCGGCATCTCAAACAGCTAGTTTTGTCCAAATTTGAATGACGGAAGGCTGTTTAGACTTAATATATTTTTGAGGGTTTTATTATTTTTAGTGTGACGAAAGAAATCATTTTCTAATTTTTTAAGCACGTATTATGTGATCGCACTCACAAATGACCGTGCAAGAAATAGAAATTTCATCGCGTCACATGTTCATTTTATCTTGCATGCTTGTTTATTATTATACTATGTGATCGCGCAATAAATTACACATGCACAAAAATAATAAACCATGCAAAAATAAAACGAGCACCTGATCATGAGCCGGTACTATTGGTTGATCCGTTGAGTGTATAACGGACCAACTGAAACCCTAGGGGTAAATACCTTTAGTCGCGTGACTTGCAACTTGAATAGCAATGTCTCCTCATCCAATGCAACCAACTCCTGTTTGGTGCGTCGCCGTCACTTGGCGCGAAATGCGTCACCGGTCGTCTCGTCATTACACAATTATACTCGCACGCAGGTGAGGGGGTCTCGGGAGTAAAAATGTACAACTCTGAAAATGGGCGCGCAGACCCTTATACATATAACGACTCTGAGACGACACGCAGATCGCCTTTTATTTAATTAAAATAATTATTACAAACCATGCAATAATTAAATAACTAAATTAAATAAACAAACACCAGACATGCATTGGTAGGTCGACGGCTCATGATCAGTCATATACACATTAAACTCACGTATATAAAATAAATGCAGAATGAAATTAAACTTGCATTAAAAATAAACTTGAGGGCATATTATTGAATTAAAATTTCACTCTGATTTTAATTCAATAATTTAATCGTTCGGTCCCGATTAATTAATTTAATTTTAAAACTAGAATTAAATTAATTAATTAATTTAATTAACACCTAATTAAATTAATTACGCCTCATTAATTTATTTAAACAAAAATTAATAATTAATTAATTTAATTAACTATTGTAATTAAATTAATTATTAAAATTAATTTTTGACTTTAAATAAATTACCCGAGTCCCGTAAACCCCGGGCAGGGCCTGTGCGGGTCGGGGCGAACTTGCGCAGGCCCATCCGGGACTATGCCGACCCCGTGCGAGGTTGTTCTAGACCGAGCAGGTCCGCCCATGCTCGTTTCTAGCTGGGCAGAGCCACCCGGTCACTTAACAAGGCATATCCAGGAAGTACACACCAAAATGAACCCGAAAAAGGGTACCTCACGGTGGTGCGCGGGTCTCCACTGGAGAGTGCGGATGAGGTGGCCGGGGCGGCTCGTGCCAGGTGGTCGGGCGGCCTGGGGGCTCGAACATGGAGGTGTCGAACATGCACGGCGTCGCCGTCAGGCCGCTTCTGCCACTACTAGGAGTCGGTTCTCCCACTACCGAAGCACGGTCGGCTGACCGAGGTGAAGCAGTAGCTCCGAACTGCGGTGGAGAGGGATGGTCTAAGGCGGTGGTGGCTGGTGAGGATGGGGAGTGGAGCGGGTGCTGGTCAGCCGGCCTGGAGCTGTCCGTTGCGGCTTCAGCGGGAGGGAGGAGAATCGGTGGAAGGCGAGTAGCCGCTCAGGCTGGTGCACCAAGTGCAGGAGAGTCTCACAGCTCCACTGTTGGTGTAGGAGGAGGCAGTCGTGCCTTTATGTTGTGGGAGGAGGCAGCCCAAAGGGGCGGTTCGTGGCCAGCAGGTGCACGGCGTGGGTGGATGCTGGGATGGCCAGAGGGGGCGGCCTCTATGGCTGTCGCACTGTTGCTGCTGCCCGACGGGGAGGAAAGGTGATCGCTTGGTGCGCTGGCTGCATGACGGAGGATGGTGTGCGGCTGGAGTGGGAAGGGAGGAGGCCCGCGGCTGGTGTGGCTGTTTCTGCGAGCTGCTAGGTGCGCTGCTACAGTGCGCCAGGGAGAGAGGCCCCCAAAAAAAATTCCACGGCCGTCGACCCCCAAGATTTTTTTTTAATGACCTGCAAAAGCAGGTCCTTATATTTTTTGCTTAGACCTGCTTTGCAGTCTTTCCCCTTTCCCCTTTCCAATTTTTAAATAAGTCTTGCAAAGTAAGTCTTTTAAAATTTTATTTTTTATTTCTTAAGTCTGTATTTAGACTAGAAATTATAAAAACTTATAATAATAAAATATTATTATAATAGAATATTATAATAATAAAATATTATTATAATCAAACTATTATTATTATAATTAAATTATTATAATTATTATTATTAAACATCACCGGAAATCATTATTCCGATAATTGGATGTTGTGATCAAAAAAACAACCGGTTTAATTCCGATTTTAAACTTTGGATGAACGCAGATGGGTCATCCGATATCGGATTCAAACGCGGTCTGCGGCGTTTGGACCATAATGTTGCCCTTCATTATATTTTATGCAAATTTAATTTTTTTGGCTTAAAATCGACACACGCTCCCTCTGATACCACTTGTTGGAACCGGGCGTGCAGCGGAAGCCCCAAACAGGTGGGTTTTTAAATTTTTTCCACTGACGGTCGACGTAAACTTGTCGACGTCGGAGAAGAGCAGCTCGATCTTTGCTGAGGACCACGCGTGGAGGATTTTAAGCACAAACATAAACCGTAAAATACCTGGTTCAAATCTGAAGCCGCACACGACGTCTGCTCGTCGTTGGCGATCGTTGCTCGAAGAATCTGAAGCCGAATTCCTCTAGATCGTCCACACGCGCTTCAAGAAATCTGCTGGAGCGTTGTTCGTCGTAATCCGGGTGCTAGTGTGGATTTACGACGATGCCTTCGACGCTCCAACGACCACCGCATCGCATCGCCAGCGATGCCCGAGAGAGAGCTTCATCCGAGCTCCTTGGATCCAGAGCGTCTCTCTCTAGAATGTGGGAGAGAGGAGATGAGAGATAATCTCCATGAATAGTATTTGGCAAATGCCCCTCCTCTTCTATTTATAGTGCACAATTAAAATACCCGGTATCGCCTCGCCGGCCCCCAAATACTTAACACACTATCAACGACATTTATGACTACTACACTGAGCCATAAATATTATTATCATTTACTTGTAATATATTAAAATATATTACATGATAATAAATAAGTCATTAACCTGACTCCTCGCTCCCATGAATATTAATTGAACCTTGAATAATTTAATATTCATCAATTAATATTTTTCATGTATTTACTTAAAACTCGTAAATACATTTAATAAATAAATTCAATACTCATTATTCTAAACTCGAATAATATGAATTTATTTATTGCATTGGTGGTCGTTTAACTCTGGACAAATCCCAGACCCCTATGGCGGGGCCCGCCATGTCCAAAACTCATATTCAACTGAATAGGGAAGATTCTTGAATACGCTATTGTGTGTGACCCTCTAGGCCCTTATTTCGACAGTCGTGAATAGTATTCACAGACCAAGAGCGGGATCTAGCAACCCATCATGGCCCCTGAAGAAATAAAGATTGTCACAGCAGCGACAACCAACCTACGAACATGCACTGTGTAATATAATCTCATTGTCTATAATATCTCATAAAGCAGGACGCACTCTCGTGTCATCGCTCTTTTCTTGCTTTATTGTTTGTTGATGTAACTGGATGGATTTACCCTCGACTGTCATGGCCATGGTCTTATAAAGGTACAACCATCCATATCAACATGGCCAGAGATATATTACTTCCATAACCTGGAAGCGACAAATCCTTTCTTGACCATTCAACCAATGTCATGCCACCAATGACGCACCCGACCCAAACTACCTCGTCATGACTTCATTGTCATGGTTTTCGTCTTGCATCAAAGTACGCAATCAAATGACATACATTGGTAATGATCTCAAGTCAGGAGACCATTACACATGATCGTAGATAGGAACATCCAATGACACGCGAAACATGTGGTGTTCATATTGGCGGGTCAGTCCTCATGATCTCACTACTAGAGATCACCAAGTGCGAACTTCATGAGAAGAAGTCTCAATGTTTATGAGCCTCCAGCACCTGATGGTCAGACATCTACTATGTCCAATTAGTAAGATGTATCTAGACCATAGAACATATATTTAAGATTAATGTCATAGTATCTAGAGGTTCTCATTATAGCCCGGGAACTGCTATAACTTTTCGATACGACAATTAATCTTTGGACATTATCATTTCAATAGTGGACGCAAAAAAGTCTACACTAAAATGGTAAGATGACATCATGCATAGCTTACTGTATACACGATATGGTAATCAAAAGTACAGAATAGTTGGGTCTAGGGCACCCACTATTTCAACAAAGACCGGTTCCTCCATGACTGTCTTCTTCAAGCCTTCAAATGCCTCCTCGCATTTGTCATCCCACTCCCATGGCTTGTTCTTCTTTAGCAAGTCGGTGAGTGGAGCCGCCTTTTTTGAGTAGTCACATATGAATCATCGATAATAATTCACCAACCCAAGGAACGATCTCAACTCGGGAACTTTGGTTGGCCTCTCCCATTCATCGATAGCCCGGATCTTCTCATGATCCATCATGAGCTTGCCTCCTTTGATCTTATGCCCCAAGAAGAGAACTTCATCCCTCGCAAAGGAACACTTCTCCTTCTTCACATATAACTCGTTCTCCCTCAATACCTTGAACACGGTTTGTAAGTGTTCCACATGGTCTGCCATTGTTTCACTATAGATGACAATGTCGTCCAAGTAGACTACCACAAACTTATCCAAATATTGGTGGAAGACTTTGTTCATCAATGTGAAAAATGTCGTCGGGGCGTTAGTCAAACCAAATGGCATAACAAGGAACTCATAGGATTCGTACCTTGTCACGCATGCGGTCTTCGGCACATCCTTCATGGCTATGAGAACTTGATAATATCCCGATCTCAAGTCCATCTTGGTGAACACCCATGCCTTGCCCAACTGATCAAAGAGATCCGCTATCAATGGGATAGGGTACTTGTTCTTCACTGTGACTTTGTTCAACGCCCGATAGTCCACACACATCTTCAAGGAGTCATCATGCTTCTTTTGGAATAGAACGGGCGATCCATATGGTGACTTGGATGGTTGGATTTGTCCTGCATCCAACATCTCCTCCAACTGCCCCTTTAACTCCTCCAACTCGGGTGGAGCCATACGATAGGGTGCCATGGATGGTGGCTTCAACCCTGGCACCAACTCAATATCATGATCCACCTCCCTCTTGGGTGGAAGTCTCTTGGGCAACTCCGGTGGCATGACGTCGCTAAACTCCCTTAGCACGCCCTTCACCTCCTTCGGCAACTCATGGTTGTCGTCCACCGGCCCATCATCTTTCAAGGAAACCAAGTAGGTCTCCTCTCCCTTCTTGAAACCCTTCTTCACTTGCATGGTAGAAAGTAAAGACAAGTCATGATTGCCACATACCTTCGTCGTCACCATGCATGGGCTTTGCTCCTCCATGATCACCATTTGCTCCAAGTGAGGTGTTGGTATGGCCTTGGCTTTCTTGAAGAACTCCATCCCCATCACTAGCTTGAAGTCATCCATGGGAACCACCGTGAGATCAATAGCACCCATCCATTCTCCAATGCAAAGGGTCATTCCACGGACAATGTCACTCGCCGGTTGAGGTGTGGCATTCACGGCTTTCATGCGACTAGTCGTCTTGGCCACAACTAGCCCAAGTCTCCTTGCCTCATCTTCGGCCACAAAGTTGTGTGTGGCTCCCGTGTCGAGCATCGCATAGGTGGACTTCACATTCAACTCCACCTTTGCATACATCAACCCATCCTTAGGTGGCACCTTAGGTGGGTTCTTCACCTCCAACGCATTGAAGAGCCTTAGAGTCCTCATTGTTCATTCCTTGGGAACTTCCTCCTTCTCTTCGAACATGGAGTTGAGTGCCTTCCTCTTGGGACACTCCTTCCATGTGTGAGGCCCATCACAAAAGTAACATTCTCGGGGCTTGAATTCCCTTGAGAAGTCCTTGGTGTGCTCCTTGGACTTCCCCTTGTCATGGGCATCTCGGTTCCACCTCCTCTCTTGGTCTCCCCCACTTTTACCCTTGAACTCCTTGGGCTTAGGGGGTCCAACCTTCTTCTTGTATTCCACCAAGGACTCGGCAATGGACACGGCTTCAGTGAATGTCTTAGGTCGTCGACCTCGAACCTCTTGTTGTGCCCATGGCTGAAGACCTTTGATGAAATCATACATATGATCATAATCAGGCTTGTCACATACCTGGAGCTTTAGTGAGACATACTCCCGAACATACTCATGGATTGTCACTGTATGCTTTAAAGTTCGCAGCTTGTCTCTTGCTTCCCAATCAGCTTCCTCGGGGTAGAACTGAGCATAGACCCATTGCTTGAACTCTTCCCATGATGGAAGTGTCTTCCCACCATCCTTGAGCTCTTGGTGCTTCATCCTCCGCCATAGAGATGCATCGTCACCAAAATAGAGAACAGCGGTCTTCACACGGCTCATGTCTTCCATCAAGCCTATTGCCTCGAAGTATTGCTCCATTTGCCAAAAGAAGTTGTCTAACCTCATTGGCATCCCTCTTGTCATTGAAGTGTTTTGGACGAGGCACGTCAATCTTTGGTGTGTCCCACACAAGCACCCCACTAGCCAACTCACCACGGTAATTTGACCACTCCCTCTTAAGTTGATCAAGAGTTTGGTCGTACCTGGCCATAGCATCTCCATGCTATGCTAAGATCCCTTTTGTCCAGTCCATGAAGGCATTTTTCTCGGCAGCATTCTCCTTGGCGTACCTCTCAACTGATGTCACTCGGTCTTGGAGAGTGAAGAGCACATCACGTAGGCTCACGACACCTAATGCCCCTTCCTCATCGTCTCCCTCGACATACTCGAGTCGTTCCTTCACGTCAGCAAGGCACTCCTCCGCCCTTAGGAGACGCTCCTCAAGAGTCGCCACGGTCTCACGAGACTTCCCGCCCTTCCTCCTAGGAACGGACGACATGGCCTCCTTCTCGAACATATTAGGATCCTCCACATTCGAGCTTGCCATCATGAACACTTGCCTTGAACACCTCTGATACCAACTGTCACGGGACTTGGTCTTCTCCCAAGCTCTCGTGCGGCACCCGACTAGCTTCCCTTTCACAAAGCCTATACGAGTTCAGTCTTTCGACACTCACAACGGAAGTAAGGATCGTAAGGGAAGTGTTTGACAAGCTCACAAGACACAAGTGCAAAGAAGCTCTCAAATGATCTCAACTTCTGTGTGTCTTTACAAATGAGGATCCACTCCCTTTATATAGGGCTTGGTGGCAAAGTCTACAACATTCTAGAATATGTACACTTCCACATGATTCTAGAGTATTCTAGCCTACTCTACTAGAATATACATGGAGCATTCTAGATCCCGTAGAGATCCTCAACCTTCCATGGAGGCCTAGAATGTTCTGGACCCTTCAAGGCCCAAGGGGTGTTCCGCAACACTCCGGAGAAGTCTGGAATATTCCGGAACTTGGTGGAGATGCAGAGAACTCTAGAGGATTCTAGAGAGCCTCACCACTGGGTCTCCTCTCCATTTGGCGGGGCGTGACAAGGTGCTCTCAGAGTACGTCCAGAACCATCCTTAAGTGTCTCGTGTGCTCCTCCCCAGATGCCAAGTACACAAGGATATCGTCAATAAAGACTACCACGAATCGGTCTAAGTAAACCTGAAAGATCTGGTTCATGAGTCCCATGAACACTGTCAGGGTGTTCATTATGCCAAAGGGCATCACCAAGTACTCATAGTGACCGTAGCGACATCTGAATATCGTCTTCGGTATATCCTCATCTCGTATTTGTAGCTGGTGATAGTTTGATCTGAGGTTAACCTTCGAGAACCATTGTGTCCCTCTCAACTGATCAAAGAGTTCATTGATCCTCGGTAGTAGATACATGTTCTTCACGGTCACCTGGTCCAAGAGCCGGTAGTCCACACACAACCTCAAGCTCCAGTCTGTCTTCTTAGAAAACAAAATCGGGGCTGCCCGGGGTGAAACAATGGGTCTCACAAAGCCCTTCCTCTACAAATCCTTCAACTGCACCATCAGCTCGTGAAGCTCTGCGAGAGCCATCCGATATACTGGCAAAGATATCGATGTCGTCCCAGGATGTAGATCAATGCATAAGTCTATCTCTCGACGGGGAGGTAAACCTAAAACATCTTCGAGGAAGACGTCCTCGTACTCCGACACCATTATAGGAAACTAAAAGCTCATAACATCCACAGCACCAAGGGTTAGGCTAGCCAGCTGATGAGTAATCAATTGCACCCTCCTATATATGAGTTCATCCTATGCTGTCTGGGTTTCCTTTTCACCGACAAAGGAAAACCTGGTTCCGTCACTACGAACACACTGTACTCTTCGCCTAAAACAGTCAATCTGGGCAGAAATTCTCACCTCCAAGGGTCAGGTCACACTGTCGGCACAAGTGTGTGATCTCTAAGTCTTCTCCAATAAGAGTCTCCAAGTGTAAGGGTCGGGTCAACAGTTCAATTGGAATCTCTAAGTCTCAAACAAGATATGTGGCAATGAATGAATGACTAGCACCTGTGTCTATCAATATTGCAGCTAAAGTAGAAAAGATACAGATCATACCTCGAATCATTCATGAAGCCCCTAGTTCATAAGCCTCAGCCATCTGTAGTTGTCCCCACCCATGTCCTCCAGTTCCATGAGTCTGGCGTGGACCACCTGGGGGTGGTGGTGGCAACAAGTCGAAACGTCGACCACCTCCTGTTTCTCTCTCAATTCCTCTGCCACGTCTACCACCTTGCGGATCTGTCTACTCCTACCGTTCTCTACCTCAGTGGTCCATCCACAGTTTCTCTATCAGCTGTACGGCGGGTCAAACAATCTCGAGCAAGATATCCTCTACCGTCACATGAGTAGCAACGCCTCTCTCTATGCTGACTGGACCCACCCTGTGAGCCCTGAACTGCAGACCCTTTGTCTTGGGACCTCCTCCTGAAACGTCTCTCATGTCCAAATCCCTAAGACTGACGCCGGCTCCCTACTGTTGAGGTCTCTGCTCTTGTTTGCCCACTGCTGACAGTCACCGGTTGTATCTGCTTAGCCAAGAAGCTTTCGACCACCAAAGTTCGCTCAAGCACCCCAGCATAAGTAGGAATGCATATATAGATAACACTAGCTTGGATGTCTCTACGCAGACCTCGCTCAAAGGTCCAAGCCCTGAAGAACTAATCTCGAACCATATTCATTGAGTACCTCGAGAGGTTGGTAAACCTCGATGAATACTTAGTTATTGTCATGAT
The DNA here is from genome assembly GCA_963277665.1 of Viscum album. Taxonomy (NCBI): domain Eukaryota; kingdom Viridiplantae; phylum Streptophyta; class Magnoliopsida; order Santalales; family Viscaceae; genus Viscum; species Viscum album. The sequence continues at coordinate 98,331,174 of OY728130.1, read as the reverse complement.
ACCCTGCTGGGGCTGCAGAAGCTCTTGGATATGCACAGCCCTCAGCGTAGCTAGTGAGAACTCTTCTCTAAAGAGGCACTCAAACTCTGTCCATAAAAGAGTCGCCTCATCGCAAGTATGGGTAACCAAACTCCACTATCGTCCTGCTGATCCGTGAAGAAGGCTTGCCACCATGACCACCATCTGATCTACTGGTGTCCTGACTAGACGGAAAACTCAGGTCACCGCCTCAAGTCAATCCCCAGCCACCTGTGGGTCAGGTTCACCTCAGAACCTGAGGGGTCTCTACTGCTGAAACTCGTGATGCGCGCTCAGCCTGCGCACCTCATCCGTTGGTACTGCGGGTACCACGTGTTGCTCCATAGGTGGCGGTATTCCTAGTGCACCACCAGAAGGTAACATCTCGAGAACTGGTCCATGTATCGAAGTCTCGTCACTAAGGGGTCATCCTCGTGATCAAGCTATTGAATCCTAGCCGGCATACATCGCAGAGGCATCCTGAAAGTAAACAAGATGTACCACGATCAATGAGTATATCTGGAGAGCTGACTCAAGAAGGATATGGAAACCACAACTCATTCCTATATAATGCATGTATCATTGTCTTCCCTACAACCAGTGTTTTCATGTACCGAGTCAAAAAGTAGGTGATCAGAGTCCTGGTGTATAGATACGTCGGTCGCTGCACCAACACTGGAGTCTCTGGCCTGAAAGCTGAATTCGAAACACTTAACATTGTTTCCCCAAACCAATCTCACGGACTCTCGGTCCTAAAGTAGAACTGACCACCTCTGATACCACTCTGTCACGACTCGTCCCAGTGGGGCTCGTGTCGCAGCTCCCCAAGCCCACCTCCAATAGGCCAGAGGTTGACGACTAGCCCCGAGAAGGCATATCACTAACATGGGAGGCATTAGCCTAAGTACTTGTACACATGCACACATCTCTGAACCCATACAAATGTTGAAATATAAAAAACACTAATTAACCATGCATGCATACATTTAAATATCGTAACCAGAGTACGACGGAAAGTAAAGAAAGTAAACAGAGTCAAATACAAGCTCACCACAAAGAAGTCTGTAACACAAGTCCAACCTGAAAGTAAACGTATTGGGACTGTTGTCTGAAAGTCGCAGGAACACACCTCAGTTTGCTTGGTCTCACTAAGCATCGTCTAGTCCTAGTCTGCCTAGGACTCCGTCAAAAGGTCGATCGTTTGCACAAGATACAACATGTGCAGGTAAAACCCGTGCAGGAGTGAGTATAACAATACTCAGTAGGACACCCCGAAACCACAAAGCAATACAACAAAGGAAAGTACAATCATCTATACACAGGTATATGTCTACAACACATATAACAAGAATATCCATATATACTCAATCCAAGACACACCGTCTATAGGTAAGTCACAACCATAATAACAAGCCCTAGGATTCCAACTCAAATATTCTACAAAGAACTCATTCGGGAGAACACACTCCTGAGTCTGATAGCACTGATGGCGTTCGTCCGAGAGGTGTTGTTTGTCAGGTCTCGCCATGAGAAAGATATGTTGATAGTCTGAAGAAAATATGATACACAGATGAGGATCACTACCAAGGGCATGGGGTGATACCAACAACTCAATCTGAATTACCCCGCTAAGTAGAGGATCGACGTTTGCGTAGTGTTGGTCACAAGGATACCAAGAACTCCACCTAGGGAACGAAGATGAATAGAAGATCTCACTCTGAGCCTCTCAGAGGGATTCCAACGACTCTATCCAAAAAGTCTCGTTGAAGGGATCGTAGTCCTAGGAGTAGGAAACGATTCGTACCAACATTCAGGGAAACAATAAGGGGAACGAACCTAAAACGAAACTGGTTGTGTGTTAGTACACGATGCCCTAGAAGAGTGCTAGCATGTAGAGGGGTTACACGTTGTGTCCTTGTATTTGGGGTCTCATCCGTGTACTCCAGTCGTGTGTCAGTACACGGTGTCATCATGTGTATTTGTGCCCGTGTACCAGTACACGAGGTAACCCGTGTGGTGAGTACACACCGTGTGGGTGAGTACACGTCGTGTAGGTAAACCGCGTACTCCACCTCATGTCTGTGTACTTTCTCATGTACACGTCGAAGAACAACTATCGTGTCACATTCGTTGACGAGATCCGTCGAATCTGAGGTTGCGCTGATCGATCGATCAACGATCCGTCGTCACTCACTTGAGAGGGTTCTCCAAAGCTCTCCCTAGCGATCCTTCGATGTCTCTAGGGTTATGCGGCTAACTCTGGATTTCCAACATACGGATCTATTTAAAGATGAAACAGTCATTGCGTCAAACAAACCGAATAAAATAATTTTATTCAATTATTTTCTTCATTTTACATTTGCGGCAACTTTTTCACAAACGACCTGCGTCGATTAATGTTAAGTCGTGTGTAGGGTAAAATCGTCGTTCTGAACGCAACGATGTTCTCGAATTTCTGATCTGGGCACTCATTTAGGAGTTATTCCATTTTTTTCAGAAAAACCGTCTGCGCGTGTTATTTAATATATTTAATATATTTCAAGCATTTATTCCAGACACATCAGGTCTCAGAATCGCACGTTTTCTCAGCACTTGGTCTCGAAATTAATCCATATAATATTTAAAAATAATACATGGGAAATCTGAGATATTACAGGAAATCCAATGACACATAAAAATGTGGATTTCCTATTAACGGGTTTGTTCTCATAATCTCTCATCTTAGAGATTACTAAGGGCGGAACCGTGAGAAGATGTTTCAATGTCTTATGAGTATCTCACCACTGATAGCTTGTATTGTCTATGTCCCATCACACAATATCATCTGAGCATATAATAAGATTTAAGAATAATGTCGTGGCACTTCTAAATTATCATCATAGCGGAGAACTGCTATAACCTTTTAGCGTGATATATATTCAAAGGACATTATCGCATACAAATATTATATAGAAGAACAATCATGATATGATAATAAAACTTCTTTATTAAGAAAAACATGTAATCAAGTACTAAGAAAGTCGGTTCTATGACACCAACTCCAACAATTACTTGAGCCAGGAGAACCCACCATCGTGTTACAGATGACTGGAGCACTAATTGCACCAAATTTGATCAAAGAATCACCTTCCTTATTGATTGTATCAATAGAGACTTGGATTGAGTTCTTGGATCTTGTAAGATTTCGAGTTGTAGAAGAGGGTAGCGCCCCTGCCCTTAATTGAATTACCATTTAACATCATAGAAGCATCAAACTAATCCTTGTTAGGAGTATTCTGCTTGTTGGTAATTAGCAATTAATATTATTAGTAATTAAATATTATTTAATTGCTAATTAATTAATAACTATCAACTATTAACAATTAATTAGTTATTAATTGGTTATTTATTAATACTTAATAGTAAATATTAATAGTTAATTATTATTCAGTTATTATTATTATTACTATTATTATTATTTATTAGTAAGTAAGATTTATTATTAATTAATTACTAATTAATGATAATAATATATTATTAATTCTGCTTAGTAAATAGAGAAGTCGAATCTCACATTGGAAATTCATAAGAATTTCAAAGGCACCCTCCCTTATAAAAGGGACACCTATGTGGTTTTACTTATATTTCCAGATTACTTTAATAGAAGTGATGTTGGATATAATAGCAATTAAATTATGTTAAAAAATTGTTATATATATATATATAAACAAAACAAAATGAAAAATATATATATAACTAAAAAAATAGTTTTTTTTTAGTTGAGTCCAATGGCGTTGGAGGCTTCCAATGCCTTTCGCTCTTAACCAGGATCAAAGTCATTGAAGCCCCTAACTCCTACCTACTTTTGAAAAAAAAAATAAACATATACCTATCTGTAGTACATTTTTTTTTGAAAAAACCAATAAAAAAACTTTATCCAAATAGTTCATTTTTTCATAGCATGTGATGTGTATTTATTCCTAGTGGCCTTGGTGTGATGTTAATTTTTTCTTTTGGGTATTGTGAATGTTATTTTTCATTGTTTGTTTACTTTAAATACAAGGGTAACAATCTCCTCTTAGTTTTTTCTTAGACTCGCTACTAATCAACTTCCTCTGACATATAGACACACTTAAGGTCATGTAACGGACCGGTTACTATAAAATGAGTAGGGTCAAACATCATTGCTTGTCAATTTGTTACATTATAGAGTGGGAGTTCCACGAAAATGAGCAAAGAGTTTCCAACGCAATGATTTGAGAATTTATTTAATTACTTCATTTATTGAACTATTTTTTTTAAATTTTATATAAAGGCATTGAAAAATTCTTTGATTGACAATCGTGTTTTTTATTCTAGAAAATTTCAAATAAAACATTTCAATAAAATATAAAATAAACATTTGATTTATAAGATGATTTTATAAACGATTAATATTTAAAATGATAATATTTAGGAATTTTGAATGTTCATAACTTGAGCTATAAGGTCAAGGGTGTGGCCCACATCGTAAACGAGTGGTTCTCAAATGGCATGGCATCCAAGTGGTTGAGGTTCAATTCTCGAGTGCCCTGGCCCTAACGATGGGCGCAACGATGATGCGGAAACGTCAAGAGTCGCAGCGACAGAAGAACGATTCATAGAAAAGTAAAAAGGGAAAAAAAAGGAACAAGAACGTGGAGACTTACGTGGTTCGGGAATAATCTCTACGTCCACAGAGGCAGAATTTTCACTATGATTCGAAAGTACAATTTACGGGAAGATTTCTCACAGTTTCTAACTCAGAAACCCTAGCCTGAAATGGATTACAAGAGGAAGATGATTCATTGTTCCACCAACCGTACAAGAAGTCTGCAACGCTACAGTGATAGTTGGTCACCCAAATCAAAAGTGCTATAGTGACCGACATCTAGAAGTCCAAGGAGCTACAGTGATGTTGACTCCAAAGTTCACAATGCTACAATGACTTGTCAGTGTCGGTCGGTCAACTCTGTTACAGTGGTCAGAGATGGTACAGTTGTAGCCTAGTGCACAGTATGGGCCGAAAGCATTCGACCCAACAACATCTGAAGGGGATCGGGCTACACCAAATCCAACAAACGAAAGCGGCACAAGGTAGGGGGTCAGGCACAGGCAGCAGCAACGGTGCAACCCTATGGGCTCAAGCACACAGATCGAGCTAAGATCGATCATGCAAGTCTTTGGGCCATGATGGACTCACAGGTCAGAGCCTTTTGAGCCAAATATTATGGGGTTCAATGCCCACTTAACCTACAAGGACCATGTATCCCTCTGCTCAGAATAATGTCTATGTTTCAATAAAAAGGGGAAACTTCCCTCTTACCTTTCAAAAAAAAATTAGAGTCAGGGGACACAAATGGTAAAAATGAAATTCATTCGAAGACTAAAAATAGGAGAACTAATTAAAAAAAATGTGATCATGAAAGGATTTTATTTCAGTTTATTACCATCAGTGAGCCGTTATACAACATGGTAAACAGATGGTTGCATATAATTAAAGATATTGATACCAAGTATTTATTGTAGAAAGTAGCCATATGATGATTGTTATTAAGCATATTCCGTGCATGTGATGATGATTTAACATACCATAAATCATGATTTAGTCACCATTTATTTATGCATGTTGCATTTTAAATAGGATATAAAATGATGGCAATTCTTGAGAATATGGCAACATGAGCATTCCTATATGAGGATGACCACTAATAGTCACTTCCCATACCTAAAATTAACAATATATAGTACATGGGAAATCTTGTGCTTTGACATCTATTAAATGTTTTTCCTGAGATTGAGCATAAAGATCATGATTATTAAAATGTATGACATCCCACCATCCAAACAACAACCATCTCTTCCATTAATTCGATTTCTACATCTCAGTTGCAACAAATAATTTTTCTTAATAAAAAAACAACTTGAACCGCAAAAATTTACCCTACCATCAGTAAAATTGTTGCCACAGATAAAACTGCTCGCCAGTACAAAAATAATTCCTGGTAAAATTGACCGGAGCATATGGGTAAAAGCTGAACCTGAAGGGAAACTACACTACTCGCCCACAGTCAACCCAAACCCGAATTTATAATCCTTCTTTAGATGATCAATCTGCAGAACATGAATTCACTATTTCAATGGAAAAACTGAAATTTCATATGATGGAAATAGAAAATTGATGCAAATAGACAAAATACTCTTATAAAGACATGAATAATTTACCTCTGCAGAAAGAATAAAATTAAGACCCATATTCAATCTCTCTTCTAGATACGATGAAGCACAGCCGTTGGAATCAATCTTCCCCCTAATCCGACACTGCCCAAACGACATCAATCGACTAAGCCGCCAGAAAATAACTCAAATATTTCATAACGAAACAAATTACCTGTCGCAGGATGTAATCATAACCTAAACTTGCCGTGACATCTCTCGACATGTAGTTGTACATAAAATCTGATGCAAGTGAAACCTGCAGGAAGAATTAATGCTTTAATGAAACAAAACAGCGTTACAAACCCAGCAATGGAATCCATAATAGATGGTAATGAATTTTACCTTCTCGGTAACCTTCTGAACATAGCTCAAAGAAACCATACCAGTGCTAGCAACTTGCCCAGTGGCAACCTGCAGTTGGGAAAGACCTCAACTTCACAATGCAGCAAAGATAACATTTTTTGCCTAGAGAGACAAACAGGCAGGATATGTTGCAGGTGCACAGTGACTCAAAACTAGAGGTGGCAAATTTTGAACCTGGCATGACACGACACGAGTTAAACTATTTGGGTCAAGCACGAGTTAAACTATTTGGGTCAAGCACGAGTTAAACTATTTGGGTCAGGCATAAATGGGTTCAGGTTGTGATTGGGTTGAATTATCTGACACGCATAATATCCGGGTCCGGTTCGATTTGACCATTTCTGACCCGTCTAACCTGATTAAAAATATACTGATAATATAGAATATTAAAAATATAATGATAATTAATTTTATTCTAATAATCAACTTAATTTGAAATAAGTCGGCATGTTTATAACACATTATTTATTTTAAATGGTTTAAACAGGTCAAGTTGCAACGTAGATAACATATGTTTCATATTAATCGGGTTATTTTTAGTCTAAATGGGATGCTTAGGCCATTTGAGTTTATGTGATATTAACTAGTTGGAGATATCATTATGCGGTCTGCTATATATTTAAAGTTGGGTTTGTTGGTCTAGTTAGGGTTGACCCCATCATAAACGGGTCAAGTCGGGTCAACATGTTCAATTAAATGGGTCAAGTTAGGGTTGAGCTTAAATGGGTGCACAAGATGGCCAACCCGACACAAACCCGACTAATGAACTCAAATAGTTGCCTCCACTAAAAACTCAGTGGTCATATCACTTGGAAAGTTGTGCAGAACAAGGTACCGTTTGACTTACTGAAGATTACTTATCGCACTAATCACATGGGATAAGTGTTTCTATTTAAGTGTTTCCAGATTGCATATTGAAAAAGTGTTTTTCTGCCACTTACGTGGTTTGCTTCTGAGATTCAACTGTAAGCGTTTTTTTCAGAAACAGAACAAACGTCAATTATTATTTGGAACAGCTTATCATAAATGTTGTAAACAATACTCAGCAATTGCTGATGTAGGATGTGTTGAGCAACAAGAACTGACCCATAGCATAGGACTTAACAGTTCATAAAATGTACTTTTTTGTTATATTGTCTAATAATAATGACCACATGATCTTAGTGATCAAGTAACTAGCATATATTTTCACTAAAATAATGCAAATAAAAAATTAAAAGCTTATATGAACCCTAAAAACTGAACCACCCTACATTCCTCCATTGTATTCTTGTGCCCCTTCCTGTTTCATCTGTCATGGAATATTTGGTAGAGGGTAATCTTGATGAGGGAAATGAAATTGGAAGACAAAAATGGTTTTCAAATGTTTGGTAGGAGGCTTTTATAATGTTCAAACTATCATCAGATACCTTCAATTCTTATTTCCATTCTTATTTTCATTCTTATTTCCATTCTCATTGTCATTCTCTTTCTTAATCACATCTCATACCAAACAGGCCTTACTGTAACAACAGTTCTTCCCCTTTTGCTGGTAGTAAAGTTCATAAAGATGCAAAGAAATTTGGATATTCAATGACAAAAATTCAGGCATCATAAAACCAAGTGCAATACCATCTTATCTGTATTGTATCGAGCAGCATAACCCACACCAGACTTTCTATGTTGACCAGCCCAAAATACTTCACCTCCCAAAGACAAATGTGGGGTCACACTCTGCAACAATGAAGGCACATTAAACTTATAACAACTCGTATTGAAAACAATGATAGAGGGGGGGTATTAACACTTGTAGAAATACAATTCAACATTTATCAAAATTCTAATACAATATAACATATAGTATCAACACATCTGGCTCAGTGGTAGTGGCCCCGTGGGGTGTCGGGGAGGTCTCGAGTTCGAGTCTCTCCGGCTTCCTGCATGTGTGTGTTGCATGTTTTCTTTGTAGCTTTGTAATTTCCCCTCCCCAACCGTTTGTAATATTTGAATACTCAAAAAGTCAAAGAGTGCTAGCAATCCCAAAGGATTCTATTGGATTTGTTGACAATAAGGTTGTTGACAATAAGGATATTGACAATAAGGTTGATGACAATAAGGTTGTTGACAATAAGGACGATGAACTTGATGAGAAAGAAGAAGGTAAAGGTGGTGCTTGGAGGATTGTTAACAATGAGCTTGATTGCTCGAAGATTGGATTTGTTGACAAAGCATCTTGAAGGTTGTTGTGTTGCACATATTATCCACACAAGGCAATCCGGAAAAGAAAAGAATGGAAGAGAGTTGCACAAAAGTGCAACACGCCCAACCAAAGAAGATCACGCCATAGTGGTGGTCGTGGTGCAAGTTGCAATGGAGATTGCCAAGTGAACCACGCCTTATCACAGGCAATGGTGGAGGTTCACTTGGCAAGTCCGCGCCTTGGTCAGTGAGCGCGGTGAAGACGAAGCAAAAGCCAGGCGCAGCCACACCCATAATATAGGGGGTGTCGAGAAGAAGATGCCCAACACAGGCAACTGGAAAGGAACCACATGCGGTAGTGGTCCCCGTGGTGGAATTCAAGAGCACCTGTGTAAAACGGGCACAAGAAGACCGTGGTGGTGGTCGCAGTTAATGTGAAGCAATACATTGCAAAACATCCAACACGGGATGGACCGCACCGTAGAGCAAGGTGTAGTGCTCCAGGAGGATCCCTGTGCAACACAGAGAAGCCCATTATGGGGTGTTGTGGTGATCGATGGTGGTCATGGTTGTCGGGTGGAGCTGCAAACCAAAACAGCCAACAACAGGTGACCACACCGTATTGCTCATCGTGTTGGAGTCAAAACAAGCAAGGATTTGGCACCAAGACGTAGAAATACTCATGGCGCAATGGAGTGCCTATGCAATACGGGTAGCAAAAGAGGACCACACTATAGTGCTCGACGTGTTGAGGTCAAAACAGGCAAAGGTTTTTCACCACGCCATGGTAAAGGGCGTGTTAATGGGTGACACGCAGATTTCGGGAGAAATCATTATGGCGATGCTTGAACAGTTCTTGAATGATTCCATAATCATGTGTGTCTCGGTTTTAGACCATGATTCCACCCTGACAGGTGTCCAACTGTGCATGGCGACGCGTGAGATCTGAGCACATTGCATATCTGAACTCAAAGAAGGAGAAGAGGAGTTCCAGGTGAGGGGCTTAAAGGTCTTGGCAATCATTGAAGATCTGGCCAAAGCGGAAGAATAAGGCATTGTTGTGCAACACCAAAGTGATGGAGGAATTCCAGATTCATTCTTGAAGGAAGATAAAGGTTGTTCGAGAGGAGATCACAACAACAACAAGAGGACTTCAAAGGCACCCGTCCACACTCGGTGCAACCATATAAGTGAAGGTGGAGAAGGGACCGGCAAGTCCAGAAACTGTGTGAAGCCGATCCTTTCCACCGGCAATGAGCATTGAAATATAAAGGTTCTGAACGCAGAGGAAGCGCCTTTTAGGCAAATAACCATAAAGGTTTTTGTCGAATTCAATGAATCATTCGTCAATTGTGCAAGACGTAAACGTCATGACCAACGAATTTTTTTCATCGAATATTAACATAGAAAGCCCGAAACCCAGAGAGGATCTTTTGCACATTAAATTTATAATTAATTTAGATTAGATCTAAAAAAAAAAATCACCTCGTCTTAGGATCTTTCTTCGATGATGTTGATGATCGTTCGAAACCCTTTTCGGATTACCATCATTGCGTAGGGAGGACCCAAAGTAAAGCTTCTCTAGCGATGATCCGCACATGGTCCTTTGATCTCCGAACAACACCGATAGATTGTCGAGCGCTAATGTGGCGGATCGATCATCTTGCGTTGTTCGTCTTGATCGCTTCAAGATCCTTCAGACTTGAAGGAGTTCTCGCTCTTAAGAAGATGAGAGAAGGAATCAAGGGAGAAGTCTGTTGTGCGCAGCGATTCTCAATTCTCAATGAACCCTATACATGACAGTCTCTTTATAAAGTTAGGGTTTAGGTTAAAATATCATTTAATTGCACAACAACCCTTAAATAAAATAATAAACCTTATTTAACCCCATATCATATAATAATAATAATAATATATTTTTATGACGTGCGGTAACTAATTCAACAATAAACGTTATTTTACCGGCTTGCAATTTAATATTTATCACCAGACACGATCTTGATCCGCTCGTCCTCCTTGACATTTATCGAATACCCAAATAAACATTTATTCATAAATAGATATTTTATTCACAATCTGACAAATAAATATTTAATAAATATTCACGTAACTAAATAAATTATTATTAATGAATAAATAATTATTTATTACCTTGCAAATATCTGCGATCAATAGATCCTAAATAAAATTATCATTCAGTCTTAAGAATAATATTTATTCGAATAATTAAATTCAAAAAGAATTTAATTGAGGTCAACAAAAACACTTAGTATGCGACTCTTTAGGCTTCTTTCTCGTTGGCAATAGGTGGACTTATCTAAAGTCCAATATTACTATTTAGCAGCAACAGGTCAAGTCAACCAAGAGACAGAAGTTAATGTCGCAATGTCGACAACCGCACACGAGCGTTCAGTGTGTAATATAATCATTTTGTCTCAATATCTCATCAATCAGATTGCACATCTGTGTCATCAAATAAATTTCCGTATCCTCATTTACTTTATGCATGTACACCAAAACGAATCAAGTAATCTAAAGTATATTCGATAAAAGCGCGTAACAAGTGACTCTCAAGCTTGAGAGGTCAAAATCCATATAGGGCAACTGAGACTTTAAAGGATAGAGTTTGAATTGGATAAAAGACGTTAATTACTCTCATTCACCCCCCCCCCTCTTGGGGTAATCTCACATTAAGACCCTATTGAGGGACTAAAAAGGAGGATAAAAAATGATACGGAAATAAGATACCAGCCAAATCGATAAACTTGGTCTCATAAGCATTTTAATGTCGCAACGTCGACAACCGCACATGAGCACTCGCTGTGTAATATAATCATTTTGTCTCAATATCTCATCAAGCAGACTGCACATCCGTGTCATCAAGTAAATTCTCGTATCCTCGTTTACTTTATGCATGTACACCAAAACGAATCAAGTAATCTAAAGTATATTCGATAAAAGCGCGTAACAAGTTACCCTCAAGCTTGAGAGGTCCAAATCCATATAGGGCAAGTGAGACTTTAAAGGATAAAGAGTTTGAATTGGATAAGACGTCAATTACTCGGATTCACCCCCCCCCCTCGGGGTAATCTCACATTAAGACCCTATTGAGGGACTAAAAAGGAGGATAAAAAATCATACAGAAATAAGATACCAGCCAAATCAATAAACTTGGTCCCATAAGCATTTAACATTACATAAAAGGCTGTGAAATTGACACTGGGCAAACAATTGTGAAGATGCATCAAAGTTTTTACCTGGATGTAACTGGCTCCGAATAAGGATCCATTCCCAACTTGAAACTGAGTCCTATAGTCACTGCCCTGCATGAATACTCATAATTAAGGCCAAAAGGGAAACTGATCCTGCTTTGAAAAACAGTACATTGGGTTAAAATTACTCCATAAATAAGCCCATTTCACCATCTAAAAGTTACTGAATCCAGGGCCAATATACTCCCAAGAAAACTGAAAAACTATTACACTGTACAGAAAAACCAAGAGCTTGGGATGAGGCACTATGGGATTGAGATATCTCTGCTGGTGAATCGGATAATTAAAACTAACATATTGCCATATTTTAAACACAGCTAAACACTCTTTAAAACACACCACAAGCAAGGTAATTGTAAGGTTAATAAAAGGGCTAAAACGAAGAGCCAGTTTGCAAAACAAAATTTTAACAACAAATGAAAAACCTTGTAATCAAAAGTAGCCATGCCATGTGACATATGCGGCTCATTTGTAAGCTGGGCATTAGCTTTCATTATAAGGTTCTCAGTCAAGTCACACTTCACTCTTGCATTTAGCCGCCCATCAGTCATCATCCTACCAATGAGCATCAACTGCAGCACACCAAACAGCAGGAGTTTAACCATACCATTAGAAAACAGAAACCACATCAAAAATCAGATGCTTTAGTCGCAAATATGATAAATGCCACCTACCTGTGGGTCTAGATAGTTAGCGCCAAATTCATAATGAGCAGTAGGGACTTTAATAGTTTCAGGAGATTGAGCAGGCAACTCTGTGGGCCCCATTAACACGCTGGTTGAGATTTTTCAGGAAAAGATAGAAATCAAAAAAAAAAAACACAAGCATGAATAAAGAAAACTTAAACTTCATGGAGACTGCGTGAAATTAAGATACCTGTGACTAAGTGCAAATTTTTGATTGAGACCTTTGGTAAAATCAAATCGGAGTCCCTCGAAAAGTTCTGGCTTTAAGGACACTGCAAACAAAATTAGATGCATTTTAAGGCTGCGATTAACAAAATTTATCAAAAAGCACCAAAAAAATGTTTATAACGTTTATCACTTATGACAATAAAGTTTAAAAACTAAGTGAAAATTGTTTCATTTTGAAAAAAACGCATGTATAAGTGATATATGTGACATTTGTTTCATTTGTTTATAGCATTTGTTTCATTTTGAAAAAAACAGTTATATAAGTGACATTTGTTTCTGTTGGAGTCTGCATCCCACATCGGACTTGAGGTCTGGTGTGGTCTTTAATATTCATTATAAATTAACCCCAAGGGCTCCTTTAGAGAGCAAACCTTGGGGGTTCGGGTCTCTCATTTTATCTTCCTACATGGTATCAGAGGGTTTTCTAACCCGATCCCTCCCTCCCGTCTAGGGTTTTTCCGACATCAAGTTCCCCGCGGGGGGCGGCGGCCTCGGTGGCCATAGGTTTTATGTTGCCGCCCCTCCGCCTCGTGGCCCTCCTGCCCTAGGCGGATCTCCCCCTGCTGGCGCCTGCATCCCGTGGCGCACTCCCTTCTCCCAGCGATCTTCCCCCTGCCGGCGATCTTCCCCTACCGGCGGATCTTCCCCCCGACGGTTCTCTGCTTCGGCCTCCCGTCGCGGATCCCAGCCGTCGCGACTCCAGGCTCGCCTCCCTCCCTGGTGCGCTCGACGGCGGACGACATCCTCCTCTAGCGGCGGTTCTCCCCGACGGCGCTCCTTCTGCGGCGTCCCCCTCCCAGCAGTTTCTCTCCGCGGCGCTCCTCCAGCCCGCGCCTCCCGCAAATCCCGTGGACGGTTCTTCCCGGAGGCGGTTCCAGGCGCGATTCCCGGCGGCCCTCCTGTGCCCGCGGCTCCCTGCGCGCTCCTCCAGCGGCACCCCTCACCTGCGCAGGACCTCTCTCGTCGGCTTCGCACCGTCCCTGCATGCTCCTCCAGCGGCAACCCGCCTTCCTCCGCTCCTGTGCAGGCCGCGCATCCCACGGGTTCCCCGGCGCCGCGTCGTCCCCCCGGCTCCCGGAGTCTCCTCCCGGCGTCCCGATCTCCCTCCTTCGACATCTCGGCGCCCTTCCTGCGCCGCTTCCTCCTACGGTCGTCCCTGCTCCGGCGGACTCCCCCCGTACTTGCATCTTCTGCCGGCCTCTCCCCCTGTCGGCGCCTCCGACAGCTGGCCTCCATTCCCGGCCAGCTCCTCCAGCAGCAGCCGGCCTCAAGCCTCGCCAGCCCCTCTTTGCGCGACAGTCGGCCTCCATTCCCGGTCGGCTTCCAGCGCCGCCTCCCGGCCTTCTGCTCCCTCACCGGCCTCCTCCTGCGTTTCTCTTCCAGCAGCCAGCCAGCTCCAGTTTCTTCCAGCGGCTGCCCTGCTTCAAGTTTCGGCTCTCCGGCACCTCCTGTGACATCCCCGCCTCGCCGGCATCTCCCGACGACTCCCGACAGCAGCATCTCTATCCGCCAGCATGCCCATTCGCTGGCGCAGCAGCTCGACCACCTAGGATTTGGGCCCGTTGGCGCCGCCAGATCCCGCAACAATTCTGCGGAATCCCCGCCTCCCGTCACCGGCCCCACAAGTGCGGTTTTCCCGGTGCTAGTGTGGATTTCCCAGCGTTTCATCGACCGGCCCACTAGTGCGGCATTCCTGGCGCTCCGTCAACCGGCCGGTCTGAGTGGTTTCTTCTGCTGCACCCGCGACATCATCCATCCAGCGATCGTGAGGGGGAGCAGCAGCCTTTGCAGCTTTATATTTTATTTCGTCTTGTTTTGTCATCAAGCTGGGTATGTCCAGCTTGAGGGGGAGTGTTTGCAGCTTGTTGTTTGCTTTGTTTTTTCTTTATGTGTCCAAGCTAGGTACACCTAGCTTGAGGGGGAGTGTTGGAGTCTGCATCCCACATCGGACTTGAGGTCCGGTGTGGTTTTTAAAATTCATTATAAATTAACCCCAAGGGCTCCTTTAGAGAGCAAACCTTGGGGGTTTGAGTCTCTCATTTTATCTTCCTACAGTTTCATTTGTTTATAGCATTTATCACTTATGACAATAAAGTTTAAAAACTAGGTGAAATTTATCACTTATGTTCCTAAAAAATAACTTATATAAGTAACATACAGATATTCTTTCAACAGGTAATCTAAAAACACTTATACAAAAGTACTTGTTACAAGTGATAAGTGTTGGAATCATTTCATTACAAGTATCATCAAACACAACCTAAACAAATGAAAGCTTACTTGTGAAATCATGACATAAATTTTTATCACCAAAATATGCAATGCAAAAACAGTTGATATTTTGATAATAGCATAACATGTGTTCCATAATTTGATGCTTAAATGGACTCAACCACTGATAAACACAACAAATTTATCGCGTTCCATAATTTGAAGCTTAAACGGACTCAACCACTGATAAAAACAACAAATTTATCATTAACCCCAATAGTTACAGCTGCATGGAACTAAAAAAAATCACAGAGAAGCCATTGAAGTAGACAATCCTCTACCATTGAGTAACTAGCAATGATCCGTATCAATAATGATGATTTGATGTGTGGGCAATTCCTCCATATCCTGTTCGTTCACAAACAAATATTTTCATTGTATGACAATTAAATGTTTTTTTGAAGAGAGAGAGAGACTATTTCACCAATCAAGTCATAAGTGTCGCACATGTTCAGACGATTTTCCAAAAAGTGGTGACGAAACGAAAAGATTGTAGAAATCTTTCCATTTTCCTCAAGAACATGCAACATGCCAACACAAATTAAATTATAAATATTTTGCACAGTAATTTAGACACATTGGAACCCATCGAGTGACATATAATTTTAATTGTAACCTGTTGAATTTCAACTAATCCCAACATGTTCAGAAAAAATAGCAGCTTGGAAGTATCACCCCATAGAATAATCAGAAGATTTAATTACAAACTTATCATTAATACCACTCTGAAAAATCATAACTTTTATCAACAAATACTGTCTTCGAAAATAAATAATTTCAACTCTAGACCACCTGATGGAATATTAGACTTGAAGAATTAAACATTCTCAAATCTAAAGAATATGTCCCTGTCAACATCAAGTGTATCATGAGAGCGTTATATATATAGCATTTCACGCAATAATGTATTTGGATCATTTCCAAACAACGTGGATATAATGCCACATTTTTAGAGTGTTCGACGGGCGTCAGTGTTTGTAGGGTACGGATGGCGTATCTCAAAAAAAAAATACAGTATAAAACCAGAAAATTCATTTTTACAGTGACAAAAATCAAGCGAATGTGATTAAAGAAACACGATTCACCATCAATAAAATAGGATGAGGAAGCAAGATTCGACACAAATTCGTGTATTAATAACATCAAAATAGGATAGAAATGAAAAATTAAAATAACACGAGAAAACCAAAATGTGAAGTGTACTGACTGTAGCTTTCTCGATGTATTTCTTCGTAAGGTATGGGACAAGGAAGATTCATGTAGTCCGCCTTCTCGTCGGCCTTCGAATGGCTCGGCGGAGAAGGCGGCGGTGGCTGGAGGCCGGCCATTTTTCGATGTCCGGGCTCGGAGCTGCTCCAAGCCGCCCCCTAACGACCGTGGCAGACGACAGAGAAAAACCCCAGAAGAGGAGCGCAGCGCGGAACGCTGGAGGGTTTCTTTACGAGCCGCCGTCCCTGCCAGGATGGGCGGATCGGGTTACTCGCAGTCGGGTCATCCGGGTTAAAGGGTGAATCGATATCCCTGGTCAAGAATAGACGGATACGGGCCGAAGTTTATGTACATGAATGGTTAAAAAAAATGCTACATGAAAATAAGAAAAACGGTGAGTGAAGGGATAATTGCTTTAAAAAATATTTTAAATGATTGTAAAATATGATAAAATATTGAAAGGGCTGAAAATAGTGTTTTTTAAACAAAAAGAAAATGCCAAGTAAAAAGAAATTTTGTCAAATTTTATGTTATTAATTAATTATTGATTAAATAAATTCATGCTTATTTTGATTGGTAACATTGAAGATTATTTTTCAGAGTTTTTTTGTTTCCCCTCATGCAACATGACATTCTTAGGTTTCACGTAATTGGATTTTTTGGTGGTTTGGGATTGTAGTGGTGTGGTGTTAGTTTGGGTTTCTCCCCGTGTCCAGCTTTCGCTCTTTGGTGTTGTCGCCTTCAATGGGTTTCTAGGGATAGATTACCACTTGATCTAAGCAACGAAAACAATTAGAAACCCAAAACCAAGAATGGCCATGCATGAATACCAAAATCGCATAAATTGTAAAATGAAGAACTGTTGGCAAAAATCTCATTGACGTATTTTTTTATTGTGTTTCTTGACAAAGTCATTGAAGGGGCTTACAAAGTCATAAAGAAGGAGC
Source organism: Viscum album (assembly GCA_963277665.1). NCBI lineage: Eukaryota > Viridiplantae > Streptophyta > Magnoliopsida > Santalales > Viscaceae > Viscum > Viscum album. The sequence continues at coordinate 98,313,786 of OY728130.1, read as the reverse complement.
TTGATGTTCTGGAAGAAAAACCAAAGACATTCCAATAGTTGACTATGGAAGTGGATGTCAAGGTTGTTATGGAAGTTGTATGTTCTTGAAGTTGAGAACCAAGCAATTGTGAAAAAACCAAAAATTGATTCAGTGGAAGTTCTTAGTGGAAGTTCGGGAGTTAGTCTGGAAGATGGGATGAAGATGGTTGTTGACCCCACTAGGTTACGTACTCCGAGATGGGGGGATGAATCAGAGTATGATAGATAAAATCAATCCACTTATTGGAATTTGTTTCACTATTAAACAACACTTTTATCTCTCATTCTCATGGTGATTTATAACAAAAAATGAAAACACGTACATGACACATCAATTTTACTTGGTTCACTCAAATTGAGCTAGTCGAAGGAGCATACAAAGGCACTGTATCAATGTACCTAAATCCACTGTAGCATACTGATGTTACAAGGTTCATAGCAGACTCATTGTCTCCTTTGATCCACAATCATTCACACTTAAGAACTCATTGTTTTCTCAACTAAAGTCAGCACACTGCCCCTCCACAAGGTCATTTTGCTATTCCAAATCACCTCATATTTGGTCCACACACATGTGAGTGTGCCATAAAACTCCCTTTTCATCCAGGAGATGAATTCCACTTAGTCGTGTAGCGTCTTCTTCGTGGGAAAACCCTTCACAGACTATTTTTCTTCATTCACAAACTTTCTTCATGAAGCATTGTACATCGTGCGACGTTGTTATGCAAACTAGTCTTATGTTGTGCGAACTCTCTGTGCTTTGCGGACAAGTTACTTTTTGAATTTCCTATGTTCTTTACGAACAACCCTTCCTTCATGAACTCCAATGCTTTGCGGTCGGACTCCCTTCGTGGTCCCTACTCCGCAAACTCCTTTCAAACTTAGTTGAATTTTTTTTGGCGATAATTTTCTCTCTATATTTTTTTCGATCTCTAAATGAAGTGATTAGGGGTCTTTATATAGGCAAGGGAACCTGAAAACCCCGTTAATCACAAATTATTATTCATCCCTTCATGCAAAAGCCTATCACATACTCTCCTATGCGGATCGCATAGCGCCAAAACCCTTCATGAGACCCCTTGAAACTCCGCATTTCACAAACAACAATCACCATTGTGAAAAACCACCACAGTCACGTACTCGCTATGTGGTTCCCATAGCCCATCTCCTATGCAAATTGCCTTTGTGATGAGACTCAAATCACCTTCAACCACTCACAAATGAAAAGCTCCACCACAAACTTGCTTTGTGGTCTCACAAAAATTGCTAGGTGCCATTACCAAAAAACTTCTCCCATTAAATTCCTATACGGTTCACAAACTCCCCTTTTGCAGTCATTGTGTACTTACTATGCGGTTTGTGAATGACCACATACCTCCTTTGCGGCTTCACATAAATGTTATGTGGTCCATGAACTTTCTACGTGAGAATCCTCCATTTTTCACAAACTAACTCCGATACTTCACGCCCAAAAATTCAGCAAACACCGGGAAAACTCGCCATCTTCAAAAATATTGTTTTGGAAAAAAACATTCTGAAACTTTGTCAACCGGTATTGTTAACAAAAATAATGAGAGGGTTTTTTTTCAAACAATCTTACCATTTAGGTCTGTTGACTATACTTCAAAACTCCTTAGAAACTTCTGTTGATAAAAACGCACACACCTTCTACTTTAACAACCACTTGCTCTCAACAACTCAAGATAACGATCAAATATTTACTCAACACGTACTCTAAGTTCACATGAGTCAAGCTCGACATGAGAAACAATAATAGCTTGAAAATTTTATAAATGGACCACTTTGTTCTTAATACCACTCGTTGAGTCATTATCAATGCCACTTCCTTAACCTTTCTAGGTAAACTACTTTTACCATGAACCCATAGGTCACTCTGTCATGATATCTCTTTGTTGATAGGACATCTTCAACATCATTAAATTTTAAACCCCCATTATTTCTTTTACTCTCCTTGAGTAATCATGGAACAACTATCCCCCTGTCAGCAACGTTTCCAGATTCATCAACAAAATTTCCTCCCTTTGTCAACGTGTCCAAAGGTCACTTCTTTGCGGTCTACAATAAAGAAAAGAATACAGACTAACACATAAGGAAATTCACAACATGCCTCAAGAAGTGGTGGTCCCACATCCACATTGTTCAAGTGTGGAGAGTCAACTGGACTCCAATAGCTAGTTGATGCCTTTTAAAATCTTCCTTGGGTAAGGACTTTATTAAAATATATGCGAACTATGGTTCTCTATGCACATACTCCAACTTCACCAACTCATGTCTGACATTCTCCTTGATAAAATGATACTTGATGTTAATGTGATTTTTCATCGAGTGATGGACTAGATTTTTTCTAAGATTTATAACACTTGAATTATCATAATTGATTCTGATCAGATAATTCACCTCAACTCCCATGTCTTCAAACTACTGTTTTATCCATAATAATTGTGTGTAGACTTAAGTATCCACAATACATTAAGCCTTGACAGTGCTTAATGAAATGCAGTATTTTTTTTTCTCGGCCAATAAATACACAACCAACCAAGATAAAATGGATTGTCTGATGTTAACTTTATATCATCTACTAAATCAACTCAATTTGCATTTGTATATCCCAATAACTCTTATTGATATGATTATTTGTATATTAAACCAAAATCCATCATTCCCTTGATACACTACAATATTCTATTCACTACAAGCAAGTGACTTTCTTTAGGATTACTTCGATATTATGTCACCGTACATGTAGCAAAAAAAATATCGGGACATGTTGCTATTAAATACAATAAGCTTCCAATGATATGCTCATATTATATGACATTGACTATGTTTCTATCATCATCCCTTAACAACTTCATTCGGGTATAAATCGAAGCTGTCATCTCTTGGAAATCCTTCATTCAAAATCTCTTCAAAACCTCATTGACATATTTATATTGATAAATAAATGTACATGTCCTTCCTTGTATAACCTGGAAACCAAGGAAAAATGTTATTTATTAAATCATTGACATTTAAAACTTTCACTTCATGAATTCTGTAAATTTTTTACATTGTGATTCATCTATGCCACCAAAGATTATGTCATCCATATGCACTAGCACTATCATTTTTTGATTACCCTCATTGTTGATATAAATATTGTAATCAAATCCACCATGATGAAAACTAATCTTCTTCAGGAACTGATCAAGTCATGAATACTATGGTCTTTATGTATGCTTCAACCCATATAAAGACTTCTTCAGTCGATAAACTTTGTTCTCATATTCATGGATATGAAATCCATCTGGTTGTCCAATGTACACCTCTTCTTCCAAAACTCCATTTAGAAACATTGACTTGACATATATCTGGAAAACTTTAAAGTTCCTTCCAATTTTTATAGCTAGGAATAATAAAATTGTTTCTTACCTTACAACAGGTGCAAATATTTCATCAACATTGATACCCTCGATCTGAGAGTATCCCTTGCACACAAGTTGTGCTTTGTTTCAAATCGTCATGTCATCTTCATTTAGCTTATTATGGAAGACCCATTTAGTCTCGACGATGTTATTGTTTTTTTCCTCAAAACAATCTATCACATTTGATTCTTTTTTATTTGATCAAGATCTCCATTCAACACCTGAACTAAATTCTCATCTCCAACTAAAATATTTTTGGCACTACCTATGATAAGAGAGATGTTTTCTATAGAGAATTCATTCTTCTCATCTGCACCAATGCTATATAATCACCAATGATATTTTTCCCATCAATTTGAGCTCAAAACTTCATATTTTGTACATATATAGGTTTAAATCCATCTTTCTCATCGTCCTTCTCTTCTTCTGAAATAATGTTTTCCACTTGTACTCCCTATGAGTTGTTTTCCTCCTCATCACTCTTGTCTAAAAGAGATTCATGGTTTTGCTAAATATTTTTCTCGTTCTCCACCATAGTGACATCATTGCTTTCAACAAACTTTCATAGCTTCTTATTAAAACATTTATATGTTTTTCTTTTTCCTGAGTAGCTAGGGAATATACCTTCATCTTCATGTGATTAAAACTTCTTATATTTCTCCTTATTGAGAATAAAAAACTTACTTCTGAATATTCAAAATCACTTCAATGTTGGATTATTTCCACACCATAGTTCATATAAAGAATTTTATTCTTCCAGACATAATAGAACTCTATTAGAAATATAGGCTGATGTCAATATTGCTTCCTTCTAAAACCTCACTAGTATTTCCTTTTCAATAAGCATTACTTTTTTCACGTTATTTATGATCTAGTTTCTTCTATAAAACACACCATTTTTTAGGAGTTTTCACTACTGAAACTTGGTGCCTTATCTCATGATTCTCGAGATAATCTTACACCTAGTTGTTAGTAAAATCCATGTTGTTATTAGTTTGGAATTTCTGAATTTTCTATCCAAATATATTTTAAACTTTTCTCTGATATTGTGTTATGAAAATGAATACCTCGAACTTGTGGGTGATGATCATAATCCAATACATCCTGCTATAATCATCAATGAAAAGAATATAATTTCTCTTCCCATTAATAGATCTTAGTGATGTAAGTTCACACACATTAATACACACTAGTTCAAGCATTATTGTTAACCTTTTCTCTTTCACCTTGTATGTATTTTGAGTGATATTTCCTTTTTAGAAAACATCACACATGTGAGTACAATCACATGGTAGATTATGGAGATCTCAAGCACCATCACATTTAACCAGATCTTTCAAGGATGGTTGTATCAAATGGATAATTCATTTATGTCACAACATGTTTTCTTCTTACTTGGATATATAACATGTATCTTCTTATCTACTGATAAGGTAGAGATTCCCCTTCATGCGCTTCCCTTACATAACTGCCACACTATCTTTTCCCTTCATGATATAAGTTTTCTCTGTAAACTTTATTTCATGCCCTAAGTTACACAGCTGAATAACACTTAGTAAGTTGTGACTGAGACATTCAACAACCAATACATCTACTATTATCATATCTTTGTTCCCAAATTTGTCTTTCTCAGAGCCAATAACATCCAAGCCTTCATCATTTCCAAACCCAAAGCCACCTTCCTTGTTGCTCTTAATGTTTATGATAAGATATTTATTTCTCATTATGTGAGAAGTTCATACATTGTCAAGTATCAAAACACCAATGCGATCTAATTCTTGAAGGGAAATCTCCACAACCACTGTATGCTCAAATTTTTTCTTCTTAATCCATATTTTTGGTTTCACACCTGATGTTGATATACATGCTTAATAATCTTCAAAGTATGATGATCCAATTCTATCTTGAAAAACTCTAAATTGATTTTGTGTTTTTAGCTTGTTTGATGATACCTTGAGCTACTACATACAACCACTTTGGGTATGCTTATACACATTCCTATATATTTCTGATGAGAAATATCTTTCCATGTTTCCAAAAATTTCACACAAAAAATTGTAACCATCAAAATCATGCATGGAATATTAAATTATATATGGCTGCTTATGTTGCTCTTATGTCCTTAGGTACCTCTTTACTATGGAACAAAAATAGAACCCAATTCAAGGTGCACTCTTGTGTGACATTATTGTAGGCTCAGTTATCTCTTGGGTTCTCTAAATATTTTGAGTTGTACCAAAATCAACCTTCAACTTAGAAGTGAGTGCTTGTGATCTTACTTTAATAATCACTTATTTATATTTACAATCAAACCCCATACTATCCTTGTCATTAAAACATTTATTTTTATTTTTTCTAATAGTCCTTTACATGTTCTTCTGGACCGCTATGCTCTAATTTCACTTTTTCTATCGTTTGTGCGATCTTCTCTTCCAATGTCATACCAGAAGTCAAAAGTATTTCTTGATTTTCAAATTTTCATCACAGAGTGACAACTTAATCCTCTAAATATTCGACAATTTTGACCTGATCTTTCACTGTCTTAGTCAAACCATTAATAATCCTAGTTTGTTCTTCAATTTTGGGTTTTTATTCAAAAACCTTCTCCGTATTTTTAGGCTTTACAGATTTAAGCTTCTCATTTTCCACCTTCGACTAGGACTTCTCTTCTTCTTGCTACTGAATATAGAGTTTTGAATCATGAACCAATACACTAGATTTATTCATTTTTTCTCTCTAAACTTCTATTTATTCTATAGTATCCTTAAGCTCAACTTGGAGATCAACTCTTTCTTCCACTTCTTCTTCGCCAGTGTCTCTCTCTTCTCTGGTATGGGAATTCCCCACAACAACCACCATATCATTTTCTCTATGATCTTTATAGTCTTAAATTTATTCTTCCTCACTTATTTATAAATATTTATCTTCTTATGAATGTAGGTTCTTCTTCTTTAATAAGTGTAACACCTTATATTCAATTATAGTAAGCTTTGTTTTTCTAGATAAACAATAATATAATGCACATAAATTTATTCAAGAATATGATTAAAACCTAAATTATTAATTTTTATAATTTTAATTTTATGAAAATAATTTCATTTTGAAATTATATATGTTAAAATTAGTTTAGGGTTAATTTTTAAGACTTTTCAAAAATATTTGATTTTTGGGCGAATAGTGAAAAATATCAATTTTATAAAAAACTATCACTTTTATGGCATTATAATGATGTAAGAATAACTTAAAAGACCATGAAATTTTTTTATAGAACAAATATATATTTAATAATTAATATAATTCATATAAAAATATAATGTTTAACTTAAAAATTTATGTTTAAAATTTTAAAAATCTAAGCAATGTTTTTGTCCAAATAAAAATAGTTTTCATTATTTTCTCTTAATAAAGTATTTATATGGATACATTAGGTTTTGGTTTTGTTTTAAATAAAAATAAGTATATTTTTATTTAAAATAATCCTAATAATTACTTCTTTATCAAAATTATACTTTATTTTTCTTTAAAATCATTTTTATTCTTAAAATAATCATTTTTCTAAAAACAATTTTCGTTGCGTTTTGCAAACTTATATTAAAATTAATTTCTGCCACTTATGAAAATTGAATATTTTTTAATGGATTAAATTTTTGTAATCATAATAATTAATTTTAGGAAATAAGGTCAACTTCATTATTTTTCATAATGAATAGTAAAAATAGTAAAAATTTGTTATCACTATCAAGGTTAAAATGAGTTTATAAGGGGCTTAAACAAAGATATAAGGGTATAAATGACACTTAAATTTGCATAAAAATCATTATTTGGTTGTTTCTAATACTTAAACTTATTGTGTTCAAATATTTTTCAATTTGGATCCACTTTCACAAGAAAAATACTTTATATTATTAAAATATTTTAAGTAATTTCAAGTGTGTCCTTTCTGTCACTTATAAAATGGAACCACTTATCCTATCTTCTTCACACATCTTGAAAAACTTATCTAGGAAAATACCTGAAAAAATACCTTCCCAAAATTACTCCACAATACCTAGTGTCTCTGGTCTTATGAAAGGACCAACCTAGAAGGATTGAGGTGTAATCCAAAGGTGGTTTTCTAAAGAAGAGGTATAAATTTTAATCGAGTGTTTTCATTTTATTTCCTCTTATAACTCGTTAAAAAATATTATATAACCATGATTATATAATATCATAAATATATTAAATATATAGAAATATTATTATGTTGGTGTCACAAGCCATATTCATCTCCTTTCCATCCTATGAAAAATGAAAACATCGCTCATGTTTATGTACGACTTACCATTTCCACATAGCAACATAATTTGTTTTTCATCACCAATTTAATTGGATGGTTATAAATATGGAAGAAATTATTATATATTATATTTATGACACAATTATTATTCTATAAACATAATCCATCATTTACCTTCTTACCCTTCCACTCGTTAAAAAATGACAATGTTGCTTGTGCAAACGTGTGGACTACCACCTCCGCAAAGTGATGTGATTCATTTTTCATGTATTCATTTAAATGATGATTATAAATATGTATATAATGAATATATATGATATTTATATCATTATTAACATTTTTTAGATAATGGATCCATGATAAAGATGCAAGTACTGAAACTACCAAATCAAAAATTACATGAAAAGTGAAACAATAAACACTCAAAAATGATGATTTTAATAAAGAATTATTAATAAAAAGGCATTGAAATGTTATAATTGGATCATATATGATATTATAATTATGTATATGGTTCTGGTATAGAAGTTTAATAAATTTAAATTTATTATATAGGAGGCTAAAATCACTTACAAAGTAAGTCAGACATGAGGTAAGGGTTTATTTCACAATCTCATTCTTATTCATAATTGTTTATGTTTAAGTTTTAATTGAGGTAATTATATGATATTTTTATCTTCAACCCCATATATTTTATTCTATTATTATTATATCTAGATAATACATGTTTTCATTTCATTTTCATCTTTTTAAGTACTCAAGAGACCAAAAGAATGTTTTTATGGAAAACTTGATTTTTTTCTATTCAGCTGAGATTATTTTTCTTCCATATAAATATTTTATTTAGAATGTTTTTACTATTATAAAATGATTTATTAAAGAAATTTTTACCCATTTTTTCACATTCTATAAAAAATTAAATGAAATATTCTTATTATTTTCCGAATGAGGTACTTTTTACCAAAGGTGTAAACACAATTTTTATTTTCACATACACCCCAAAAATGAATTTTCTCACCATCATGACCACTTTTTTCTTTAAAGATTACTTTAAAAGTTTTCATGTTTATTTCCCAAGAATTTTTTTTCCTAATATTTTTTAATTTTTTACATTTTAAATAACTGATTTCAAAATAAAAAGGGTATTTTCCTCAAGAAAATTTTCAAGGATCTTTTAAAAGTATTTTTATTTATGTTTATAGTGACCCAACTTGTTTTTATATTACTATTACATAATTTTTAAGATAAAAAACATAATAGTAATACATTTAAGTATTGAAAGGTTTAATATCTTGGGAAAATTAGGCTCATACATCACTTGTATATAATAAAACTTAAACATTATTTAAATTATTCTTCTTTATCCCCCTAAAATATCTCACATTATCCTTAGTACAAGTAATCACCTGAGGATATACATCAAATAAAGGGTTAATCTAAAATAGAAAATATGGGAGAGATAATATAGAAGGAATAAGAGACATGAATCAATAGTACATGGGTGAGTATAATCATCATAATCATGTCATAAGCATAACATCATTGTCATATTCATAAGGGAAGAATTTAAAAAAGTCATGGAATATGGCTTAAGCATAATAATGAAACATCATAACATAATGGTCAAATACCACACATAGTTTGGAACAAAGCTAACACCATGTTCACACATAACATATGTGCATAAATCTTAACATCATAATTGTGAACAAATCCAACATCATGTTCATGCATAATAAAAAAAATCTCATGAGATATATAACATTACCCAATGAAATAGAGGGATATATAATTTCAGTCCCACCTATCACATCTTAAAATGCTCATAATCATACATGTCACACAGAACATAAAATAATCATAGTCATGAAATAAACCCATGGAAAGGAATGAGTTTCATAAAGGATTTAACATATCATGCTTCATGGAATAACATTTGGGGTTCCCAAATGAATAATAGAGATCATAATTTACCATAAAATATCATTGTTCCTTGAAGAAGAAACAACTTAATAGGAGTCAAATATGTGTTTTGTAAAAATAAGGCCTTTTTAATAAATACGTGTATTTGGATTATAAATCATCTTGGCAAGGTAGAAACATATACATCCCAAGAAAGAGAAGGGAAAGAATATTTAAATTACATTATAAGGATATTAGAGGAATATACATACTGAAAATTATATGAAAGAGGTCATAACCCAATAGAAAGGGAGTTGGGTTCGAGAATCCCCTTACCTTAAATCCTATTTTATTTCTTCACTTTTCCACCTCCTGAATAATAAGCTTAGATTTTTTTAAAACATAGATCCAAAAGTGAATGATGGTAATTTTTTTTCACTCTTGATCAATTATAACTATTTTATTATATTACTTAATTCCCTTTGTTAAAGGTCAAATGTTTTGATATCATATTTTTCTTAAAATATCCCGCCTTGCTTCGATTTAACGATCTTTATTTATTTATACTTATACATTGTTAATATTAACTCTAGAATCTTATAAATACATATATTTTTTACATTTATATATTATAAATATTTTATTATAATCACATGTAATAGTTGTGATAAGCAGAGAGTTGGCAATGTCCTCATGGATAGTTAATCGACCGTTTATGGGACATTGTCAAAAGAGGAGGAAGGGAAGTGTAAAATATAAATATATCATAAATATAATCATTACAATAGGTTAATATAATTAATATAATGTTAATATACTACTCAATTAATTTTAAAATATTTGTGTTTTAATTGAATAAATATAAATATGAAGAGGAGAGAAAAAAGAGAAGAGAAGTTGATAAAAAACTTACCTTATTCTTAGTGTTGCTTCTTTTCAACGACACTAAAATCCTTTGATGATTAGATTTGGTTTACTCAAGAACACCCCTAAGTATTTTAAGGGGATTGAGAGAGGAGATTTAGGTAGATATTTGGTAAGTGAGGGAGGATTGGTTTTCCAAGGGGAGATAGATGGGGTATTTATACTAGGGGAGAGGGGTATTTTTGAGTTATAATATTGAATAAAATATTATATCCAAGGTAAACCTTTTAATAATAATATTTTTGAAATTATGAAATAAATTTGAATTAAATAACATGATTTTAAGACTTTAAAACACTTTATAATTCTAATTTATTGGTTTAATTAAAGGGAAAGGTGAAAAAATGACAAAATATTATTTTAATGGAATACTTTTGACTTAGACTTTGGAGAATACTTTTTAGGTTTGGAAAGCATGTTTATTAAATTTAAATGACTCTTTTATCAAATTAAATATGTTTTTGGTTGATTCAAAATTTATATAATTGATTATATCATTATTACAATTTATTAAAATAATTTTCTAATATAGGAAATTTTAATTTTTAATATATTTTTTTGATTTTTATAAAGTACATTAAAATGCAGTTTATTAAAAAAGCATGTATAATTTATTTTATTTTTTAAATATTGATATTTATTTTATGGTATTATATTATTTATATTTTTATAAATTACTCATGATAAATATTTTTCATATTACATTTTATTATTTTGAGGTCAAATTACTATTCCAACAACCATGTTACTATTACCAACAATTAGATTAATATCCCCAATGGTCATGTTCATGTTCCTAATAGTCACATTACTATTCCAATGGTCATATTACCTCATATAAATACCACTTTATTTATTCATTCAATATTCACTACAATTCCTCCCGAGGTTTTATATTTTCCTTTTTTGAGATGTCGATTGGTTTACTAATATTTTTCTTATTTTTCATAGTGTTATTCATAGGGAAAATGATTCTAACAGATCGGAATGATCCATGTTTTCTCATTCTAATTTTTTATTTAATATTTTTTCCATTTTAATGTTTAGAAATTTCATAGGTTTAGTTGTTTACTAATGTAATGATCTCTATAAATGAAATAAAGTGTTATTGGTTTCTTTATGTGTTGTATGTGTATAGTGATATACTATATAATGTAACAAATATTCATTAAGGAAGAAAATATTACTTATAAAGTTTAATTCATTACATTCTTCCCCCTTTATAAATTTCATCCCTAAAATTCCAACTCATATTCTCATTTGAGAATGGATAAGGGTACTTTTGTTTTATTGTTTCCTCTGGTTCCCATGTCGCCTCTTTATATTTATGGTTCTACCACAAAAATTTTACAAGGTGATTTGTCTTGTTTCATAGAACTTTGTCTCTATGGTACAAATATAAATTTTTTTCTCCTTATAATAGAGTTCATGATTCAGTTGTACCACCTCTAGATTCAGTACATGTGATAGATCAGATTTGTACATTCTCAAGAGAGATACATGGAACACATCATGAACTTGAGACATGTTTGGTGCAAGTGCTAGCCAGAAGGACACTGCTGCTATGTGATCAAGTATTTCAAAGGGTATAATGTACCTAATGATAATATTTCCATTCTTTCCAAACCAAATGACTCTCTTCCATGGTGATATTCAAAATAAAACTTTGTCTATAACTTCAAACTCTAGGTCCCTTCAACGGTTGTCAGTATAAATATTCTTCTAAATCTGAGAAACTTTTATATATTGTTAGATGAATTGAAAATTCTCTATCATCTCTTGCACAAGATAGATTCCAAGTAACTTTTATTCACCAACTTTATCCCAACATTTAGGAGTTCTACATCACTTACCATATAGAGCTTTATATGGAGTCATTCAAATACTCAATTGGAAGCTATTGTTATATGAGAACTCAACCAATAGAAGATGTTGGTCCCATAAACCTTTAAATCTGAATGAGTAGTATCTCAACATTTCCTTGAGTGTATAAATGGTCCTTTAAGATTGGCCATCATTATGGGGGTGACATACCATACTAAAATTCAATTTAGTATTTAGATCATGTTGAAGACTTCTTGAGAAATTAGAATTGAACCATGGATCACAATCAAAGATGATCGAAAGTGGCACCCCATGCAACCTCAACACTTTCTTTATGTATATCTTAGAAAATTGTCCATGTGATAAATCTTCCTGAATAATGATGAAGTGGGCGGTCTTGGTGAGTCGATCCACTATAATCCATATCACATTTCTTCATTTAAATATCTTTGAGAGGCCATTGACAAATTACATGGTGATATTCCCCCATTTCAATGTGGGTATGGGCAATGGTTGCATCACCCCCTTGGACTTCTATTTCTATAATTTAACATAATGAAATACTGAGCACTTTGAGGTGTACTCAATGATCTCCTTCTTTATGTTGTCCCACTAGAAGTGCTCTTGAAGATCATATTACATCTTGGTACTTCCAGGATGGATAGATAAAGATGATTTATGTAAATTATCCAATAGATCTTTCATTATCTCAATTTATGAAGGCACACAAAGTCTAGTTCCAAACTGAATTACACCATATTCATTAATATGAAATTCATGAAGCTTCCCTTCTTTTACTACTTCCACCTTCTTTTAAAGCTCCAGATCACCCCTTTATGCCTCTTTGATATTCTCTTGGATAGATGGTTGGGAAATCATTTGTGAAAATTAGGATGTATTCCTTACTATTATGATTTCTAGATCTATCTTTTTCATATCCTTTAAGATAAGATATTTCTCAATCCACATCATTGATAGAGTAGTAGGTTATTTTCTTCTTAGAACATCTACTACCTTGTTCACCATTCCAGGATGGTAGTGAATAGAGCAATCACAGTCCTTGATCAGCTCTAACCATCTTCACTGATGCATGTTGAGATATTTCTATGTGAATATATACTTTAGAATCTTGTGATATGTATATATATTACACTTCTCACCATAGAGGTAGTTTTTCCATATATTCAAGGTGAAGATCCCAACTGCTAACTCCAGATCATGCATTGGGTAGTTTCTCTCACAGGTCTTCAACCATTGTGAGGAATAGGCTATCACTTTATCATTTTTCATGAGTACATAACCCAAGCCATTTTTTGATGCATCACTATGTATCATAAAACCTTATCAACTTGATAGTAGTGTGAGTATAGTCACAATGATTAGCCTCTTATTGATCTCTTTAAATCTTTCCTCACATTCTTTTATTCGTACATTCTTTACCCCTTTCCATGTTAACTTAGTTAGCGGGCCATACAATCATGATAAATTTCTCACAAATTATCGACAATACCCAACTAATCTAAGGAAACTACATATTTTTGTGTCACTTGAGGGTCTGGTTCATTCCTTAATTGCATTTATCTTTGAAGGGTCTATATAAATTTCCTCACTTGTGATCATGTTCTCCAATAACGTGACTTGCTGCATCCAAAAGTCACACTTTATGAACTTAGCATAAATTTTATCCTTTCTTAATGTCTCCAACACAATTCTTAGATACTCTTTATATTCCTCCATTCTGTTGGAGTAAGTGAGAATATCATCAATAAATACAATAATTTTTTTCAAGGTAATCTCTAAAAATTCTATTCATAAAATCCATAAATATTATAACGACCCATACTTTACATACATTGTTAATACTTCAAAATTGAAGCACACTTTTACAACATATGACAAAACCACAAAGGACCGTATAGGTATAGTGTCTTTAGAAACTGGGAAACATAAACAACTGGTTCATAAATCTTCTATAGTGTCTCCCATTTATTTCATCATATCTAGGGTCCCTTTTAGCATATTCTACTTAATATCCATCTTCCTGACCTAGGGAAAAGAAAACATACAAAAAAAGGGTGAGCTTAAATTCTCAGCAAGGGCAAATAAAGGAAATAAAAAATCATATCATATCTTTTTGAAAATCATAACCTGCAAAAGAGATCATAATATCTTAACATGGAATAAATCATAGAAGTGAAAATGAGATCCCCATAATCATAACATAAAACTTGAAACTTTGTGGCATGCACACATAATCATGGAAAATCATTTCTTGTTAGTCATGACTCATTGCCAAGACTATCTTAGCGGACAAAGTCTATTTCTGAACCGAGTTCACTCCTCGTTTCAGTCCTGTATCACTGAACTGAAATAACCTTCCGTTCCAGCCATGTCTATATCATGAAATATAAATCTTTACCCAATGCATTTGAGGGAGATATAGGTCCCACTCATCTTATAATGAATCCTTTCTTATGTGTGCCACATAATCATAAATCATACATCATCGCATAACACATGTAACAAAAATGGGATTCTTGAAACATCATGACATCATAAAACAAATCATATAAGGTAAATGACTTCATCAAATCAATGTAATAATAGGGATAAAAACAGAACCCTATATTATCTTAGATGGAAAATAATTTTGATAAAACATTTGAACTCCATTCTTGAGGAAAATATCCTCTCTACTTCAAAAAAAACACTTTTCTTTTCTTAACATGTCATACAATTATAAACTGAAAGAAGTTTATTAAAAATAAACTTGAAAACTTGTAAAGGAAGCTTCTTGGAAATAAAGTTTTAAAAATCCATTCATGCCGTATAAGTTAAAAAAAACATTCTTCGTACTTTTGTCGGAAAAGTCAAAAAGTACCTCGTACGAAAAATGACAAAAGATTCCTTTCATACATATTACTAAAAACTCACCGAAGGGTAAAAATGGATTTAAACAATTGTATGTGGATGGAAATAATATTACATATTGATGAAACATGGATGTGGATGATAAAATACACCCCAGTAAATACTTACGAATAAACAATCTCGGATAAAAATGAGATTGTGATATTTCCCTTACCTTAGGTCCGATTTGCTTTGTACGTGTCCGAAGCTCCTGTATAATGGTTTAAATAATGTTATTGACTTATTCCAGAATCATACATATTGATATGATATCATATATGGTCATATTCTTGGCTTCTTGTTAGTAATATTTCATTGTTACTTGTTACTCGGGTCTTTATTGCCTTTTGTTCTTATGCGTGTTTTGCCGAATAAATTCTTATTCTTCTTTTAAGGTTATAGATACCTTATATACAGAATGGTATTAGTGTAACATATATTATATTTATTCATTCAATTCATTTATATAATTACTATGTAATGATGATCATGTAGAACGAGTCGCATCACATCGTGGAGACGGTATTCCGTACGTACGCACGAGTGATGATATCGTTCCTATGATCGTGGAATTGTATTGGAGTATATATATATTATTTCAGTATCAATATCACTCTATAATAATCATATATAGTTACTCCTTACACCATTATACCCATCCAATTAAGGTGGTGGCGGAAAATAGATTACACCACGGCGTGGAGACGGTATTCCGTACGTACGCACGCGCGATGATTTCCTTTTTCCGTAGGATGGATAGAAGGTTAACTACAGTTGTTTCATATTTATAATAACATATCAGTATATAAGAAATACTGATGTTATTACTTTATCATGAAACAACTAAAGAAGAAGAAGTTGAAGAAGAAAGAAATTGAAAAGATCGGTAATGAATATTACCTCTTCTTTGGAACGCCTCTTTGAATCCTACACTTAGGGAACTAAGATTGGTCTTTGAAGAAGACCAGGACCTCTAGGATTATTCTAGGGAAGTGGAGAAGAGATTTTGTCAGGGGTTGGCCGATCTTGAGTGCTCAAATTGGTGGGAGGAGGAGGGGGAGGAGGTGCCCTTTTATAAGGGAGGAGAGGGGCACCTTAGGAATATCTCAAAATATTATTTTATATTAAAGTCAAAATCGGTTTATAATGGTTCCAAAGGGTCTTATTTCGAAGCTAAAGTGGGTATGGGTCTAAATACTATCAACCAATAGGATTTAGACAAGTTTAGGGTATTATTTTAACCTTATCAATTAGATTTAACTCTAAGTTAAATAATTTAACTTTTACCGTGACTTTTTGTTTTCTTACACTATATGGTTAATACACTTACTATAACATGCCAAACGAACCCCAAGTTGTTTATTATTAATATATATATCCTTATCTAAGTCATTTGTCCGAATATTAGATTTTTAGGAATAAAATAACAATTAATAATATAATATTTGATTTAAAAACTATTTTGTGTCAATTTTGACACTATTTGATATATGATTTTTGTGAAAGTCATAACAGAATTATATGTTCGAACCAAGTTGATTAAATCAACACTAATATATCATAGTAACCTAGAAAATTAGTGGAATTTATAAAAAGTCTCAAATTACATTTATTTGAGCATTTATAACATCAATTATGTTAACATTTCCTTAAAAGGGTAATTACTGCATCATCGTTGTGTCATAAATAAATTAATTTATTTAAAGTATAAAAATTATAAATAAAATATAATTATGTAGTAAATCTTTTTAGATTTCTAATGAATATTTATAGTCCAATTTATCTTATGTATAACCCCATATTAAAAATGTTTTAGTTATTAAACTTTGATTTTAACTATTTTAACTATTCATTAAATAAAATAATATTAAATGTCATAATCTAATCCAAGTGGACCTAAATGGTCATATTATATTCATAAGGTTGTTTTTGGTCGAATTACACTTATCCAATAGAATTAGGACATGTGTTAGGGTAATAGTAATATCATATTTACCCTTAGTTACCCTATTTACTATTAACCGTGGTAAAAAAAAGTAAAAAGTTACTATTCACCAAAAATTATTTTCATCTCATTGAACCAAATTTTAGTCCTTGATATTAACCGTGTCTGTCGGATTTTAGAAATTCCATTCACAGAAGCGGTAAAATTAAGTTTTATGCAAAATTCAGTTTTTAACCTACCACTTAGTGGTTTCACTATTCATCAAAAATTGAAAGTTTTCAGAAAAATACCAAAATTTCACCCTAGGCTAATTTCGGTATTCCGAATCCAAAAATGAATTCCATTTTGAAAAATAAAATTCACAAAATTTCCAAAAAGTGGTTATTACTATTCATAACGGCTAGTTTTAATAATATTTTAATAGCATATCGTTGTTTAGTGAAACTCGGTATTGCGTACGACGCAAGCTATCGAGGAAGGTCGCGATTTCGTGTAAAACAAGCCAAGCAAGTGTTGTGTAGAAAATATTCCTTTGGTGATTTATATAACATAAAAGTCTCGGGTGTTACAAATATTGTAGGGTAATTAATAATTCCTAAGGGAATCACTTTGAACTCATAGTGTTCATACCTTAAATAGAAGGATATATTCTGAATATTTTCTTTCTTTAACTTTAGTTAAAGATATATAGAATGAATATACACCTTTTTGAAATATTGAGAACCTTGAGTTGATCGAGCATGTCATCAATACTTGGCAGAAGATACTTGTTCTTTATGACGATCTTATTGACCTCCAAATAATCGATACACAACCGCATAGACCCATCCATTTTCTTGAAAAAGAGCACCAGTGCACCCCAAAGTGGCACTCTAGGTCATATGAAACCTTTTTCTAAATTCTATTGTTATTTCTTCTTTAACTTCTCTAGTTCAATCGGGGCCATCCTATATGGTCATTTAGAGATAGGAGTGGCTCAAGGTTTAAGCTCTATTGAGAACTATAACATCCTAGATTAAAGGTATGCCCTTTTTTATGTTTGAGAGTGTGTTCTTTGGGTTTAGAGGGCATCAAGAACCGTTTTGGGAGTTTTTCAGTAGAACCTAGGTTGTTTGTAGCCTGTAGGAAACATTTATAGCATACATGTGTAGTTTACAGTGTAAATGGGTAATGGGTCACAATACATGACAACAGTTTGTGGTATAAGACTATTTAAGCCTTAAACCCTGTTTTACATCACAAATATGTCAGTCGATATTTTTTTAACCTGAGGCAATGTGTTTTTCAGTGTACATGTTTCATGGGGATTTTACACCATAAATCCATGGTTTACGACATAAACCCTTTGTGCCTAGTGGGTTTTATGCACTATAAGACAGAATCCCAATTCATTCCCTCCCGTTCTTACCTACCTCAAACCCTAGGCTCTTACAAGAAATTTTGGGTGTATCCACTCCTTCTAGACCACTTCGTTCGATTTTTGATCTCTGTGGTGATTGCACTATGTATCTTTTATTAAGCGACCATTTTGCTTCTTCATTTCCATTGGTCACAACAATGGTGTTGTGTTATGTTTTTTAATTTTTTTGACCTTGTTGTGATGTTTGTTTGATCCTTTCAAGATCCGTCGTGGGATCTTATTCAAGAGTCCAAATATCACATTGTTTATGGTGTGGTAGGTGTATTCCTTGAGGTATGAATTGATCTAACCTTCTCTCCATCCATTTCATTTATGAAATTCGATTCTAAGAAGTGGGAATCGATTCTAGGACTTGTATTGTTATGTTTTCTTTCCTTCAAATGTTAGTGGATCCCATTATGGGTAGTATTAAACCTGAGTTGAGGTAGGTGGTTCTATATCTATCCTTTTTTTACTAAACCATGATCGATCCTATTTTATAACTTGATTTATAAATAAATTAGCATGATCAATTTGTTTGCATAAATGGATTTGCTATAAAATACGGGCTTTCCCTTGGTTTTGGGTAAAGGAAAATGGTGTTTTCAAAGAATTTTGAAATGGTTAATGAAGATGATTTTCAAATAAGGTTTTATAAAATAAAATGGTTGTTTGAAATTAATTGTGAAAATAACTTTTTAAATGATTTGAGAAATGCAGCACATGAGAAGCCTTGGGTACTTGAGTGAGAGGTGTAACTTAGGACCATCATCTATTTCACTGTTGAGAGGTTCACTCATGGGGTATTATTATGCTCTATAGTACTATTGTTCTAGGTACTTTTTAAAATTATTGAGGGGGGGGGGGGGGGGGTTCACTCATGGTGTGTTCTTATACTCCTTAGTCCTATGTTCTAAGGACTTGCACTAGTTGTCGATTGTGGTATGAGTAGTCTAAAAACCTGGCATGTTGTGATCCTTGGCATATTTACCATTATGCTTTATCTTTGTATTATTCTGAATTTGATATACCTACTTTGAATTTGATAAATTTTTATGGAAATTATACTTTGAAACTATTTTACATGGATTTTTTTAGAACTTTGGAAAAAGGGGAAATATTTAACATGCTTTTGATATAAAATACTTTATCATTTATCATGTCGTGTTTTCTTTAAAATAAGAATATTGAGATTGTTTTTTATAGATACTTTATATGGAACACTTGAGTGAGATCCTACTAATTATATTTATCTCACACCCTACACACCCCTTCTATGATGTGTAGACCTAGTTATGTCTTTTGATGCAGGAAAAGACAAGGCACCACAGTGAGGCGGTGAGGTTTATGTTAGTTGGGTATGGGTAGCTTGTGATGAGATGGTGGGATATTACCCACAGTATCACATAAACTAGTCATCTTTGTTTTAGCTATCCTTTGTTGTTGGAATTGTAATTTGAGGTTTGTTCTGACTACTTTGAGTTTTATCGCTTCCTCTATCTTCTTTCAGTTATAACATATATTTCTTCTGGTTAATCATCTGCTATTTCTTTCTACTATATATATATTGTAGGTTTCAAGTGTAGTGGAAGTGTGCGATGGGTGGTGCCCAACTTTTATTTTTGTCACGTTCAATGATAAATCCAAGATCTATATGACGATAAATTTTGCATTCAACATAATTGAATCAAAGAAGACAAACAACATGAATCACACCAGAACTAGAGAGAGAGGATCATTACATATTATTTATAAATAATTTAATTAAATAAGAATTACCTCGATGAAATTCTTTCTTCATTGATGGATATGGAAATAGATCTGTGATGTATCATCATTATGTTGTAGAAATCAAGTGCTGATTCCCTCTAGTAACGATCCACATGCGTTTCACGAATCTTCAGCCGTCGCCAAAGGAATCTCTGGGTGCTAGCATGATAGATCCGTGTGCTTGCGTTGTCTGCCTTTGATCGCTACCAAAATTGATTTCAAAGTGTTCTCCTTAATTAGGTAGAGGAATATTGCTCTCTATTCCTGGGAGAGATATTATAGAAGAGTGTTCTAAAGGGATTGGGAGAATTCTCCAATTCTGTTGTGCACAACCCAAACAAATGGATTATTCTATTGAGAAAATAACATAATTGGGTTTATATATTACCAGGGTTAAAATAAAACATTTTCACAAGTTTCCTTATTTATTTATTTAATTATAGAAAAACCCCATGTCAAATAATAATAATAATATCATTATTTCTTGACATGTGCTTAACTTGTGAATTATAATTAAATATTATTTAATCAAATAATATTCAATATTTATTATTTTCTCACTAGACCTAAAATCTCGGTCCATCATTCCTCCACAATATTTATCAAACCTTGAATAATGTCAATTAATTTATTAAATAAATATCACTTCATTATTATCCAATAAATAAATAAATATTATATTCACTAAATAACAAATAAATATTTATTAAATATTCCACTCACATTATATTCTCTCAAATAACTAGTGACAGAATAAATGCGATCAAGCAAATATGAATAATTATTAAACCAAGTGAGGGAATAATATTTATTCAACTTATTAAATAATAAATAATAATACATTATTTAACTAAGATTATTAATACACTTGGTGTGTAACCCTCTAGGCCTCTTTCTCAGTGGCATTAAAAAAAATAGCCTAAAGTCCAAGGTTAGTGTCTAGAAACACATCAAGACACCCATAGAGAAATAATTTAATGCCGCAATGAAATAATACATCATATGGATGCTTACTGTATAATGTAATCATTTTATCACAATATCTAAAATAAAGTAGGTTGCATGCTGGTGTCATTAACCTATGTGACTGATGTTTCTTTCTTTGAATTTATAGAAATAAAACTTACCTATAGAACACAATATCCATGGATCTATTTATGCTACATAATTTCCATCAAAGGGTCTAATATATTAACTCCTATTAAAGAATATAAGGGATAAATCCTTTCTTGTATTATTCATTAATGTAATATTACTCACGATGCACCCAACATATCCTATCTCACCATGAACATCTATCATCATGATTCTTGTCAATACATCCAAATACATGACTATTAATACTCATTAATAATAATCTTAAAGTCTAAGGACCAATACGCACATCCAAAGATAAGAACATCTAATGACACATATAAATGTTGATTTCCTACTGGTGGGTCCCATTCTCATAATATCTACCAGATATTACCAAGGGCATACACCATGAGAAGGTACCTCAAAGTACTATGAGTCTCAACCCCTAATAGCCGATATCATATGTTTCCCTCAAATGATATCATCCAGTTATAAAACATATATTTAAGAATAGTGTTGTAACACTTCCGAGTTCTCATCATAGTGAGGAACTGCTATGACCTTTTAGCATGATAGCTACTATAGGGGCATTATCACATACTATGTTATGTAGAAGAATAATCATGACATGATAATAAATTTATTAATATTGAAAACTATGAATATAAGTTATCATAAAGTACACATAAGTTGGTTCTATGGCACCAAATCCAAAAGACTCTCACTTACACTAGAGCCAACTACTAACAACCTTCACTCCACTAGCTCTCACATGATACTCATGCTTCTGATGATATAGGACTTTAGTCAAGGGGTTGACCACATTCTCTTTCATGGGTACTTTGCTCACTGTAACTTCACCCCTTTGACAAAAATACGTCAAGAGGTGATACTTCCATAGCA
Source organism: Viscum album (assembly GCA_963277665.1). NCBI lineage: Eukaryota > Viridiplantae > Streptophyta > Magnoliopsida > Santalales > Viscaceae > Viscum > Viscum album. Next base: position 98,291,411 of record OY728130.1, on the reverse strand, counting down.
TGTTCTTTGTCCATTGGTGTAACCTTGACTCTTTTTAAAGAGCCATAACTACATTATTATCACAATACAATGTGATAGGATATTTATTTCTAGGTACCAAATCAAGATCTTGGACAAAGTTCTGAATCTAAATGGCTTCCTTGGCTGCATCAAAAACCACTATATACTCATACTCCACTGTAGAATTAGCGATAACTGGCTATTTTGAACTCTTCCAACTCACAAATCTTCCATTGAGACATAAAACATATCCTGATTGAAACTTCAAATAATTTTGATATGTCTGAAAACTAGCATCAACATAACCCCTGATGATCAGCTCCTCGTCTCCTCCATACACGAGGAACACATCCTTAGTTATTCTTAGATACTTAAGGATAGCCTTAACAATAGACCAATGTTGTTCTCCTAAATATACCTAATATATTCCTACCATGATTAATTCATAGGCAACATCAAGTCTAGTACATAACATGGCATACATGATTGTTCCTATCGCTGAAGCATATGAGATCTTACTCATTCTCTCTTTCTCATTTTGTGTCTGAGGACACATTTTATTATAAAGATGTAAACCATGTTACACTGAAACCAATACCCTCTTGGATTGTTTCATACTAAATCTCTTTAGTATCTGGTCAACATATGTACTTTGAATTATTCCAACCAGCCTTTTGGATCTATCACTAATAATTTTGATCCCTATATTATAGGTTAATTCATCCAAGTCCTTTATAGAAAATACTTGTTTAACCAGTCCTTAATAGACTATAATACTGGTATGTCATTTCCAATAAGTAATATTTCATCAACATATATTACTAGGATAATGATTTCATTCCCACTAAACCTCTTTTAAACACACAACTTACATTCATTCTTTATGAAACCAAATTATTTGATAGATTCATCGAATTGAATGTTCCATGATCTGGATACTTGCTACAATCCATAAATGGATCTATAAAACTTGAAAAATACTTTTGGCATCACCTAGAGTCACAAAACCTTCTAGTTGTGTCATATAGACATCTTTATGAAGGTTCCCATTAAGAAATGCAGTTTTGACATCCATCTACAAAATCTCATAGTCATGGTAAGATACTATAATAAGTAGAATTCTGATGGATTTAAACATGGAAACTGGTGAAAATGTTTCATCATAGTCAATTACTTGATGTTTTTTAAACACTTTAGACACTATCATTTCTTTATAGGTATTTACTTTACCTTATATGTCTAGTTTTCTCTTGAATACCCATTTTCATCCAATGGGATTTACATCAATTGGCACATCGACCAGAACCCAAACTTGGTTTTGATACATGAAATCCATTTCAGGATTCATGGATTCTTACCATCTTGTGGCTTCTGAGTTCTCTACTACCTATTTATTGGATATAGGTTTGTCATTATCAACCAATAATGAGTCACCATCTTCAGTGACTAGAAAACCATATCTCTCTGGTTCTCTTACCCCTCTTATGCTCCTACGCAATACTTGTGTTTTAGGAACCACTTCTTCCACGGGGACCTATGGAATCTATTCCTATACCAAATCTTGTGTATCTTGAGTATCAAATTCATTGAAGTAAATCTTTCTACCACTATCCTTTTTTATTATGTGATTCCTCTCTAGAAATATGACTTGTCTAGCGATAATCACTTTCTTATCTGAGGGGTTGTATAGGTAGTATCCCTTTGTTTCCTTGGGATACCCTATAAAGATACACTTTATACCATGGGGTGCTATTTTGTTGCCTAATAAGTCCTTAAATAATTCCTCACAACCCCATACACATGTATGTGACAAAATAGGTTTCTTTCCACTCCATAACTCAAAGGGAATTCCATTTACTGCTTTAGGTTCTACTCAGTTTAATGCGTATGTTGTAGTTTGTAATGCATATCCCCAAAAGGATAATGGAATTTCTGCATGATTCATCATCGACCTTACCATGTATAACAAGGTATAATTACTCCTTTCACTAACACCATTACACTATGGTGTGTAAGGTGGAGTGAGTTGAGATAGAATCCCAAACTCCCGTAAAAAGTTGATGAAATCCTGGTTAAGATATTCACTACCTCGATTTAATCAAAGCTGCTTTATCTTCTTACCAAGTTGATTCTCTACTTCATTCTTGAATTCCTTGAATTTATTAAAATACTCGGGCTTATACCTCATTGAGTAGACATGGCCATATCTACTCAAGTCATTAGTAAAAGTTATGAAGTAAGAATATCCACCTCTAGCTTCTACTAGAAATGGTCCACACACATAAGTGCATACCAATCCTAGAAGCTCTGTGGCCCTTTCACCCTATTCACAAAATAAATTTTTGTTCATTTTTCCTTGTAAACAATCATGACACCTTTCAAGTACACTACTACAAAAATGACATATATCAGTGCTAAAAAAGGGCTTTAACAGCGCTAAAAAAGCGCTGTAAAGCTCAACGCTAATATAGGGGGGTCCCTTTTATCAGCGCTTCAAAAAGCACTGATAAAGGTCAAAAATAATAATAATGCGGGGAGTGCTTTTATCAGCGCTTCACACCCCCCTTTATCAGCACTAGGAGGGTCTCCTGCGCATCCTCATTCACGTGCACCCCCTTCACTTCCACCCGAACTCGAACCCGGGACCTCCCCCCCTTTCGCGGCTGCACCTTTACCACTATACCATTTCATTTTGTTCTCTATTTAATGATATATCTATATATATAGTTATATTTATTCATATATTGATATAGATTCATATTAATATAAATATATTTATTCATATATTAGTATATATATATATATATTAATTCGTATATTAATATATTTATATATATATTTTTAGTTATAATTTTTTATATGTATATTTATTTGTATATTAATATATACTTATAAGATTAGTTTTAAATACATTTATGAAAAAATATGTTTTTTATGTGTGTTTATAAATAAATAAATAAATAAATACATACATACATAGATATATACAACACACATACACACACAGAGAGACACACACACACAAACACGTATATATTTACGAATAAATACATATTTATGTGTATTTGAAAATCCATAAAATATACTTATAAAGATTAGTTTTAAATACATTTATGAAAAAATATGTTTTTGATGTGTGTTTATAAGTAAATAAATAAATAAATACATATATACATATATAGAACACAAATACACACACATAGACACTCACACACATACAGACACATATATATTTATGAATAAATACATATATAAGTGTATTTGAAAAGCCATAAAATGTTAAAACGACCATAACTTATAATCTAGAATTCCATTTCAACGCCACAACCAGTAAAATCTAAGAAAATGAAACAATATTCGATATGATATGTGGTACAGGCCTAACGGACATCCGGATCAGGAGTTATACTTGTTTGAATGTTAACAAATCGGGGTATCCCGACTAAAAACTTAGTTTGGGAGGCCTTATGGGCCTTTTTTGGGCTCGAAAAATGTGACAGAGTCTTTTCCTAAGTTAAAAGCACATAGAGCTCATTGCAGTCTTCGATTTGATATGCTGTAGAGCTCAAATAGACACCCGGATCAAAAGTTATGGTCGTTTGAAGTTTGAGTTACATTTTCAACATATTTTAGATCTTTTATTAATTGTTTTTATTTTTTGTGTCCTCAAATTGTTATTAAATGATTTTTAATCGATAATAATTAGAAAATTATTAATTAATAATATTTTTTAAAAATATTTTGAATCCATTTTCACTAAATTTCTTATATATTAAATGTAATAGTCTATTTATACGTATCTATAACATATTTAAAAAATATATATTGTATTTATATCAATATAAATATACTTATATAACAAAATATTATTTTTCATGAAGATTTTTTTTTGAAGCTTAACATTTATCAACGCTCGGGAAAAGCGATGATAAATGCCCCCTTTATCAACACTACTAAAAGAAGCACTGATAAAGGGGTCCCCTTTATCAGTGCTAAAAAAAGCGCTGATAAAGGCCCCCTGTATCAGTGTTTTTTTAGCTCTGATAAAAGTGAAGCGCTTTTAGCTTAGAAGAGTCTAAATAACCATCTTGATAGAGCTTTGTCAAAAACTTCTTGTTTACATGACCAATACAATGATGTAGTAACTGGGTGTTATATGAGTTGTGTGAAAATGATTCATTATCAATTTACAATACTTTGTTTTCATAATTTAATACATAATTTCCATTATTTAAATGTTTTATACCATAACATATGTTGTTCTTATAAAAGAAACATCTTTTATTTAAAAACTTAAAAATAAACCCATATGTATCTGGGTATGATATAGAAATTTTGTTCTTGGTAATCGTAGGTACATAATAACAATATTTTAAAACCAAAATCATTATCATTAGAAATGAAAGGTGGCAGTCACCAATGGAAAGAGTAGCCAACCTTTCACCATTAACATCTCTCAAATCCACCTCTCTTATAGAAATATTTCGAAATGTACTTGGTTCCTACATTTGGATACAGATGTGATCCCCACAAGCTGTATCTAATACCCAATGTGTAGATATGGAAAGATTAAACTCGATAATGAATGAACCTTTAACTTCCCCTAGCTTCTGGGTGAATTTCCTCTTCCAGTGGTCTGACTTTCCATATTCAAAACATACTTCCTCCTTTTCCTTGCCCTGCCTTTGGACCTTACTCTTCTTGGAAGGATGGTGCTTGGGAGCTTGAAATTGTTTATAAGTATTGGGACCCTTTTCCTTGTTCTTCATTTTCTTATTCACTATAAGGATTATGAGTTTATCACACCCCATGTCCTTATCCACTTGGATAATTAAAGTAATAAGTTCTGAAAGAATCTTCTCATTATTACTCATATTTTAATTAACAATAAAATTATAGAAGGTCTTGGGTAGTGATGAAAGTATGAGATCTTTATGCAACTCATAATATAATTTAATCCCAAAGATGTTTAAGTGTTCAATGTAGCCAATAATATTGAATACATGAGGCCCAGATGGTGCATACTCTCCAACTTAGTTATAAAAAAAGCATTGAGGATCTCATACCTCTCTTGTCTCACCTTCTCTTGATAGAGATCCCAAAGGTGAGACATTATGCTACATGAATCCATGTCCTCATGTTTCTTAAAAATCTCATTAGATATGGATGATAACATGAAACACTGAACATTTGTATCATCATTCAAATGTTTCTCATAGAGAGATAAATCTTCATCAATTGCCTCATTACCTGGCACAACTGGAAAATGTTATTTTAGCATAAACAATATACTTTTATGGTGAAGTATAAAGATTAAGCACCTTTTCCACTCTTGGAACTTTATGCCAGTGAGAAGGTTTTCCTTCTCATGTGTGGATTATAGTGATATGTTTGAATTCATTTTAATGTTGTTTCTATAAAATAATATGAGTAGGATTTTAGTACTTTATCTGATAAAATTTAGACAATAAATAAATATTAAATTTATTTGTCTCAAACTATTTTATCGAAATCCAATAGTCCTCACTATTGGTTTCATAATATCCCATTGCTTAGACATATTAGTGTCAAGGATCCATATTCCCCTTCTCATTACCCCAACTTTGGTTAGTCAAGCAACTTGAATGGTTTTAGATAGGAATTCCAAATGCCAACTGCATTAACTAATAGTTCATATATGTTGAATGGACCCCCTAATCCTGAAATCATTAATTTATATTTCCTAAACCCTTGCCTCTTAGTTACACCAAGTCCGGCTTTGGAAGTCAACCCTTGATGTGAACTAAGTTAAGTCAAACCAAAACTTCAAGTTAGAATTCCTCGATAATTTAAATCACCCTAACTTTGGCTGGTCAAGTACTTTGAACTATGGTTATATTTTAAATGAAGTGGTGGATGACTATAACAACTTAATATATATAATTGTGGGATTTTATCCTTTACGAGTGAATTTACAATTATTATATTTATTGCATGCTTTTTAATATTAAGAGGTTTTACTTAAGTGATTAACCATTTCTTAGATAATATTTATGCATAAGACAATTTATTTTAGTTATATATTTCATGCTCATTAATTTTATTAATTTATGTGATTGTGAAAAAAATCCATAATGAAATAACCATGAAACTAAAATAAAATAAAATAATAAAGTGGTATGATCATGAGCTTTACTAATGGTTAGTTTATCTAGCAGTTGATAAACTAACTATTGACCTAGGGGAAAAACACCTTGAACTGATTAAGGTTCGTGTTATATCTTTCCACATATCCACCAATGTATATCTTTTGGATTGGTTTCTCCCTAGCTCTTAACTTGAACCGCCTCAACTAGATTGGGATCTCTATCCATTAAATATGATTTTACTCACACACATATGAGGGGAAAAGGGTTTACATAAAATAAACCATGGGCACACATTCCCTACATAATAAGAGGGGAGAAGGCACACATGATAACAATTTAATTTAATAATAAATTAAAAGGAAACTAATCTCATGCAGAGGTACAATATTTTCTCATTATCATCTACATGCATGCAATAAATTATGTATTTAATAAAACTAACCTTAAGTTCTTAATCATTCTTATTTAAGATAAATCACACTTGAATCAATTAATTATAGTTTTTAATTAATCAATTATTTTATAACATGTATTATCAACTTAATTATTACATGAATTACATGATTTTTAGGTCATGTGTTATGCTTCAATATATGTAGAGTAATAACTATAATACAACTCATACATGATATGAAGATCTGAACATTATACAAATATTAATTTAACACACACACACACACGTATTAAAAACTTATCACATAGCATGTCCTATCAACTCAATGACAAAACACAAGCACATGTTGATAAGCTTTACATAGTATAATAAATAAATTTTAAATATGTGTAATTTGGTAAAAGTAGACAACATGTACATATGAGCTACATGACATGTACACCTCTCATCGTGTATCTGAGGCACATTCCTAGGGACACAGTTTGTAAACCATGCTTCATAAAATTGGAGCACACTATGTGCATCATGGACTACACGATGTGTTAACTCCGAGTTACGTGGTCACTAGTTAGGTAGGTTGTGTATGGAATAAACGACCTGTCTATGACTCAAAGGGACTACATGCCATGTACATGGGCTACACGACGTGTAATTAGGATGACCGTGCACCATGATGACCTGATCAATAGGTGGTGTAAGAATTAACTACACTATGTGTCATCAAGGGACATAGATTGAGTAATTTCCAAATTAACTCATGGTGCATTGAACACAAGTACATGGTGTGTAACTATGGTTACACGGCATGTACTCCTGTGTTGTCCAGCTAAAATCCTTGGCACCTCTGAATGAGTTTCTCAATTTTATTTTTATCATAAAATTAATCATTTTGATTAGATCTATGATAAATAAAGGAGGAAGAAGTATATCTTATGATTCAGATTAAAAGAATGATTAAAATTTAATTAAAAAACTAAATTAAACATGAGTAAATCACCAATGATATTTAAATAATTATAAATAATTATTTGACCACTCTAATACCACTTGTAGGTTCCAGGCGCAGCGGAAGCATGCGATGGAAGGGGCCCAAATTTTCTTTTTTTTTTTCTGTGTTCAATGATCAATTCAAGATCTACACGATGATAAACGCCATGCTCAACATAATTGAATCAAAGAAGACAAAAAAAAATGAATCACATTGGAACTAGAGAGAGGATCATCACATATTATTTATAATTAATTTAATTAAATAAGAATTACCTTGAAAAAATTATTTCTTTGTTGATGGATCTGGAAATAGATATGCGATGCACCATCGTTGCATTGTAGGAATCAGGTGTAGATTCCCTCTAGCAGCGATTCACACGTGTTCCACAAATCTCTAGATGTCACCGAAGGAATCTATGGGTGCTAGCACAATAGATCCTTGTGCTTGCATTGTCTACTTTTGATCGCTACGAGAATTTCTTCCAAAGCATTCTCTTTGATCTGGTGGAGGAATATTTATCTCCATTCTTGGGAGTGATCTTGGAGAAGAGAGATCTTAAGGGATTAAGAGAATTCTCCAATTCCGTTGTGCACAACCCAAAAAATTGAATTATTCTATTGATAAAATAACATAATTGGGTTTATATATTGCTAGGGTTAAAATAAAATAATTTCACAAGTTCCCTTAATTATTTATTTAATCCCAGCAAAACCCCATGTCAAATAATAATAATATCATTATTTCTCAACATACTCTTAACTTGTGAATTATAATTAAATATTATTTAATCAAATAATATTTATTATTTATTATTTTCTCATCGGACCTAAAATCCCGGTCTATCATTCCTCCATAATATTTATCATATTTTGAATAGTGTCTATTTATTTATTAAATAAACTTCACTACATTATTCTCTAATAAATAACTATATATTATATTCACTAAATAGTAAATAAATATTTATTACATTTTCCACTCACATTATATTCTCTCAAATAACTGATGACGGAATAAATGCAATCAAGAAAACATGAATAATTATTAAACCACATACAAGAATAATATTTATTCAACTTATTAAATATTAAATAATAAAATATTATTTAACTAAGATTCTAGATACACTTAGTGTGTGACCCTCTAGACCACTTTCTCAGTGGCATTAAGTGAAGTAGCCTAAAGTCCAAGGTTAGGGTCCAGCAACACGCTAAGACACCAATATAGAAAGAAGTTAATACCGCAATGACATAATACCTCATACAAACACTTACTGTGTAATGTAATCCCTTTATCACAATATCTCAAATCAACTAGGTTGTATATTGGTGCAATCAACCTATGTGATCGATGTTTCTTTATTTGAATTTATAGGGATAGAACTTGCCTATATAACACCATGGACAAAGATTTATTTAGAACATATCATTTCCATCAAAGCCCCTGAGATATTAAATTCTATTAAAGAACAGAAGGGATAAATCCTTTCTCACATTATTTATTAATTCAATATTACTCGTGATGCACCCAATGTATCCTACCTCACCGCGAACATCTATCACCATAGTTTTTGTCAATACATCAAAGTACGCGACTCATAATACTCATTAATAATAATATTAAAGTCCAAGGACCAATACATACATCCATAGATAGGAACATCCAATGACACATATAAATATTGATTTCTTACTGGTAGGCCCCGTTCTCATAACATCCTACTGAATATTACCAAGGGCGTACACCATGATAAGGTAAATCAAAGTCCTATGAGTATATAACCATAATAGAATGTATCATTTGTGTCCCTAAAGCGATATCATCTGGATATAGAATATATATTTAAGAATAGTATCGTAACACTTTCGAGTTATCATCATATCAGGGAACTGCTATAACCTTTTAGTGTGACAACTACTCTAGGGACATTATCACATATTATGTAATACATAAGAACAATATTGATGTGACAAGAAGTTTATTAATATTCAAAACTATGAATACAAGTTATCATAAAGTACACATAAGTCAGTTCTAGGGTACCAAATCTAATATATATATATGTCATACCATCTACTTCAAGTTGAATAGAATTATTCCCTCTGGTTGTTATTGATGCTCAGGTGCTATTCGTCAGCCCATGGGGATTGGGAACACACTTTGGGTATGTGGAAGATTGGGTTGAGTGCTAGTTTTTGAGGGTATCCTGGGTCAGTTCATTACAAACCAGCATCAAAGGCTGGTTTTTCTAAAGATTCCTTGTAAGAGACGTATAGTAGATTGGAGATAGGATTGTCAAAATGTGATAGGTAGGTTACAGTGAGTTCCTGACCAACTCTTCCTATGAAGAGACTCAAGTTACCATGGGATATTGGGATGTGTGTCACCTATATTGAGTTCTTAATCTTAATCTTAATTTTTTCTTGTGGTTTTCTATATTAAACTAAGATTATTCCATTGTTTGATTATTTATTTTATTTTTGGTGTGCAATGATATGACTTTGAGATGTCTCCCACTGATTCCACATGAGGGTGTAGAAGATGTTGTTGGGCATGTATTGTCTCAACAATAATATATAAATCTTATTGATTTTGATACTCAAAAACACCCTTGTTTGTTTTACTAATGAAATTACTTTAAGTATTTTTTAGGGATATTTTTTTAGAAATTTTATTTTATCTACGGGTTATAAAATTTGTTAAAATATTATGAATGTGTTTAGAACGTATTCTGAAAACACTATTCATACCCTACATTTGTTTTTAAGAATAATGTATGGTTCATAAACCCTACGATTGAAATAACACTTATGGATCCTGTACCCTACGATGTTGGAAAAGTATTGTTTATCAACCCAATATTTAGATTGAACCTTACATTTGAAAAAATGGAAAGTATGGATAGAGAACACTACATTTGTAAGGAACCCTACATTTGAGGAAACAAACGTATGATACATCAACCCTACTTTTGTGATCAATCATACGTTTTCAACCCTACATTGGAGTTTTTCTCATCGCATGAAGGAACCCTATGTTTAACTATTCAATGTTGGAGTATAAATCAAAGATATTTCCATGATTTATGCAATGGTATCAAAAAAAGTAAATATCATTTTAAAGCTATTTTATGACTAATTCAAAGGCTTGTATTTAATAGAGTAAACCAATTCTGTTTTTAAGGGAAGTTATGAATCTATTAAATGATTTAAATTTGAATGATTGTGATTTTTCAGGCGACATTCTTGGATCTTCTCAACTGAAATAAAGACAAGATTTATATATAAATAGCAAGAGTATTTTCTCTTTCTATATGAATATATATATGAAATATGTTTTTGAAATACAGGTTTGCTATAGAGAAAAAAAGATCAAGTGACTCTATTATTTCTAAAGAAGCTACACTTTGGAGATAAACATGTTTTAACCTTGTGATACTATGTAACTGCTGTAGTTTGTTTGTTTTTTTATTTCTATTTGTATTGAAGATAATTCACAACCAACACTACAGGAAAACAGAATATTTGCGATGGGATCCCGTCGCAAAAGGCCTTTTGCGATGGGGCTCCGTCGCAAATTTCCCGTTGCCGAAAACGACGTCTCAAATAGGTGTTTTTGCGGCGGTCTCGTCGCAAAAATAGTATTTACGATGGTATTTTTCCCCCGTCTCAAATTGGTTTTCGTTTATATATAAAAAAGTTATTTGCGACGGGCCGTCGTGATATATTAGTTGCGATGGGTTTCTGACCCGTCGCAAATGAGAAATTTAAAAAATATTTGCGACGTAGGTATTTGCGACAGACCGTTGCAAAAATAGTTTTTACGACGGGTATTCTTCTCATCGCAAATGGGACAGTAAAAATTTTTTTTACGACGGGACACCCCGTCGCAAATACTCCCGTCACAAATACTAAAAAATAATAATAAAATAATTAATACAAATCGTATAATATTATATAAAAATAATAATAATATTAATAATATAAAAAAATTCTATTATTATAATATAAATAAAAAAATATAAAATATAATTATGAAATATTAATATAAAATAATAATAATATGAATATAAATAATATAATATTATATAATAATACTAATATTAATAATATGAAAAATTAATATAATATTATTATTATTAAATTATGTATATAATAATAATAATATTAATAATATAAAGAAATTATATTATTATAATATTAATAAAAAAAATATATAATATAATTATGAAATATTAATATCAAATAATAATAATAACATGAATATAAATAATATAATATTATATAATAATAATACTAATATTAATAATATAAAATATTAATATAATAATAATATTATTAAAATAAACATACATATTTATGAAAAAATAATATTAATAATATTAATATTAATAAAATTATAAAATTATAAACTTCTCAATAATAAAAATAAAAATAAAATATTAAAAGTAATATTACTAAAATAAACAGACATTAAAAATAATACTAATAAGTAATAAAATATTAAAAAAAAATAAAAACAAATTAAATCATGCAATATTCATACCAATATGAAAGATGAATTGTAAATAGTTAATATGACAATAAACTACAAACTCAAATGTTTATTACATGTAAAAAAATCACTGGGGGGGTGGATAATCTGAAGGACCTGGAGGAGGTGGTGGAGGAAACTCCATCCCTAAACTATGAGTCAGACGACGCATATACTCCATCTGCTCCTAATGTTGCTCCTCATATCGACGCCTCTCCTCATCTTGCTGCTGACGCATCTTCTCCTGCTATCGACGCATCTCCTCATCATGCTGCTGATGCATTTGCTCCTGCCCCTGACGCAAATCCTCTATAAGCTGACTCTGAGCACGCAGCTGCTCCTGATACTGTGAGGTAGAAGATTATGTCTCTCCATGAGCTCCTCTCGAGTCGGACCCCGACATCGCAACAGTACCATAATAATATGTAGGAGTCAAATGAGAGTCGATACCAACTACTCGACCCTTTTCAAAGCCATACTGGGTCACCTGCATCCATGTCGTCTCATCAAAATGGTGGGCACTAGTCTGATCACCCGTCTCATCTTGAATCTCAGCCTGTGTCTGAGAGGTCACAGCCTCATATGACTCCTTAAGTTTCAATTAGAAATTAAAATAATGAAAATATTATATGCATTTAATTTTCAAACTGAAAAGAAAATAATATTGACCACAATCTGACGCTGGCGGTCACCTCTAATCTCTCCAGTAGCCGGATTAGTGTACATCCTCCGATAAACGCCGTACGTCGTAATACCGGGATGCTCGGCTTCCTATATGAATATAAAACAAACTGTTTATATTTAAAGTTGTATAAAATATTAAAAAAAGTACTTACCATACGCTCTCTATGCGCACTGAATATACGACTACCGGCTCGATGCATCACCTCTTGTCTCCCCCGATTCTGTTGACCCAATGCAAATCTCCTCTGAAACCCACCACCTAACCAGTGTGTACATAATCTATCCCAAACATGAGATGAAATGTACTCTGGTCGGTGAGCTCTATAGGACTCATCAAATTCTGTCACTCTGGCTTTCCTCACAGTTGTCTTTCTCAAATTATGCAAAAACTGACGGAAACGATCACGTATAGACACCAGCCATGTCGCGTGGATAGTGGCACGCATGCTCTCATCGATGGGATACCATAAACCATAATATAAAGTTATTAATGAATTAAATTTCAAAATAAATAATATTTAATTACGTACCAGCCAATGATCAAACATGGCGGCCTGCACATCAGCAGGAATCTGATCCCATGTGAGCCAGGGCTGAGAAAAATAATTGCGCAAGATAGCGCTCCCCTGTCCAATAGCTATATGCGAAAAAACTGTGGAAAAAGAATAAATAATCAAATAATTAGAATATAAATAAATTATAATGAAAGATAACTAAAATACATAGGTTACCATACCACCGCGTGTGTGCATCGAATCCAAGAGGTGGACGTCGCTCAATGATAGGATCTGGAATCATCAGTCTGGCAAGACCACACCCCCTCCGAGTGCTCCCTGTAGTGCCAATAGCCCGAGGGTCAGATGAATCAAGAACCTCATAATCTATAGGTAGCTCAGCCTCCAGCAACTGACGATATGTTTCTAAGTCCATCTGAAACATGAAATGATTGTTATTAGTAAAAAGTTGAAAATAACTATTATGTATAAATATATATTTGTTATGATTCTAACCAGCATTTTACTGTGTCAATGTTCATCTTCATCATCATCTTCATAGTTATCAATGTCAATGTCTTCATCTTCCTCATCAATATCATCAATTTCCATATTAGTTTCACTTTCATCATCTCTTGTCATTTCAAATTCAGTTGTAACATCATTGACAACATCGTCACCATCGACCCTTAACTGTGGGGTGTCATCCTCGATATTCATGTCTCTTTGTGAAAAAGATGTGTTTTGAGGAGTGTCCTGAAAAATTTCATTTCCTTGCACTTCAGTGGAACCACATTTAGTTTGAGTAAACTGATTTTCTCAAGATTTAACTTTTATTATACTCCACCAATCATCCGACTCTTTTACAGTAGCACAATATTTTGCATAATAAATTTGATGTGCTTGATGAGCCAATAAAAATGGTTCATTTACTGCAAGAAGACTTTTATGTTTAATATCAACAATTCCACGAGTTGGATGAATACGCAAGCCTCTCTCAATATCCAACCATTGACATTTAAACATTGTTACATAATTCTGTCCCAAATAACACAGTTCAATAATTTCTTCAAGAATGCCGTAAAAGTCAACTTCAATATCTCTATGATGTGATCCTTTCAAACAAACACCACTATTCATTGTTTTCTTTGATTCCCCATATGCACGTGTATGAAAGCGATAACCATTCACCACATATAAATTATAAGATTTAACCATTTTGGATGGTGGGCTACTCAATATATGCAATCGACTATCAATCTTATCAGCATGTACAGATACCTGAAAATTTGTAAAACATTTATCACTATTACAAGTAATAAATTGATTTTATATGTAAAACCAAAAAAGAATGTACGTTACCAGTTTTTGAAACCAGTAGACAAATTTTTTTTGCCGACGTTCTGCTAAGCTAGCTGTTGTAATTTATGGAAATTGTTTCTTGATATGATCATCATATAACCTATAAATACAATATGATTAATTTAATGTAACATAATCTATAGAATAAGGGATAGGAGCACTCACTGTACAATTGGTGACATTTCTTCACAGTTGAGTAGAACATATGTATGAGCTCTATGATGTTCATCATCTGAAAGCCATCTATCATGAAATCCACCAAAGCCAAGTTCAGGCTGATTGACAACTGATAATTGATTGTTCATATCATCATCAACATTCCCCTCGTTCTAGCCCATGCGGTTAAATTTTGAGGGATATTCAGATTCAAAATAATGAGAGCAGAATAAAACAATTTCCTCTTGCAAATAAGCTTCAGTAATTAAGCCTTCAACTGATGCTTTGTTACATACTTTTTTATTCAATTTCTGCATGCATCTCTCAAATGGGTACATCCATCGAAACTGAACCGGACCTCCACATTTTTCTTCATGTGGAAAATGTAATATCAAATGTTCTATTGAGTTAAAGAAAGCTGGTGGAAAGATTTTTTTCCAGTTTGCATATAATTACAGCAACAACTTCTTCCCAGTTTTCTTAGTGTATCGTAGTCTGTTGTCGCCGCACACATATCTCGAAAAAAATATGATATATATGTTATCGAATCCAAAATATTAGAATTCAAAAAACCTCTTAATCTAATAGGCATAATTATTTACATTATAACATGACAGTCATGACTTTTTAATCCGGTAATATGACCATTTTTAACACATCTGCCCAAGTTGGAAGCATAGCCATCTGGAAGTCTCAAATCTGTAATCCACTGACAAAATAATAAGTGACTGTCTTTGGTCAGTGTATAAGCTGCTTTTGGATTCATTAATCTCTGTGATCTGACATTTTCAAACAATTCAAGTTCTGGTCACCTGCAAATTTGGGCAAGATCTAATCATGCCTTTACATTATCTTTGGTTTTACCCGGTGTATCCAAAACTGTATGAAATAAATTATCAAAATAGTTCTTCTCAATATGCATGACATCCAACATGTGTTGGACAAACAAATCAGACCAATATGGAAGATTCCAACAAATGATCCGTTTTGTCCAATTGTGTTCTTTCCCAAAGCCATGAATTTTCTGTTGGTTTATTGTCGGTCCAAAAGTGATGGAAGGTAATGAAGATACAACTAATTGTAACTCTGTACCTGAGATCATTTTTGGAGGTTCATCTCTTTCAATTCTACCTTTTCTGAAATGAGATTTATTACTCTGAAAAGGATGATCGATTGGAAGAAATATGCGATGACAGTCAAAATAGCAAGGTTTTTTCCATTCACGAGCATAAATGCTTTTTTGTCTCCCACACAGTAAGGACATGATTTTGGACCATGTGTACTCTAGCCAGATAACATGTCATATGTCGGGAAGTCACTAATTGTCCACATCAAAGCAACTTTCATTACAAAATTATGTTTCGCAGAAGCATCATATGTACTAATACCATGACTCCACAATAAATTTAACTCATCAATCAATGGTTTCAAATAAACATCAATATTCTTTTTCAGATGTCCTGGGATTAATAATGTAAAAAAGATATAAGGCTCTTTCATAAATATCTATGGAGGTAAATTGTATGGAGTTATAAAGACAGGCCAACAGGGATACTGACTACCAAAAGATCCAAATGGACAAAAACCGTCAGTAGAAAGGCCCAATCGCACGTTCCGGGATTCTAAAGCAAAAGACGAGTGCACTTGATCAAAATGTTTCCATGAATCACCATCAGATGGATGAATCGAGCTTTTACCATTTGAAATATTGGTTTTGTGCCATGACATCATTGTCGCTGTGTTCTGAGACATAAATAAACGCTGCAACCTGGGTGTAAGCGGGAAATATCTCAACTGTTTTACAGGAATCAATCCAGACTTCCCTGATTGAGCTTCTTTGTACCTCGATTTTCCACATGTGGGACAATTATCCAATGACTCATTTTCACCAGAATATAAGATGCAATCGTTTGAACATGCATGGATCTTCTGATAACTAAGGCCTAGATTACGAACCAGTCTCTTGCTCTCATAATAATTAGCAGACAACACATTTCCTGGGTGTAAGCGGGAAATATCTTATTTTTTTCCAGTGGATTGGCAACACCTCTTTTGCCTGATGACTCATCTCTTTTTAACTTTCTCCCGACTGAAATCAGTATGAAAAACTTGCTCTGACATACGTTAGAGCACATTTTTCATACTGATTTCAATGGGAAAAATTATCAAAGATATGAGACGTTGAACAAAAGGTAGCCGCCAATCCGCTGGAAATTGTGCCAATTTATAACCATGTACTCAAATTTATTTTATTTTTGATTAATTATTACTAATTATTACAAATCTCAATATTTCCAATAGATTTTTCTATATTCTTAACATGTTCAAATCTTAAAGGGTCATCAATTTTCAGGTCATGCCCAATAAAAATTTTACGCCAGCCATGTCCAATGTAAACTCTATAATTGTCCTTACATGGTTGATCACCTCGCAAGTAGTGTTGCAATAGGACGACACAAGTAATGTTGTTCCCGTCTTTAAAAATCATTTCGCATGACCCTTTACATAGATCATTATTCCTTGAAAAATTAAGAGAACTTCAGTATCTTTCCCTTAATTTTTCAAGAAAGAATGGTCTATGTAAAAAGTCATGTGATATGATTCTTATAGATGAGAAAGACATGACTTGAGTTGTCCTATTGCAACGCTATTTGCGAGGTGATCAACCAAGCAAGAAAAATTATAGAGTTTACATTGGACACGGTTGACGCAAACTTTTTATTGGGCATGACCTAAAAATTGGCAACCCTTTAAGATTTGAACATGTTAAGAATAGAGCAAAACTTGTTGAAAATATTGATAATTGTAATATTTTATAAATATTTTATAATTTTAATAATATTAATATATTTTTTTATAAATATTAAACATATAATAATAAAATAATTATATTATTAGTATTATTTAAGTATTAATATTAGAGTAATATAATATTTTATATTATGTTACTATTTATGTTACTAATTATATTACTAATTATGTTACTAATTAGTAATGTGAAGATATGCATATAGGTCGGGTGGTTAATCAATCATTGAATAGAAAAACAAACGTGATTGACCGCTCATCTACCTCAATTTTCTTTTTATTTGTGTGTTGAGGTTGACAGGAAACTTCTCCCTCCACATGTAATATTTGCTTTTACTATCAAAATTATAAACCTCCTCACCTCTATGCTGGCGAGGAGGTTGATAATTTTGACAGTAAAAGCAAATATTACATGTGGAGGCAGAAGTTTCCTGTCAAGCCTCAACACACAAATGAAAAGAAAATTGAGGTAGATGAGCGATCAATCATTCTTGCTAATTTTCTTAATTGGTTTTAGTTGTTTCCTAATTGGTTTTAGTTGTTTCCTAATTGTTTTTAATTATTTCCTAATTATTTTTAATTGTTTTTAATTGTTTCCTAATTGTTTTTAATTTTTTCCAAATTATTTTTATTTTTAATTGTTTCCTAATTATTTTTATTTTTAATTGTTTCCTAATTATTTTTATTTTTAATTGTTTCCTAATTATTTTTATTTTTAATTGTTTCCTAATTATTTTTATTTTAATTATTTCCTAATTATTTTTATTTTTAGTTATTTCCTAATTATTTTATTTTTAATTGTTTCCTAATTATTTTATTTTTAATTTTTTCCTAATTATTTTATTTTTAATTGTTTCCTAATTATTTTATTTTTAATTGTTTCCTAATTATTTTATTTTTAATTGTTTCCTAATTATTTTATTTTTAATTATTTCCTAATTATTTTATTTTTAATTATTTCCTAATTATTTTATTTTTAATTGTTTCCTAATTATTTTATTTTTAATTGTTTCCTAATTATTTTATTTTTAATTGTTTCCTAATTATTTTATTTTTAATTGTTTTCTAATTATTTTTAATTGTTTCCTAATTATTTTTAATTGTTTCCTAATTATTTTTAATCATTTCCTAATTATTTTTAATCATTTCCTAATTATTTTTAATCATTTCCTAATTATTTTTAATTGTTTCCTAATTATTTTTAATTATTTCCTAATTATTTTTAATTCTTTCTTAATTATTTTTAATTGTTTCCTAATTATTTTTAATTGTTTCCTAATTATTTTTAATTTTTTCCTAATTATTTTTAATTATTTCCTAATTATTTTAATTATTCTAATTATTTCTAATCAATTAAATCTAATTATTTCTTAATTATTTGATAATTATTTTAATTAAATCTAATTAAATCAAATTATTTCTTAATTATTTGATAATTATATAATTATTTCTAATTAAATATAACTATTTCTAATTATTTCTAATTAAATATATTTATTTATAATTATTACCAAAATATCCTCCGGGAGTGTTGAACCAAGAGTGCATCAATGCCCGTTGTCGTGTACCAGGTTACCCAAAGTCAAGCTCGAAACACCTTATCAGAGTTTTCACTCCTAGGTACATCTGTGCCAGAGCTGCCTCTACTTGTTTGTATCCAGACAAGAATTATTTGGTACAACCACTTAATCTAATTATACTATATAGCTACTAAAAATTCTATTAAAAAAATTAAAATAAAAAATTAAAAATAAAATTAACAATTAAAAATAATTTAACAATTAAAAATAATTTAAAAAATAAAAAAAATATAAATACCTTTGATATTTTGAAGCAATTTGCGCCTCATAACTCATTCTCTCCTCTTCTCGTAAGAAAAAATTAAAACAAAAGAAATTTTCTACTTAGAACCGGAAGTTAAACAGAGAGAGGAAGAGAGATCTGAATGATTTGAAAAAAAAACGGGTGGGGGGTATATATAGGTTAGATTATTTGCGACGGAATCCTGTCGCAAATACCTCGCTCGCATTAATTACGGGCGACGGTTAAAAGGGTTTTTGCGACGGGACCGTCGCAAATAGCTTTCTGCCGACATACTATTAGCGACGGTGGAATATCCCCGTCGCAAATTCCTATTTACCGCCGCCGGTATTGGTGACGGGCCCCGTCACAAATACCTTTACCCGCATTCATTACGGGCGGCAGTTAAAAGAGTTTTTGCAACAGGCCCATCGCAAATAGCTGCCTGCTGACATACCATTAGCGACGGGCAGATATTCCCGTCGAAAAATCCTATTTACCGCCACCGGTATTGGCGATGAGACCTATTGCAAATAACACCATCTGAATATTTTTTTGCGACGGGACAATTACCCATCGCAAATAGTATTTACCACCGTCGGGTATTTGCGACGGGTAGAAGGCGACCGTCGCAAATAGGCTTCCCACGTTTTGGCACGCAAACCGCGCCATATCTATTGTGATGAGTCCTGTATTACCGTCACAAATAACTGACCATTTGCAATGGAAATATATTCCCGTCGCAAATATGCTTTTCATCAGAGTTTTTGCGACGGGAATAAAGCCCGTCGCAAATACCCCGTCGCAATAATAGGTTTTTCCCATAGTGCAAGATCACTTCAAAGATATTATTTTTTAAAGACATTCATATTTGAATAAGAAGATCCATAATCTATTAGTTGCTACTACAACTGTGATAAAAAACCTATCAAGTCAATCAAATCAAAATCTTTTGATTTATTGGAGTTTCAACTACTCAGAATCAGTTGTGGAATAGTATAATCTTCTCAGACTAAGTTTTTTAGAAACTGGTTCCTTGTAAAAGAACAAGAAGGCTCTGTAAAGCCTTATTGTAAAGGTGTCAACTATCTACAATTAGTTGTGAATGTCTTATGATAAGAGGACCTTTCTAGTGAAAATCACCAAGCTCACATAGAGAATGTTGGTGGAGTGAACTAGGGGATCTTTGTGTTCTGAATCACTATAATTTTGTTTGTGTTCTTCTTTAATATTTATCCATTTCTAAAAATACTCATAGAAGAGAACACTATATATTTTCATAAATCGCAAAGAAATTCAAAAGGCCACAATCTATAAAGATTATGAAAAAGACAAAATTCATCCCCTCTTGTGTATCTTTATATTATTCCAACTTAATAATTGGTATCATAGGAGAGTTTTTTGGATAAAGAATATAATCTCTAGAAATATCAAAGTGTAAGGTTTATATAAAGAAAAATGTCAATAGATGATCCTAGAGAAGGTATGTCAATTATACATGCTCCATATTTCAATAGTGATAACCATGGATATTAAAAATCTTGTACGCTCATCTATCTAAAAAATATTAGATTTAAAGTATATATGAAGAATATAACTCTGTATTCAATTACTGAAAAACTAGAAACATGATATGCTGATAAAGAAACTGAGTATGAAATCAATTCAAAATCAATGAATGTTATCATTTGTGGACTTGGTTCAGATGAATTCAATTGAGTTTCACAATGTCATACTACTTATAAAATGTGGTAGATGATTTCTATTTCATATTAAGAACTTAAAATGTTAGATAGTTAAGGTACACTACTACAAAACTAAAGTTTGATACCTTTATAATGTATTATTGTGATAGAATCACCCAAATGAATGGGCATTTGATAGGAATAATCAATGATGTTTCTGCTTTAAGAACTAAAATTAATAAATCAGATCAAGCATAGAAAGTACTCAAAGTACTATCCTAAAAATGGAATGAGATATCCATAAATATAAGGAAATCATCACCAATCAAAGATTTAACAATGAAACAAATGATTGTAACTTTGATGATGTACGAATCATAGATGAAAACTGAAGCTAAAGATCAGAAGATATTAAAAAGGGGAAATACTACCCTTAAAGTTACATCTTAAAAGCATGATTTTTTTTGAAAGAAACTATTAAGATCTTAAAATATTTAGACTGATCAAATTCTAAAATGGAACTGGCCCAGTTATCCAGAAAATTTAGCAAATTCTAAAAGAAAAAGAGAGGCTTAAAAAAATCCTTCAAGAAAGATGAGAAAGGATCTAAATAAGTAAGATTCTACGAATAAAAAAAGATAGGACATATTTGACAAGATTTCTCCTAGTTAAAATAAGAAAAAGGAAAGATGGAAAATAAAAATTAGAAGAAAATTTATTATGAGCATAAATGGAAAAAATTTATGAAGGCTAATTGGAGTGTGTCTGAAGACTCCAATAGCTCATCCAAATTTAACTCAGAAAAAGAGCCAAAAAATATGAAAGAAAACACGTGCTTTATGAATAAGGAAGAATATGTTGTATAATCCTATTATTATTCTGCTTTTTATTTTGATAAATACTCAAGTAGAAAATTATCTACTTATTTTTCAATGGTTTAAAAAAAATACGACGCTCTAGTAAAAAAACATAAGTCACTAAATAATATTCATAATGTTGTTTTAAGTGAAAAGGATGCAATTCTAAAAAAACATCAAGAATTAAAATAAAAATTTAATACATCTACATCAAATTGTATTGTTCATGAAAATAGAATAAAAAATTACAAGATGAATTAGAATCATTCAAAATTATTTCTAGTATTTTAACCAAAGGAGAAAAAACTCTAAATAAGATTCTTGGAAAAACTATTATTAAAAAAGAAAATATGAAATAAGAAGCAAGGAATAAAAATCAAAGATATATAAAAATTATTTTGTGCCAAGTTCTAAAAATGCTACCTATTTCTATTACAGAATAAAAGTACATTATTCTAACAACTTTTAGTTAATAAATCCTTAGATAAATGGAATTAAAAAATATTTTATTACTAAAAATATGTCTGAAGCAAGTAATGTAAATTTTGATAAACTAAGGAAAATATATATTCCTAGATATTTTCTTGATGACACAGCTAGACCCAATAAAATATGGGTACCAAAATAAACTCTTGTTTAAATACTTTTATAGGAAAAATACCACAAGAAAAAAATGTTGTATGATATATGGACAATGGGTACTCAAGACACATGAGTGTAGACTCTTCCAATTTTCATACACTGACAAAGTTGGATGGAGGACCAGTCACCTTTAGAGACAATTCTAAAGGGAAGATACTTGGAATTTGGACAATTATATATCCAAAGAAAATTTCAATTAACAATGTGATGCATGTTTAAGGGATAAAAAAACATGATAAATATTTCTAAACTCTATGATGACGGTTTCTATGTTGATTTATCTAAAAATTCCTGTTCTGTTTTCAAATATACATTTCTTAAATTTAGATCACCTAGAATTGAAAATGTTTATACCCTAGATATTAATTCCTTGTGTAAAAAAGAAATTAATCATTTAACTACTGAGATAAATGAATCTTGGATCTAGAATAAAATACTTGGACACTATGATGTATTTATTTTATATAAATTGTCTAAGAAACACTTAGTTTCTAATTTTCCTAGTCTTAAATTTGATAATGATAGATTCTATGATGCATGTCAAATTGAAAAATAACACAAATCATATTTCAAATCAAATAACAAATTTGCTACATCTAAACCACCAGAACTTATCCACATGGATTTGTTTGGACAATTAAGGGTAAAAAGTTTGGTTGGAAAATTGTATGTTTATGTATTACTTGATGATTTTTCAAGATTTACATGGTTTTTTTCTAAAACATAAAAGTGAAGTGTTCACTATTTTTTATTTTTTTAATAAATTTGTTCAAAATGAAAAACATTTTAAAATAATTTCATTAAGAAGTGATCATGGTGGAGAATTTGAAAATCAAGAATTTAATTCTTTTTACTCAAACTTAGGTATTAAAAACACCTTTTTTTCACTAATAACACCTCAAAAAAATGGAATTGTTGAAATAAAAAATAAAACTATTCAAGATATGTAAAAGACTATATTAAATGAATATATCCTTTCTACCTATTTTTGGGTAGAAGCTGTAAAAACAACTTGTTATATCATGAATAGAGTTTTAATAAGACCTCTTATTAAAAAGGTACCCTATGTACTTTGGAATAACATAAAACCTAAAGTAAAGTTCTTCAAAGTATTTAGATGCAACATGTATATCTTAAATACTATGGAAAACCTTGGTAAATTCGATATTAAGGCTGATGGAGGAATATTTCTGGGATATTATACTACTTCTAAAGCCTATAGAGTGTATAATAAAAATTCAGGGATTGTTGAAGAATCAATTCATGTGCATTTTGATGAAAGTGAACCTTTTGGTAAAAGGAAATATCAAACAAATGAAATTCTTAACTCTTTAGATAACATGAGGGTTGAATTACCCAAAACTGTTTTTTAAAATAAAATTTATCCTATTCTAGGAGAACATGAAGCTAATAAACCTGAAAGTGTCTTACCTAGACAATCTAGAACCTTAAAGGATCATCCTTTAGAAACTGTTTTAGGAAATCTAGATACAAGAGTAACAACTAGAAGAAATATATAAAACTTAGCTGAATTTTATGCCTTTATATCACAATTAGAACTTAAGACTACAAGAGAATCCTTAAATTATGAAAGTTGGTTATTGGGTATGCAAGAAAAACTTAATCATTCCAATTAAAATAAAGTTTAGGAAATAGTGGATAAACTAACCAATTATCAATTAATAGGAAGCGAATAGGTTTTTAGAAATAAACAAGATGATCAAGGGATAATTACTAGAAACAAAGATAGATTAATAGCAAAAGGATACAATCAGGAAGAAGGGATAAACTGTGATGAAACCTTTTCACCTATTTCTAGATTATAATCAATTTGGATCCTTATAAATTATGTATCTCATATGAATTTAAAATTATATCATATGGATGTTAAACCTACCTTTTTAAATAGGTATATAATGGAGAGAGTTTATATATAACAATCAATAAGTTTCAAAAACCCTCATATACCAAATTCATTTTTTAAACTCACTAAATCACTTTATGGCCTTAAAAAAGAACCAAAGGATTGATATGAAAGATTAAGACCCTTTTTATTGGAAAATGGATTTTTTATAGGGTTATAAAATCCTAATATTTTTAAGAAAACTATTTTTTCTAATATAATATTAGTATAATTTATATAGATGATATTATTTTAGGTTCAACAAATAAAAATATTTGTAACAATTTTTCAAACCTTATGCATAAATAATTTGAAATGAGTATGATGGAAGAATTAAATTTATTTTTAGGATTTCAAATTTATCAAAAAGACTATATAAATGTTTTAAATCAAAGTAAATACATTATTGATTTATTGAAAAAAAATTCTCTAAAAAATAGTAATACCTATACAACTCTCATGTGTAATAATATAAAACTTTATTTGGATGAAGCTGAAAAACCAATTGACAACAAGTTATACTGAGGTATGCTTGGTAGTTTATTTTATTTTACTACTAGAAAACTAGACATAATCTTTTCTGTATGTTTATATGCTACATTTCAGTCAAACCCAAAATAATTTCATCTTACTGCTATTAAAATAATTTTTAGATATTTAAAAGGAACTATTTTTCAAACTCTACTTTACTCAAAAACTTATAATTTTAATTTAATTTCATATTCAGATGCTGATTTTGGAGGATGTAGATTAGATAGAAAAAGCACAATAAAAACCTATCACTTTTTATGAAAATATTTAGTTTTATATTCAAGTAAGAAAAAATATTCATTTTATCTATCAATATCCAAGACAAAATTTATATATGATAGAAGTTTCTATGTACAAGTGTTGTAGATGAAACACACCTTACTGAACTTTGGACTTAATTTTAATAATATTTCTATTTTATGTGATAATACAAGTGAAATTAATATTTCCAAAAAACCTATAAGTCATTCAAGAATCAAGCATATTGATATAAGACATCATTTTCCAAGATAACATGATCTTAAAAAGGATATATCTTTAGAATTTTTAAATAATGAATATCAACTTGCTGATATTTTTATTAAACCACTTCCCACTACTAGTTTTTATTTTATTAAGGGGGAGTTAGGAATATTTAATTTTAAATAAATATTTATTAATTTGTTTATTTAAATTCTGTATTAATAGTTTTTATTTTATTCAGTTATCATTTATTCATTTATTTTTTAAATAAAATAAGAATTTATTTTATTTTCGAAAAATAGTATCTTTTAAAAATAAATAATTAATGATTACAACGAGTAATTGGCTCTAGAAACTAGAACCGATGTTACCAAAACTGTTAGAAAACCCTCTCTCTATTTCACTTTCACTCCCACTCTCAATATTCAAATCCTTTTGACTTCTAGAGCTATAGTTTTTCATTCAAGACTTAGAATCTACAACCTTCAACCTTTAGATTCATAGTAATGTTGATGATTCAGAGAACAGATGCAGGCAAACAAAGTAGAACGAAGTCAAAACGCATCACCTAAAAAATAATTCTTCAAGTAAAGGTAATATATTTCAAATGGTTCCATCATAAAAACATTCTTATGAGGCATGGTCTAGATTTTCAAGGTTAATAATTTCTTTTTGCTGAAGGAAACACCGAGTTTTTTTTTTCGATATAGAAGTAAAAGAGTTTTTCAAAAATGTTCAGTTCAGTTTTGGTGACACATAGGACATCATCATATCTTGGGTAAATGATAGGGATTTTTCAATCTATTAAATCAAAATGGATAAAGTTTTTTAGTGTCCCTATGAAGGTGTTTTTCATTTTTGATATTCGGTCGATTGGAAATAAAGAACATAAATTAGAGGATATTATGTTATTTCTCTTTAACTCCACCCAAATAATAAAAATGCTTTCTAAGGATCTCGAGGCTGACCAGAAAGTGTTGGTCAAGTTTATTCAGTCAGTAATAATTCTAAGAACTGCTGACCTCAAAAATATTCTTTATCTAAATATGTATATGATGTTTTTAATGACGAGTAACATTAATTTTAATTTCAAAAGATACATATTAAGGTATATGGATCACTATTTCTAGTAAGAAGTAAGAATTTATTTTTATCCTTATAGAAGGATAATTTATTTATGGTGGGGAGACTATTTCTAGTTGGTCTCTCCCTTCTGATGGTATTCTCTGCTTTGGAAATCGGTTTGTTATCCCAGTATCTATGAGGAGTTCAATGTTGTATGATTTTCATAGTTCTTTGTGGGATATTTATTTTGGAACTATGAAGATGTATTATGAAATGATATAGTGATTCTTGTGGTCGAGTATGAAGCATTCCATTGCAAATTATGTGTCTAATTGTTACACAAACCAATAGATAAAGATAGAGAATTAAAACCTTCTAATTTTCTCTATCCTCTTTCGATTTTGATTTGTAAATGGAATGAGGTGTCTATGGACTTTATTGTTATATTAACACAAACATACCAATGGAATAATTCTATTTGGGTAGTGGTTGATCGATTGACGGATTTAGGCCATTTTTTATGACCAAATACAATACTAAGGTTAAAGATATAAGTAAGATGTATGTGTATGAGATTATGTGGTTACATGGGGTTCCCTATGACATTGTTTTGAACATGGATCTCAGGTTTAAATCTTGGTTATGAAAGTGTCTTCAAGAGGCAATGGGGACTCAGTTTAGGTTGAGTAAAACTTACCATCCATAGACAGATAGTGAGAAAGAGTGTGCCATTCTGATTTTGGAGGATATGCTCTGTGCCTGTATCTTGGATTTTGATAGATCATGGGATAAACATATGGGACTAGTTGATATTTCTTATAAAAAAAATTATCAGTCATTAATTTGAATGTCTCCCTTTTAGGCTTTGTATGGTCACCCGCACAAATCAACTCTTTATTGATTAGAGGTGGGAGAGTCCTCTCTTATGGAACCGAGTCTCATTCAGGATAAATCAAAGAGGATTTAGGATATACGTTTATGTCTGGTTACAACATAGAGTTTCTAGAAATCATATGCGGATTGTTGACATCATCCTTTGAAGTTTTCCATAGGTGACCAAGTTTTCTTGAAAGTTTCTCCTCATTTGGATCACCATCGGCTTGAGAAATAGGGGAAGCTAGCTCTGACATATGTTAGACCATTTGAGGTCACTGAGCAGCATGGTAATGTTTCTTATTGGTTGGTGTTAATGGTTTAATTGAATTATATACATGATTTTATCCATATATCTCAGCTCAGGAAGTACCATCTTGATCCCTCTCACGTTTTGAATTGGAAGAGATCAAGTTGGAGCCAGATGTTTCCATTGTGGAGAAAACAATAGAGATAATTGATTATAATATAAAATTATTTCATGGGAAGTTTATCTTGTTTGTAAGAGTGTTACAACAATATGGATTAGATTCTCATGACACTTGGGTGCACAAATCGTTGGTGAGGGAGCAATTGACTCACCTCTTTCGAGAGAACCCTTCTTCCTCATGACTTCCTAGGGATAGAAAGTCCAATAGTGGGGAGATTATAACATTATGGACCCTTTTTTATGTTTTAGAGTGTGTTTTTTAGGTTTAGAGTGCATCAAGAATCATTTTGGGGGTTTTTCATCAGAACCTAGGCTGGCTGTATCCTGCAGGGAACATTTACAGTGTAAATATGTAGTTTATGGCATAAATGGGTCATGGGGAACAAGCCCTAGAAATGGTTTGTAGTGTAAGTCTATTTATGTAATAAACCCTATTTTATGTTATAAATAGGTTGGATGATATTTTTTTAACCCTAGGTGATGTTTTTTTTTTCAGTGTACACGTTTCATGGGGATTTTACGCCCCAAATCCCTAGTTTACAACATAAACCCTTCGTGCCCAGTAGGTTTTATGTTTTGAAAGATTGAATCCTAATTCATTATTTATTGTTCTTACCTACCTCGAACCCTAGGCTCTTCTATATTATTTTGGGTGTCTCCAATCCTTCCTGATCACTTTTTTTAGTGCTTGATCTTCGTGGTGGTTGCACCGTGTCTCTCTCGATAAGAAACCTTTTTTCTTCTTCATTGTCATTGGCCAATATAGTGGAATCACACTATATTTTTGAATTCTTTGATCTTGTGGTGTTGTTTGTTTGATAATTTTTAGATTTTTCATTTGATCTTATACTGGAGGTTGACTCTCACATTGGTTGCGGTGTGACAGGTGTATTCCTTTAGGTATGTGTTGATATAACCTCACCTAAAACAATTTCTTTTATGCATCTCAATTCCAATATGTGAAAATAAATTTTAGAACCTCTATTGTTGTCTTTTATTTCCATACAGTGTTGGTGGATCTTGTTTCAGGTAGTGTTCAACCTGAGTTGAGGTAAGTGGTTCCATCTATAGCCTTTTATGAATGAACTGTGATTGTTCATGGTTTATAAATTGATTTATAAATAAATTTTCATTATCGATTTGTGTGCATAAATGAATTTTCTATAAAAGATGGGGTTTCCCTTGGTTTTGGGTAATGGAAAATGGTGTTTTCAAATAATTTTAAAATGGGCTGCGAAGATGATTTTCAAAGAAGGGTTGATAAAAGAAAAGGGTTGTTTGAAATTGATTATGAAAATCCCTTTTTAAATGATTTGACAAATAAAGCACATGAGATTCATTGGGTACTTAGGTGGTTCACTCAGAAACACTGTTTTTCTTTGGTGTGTATAGTGAAATAAAATCATAAAGAATTTCATATTTTTTAAGATAATATCTGAACTTTTCATTTTTATATTCACCACCATTATCAGTTTATAACTTCTTTACAGAATATCCACATTATTTTTCTACACTTCTATTGAAATTATTAAACAATGTGAGAGCCTATGATTCATGTTTCAAAAACATAACGATTGTAATGCAAGTAATGTCATCAATGAAAAAAATAAATTACTTATCTACATGTGTTGATTATTTACTCATCATCCCATAAATATCATAATGTATCTTCTCTAGGGGTCAAGTTAAACAAATATCAACTTTTTTATATACCGATTTTGTAATCTTAATCTTCTAAAAAATAGAGAAACACCAATATATTCTTATTATCATGTTATGAATATCATGAATAGTATCTATTTTTGTTAAATTTCTCATATTCCTTTGACATATGTTCCCTAAACTTTTATGAATAATTTTATTTTCTTCCATCATGTTAAGATAACATGAATTTTCTACACAACCAACTTGAAACAATTTCCCTTGGTGTGATGTCATTTAGTAACAAATTTCCCATCATTTATTATTTTAAAAAACCAAATTTCCTAAAAATAAATTTATTAAATTCATCATAAAGTTATGAAATACTTTAAAAAATTGTGTTTCATCCCATCAACAAACAAATCTCTTTTGAATTTTAACTTTTCTTTCCCAATGATGGCATATCCAATGCATTTGATTTTGAGAGACTCATAATTTTCAAAAGTCACTGTAACTTCTTTAAAATATTTTACATTCTTAAAAAGCTTCAAATCTCATGTAATATTTGAGGAACACCTTTTATCTAAAATCCATGGTCATTCTTATTTTGTATCTTTGAGAGCAATTTCAACAATAAGAGACTTTTCCTTGACTTTTTCTTTTTCACATCCAGATTTTGAGATTTATTATAAAAGATTTATTATTCTAGAATCATCATAAGACATCATTTTCTAACATTTCTAGTATGTTCACATATTTTAAAAATACTTTACAAGGTTTGGAATCTCTTTTCAATTTTCACACCAACTTTCTCAGGGTGCCTTCTTTGAGTGGGTTGACCCCCCTTAAACTTTGTCTCTAGTTTTTCTTGGGATTATTGCAATGTTGTTGGTTAAACCAACACAAATTTTATGTATGTCTGAATCCACCACAATACCATCCATATCCATAGAAAGAATATTTTCCTTGGTAAATTCTATACTGTCTGGAGTTCTAAACCCGCTTTTGATCAAATTTCTAAATTTCCACTTTGAAAATTTGTTGCACCCCAAATTTTTTATTATCAACTGAGACTTTATTTTTTAGCTTAAAATTTAGTATCAAAAAAATCACTAGTAGTATTAATTTTAGGTTCATACATTGAAATGTTACAGTTTATATTTTCCAACTTTGTTGATTTTGGCTACATATATGATTTTATCAACTTTATTACTTTTCTGAACAACTTCATATTTTTTTATCAACCTTTGAATATAAATTTTATTAATCTTCCTTAGGTTTTCAAATTTCATAACTTTCACA
This sequence comes from Viscum album, assembly GCA_963277665.1. Classification (NCBI taxonomy): domain Eukaryota; kingdom Viridiplantae; phylum Streptophyta; class Magnoliopsida; order Santalales; family Viscaceae; genus Viscum; species Viscum album. The sequence goes on along the minus strand of OY728130.1, from coordinate 98,260,670 downwards.
AAATTTTTCAACTAATTTTTGAAAATTTAAAATTTCTTGCTCAGCTTTAACAAGTTTTTATTGAGTAAGTTCTGATTCTTTCTTCTTTACCTTCATGTTTTATTCAAACTCAAAATTGATTTTTTATTCTCATAAACCAACTTATTTAGATTATCAATATCTCTTATAATCTTGTATTTTTCTTCAAGAAATTATTCTTGATTGTTTTCTATAGGAATTTCCATTTTTAATTTTTCGATCTCTATTTTAATTCTTATAATCTTTCAAAGACACTCTTTCAAATATCTTTTTAGTGAAAATTACAACTATGTTTCTTCTTCTTCATAACTACTACTTTCATCACTGATGAACTTTTCATCATTCACTATAGTAATAAGAGGTTTTTCAGTAGTATCATCACTGGAGTTTTTATATTCTTCTTCACTTTTATCATATTAATCATCTTTATACAAAAGCCTCTCCTTTTGGATTTAGAGAACTTTTTATCCTTTCCTTTGGAATAGGATTTGGATTTTTTTGCATATTCTTAAAGGATATTATTTAATTTCTTTTATCTCCACAACTTTCTTCATCTTCCCCTTTCAAGGAAAATTTTAAGCAAAGTTACCAATATATCCACAACTAAATAATTTCATAGGTAGCTTCCCTTTATACTTTCTTATGTCTCTTTTTAGATATTTAGAAAATAAGGACATGAGTTCATCAAAATTTTTATTAACCTCTTCTTCAATGTTAATATCACTAACTTCTTTATCTTATGGAACTTTCTTAGGTTTTCCTTTCTTAGCAGTTTTGAAGTAAATTTCCTGATCAACCTTCTCTTTTCTCTTTATAGTTTTTTCTTTTATCATTTTGTATGTGATGAGAGTATTGTGTAGATCATAAAAATATAAAGTTCCAGGATCTCTATCCACTAATGATTAAACTATTGCATCAAAATTATTAGGAAGAATTTGTAAGATATATTCAACAATGCTTGAATCTTTAAACTTCTCACCAAAAAATATTATGGTGCTTACAATATAATTGACCCTTGTAAATATGTCACTAATATATTCATAATAACCTATTTTGATATCTTCATACTTTAACCTCCGAATTTTTAACTTAGCTTTATTAACTTTTGTATTTCCTTTAGAGATGTTCTTCAGCCTCTACCAAATTCCTTTAGTAGTTATAACTCATTTAGCGATGAGGAAATCACTTTTGAAGAGTGAGGAAAGTATATAATTTTTAGATCACCCATAAATCTCCAAATTTTTCTTATCAGTAGCTGTTAGATGAACATTATTATCACGAGGAGGGAAACCATCTGTCGTGGCTTCAAGAACTTCATAGCCAAGAGACATAAGGTATGAAATTTTTTTAATCTTTCTAAATATGATAGTTCTTTCTATAAAAAATTAGAATCACATTATTATTCCTATAATTATGAACATCCATTGAAACTTTTTTCTTCCAACTTCAAAAAATAGTAAACAAAGGAAACCTTGACTCTAATATGAATTTAATGGCTTAATGTGATTACTGAGAGGGGGAGGTTTTGAATCAGTGATCTTTTTCTTTTTAAAATTTCTTTTTTTTATGAAAAAACATTCATCTCCTATTAAATAGTTATAACTTTGCTGAAAATAAACATCCAAACATAACCATAAGGACACAAGTATTTACAAGGTTCACTACTCAATAAGATTATCTTATCCTTGGAAGATTTAAAAATAATCCAATATAACATAATCCACTAGAAAAAAATCCTTTTATATGGATATAACAAGCAGTGAATATCCATACACTTTCATAGTAATATGATCAAAATAATAGTTCATGTTCTTTACAAACATATAAATATGTAATAAATATTTTGTAACAAATTTTAGAAACCTTTACTGACAGAATTATAATATTCTCACTGTGATGCTTTTATAAACTTCACTTTTTCTATTATTGAAAAACTTCTTTAAATTTTTACCTAGTATCAAGTAATAAGTTCTTCAGTCAGTTGGTTATCTATCCAAAAATTCCATCAAGAAGTATGTATGGTGCCCTATGAAAACTCTACTAATTCCTTACACCAAGTTCATCCAATTTCACCTAATATAGATGTTCATCCAGTGAAACCTAATCATAGATTATTTATTCATTACAAACTTCTTCTTCACATCAACTAAGAGATTACTTGGTTGGAAACATCCTACTAAAAACTATAGCCGATAGAAGTTCATTTTATGTCTCTGTATGGAACTAATCCTACAACACTTTAATCCTTTTGCACATATGAACAATACACACATACTTTTTACTTTTATCCCTTTATATAATAACATCCGAGGGGGCACAGGTGGGAAAACCAATTTAGTTTTCCACTTAATGAAAACTTGAAATTCAAAAACCTTGCTTAAATAATTCACTAAAATCTTCTCAATAATTCTAGAACATTCTTGAACAAATTTTTGAAACTTTATCAACTTAACCCTCCTTTAAATTTCCTTAAAACTTAGTGAGAATAATGATTTTTCTCTATGATATTTGGAACATTAAAAGACCAGGTCAACATCATCACTTTTTTAATTATATTTATGAAAACTTTGTAAAGAACTTCAAACAAGTAAAAATATAATTCCACTAAAAGTTCATCCAGTAAGAAATATGTAACAAATGTTAAGTCTAGAAAATATCAATCCAATTCTTCCTTAACAAACTTTATCATAGCTTCTAAAAATACTTTCCAAACTTCATCTGTTTAATGAATTTTATCAAAAATCTTTGTATACTATCTTCCTTCATGGACTTCTATCAGATGAAATTTATATAAAAAATTCATCGAATCATCTAGAACCAACTTTTATCTTCACTTGAAACTTTATACCACAATTTTATTCAATCATCTTGTAGGAACTTCAACTTCATAACTTTATATATGTTTGTCTGATGGACATTGTATTGAAAGTCTGTCCGATGAACTTTTTAGGGAGACTTTATTCAACTGAACTTTATCTGAACCCTTTACTTATCATTATTTTTATCTTCATAAACTTTACTTTATCCTCTAGAAAACACAAAATTCATACTACAACAACATCCAAACATTTTAAACTTCAAAGACTTTTTAAACTTCGTAAACAAACTTCCTTAGCCAAATGTGTTTGATTTTGTCTATCATGTGGACTTCATAAAATGAAACTTTGTAAAACTAAATTAGTTTCTAACCTTTTCTACTAAACACTTGTATCATGTGATATTTATAACTTATGATGTTTGAAATTATCTTAACATCAAATTATCATAAGATTTAGATTGTCTGAACATTGTTTTTTCAAACTTTTTAAAGACATAATTCCAGTACAAAAACTCTAACCAAGGAACTTTGTTGAAAAAACTTTGATCAATCCTCTTTGTCTGATTACAACTCTATATGATCATCATTTTTGAAGAATTTAACAAAGTGAGGTAATTTTTTCAAATAAAACAAAATACAATTCTTCCAAAAAACTTTTTACATCTAATAACTTCATAAACACCTTCAGCAAACTTAGTCCCAACAATGCTTGGAGTTGGTTTACTCTAGAACATCCCTAAGTATTATAAGGGGATTTGGGTAGATATCTGTCTTTGTTAATTGGGGGATGATTATTTTTCCAAGGGGAGTGAGAGATAGTATCTATACTTGAGGATAAGGGTATTTTTGAGTTATAATATTAAATAAAACATTATATCCAAGACAAACCATTTAATAATAATATTTTTGACATTATGAAATATATTTAAATTAAATATCATGATTTTAAGAATTTAAAATAGTTTTTAATCCAAATTTATTAGTTTAATAAAAAGTAAAGGTGAAAACATGATAAAATATTATTTTAATGGAATTATTTAGACTTTATACTTTGGAAAATATTTTTTAGGTTTGAAAAACATGTTTATTGAATTTAAATGACTCATTTATAAAATTAAATATGTTTTTGGTTGATCTAAAATTTATAGAATTTATTAGGTCATTATTACATCATGAATGATTAAATTTGAACAAAACCGGTTACAAAAAACTATATTTTTACTATTCAAAAAAAATTTAAAGTATTTTAGTAAATTTACAAAAAATCACTCTTAGAAAATTTCGATGTGGAAATTCTAAAAATAACATTCATTTTATCAAAATAATTTTTTAACATAGGTAATTTTAGTTTTTAATATAAAAATTTATGATTTTTATGAAATACATTAAAATACAATTTATTAAAAAAGTGTGTATAATTTCTTTGAGTTTTTTAATCTTTATATTTATTTTATAATATTATAGTATTTATATTTTCATAAATTACTCATGATAAATATTTTTCATATTACATTTTATTATTTTTAGGTCAAATTACTATTCTAACAGTCAAGTTACTATTCTCAAAGGTCCGATTACTATTCCCAACAGTCATGTTACTATTAATAACGGTCACATTACTATTACAATGGTCATATTACCTCATATAAATACCACTTTATTCCTTCATTCAAAATTAACTACAATTCCTCATAAGGTTCTATATTTTCTTTTTCTAAGATGATGATTGGTTCACTAATATTTTTTTTCCATAGTGCTATTCATGGGGGTAATGATTCTAGTAGATTGGAATGATCCAAGTTTTCCCATTCTAATTTTTATATTTTATATTTTTTCTCATTATAATTTTTGGAAATTTTATGGGTTTATTTGTTGACTAATGTAATAATCTCTATAAATGAGATAAAGTGTTGTTGGTTTCTCTATGTATTATATATATAGTACCGTACCATATAATATAACACATATTCATTCAGAAAACAAATATTACTTATAACATCCGGGTTGTTACAATGTAAACATCCATTAATGAATCTTATGCTTTATTGAGGATATGATCTAATGATATCATCTACCATAATTATCTGTATGGATCGTGATCATTTTTATTTGGGAAAGTATTGACATTATGTATTCTAGTTCTTCCTATTCAAATATCTATTGATTATTAAGGCATGTTTATTAAGTTATATTATTTATTCATATGATGAATGCATTTGACTTATCAAGTGACGGGTGGGTCCCCAAATTACACTTCCACTTAATTCATTGGTATTTCTCATGATTCAAAATAGGTTTGGTATTTGGCATATGCCTTACCCATTTATGTATGATATCTTGGCACTTGGATTTAGTGGAAAGTTTAAGATGTATAACATTATTCATTTCCTCATTATGAAATTAGTTATTGATTTCTATGTGAATATTAATATGGTTATGTTAACCATGGATAAGTTTCAAGATCATGTATATATTTATATATTATTATTTGATCATCATTTATTCCTTCCATATTATTTATTCCTTATTTATTCTATGATATCTTTCACTATATGCATTCCCTTACCAAGAATCTGAGCTCACCCTTTTATTTTGTTTCTGTAAGATCCCATATTTTTCCGATTAAATTCCTATTTAAGACTTTGGTTGAACCACTTTAAGTTTTGTTAAACCATTTTAACCTTGGTAATTGAGTCATGTTTCTTGGTCAAAGTGTTGTTTCTGAGGCATTTGAGGACTTGGGAATCCAAGCTAATAGGAGGCTAGAGTCGGTGAGTAGTAATGGTGATGCAGTAGCACAACTAACTAGTTAGTTTATTCCACCATCTAGTTATTGGTTTTCCTAGGAGCTATGTATCCTATAGGAGGCTCACCTACCAGTTGGTGGGATTCCCAGTTGTGCAGGCACACTGGTGGACACCAGTGTCCAACTAGTGGTATCAGGATGGGTCAGAATAACAATGGGTATAATCATATTTTTGCCTCCTTGAAACCTATTTTAAGCACCTATTTACCACAAATTCTACCCTAAATAAATATTTTAAAATTTAAAGGGTTCAACAAGTCTCTTGAGTCTTCTCTAACAACTTTATTTGGTTCTTTGATTCATGGTTTGATACATACAACTTAAAATGGCGAGTTCTTCTTAGAATGAATGAATTACTCTTGTCTTATTCTTAGATCCTATTCTTTTAGCCATGTTAGTGTGTGTCAATTCCTATCTATAGGGGATCATGGTGTTACATGTTGATCTGGACACTTTATTTTTAATCTCTTATTGTTCATTCTTGAGGTGGGTGGTCTAAAAAAAATCCCTAAGGTCTATTTTGTTTCTCTAGAATGTGAAACTTGTGAAATCATTCCAGAACATCATGCATGTAAACTATCCTAATATTAAAACTAATAAAATTGATGGAACCATATGATTAAACCTTCCATAGATCCTGTTGGGTCCATTGGAGTTGAGACCAGGACTTGTGGCCACCCAAGAAGTGTGTCTACCTTTAAACCTAGGTTGGAACTTGGAATGTATAAACCTAGAGCCTTAGTAAAATTGGTAATTGTTTATGTAATGGATTAAATTTTGTTTATATTATCATGTGAATTGATTTATTGGCTTGATAAAGAATCACTTGGCTTGGAAGTGTTGAATTGGAATGTAATCAGCCTTATCATGATAATAGGATAGAATACAGATATATGGATTGAGAATGGTAGTTGGGATTAATTAATATGTGTAGTGGAATTACTATAATTATCATTATAATTAGTAACTTATAATATTGGAATAAATGGTTGATAATTTATAATTTGGATAAATTAACCAATATGTAATATCATAACATGTTTGGCATGTTTGATGAATTATAATACTTTGGCTCTTATTATGTTTGTTGTGAAATGGATATATTTCCATTGGAATGAAAAATGTGCCATGGGAACATGTGAGTGTATCTAGAATGGGAATTCACATAGAGTCCAATATGACATGGCTACTTCTCCCTTGGCATGGGCAATGCACTATGGGAAGGTAGACTGGAGACTGGGATGTATCGGGTCATGGTAATGCGCTCGTGCATGGGAGTATCTGGCCCATGTGTGAGGGGAAACCCAAGTTTCCAGGGATGTGACTACTATTCTTAATATTCTATTATTATATTTTTGATTTTATTTCACCTTGGGTGATACACTTGTTATGTGATGTTACTATTTTATGAGATTTTAATCATGAGATGGTATGACATGAGGTGTGTATGCATGCATCATGGTAGTCACGTAGAGAAATATATTGACACACATTATCCATGATAGGGAATTTTTTACCTTATATGATTTAATTACCTATCTAAAATTTGAAAATTAATCCATTTACATATCAAATAAAAAGGAATAAATGAAACTATTATGAAATGATAATTCATTTGTTAAGCTATGTTATGGAGTAACCTTGTGTTAGTAGTTCTCTATTGTTTTCTTGACCTTTTGAGTTTTATGTTTTTGTGTATCTTATGATATAAGGAGTGTGTTAAACCTTGTAGAAAAAATGTCTTTGCATCATATTTGGGTTCAACATCAGGAGAGTGGTAACCATCACACCCCTTTGCATAGCTAAGGTAAAACTTCTTGCGGATATAGGGAACTTGTTGGACTGTAAGCTTTGTGAAAGTTTCCTATGGGCCATGCGATCCATGGAGATAAATACTACTCAGGTCATACCTTTGATATATGATCTGACTAGATAGTTCCAGCTACATCACCCACCCAAATTCATCAGGGAGGGAGGTCCTTAGGTTGCTAAGTTCTAGATTGAGTCCATCCAGATGATCTTTAAGCACTCATAGACACTTGTAGATAATAGGGTTAGGCTTGCTATTTACATGCTATAAGTACCATCCAGACATTGATGGGATATTGTAGAGTAATATGGATAGTAAGAGGATCTAACCTAGAATGACTTTGAGGTGAAGTTACTAAGTCACTTTTATTTAAAGATGCTGATGGATGAGAGATTTTGAGAGTTCATACACCAGATGTAAGGGATTATATCAGTGATGTACTACACTATATGTTTTACCAACTTTAAGTGTTTTACTCTTTCTTTGGAAGTAGATGAGATAGCTAGGGAAAAACACTTCTAGGATGGGATTTTTTATGAGATCAAGTCGCAGGTGAACATTTTTCTCCTGAGAAAATTCTATTACGTGATGAACTAGTCTATAATAATATAAGAGAACCTAAAGGAGGCCCTGAGTGGAAGACATGAAGTCTAAGTAGGATGAATGAGGATATCTTCTTTAGGTAGTAAAAGGCACTGCTATGAAAATTTCCTCCAAGGTAGTAGCAGGTAGAGAAATTAAGAGAGTGGACAATCATTTCAGGACCATAGCCATGGATAATTAGTTTAGCATGGAAAGTATGGCCACAATCGCTTTCAGTGTCCTTTCCCTAATATAGAGTGCCACACTTGTGGTCAGATGTGCCACCTAAAATGGTTTTGTTGGAGCACTTAAAAGTCGAGCAATGTTAGAGGATCAGGGAAGGCACCTAAGTTTGGGAAGGACTCAACTACCCCTCAAAAAATAGGTAGCAAGAGTTCCACTGGTTAATTAGGCCGGGGTAGGGGACGTGGTACCCTAACATAGGAGAGATAATATCATCCAAAGGTAGCATTCTAGAGGATTCATACTAGAGCCTAGGGAATAGGGGAAAGTTAGATTCATGATATACAATCTACTCCCACTAGTCTAGATGCAGGACCTTCCACCATCATAGGTATGATTCTAGTGTTATTTACATTTTTGTTATTTTGTTTGATATGGGGGAATCATGTTCATTTATATCTTCTCAATTTCCCAACAACTTGGGTTTGAATGTGGAGATTTTGGATGGGGTTGTGACCATCGACACACTATTAGGAGTGAAATCAGATGATATTAGACACTATAAAGAGTGTTATCTTGAATTTGGTGGCTACCATTTCCTCTAGGAGTTGTTTGGGCTAGAAATGGCTGGGCTTGATTTAATTTTTGGTATTAATTGATTAGTTTTATACCAATATCATATCGACTATTATCGAAGGAGATTTACCTTCCTATCACTAGAAGGGATAGTTACATTCATCAAGGTGAATGATATCTTCAGGATGGTCATGTATGAGCAATTCAGTATAGGTTGGATTATCTCACAACCTAAATAGTGGGCCTTATTCCATATGATGTTGAGTTATAGCAAAATACTTTTCCTCCAGCAGTGGACTAATTTTAGGACAGATTTATTAAATAGTTATTTAGATTAACACTTGAGTGGGAGATCGATTTCATTATCAAGTTAGTTTTAGGATCCCAACCTATTTTCATTCCTCCTTATAGGATGACACCAATGTATCTTTGAGAGTTGAAAGTGCAGTTGGAAGATTTGGAAGGTAAGAAATTCATATGGATTAGTACTTCACTACGAGGTTCTCTTATGATTTTTTCCAAGATGGATGATGAGACTTTATTCTTATGTATGGATTATTGGAGGCTGGACCAGATGAAAGTAAAGAATTGGTATCCCCTTCTGTGAATCAAAAATATCTTTGATCAGTTGAGAGGTTCCTAGATATTATTTAATATTGAATTGAGGTTAGGGTACCATCATTTAAGGGTGAGACCATTTAATATACCCCTGATTATTTTTAGGATCAGATATGGATTGTATGAGTTCATGGTAATTTCATTTTGTATGAAGAATGCACTAATAGTATTCATGGTCTTGATGAATTAGATCTTCCATCTATTCCTAGATCAGTTTGTGGTGGTTTTTGTTGATGAAATCTTGGTGTAATCCTAGTATAGAGTTGATCATGACCAATATATTAACATCATCTTAAGTACATTGATAGAGCATCATATTTCTTCCAAGCTATATAAATTTCTCTTCTATATTGAAAAAGTGAACTTCTTGGGTCACGTTATCTTAGATGTTGGAGTATTAATGGACTCAGAGAAGGTGGCAGTTATGGTATCTTGGGAACAACCTAAAAACATCTTCGAGATTCAGATATTTCTAGGCATGGAAGGCTATTATCAGTGTTTAATCTAGGACTTCTCCCATCTAGTAACATGAATGTACAAGATGACCAATAAAGGGGTGAAATTTGTTTGGATAGATGCTTGTGAGTAATATTTCTAGGAATTAAAGATCAATTTGACCTTAGCATTGAGACACACCATACCTGAGTTGGGTAAGGAATATTTCATTTACTGTAATGAATCTATAGTTGAATCTAGAGTAGTTTTAATGTAGGAGTATTTATTGTTTGATTATGGATATATATATTTTATACTAAATTAGTGAAATTATCCTACTCATTATATATAGTTAGTTGGGGTGGTACATTCCCTGAGATGCTAGTGCTATTATCTTTTAAGAGAGATGTTTTTGGTGTACATGAATCAAAAAAGCCTCAAGTATATCATTTAAAAGTAGGAATTGAACTTTTAGTGGAGGAGGTGGGATGATTATCTTTTTCCTTTTTAATTTGAGTTGGTATACACTCCATGTAAGGGTAACTTCATTATCGATTCCTTGAGTAGGAAGATGTAGAAAAATGCATTGTGAGAGTCTTGTGATGAGTAGTGGATAATAACACTCTTTGTAGACATATATTTGGATGTTCAGAAGTCTCAGGGGTGAGTGACTCTAACATCAACATCTATTGTTATCATTATCCTAGACTAGATTAAGAGGGGGTAGTTATCTAATCAAGAGGTATTAGCTTTGAGGGACAACATATATGGTGGAGTTCCACCACCATGTTGGTCTCTTAGTAGTGAGGAATTTCTTCTTTTCCATGGTTGTATATGGGTTTCTATGGGATTTCTTGAGGATATAATGATGGAATTCCATACTTATAAATGGGAATCACATCTTAGGTTGATAAATATGTATCCTGATATCGATATTAAATACTTTTGTCTAGGGATGAAGAAGGATATAATAGGATTTATGGAATGATGTTTCACCTGTTAGCAGGTGAAGGCTAAGCATCAAAGTCCTACTGGGTTCCTACAACCCTTTCCTATTCCAGAATGGAAGTGGGATGAAATCAACATGTACTTTGTTATAGGATTATGCATGACACCTTGAAAAAATAATGTATTGTGGGTGATTGTGGATCAACTGAATAAGGTAGTACATTTTTTTTCCAACTAGGGAGACCATCACCATTGATGATCTTGGAAGTCTCTATGCGTGGGAGATAGTTTTTATGCATGGTGTTCTGATCAGTATCATTTTTGATCAAGAATCTCATTTCATGTCATGGTTATGGAAGGTACTTTATAAGGAACTAGGATCATAGAAATCTTACATTGACCATTAGAGATGACCTCTGGAGTTCAAGGTTGGTCAATATATTTTTCTTCTAGTGTTTCCTAGGCTGGTGAAATTCCATATCTAGAAGCAAGGAAATCTAGCATCCAGGTTCATTAGGTCATTTGAGGTAGTAGAGAGAGTCGGTCTAGTGGTATACCAATTGGCTCTACCATAGTGCTATAGTGCCATGCACAATGTGCTTCACATGTCACAGTTTTTAGAGATACCACTATAAAACTTATCACATGATAGATATTGATAATTTTGTTCTTGATATTGATTCATACTTTGAGGATCATCTTATTTGTATCATATACCATAGTGAGAAAAATCTCATAGTAAAGGTTGTTCCTATAGTGTGAGTGCAATGGTAGTATGGGCATGTTTAGGAGTAGACTAGAGAGGGGGATTATGATATATAGGAATAGTTACCTAATTTGTTCATTGTTTTAAACTTGGAAATGGAGCCCTATTTCTTGTCCAAAGAATTGTTTATGAGGTGTTCGGGGAAACAAGAAGCTGATCTTGTAGGGGGATAGAGGTGGTGAGCATCAATGAAGATTCTGAAGCACCACCGGATAACTGGTGCAGTTCATCAGCCAACCAATGGGTTTCAGAGGAGCTCAATAATCCTATAGGAGTCTCTTTAGCCAGCCATTTAGGAACACTAGTGGTACCCACTGACCAACTGGTGGCATCAATTTGGGCTATAATAAAAAGGGGTAGAATCATATTCCCCCCCGAAACCTCTTTTAAACACCTATTTCCCCTAATTTGAACCTAATTTGGGATTTGTGAATGTGAAGGGTTCTCCATGTCTCTTGAGGCTTCTTAGACACCTTTCTTTAGTTATTCAATCTATGGTTTGATCCATACAACTTTAAATGGCGAGTTCTTCTTGGAATTATAAATTCCTCTTGTCTTCTTCTTGGATCCTCTTCTTCAAGCCATGATAGTGTGTTCCAATCACTATATAGTGGATCTTGGTGTTTAAAATTTATTTGGATGCTTGATCATTGATATCTTCTTCTCCCTTCTTGAGGTGTGTGGTCTAAAACAACTCCCTAAGATATATTTGGTTTCTCTAGTATGTAAAACTTGTGAAATTGCACCGACATGATGTGTGAATGACCTATCCTAATTAGAAAACCTTTGAAATGGATGAAACCATATAGTTATACATTCCATGGATCCCATTGGGTCTGTTTAAATTGAGACCAGGACTTTCACCCACTTGAGAGGTGTGCCAACCTTTGACCCTAGGTTGGAACTTGGAATGTATAAACCTAGATTCTTTGTAAAATTGGTATTTTTTATGGAATTGCTTGAATGTAAATTGTATTATCATGTGAATTTATGTTATTATATTGATAAATAATCACTTGGTTAGAAGTAGTTAGTTGGCATGTAATTAGCATTATCATGATAACAATATGGAATATGGATATTTGGCTTGAGAATAGTAATTGGGCTTAATTGAAATGTGTAATGGAATTGATAAAATTATTATGATAATTGGTTACTTGGAATAATATAATAAATGATTTATAATTGGTAATTTTGATAAATTAATCAATATGAAATATCTTAACATGTTTGGCATGTTTGATGAATTATAATGATTTGGCTCTTATTTTATCTATTGTGAAATGGATACATCTCCCTTGGCCTGGGTAATGAACTATGGAAACACATAAGTAGATCTAGCATGGTAATTCACATAGAGTCCATTATGGAATGGTTACTTTGACCTTTGAATGGGTAATGCTCCATGGGAACACACAAGTGGCTCTAGCATGGGAATTAACATAGAGTCCAGTATGACAAGGTTATTTTTTCCCTTAGCATGGGTAATGTTCCATGGGAACACATAAGCATATCTAGTATAGGAATTCACCTAGAGTCTAATATTGATCAGTTATTTGGTGAATAAGGGTGAGATGTATGGTTATATAACACATGGTATGGGTGATTCATCTGAGGCAAGAGAATCCACTAATGGAAATTTGTATTAGGTCTATTGATACACTATACAATGATTCATCCTAGGGTATAGAATCCTCCAATGGACAAAGATATACAAAATCAGGTCGAAGTATGTTTGGATAACCCTTATTTTCAACCTAGAGCTCGAGGGTTGGTGGGTTTTTTGATTTTATACATTAATTAATGGATTAATTCCCCCATTTATCATACCTTTTCATGCGATTTTTTTATTTAGACTAGATTATTTATACATCATGGTTGTTAGTATACTAAGTTTTACTCACACCCTATTCATGCACCATTGGGTTCCCATAAAAAATTCATGGATATAGGTCCAGAAAAAATCAAGGGGACCTATACTTGATTAGTTAATTTTCAAGATAGTATTGGAGCTTGGAGATAGGACAAGGCATGGTGTTCAGGTTTATAATTTTTGGAGTCTTTATTATGGAGTCTATTTTAGTCTTTTACTTGTGTAACCTTTTACACTACTCTTAATTGAAATTTAGTATGACATGACATGGTTTATTATATATTTTATTAATTAGTTTTTGTTTGTTTATCAACTGGTGGTATTTTATGTTGATTGGTTTATTTTATTTCTATTATGATTACTACTCCACTCCAGAGGATATAGTCTCCCCAATATGTTCCTTAGACTCTCACTACTAGTTAGAAACCTCTAGAATATGAGGAGGCACTCTAGAGGTTATATAACTACCAGAATTAGTCATGTGAAGAACCAGATTAGGGATGTTATAGTTTCCTTTCCATAGGATGTTAGGAAGTTTACTATGATTGATATTCATGGATATTTTAGAGGTAATAATAATATTCTCAAAGAAAATAATATATTGAATTTTATGTTTTCAAAAGTAATGTGATATTCAAGTATGTATCTAGTTTTCCATGACTACAAAACTATTTGATCCCTTGAGATGTGATCACTTATATCTTGTACCAATGTAATAAAGTTGCCACCAACTCTAGGATACTAGGGTTGGGGTTGTTACAATTGGTATCAAAGAAAGTTTAGTATAAACCTTGGGAATTATATTTATAAAAACATATATCAGAGAACATAATCCTATGATATAATCTAGGGATAAGTCTAAGTATAGGATAATGTCATGTAGTTTTTGTAAGGTAGATAATGTGTGGTTTCCTAGAAAATACAGACCTTTATGGATACTGGCAAGTAGATATATCCATGACATTGATTCACTTAGGGGTAATAACTTTGAAAAGGGTGGATTGAGTGTTTAATCAATCATCGACGATGCATAATGAGTGGGCCTAATACTAAACACCTAGCTAGAAACTTCTGTGGGATATGATTTAGTTAATTAACACCGACTTTACAAACTAGTATAAAATATTTAAAAATATTTTTATGATTTTAAGTTATTCCCAATGATACTAAACTTATGATTAAAATATATCTATGTATAAATTTTCAATTTATGTTAAGTGTTTCACCAATTTCATAATTATTCATTATGATTCATAATGTTATGATCTAATATAGTGCATTCCATTATTTAGAAATGATACATAGAAGAAGGAATGGAAACCATATAAATTAACATAATCTATATAGGGATTACCCTCTTGGAAAATACAATGAAGCTGGAGATGTTGTTGGAGTTGGAGTTGATTTTTTTAACTATATTTGGGAAATTGACTCAGGTTATGATCTATAACTTTTTTTATATGGAGTAGCTTGTTTATTCTCAATGTAGTCTAATAATTTTATACCACTTCATGTGATGACAACCTCCATCATTCAATGAAACCACAAATCCATTAGTATATGAGTAATGGATTAGTTCATTAGAAAATATAATTCTCACTTTGAAAAGTAATGAATGGGAGAAAGTTTTCATGGTAGTTTATCATATCACAAGGTATGCAGATAAATGGTAGTTATTGATTCAAAGCACTAAGGATGTGAAAGAAATAAAAATCATAGAGTGGAAGTAATTTAAGGTAATTTTCTTGGGAAAATATTTTCCTCATGGACAATTATCGAATATAGAAATAAAATTCCTGAGTCTAAGATAAAAGGAAGAGGAAAATGTTTCTAAGTATGAATCCAAATTTTATAAGGTTAGAAAGGCATTCTGAGAACTAATTATGTAATTCAAAGAGTAATATTAACCATTTCTATGATAGGATAAAGACAATAATTTTAAAGGCAATAGTCTCCCAAACATTCTCATCATATTAGGATATAATATATTATGTTATCAAGATGGAGAAAGAATTATCATAGTCTTATGACTTTGAAGAAAAGAAAAATAAGAATAGGATGACTAAGCACCTCATGAAGTAAAAAATGGATAAGGGGAAGAAGATAAGGGGTAATTTACAACATGTGATACTTATGGAAGGAAACACCCTAGTAGACACTTGAAGGGAACAATAGTTTGCATCAAGTATGGAGAGAAATTCCATAATTATCACAAATTCAAGGGTAAGGGATGAACCATCAAAGTATAGTGCTTTAACTGAAAGAGAAGGGTAACTATTCCAACCAATAACCAAAATGTTAAGGGAAATTTACATAGAATAGGCCAAGGGGAGAAGGGAAAGATTATTCAATTACTATTGATGAACTTGAAGTTCCTAGTGATGTGGGGGAAGGTACTTTGATCATAAATTCAAAGTTAGACAATTCTTTATTAGATTATGGATCCATTCACTCTTTTAAATCTTCCATGTTTTCTAATAAAATTAAACATTTTTATAAAAAACTAAGAATGGAGTTATCAATCGAGTCATCTAAAGGAAATATTATTTGAATAAAGATATTTCATTAAATCACCATTATGATGCATGTATGTACCTTATTTTAAAATTTTATTATTATACCTATGGTAGGCTTTGATAAAATCCTTAGTATGTATTTTATTTCAAAGTATAATACAAAAAATTATTTCCAAGAGAAGGAGATCATGATTTGTGATGAATATGTGGAATTCCCTATCTTTAGAATAGAGACTTCATCATATAAATCATGCATAGCTCCACCCCAGCTTCTCATCTTAATGAAAATCTAGTAGAAGAAGGTTATGCACAACAAAAGAATATGAAAATTAACCATAGGATAAAATATGTTCTTATTGTGAAAGAATGTATTAATGTGTTTCCTAAATAACTAGCGTGAAATTGAGTTTTCTATTAAAATCATCAATGGCATGAAACCTATATCTAATACTCCCTATATAATGGTCAAAGTAGAGTTAGAGGAGTTAAATAAACAACCAAATGAGTTTTATGATAAGGGATTTATATGCCCAAGTGTTTCACATTGGGGAAATCCTTTCCCATTTATAAAAAATAAGGATGAGTATATGAGGCCATGAATTGATTATAGGGAAATAAATTCCATTAACATGAAGAATAAGTATCCTCTACCTCATATTGATGTCTTTTTTATTAGATTCAAGGAGATTAATATTTTTAAAATATCAATCTTCATTAAAGTTATCATCAATTATGAGTAAGGAAGGAAGATATTCCAAATAAAACATTTTTGTATGAGGCATGGACATTATTATTTTAAATTAATTCCCATTTTATTGACTAATGCACCCTCTATTTTTATGGATATAATGAATATAGTGTTCAAGTAATATCATGATAATTTAATTATGGTATTTATTGATGATATCTTGGTATAATCCAAAAATTTATGAAGAGAATAATGGTCATTTATGAATCATTCTTGAGACTCTTAGGAAAAGGGAGTTATATGGAAAATTTAGCAAGTGTGAATTCTAGATTTAAGAAGTTTCTTTTCTTAGTCATATTGTCTCTAAAGATGGAATATTAGTTTTTCATTCAAAGAAAAAGGTAGTTAAAGAATGGTCTAGGACCAAAAAAAATAACCAAGTTATGTAGTTTCCTTGGATTATCAGGTTACTATAGGTGATTTGTTCAAAAAATTTCCTGATTAGAAAACCATTAAATAAATTGACACATAAAGGGGTTAAGTTATTATGTAAAGAGGAGTGTAAAGAAAGTTTTAAGGAATTAGTGAATAGGTTGATCAATGAAATGATGTAGAAATTACCATCAGAAGGGGATGGATTTATGATATATAGTTATGCATTAAAGAGAGGACTTGGATGTGTCCTTATGCATATTGATAAAGTTATTTCCTATGCACTAATACAGTTAAAAAACAATGAATAGAACTATAAAAACCATGATATTGAGTTGGAATCCATAATTTTTATCTTTAAGATATAGGGGAATTATCTCTATGGTGAAAAACATGAGATACATACAGATCACAAGAGCTTAAAATACATCTTTTCACAAAAAGAACTCAAGATGAGGCAAATGATATGGATAGAGATACTCAAGGATTATGATTTCTCAATAAACTACCACCCTGGAAAGGATAATAATGTAGTTGATGTGTTGAGTAGGAAAGATCAAAGAATTCTGACTAAGAAGCGGATTGCAAAGGATTATTTATTTAAGGACTTAGTAATGTTGGATGTGGGAATTATTACAAAAGGGGAAATATTACTCATTTTACAAATTATTTCCAAACCATCCTTAATAAAAAAGATAAAAAATTCCCATATCAATAATAAGAGTTTCGTTAATGATGGGAAATTATCATATTTTGTTTATGAAGATGGTTTGCTAAAATTTGTAAAGAGGTTATGTGTTCCATCCATACCTAAGCTAAAGATGTAATTATTAGATGAAGTCCATAGCTCAAATTTTTCTATACACCCTAGAAGCATCAAAAAATATATGGATTTTAAGGACAATTTTTGGTGTTATAATATGAAATGATAAATTGTATACTATGTATCAAGTTTCTTGGTTTTTCAATAGGTTAATGCAGAGAGATAACATACCAAATTATTCATGTAACCTATAGCTATTACTATGTGGAAATGAGATGGTATTACTATAGATATTGTCACTAGATTATGCAATACTCCTAGAAAGAATAATTAAATATGGTTCATTGATGATAACCTTAAAAATTAGACACATTTCCTTACTATAAGATAAGATTTACTCTTGAGTGACTTGAATGAATCTATTTTAATGAAGTTGTGAGACATAATGGTATACCTATTTCAATTGTATCTGATCATGATCCACAGTTTATATCAAAATTATATAAGAGTATTTAAAAGGATCTTGATACTAAT
The DNA here is from genome assembly GCA_963277665.1 of Viscum album. Taxonomy (NCBI): domain Eukaryota; kingdom Viridiplantae; phylum Streptophyta; class Magnoliopsida; order Santalales; family Viscaceae; genus Viscum; species Viscum album. Next base: position 98,242,304 of record OY728130.1, on the reverse strand, counting down.
CTACATTTGAGCATTTCTTATCATCCTCAAACTAATGGGTAGCCTAAAAGGACTATTCAAATATTAGAAGATATGTTGAGGTCATACTTGATTTATTTTCAAGGTACATGGGATTAGTATTTACCTTTAGTGGAATTTGCATATAAAAATAGCTTCCATTCAAGAATTCAAATGGAACCATATAAAGAATTGTAAAAAAAGAGGTTTCTTACTCCAAATTTTTGGCATGAACTTGGTAAAAGTAATATTAAAGGCCTAAATCTTATTAATGTGACAATGGAGAAAGTGAAGATTATTCAAAATTATATTAAGGAGAATAAAAGTAGACAAAAAATTTATGCTGATAACCAAAGGAATTATTTAGAATTTAAAGTTGGAGATCATGTTTTCTTGAAGGCATCTCTATGGTAATGTGTTATAATATTTATTAAGAAAGATAAACTAAGTCCTAAGTACATCGGGACTTTTTGAAATTATGGAAAGAATTGGGGACGTGGATTACCATTTGGAAATGATGCATATCCTCTCTAAAGTTCATGATGTCTTAAATATCTATTTATCGAGGAAGTGAATTTCAGATCCAATGAATATTCTCACCTATGAGGAAATATAATTAGAAGCTGATTTATCTTACTATAAACAGGATTTACAAATTATTGACATTAGATAACATGTGTTGAGTAATCAGATGGCTCGAATGGTAAAGGGAATTTGGATAAATAATAAGGTACAAGTGACAATGTGGGAACTTGAAGTAGTTATGATGAATAACTACCAAAATATGTTCATGATGTTACATTATTAAAAATTTAAGGATGAATTTTTTAAATAATGGAAGAATGCAACACCTAAGATTCAATTATATTTAGCATTTATTTCTAGAGAAACAATAACACAATGCACATATATTTATTAAAGAATATGATTAAAATATAAATTATTATTTGTCATAATTTTAATTTTATTAAATTAATTTAATTTTTGAATTCATAATGTAAAAATTATCTTAGGGTGATTTTTTGATATTTTTCAGAAATAGTTTATTTTTTAGTGAATAGAAAAAAATATCAATTTTACAAAAAAATGTCACTTTTATGAAATTATAATTATATAAGAATAACTTGAAAGATAATAATACCATTTTCATAGAAAAAATATATATTTAAGAAGTAATATAATTCATATAAATATATAATTTTGAACATAGAAATATATGCTTAACATTTTAGAAATCTATGTAATATTTTTGTCCAAATAAAAGCTATTTTTTCCTTCTTTTCTCTTAATAAATTATTTACATATTTAATTTTGGGTTTGGTTTGGTTTTAAATAAAAATAAGTATACTTTTATTTAAAATAATCCAATTAATTACTTTTTTATCAACATTATACTTTATTTTTCTTTAAAATCATTTTTATACTTAAAACAAACATTTTTCTAAAAATGGATTTTATTGCCTTTTGCGCACTTATATTAAAATTAATTTATACCAATTATACAAATTTTATCTTGTTAAATAGATTAAATATTTCTAATTAGAATAATTAATATTAGTTAATTTGATCAATATAATTTTTGGTCATAATGAATAGTAAAAATAGCAAAAATTTCTTAACGCTCTTAGGGTTACAACATGTTTTCTAGGAGGGTTAAACTATAAGATAAGGGTATAAATACCACTTAAAATTGTATAAAACTAATTGGTTGGTTTTATTTATACCTTAATATTATCATATTTTAATATTTGATAATTTGGAGCCACTTTTATAAGAAAAATACTTTATATTATTAATATATTTTAAGTAATTCCATGTGTGTCCTTTCCATTGCTTATAAATGAGAATCACTTATCCTCTCTTATTTGAACCTCTTGAGAAACTTATATCAACCAATACCTATCAAAATAACTTCCCAAACTTCCTCCCATTGACCTAGAGGCTCCGTTATAATTGAATGACCATCCCATAAGGCTCAAGGTGTAAGCTAAAGGTGGTTTTCCAAAGAAGAGGTATAACTTTTAATTGAGTGTTTTAATTTTATTTCCCCTTATAAATCCTTAAAAATATTATAAAATAGTGATAAAATAATAAAATCAGTATCTACCATATAATTAAATGTTATTATATTGGCGGAATAACCCATATTCATCTCCTTTCCATCCTATGGATAATGAAAACATCATTTGTGCGTACGCACGACTTACCGTCTCCACACAGCGGTGTAATAATGTTTTCATCATCACTTTACTTGGATGGTTATAAATATGAAACTAATGAATTTATATGATATTTATGAAATAATTATTATTATGTAAATATAATATATCCTTTACCTTCTCACCCTTACACTCGTTAAAAAATGATAACATCACTCGTGCATACATGTGGACCACCACCTCCAAAAAGCGATGCGATTAATTTTTCATGTCTATATTTAAAGTATGATTCTAAATATGTATATTGTTAAGACTAAGAGGTTTCGAGATGGTTTTTGTGATAGGTTAGGTTTAATAATTGGTGAATAGGATAATATTGAGTGTGTTGGATTTTTTTCAATACATAAATCATATTCTAAGTCAAATTAAACAATGCCGAGTAGGATATTCTTCACTAATATATATCATGATTGGTTGATCATGATTCAATACTTTTATAAAGTTTTAAGGATCTTATATGGTTTATAGAAAGATTCATGAAGTGATGAATTCTCTTAGAAGAAATTAAGGCCAATCCAAGAGACCACACCCATGGTGAAGGGTATGTTAGAGAATCTAGGAAAGGACACACCCATGGTAGAGGGTGTTTTGATGGCCATGGGTGGTGAAAAATGGCCACACATCTTATTGCACACCATAGGGTTGATTTTGGTGCATTTTTGGAGTGCCTATGTGAAACATCCAAAGCCAAAATGATTATGAGAAAGTTCATGGTCTAAATAATGTATTGTATTAAAGACCATCAGTTCAAAATGACCACCATGGGATTGCCCATACTCATAGTGAAATCCATGATTATTATATTATTTCTATAACGACCCAAAGTTTCATTAATGGAAAATCCCTCTTGTTCCAGTTAAATGTCTATTTATAAAAAAAATGTTTTTATAAGATGTCAACTTATTTGGTTTTATGATAAGAGTTGTGACCGTTACTTTTATAGCCATTGAATAGTGATCACATGATTAGTATAAATATAAGGCTTTAACGAACCCAATTTTACTCAGACAAAGGAAGCGATGACCTCATCCAGTAGAATTGCCCCATACGAATCCCATTTGTCAGAGCTCGGAAAAGAGGTGGCGTCTTTGGGCTTCGCCCTTGACCAAGGCCAAGCTGAGCTTCATTATGTCAAGCTCGAATGTGACCGTCTACGGGAAAAGTGGAAGTTGATTGAAATTACCACTCGAGCGATGTTATCCGAGCTACCCCAAGAGTCTGTCACCATCGCACACCTTACCCTTAGGTCTTATGCGGCTGTTTTAAGGGGTTATGTAACAAATAATTAGTACTATGTTCATGTTCATTATTTTTTGTATATAATAATGAATATAATTTCTAGTCATTTTTGATACATTATAAATAGTTTTTAAAGTACAAATGGTGTTTTTTGTTATTATTTAATTAAGAAATCTATTTTATTAAATTAAGGAATTTTTGAATTAAATAATATTTTAATAAAATAATAATAATATTATTAAATTAATTTTTATTAAATATAAATGATCTTATAATTTTATCAATGCAATTAAAATTTTTATTAAGGTTTGAAAGCCATTTCTGTCAAAACCCGTGAATTTTCGATAAATGTCGGTTTTTATTTTAAAAGTGAAAATTCACATATTTAGAAATTTTTTTAGATAAAATAAATGTCATTTATGGAATCAGGATGTCAAAATTATCCAACGGTGAATTTTTCATAATTTTCCGAGACAGTCGAATTTTTGGGTAAAAATTAAATACCGTTTAAATATATAATGTGTTTTATGACATCATAATGACCAAATAGTGATGTAATAAAATACTATAATCCTTATGTTCGGACAATATATGTTTTACCATTAAAATAAAGTGATTTTTTGTTTGTTTGACTTACTTTTCAAAGCATTAATGAACCCCTCAAGACATATTCAACACTTTGCCTTTTTAAATTAATTTCCATGGGAGTGTGACTCACCTCCACATAAGCAACCTTATTATTTTATGAAGTTCGGACTTGGGCCTTATAAAATATTGTTTTCCTATTCCCTTTTTCAAAAACCATGGGCAAAAACCATGAGATGGTTTGTGGTTTGGATTAATTTAATGTAAGGGGACCCAAACCTGAATAATAAAGAATTCCCTCACCTTTCCTATATAAACCCACCCAAGATCCCACTTCCTCATCACTAAAATCACTTGGAGTTCGTAAAAACTCTTCCCTACTCTCTCTAGAATCCTCCCAAGGTTCTCCAAGCTCCCAAGAAGCCCCTACCAAGCCTCTCTCTAGCCTTTGGAAGCACACTTCCAAGTAAGGGTTTTTTCCTTCCTTTCTCTTTTTTTGTCAATTTTATTTAAGTTGTATTGCCCTTTTAATTTCAATTATGAATGTTGGGGTATGGTTTCTAACCTCCCCCATACTTCCCTCTTATTGTTTTAATGATGGGAGACCCCTTTCTCTCTCTCATTTAATGCCTCCCATGTACACCCTTTACTATTCCGAAATTCCGAAAGGAACTTCTCTCTCATCTTTTATATTCAAGCAATACTTTTGTATCATGAATCTAAATTCCATTACAATTGTTGGGAAATGTATCTATATGAACTCCTTACTGTCCATTACATATAAATATTATGAGTAACCCCTTTCTCTCTCATCATCCCTTTTTATGAATTCTTATGTCACGCCGTTACGCTGCCGAAATCGCACCGATTTTCTAAGCCAATGTCATTGTGTAGTGAATACCATGCCCATTTCTCCATCAAGGGTATTCAAATTTATGAACATTTACTTATTGATTGTAAAGTTTCATGTATGAATTCCACATTCCTTTATCGTGGAATAAATGATTATGTTTTATGAATCCATGTTTTATGATCCATGTGGCACACTTATGCATGAAATGAAATGTTTAAGAAGGGTGCACCCTTATAGCGCTCCAATGCATTGGGTAAAGTATAGTATCATGATACGTCATGTGCAATGAGTGTTGAATCATGATAATTCAAGTGCAACGAGAGTTTACTCATGCTTCATGTGCAATGAGGGTTTACTCATGCTCCATGTGCAATGAGTCTTGGCTCATGCTAATTCAATGTTAAGTGTTGTTGCCACATTTCCATGTTATGATTATCATGCTTTATCATGCCTTTATGTTCATGTTTATATTATGCTCTATTGACATGCCTATTTCCTAACATGTATTGTACTCCTTATGTTATTCCATGTGTACTCCCTTACTGGGCTTTATAGCTCACCCTTTTCTTATGCATGTCCTCAGGTTATCCCATGCAATGCTAAGTACGAGGGAATGTAGTGGTCATGTAAAGGAAGTTTTCAATAAAGATGTTGTATTTCATATTTTAAGTTTTTATGTAATGATAATAATCCCCAAAGACACTAAACCTCTCAATATTATTTGTTGTATCAAGTGAAGTTTTATGTAATAAATCATGTTTAAGTTGTAATAAAAAGCAGGGTTGTCATAATTTCCCTATATGAAACATGGATTCCCAAAATGGAAATAGTGGTGATCAAATAAATCCATGGTTGAAAGGTGGTTCTATAGTACAAAATGACCAGCAGAATAGACTACACCAGTGGCGAAAGAGATCATGGTCAACAGGTGGAGTTTCATAAAAAAATGGTTAGGCTTACCATGGTTCATGCTGTGGTGTTCGATAGGTGTAGTTTCATGAAAAAATGGCTAGTATTACCATGGTTCATGATATGGTGTTCGATAGGTGGAGTTTCATGAAAAAATGGCTAGGCTTACCATGGTTCATGTTGTGGTGTTCTACATGTCGGGTGCAAAATGACCAACATTTTTTCACTACGTCATGGTGAACAATCTATGGTCAATGATTTATTAAGTTGCAAGTGAATATAGTGATGTGGATTCTTGTATGAATTAATGTCTCACTTACTTAATCTGTGAGGTTGTTTTTGGAAGTAACAATTACATATAAATGATCCAAAAAGATCCAATGGATTAAAATGAAGTGGGACTAGTTGATTTAGTTAAATAAATTTGAAGGTTTAAATTCAAATTTGAAAATTTGAATTGGCTTATATACTTTGTAATTATTGATGTTTAAAGTAGAGTGTGTATGAAATATTTTTGATAGAGGGGAGAAGAAGAAGAAAAGAGATAATGCAAAGAAGAATAAAATAGTAAGAAGAATAAGAAGACAAGGGGAAGGAGTAGTGGCCATGTAAATTGGAATAGAGTGAAGATATTCTACATGAGTTTCTACAGGTTGGAAAAGTAGATTAAGATCAACAAAAAATAAATAAATTAAGGCTAGGTGTATAAGGATTTATTCATGTTGATATCAAGTTCTTTATCATTGTAATATCTAGAGAATCCCTATCAAAGTCAGGAGACTTATTGTAACATGATTACAAGTATAAAACCCACTTGTTGTACCTCTATGTTGAAACTAGTGGTCATTTTGGTCTCAGTGAAATATAGATCATGAAAAGGACTAGACTTATCATTTTGAGAGGTGAAACTTGTAAATATTATTTTCTCTTCATGTGTGTGTGTTGTAAAGATATCAAGATTAACTTTAAAGGTAAATGATAATTATTTCACCAAGGAAACTTAAAAAGGAATTTAATTACTAATTCAACCCCTCACAGTGATTCTTCATTGATCAGGGAGGTGTTTTTAGAGTGGTATCAAAGGGAAGGTTACCCTTATTGGAAATTTGATATTTGAAGTTTGAGAAGTGATTTGTCTCTATTCAAATTGTTTTTCATTTAATTTCTGGTGTATGTAATGGAAAATCATAATTCAAAAAATAGAAATGGTATTCCTACCTTTGATGGAAAAAATTATCATATCTAGAAGGACAGGATGTTACCATATCTTTTATATATTAGTTTGGAAGATCTTGAAGATAAAATTGATGGGTTTACACCTTGTGATGAGAATGATACTTTGGTAAAAACAAATAGAGGCAATCTTGATAAAGATGTTCATGTTAGGAATTATTTACTATCATCATTATATGAGAAGTAATTTCTCAAAGTGAGAGGTATCAAGATATATAAAGGCATTTGGGATAAACTTGAAAGTATCTATGATAATAATAAGAAGGTAAAACAAGATAATATATATATTTGGATATTGAAATATGGAGATCTAAAAATGAAATAAGATGAAACTATAGATGAATTATTTACAAGAGTAAATGATATTTTTAGTGCAGTTAGAATCTATATTGAAAAATTGGAAGACACTACAGTGGTTGATTTGATATTTTTTATCTTACCAGACATTTTTGATTATAAAGTCTCTATTTTTGAATATATGGATCCTAAAAAACTTACTCTAGATTATTTACATATATTTATCATTGTTTATAATATGAAGAAATTATTTTATCTCAATAATAAGTGCAAGGATGAAAAATAAATCTCTTTTATAGGATCAAAGAAATAATATAATAAGAAGAAATTTTATGAATACAATTTTGATTATTTTGATTCTGATTCTTATTTGGATCAAAAGTTTGATAAGATGATGTCACTAATATCTAAAAATGTGAGAAGATGTGAGGGAAGGTTTAAAGGAAATATTCCACTAAAATTATTTAGGTGTAGACTAGTGGGAAATTTTTATGCAAATGTTTCTAAGTTAAAAGAATATAGAGTTAGTGATGATGAATAAGAAGCACCAAGGATATTATTTAAGACGAGATCATCAAGGTTTAAAAAACTAGGAGTTTATTCTAGAGAGAATAGAAAAAAATTCTCAAAATTAAATAAGTTTAATGTTTTATCTAAGTGTGAAAGTAGTGATAAAAATGATTAATAAGAGTAAATAGTTATGTCAAAAGATTTTTTTGAATAACTACTCATTACTATGGATAATAAATAATAATTCACTAGTTAAAGGTATAGTGAATTATAAGAAAATGAATAAATTGAGATATAATTATTACTAAAAAGAGAAATCAAGGAGATTCCCTCAAAGATCTCCAATTTGTAAAAAGAGATAAAAAATATAAATAAGGAAAATAATTAGAGAAATAAAAGTTTTTGAAAGAAGATTAAGAATTAAATAAACTTTTTGAATAGAAGAATTCAAGAATCAAGATGAAAGAAGGATTAAAAGATAAATAGAAGTAGTTTTAACTTTTATAAAAAAATTTGGTGAGTATGGAAAATAACATTAAAAATTTAATTTGAATTTTGAAAACTCTATTCATAATGTTGGGGAAAGTTAAAGTAAATATGAGGCTTATGAACATCAGCAAAGACCAATAAAAAAAGAAAAGAAAAACACTGATAGAACTTTTTTTTGTCTAAGAAGAATAATGAAATCAATAAGACTAAGTTTGTAGAAAAATTAAGTGATTTTCTAGATTATGTAAATTCTGAGTGCATTTACATTAATATAAAAACTAATACAAATGGTGAAGGACAAGTCTAAAAAGAAGTTGGATGTAAAGAAGAAAGAGTAAATAGTTTACCAATTTTTTTTCAAAAAGGATCTAAGATTAATGGTGGGAATAAGGTTGAAATACAAGTTTATATTTCTAGACAATATGATGATTTTAAAGTAAAATATTCTTTTTATGAATATTGTTACCACTATAGAGATTTTGGGAACATATAAAGGATGTGTTGGTTCAATTACCAATACAATGATGAGTTTGGATGGTTTAGAAGACATAAATTAAGGGGGATTCACCTCATTCAAAGGATAATAACTCAGATTCTACATGAGAAATATTTATTAAAAATTAAAAAACAGATTTTAACCATTTGAAAATGTTTGTGAATGATGTGAGCAACCTTGTAATATTGAAAATGGGTGTATTTTTATGATACCTACCTAAATTTTCTCAAGTGATAGTTCTAAGAATCCTAATAATAGGAATGAGAAAGGTAAAGAGAAATATTTGTTCTATAAAGTTACCTACAAAGCATCCAAAGGAGAATGTCCACAAATTTTGTATAGTGGTTGTTACTTATATATTATAATAGATTTTAATCTCATCAAGGATGTTGAAAAATGTAAATAAGGATCTATGACCTTTGGAAATGATGGGTCACTCAAAATCAAAAGTGTTGGATCAATATTGATTGGTAAAAATCAATTGAAACCCAAGATAAAATTTTATATCGAAGGAATGAAACAAAATATTATTAGTATTTCTCAGTTGTGTGATGAAGTAAATGAAGTGATATTTTTTAAAGATGGGTTTATTATGAAGATATTGAAATATGGATGTATTTTTACAAGAGGAAAATAGACAAAAGTAAATTTGTTTCATATTAGTGATGTTGGAAATCCTTTTTATTTAAGCATGAAAGAATAAAATCAACCATGGAATTTAAGAATTTTTCATCCTATCCAAAATAAAATGCATAAGATTATTTGAGGATACATTTTTTTGATGTTCCTAAGTTAAAAAAAGAAAGGAATTGGATGTGTTCCACTTATAAAAATGAAAAAATTATGAATACTCCACACAAGAAGGTTAAAATAAAATCTACTCATCCCTTGGATTTAATTCACTCTGATATTTATAGGCCCATGAGGAAGAAATCAATAAATTGTGATAAGTATTTTATTTAATTTATTGATGCCTTTAATCACATTATAAGTATTATGTTTATGAAGAATAAATCACAGTCTCTAAAAAGGTTCAAGAGTTTCAAGAGAATTGCTAAGAAAGAGTGTAGTTACTTGTTGAATAAGATTCAAACATTAATGGTGAAGTGTATACCAGTTTAATGCTTGAAGTATATATTAAAAATCATAGAATACAACATTAACTTAGTGCACCATAAAAACCTAAAAAAAATTTGGTGGCTGAACAAAATAATGGAATTCATGTGAAGATGGGTCAAACTATATTGTTAAAGAATGCAAAATCTCATTATTTCTGAAGATAAGTTATTGGAGAAGTATTTCATATTTAAAATCATTGTCTTTATAGTTCAAATTCTAATATTTTATCATATGATATGTATTATAAGAAATCTCTAAGTTTAAAGTATCTAAGAGAATTTGGAATCTCTTTTGTTATCAATGTTAAAGGTGAAAATCTAGGAAAACTTGAAATAAGAGGTGTTGATGGTATCTTCTTAGGTTATCCACCAAATATAATAGGATATAATTGTTACAAAAAGGTGATAGGTATGATTTTTGATTCTTTTGATGTGAAAATGATGGAACATAAAAATAAAGTGAACTCACATGAAGGATAAAGTTCTAGAAGTAATGATGATGAATCTATTTTTGTGAAACAACAAGGTGAGGTTTCAAAAAATGGTGACAATTCTGAAGAAGTTGAAGTTGAATAATTCGATTCATCAAATTCAGGTGATGAAAAAAATCCTGTTCACATCTTCCAAGGCTTATAAGTAAATTTCAAGTCTGAAATATCATTGTAAATCATATAAAATAGATTCAAAATAGAATGAATTTGAGTAAAAACTCTCATATCTCATTGTTCTCTCATGTTGAACCAAGATATTCTCAAGAAATGATGAAACATCAAGATTTTTTTGATGCTATGAATAAATAGTTAGATCAGATATAAAAGAATGAGACTTGGGAGTTGGTACCCAAGCCCATATAAAAAAAATTATCAGGAAAAAGTGGGTGTTTCGAAACAAGATGAATGAAAATGGTGAATTGGTGAGAAATAAAGTAAGATTTATGTGTAAAGGATATTGATATATTAAAGGAGTTGACTTTGATGAGACCTTTGCACTATCTGCATGGCTTGAAGCCATATGAATTTTTCTTTGCATTATATCATTAAGGTGATGCAAGATCATTCAAATGGATGTCAATACAGCCTTCATCAATGGTGAATTGGAAGAGGAGGTATATATTGAACATCCATGACATTTATTTCTTGGTGAAGATGATAATTGATTTTACAGGTTAAAAAAGGATTTATATAGGCTAAATAAATCTCTAAGAGAAAGGTATTCTAAGTTATACTCCTGTTTAAATAAGTTTCAATTCAAAAAAGGAAGATATGAAAACAACCTCTATATTAAAGGTAATAAGGAGGAATTTATCATTGTTATTGTTTATATAGATTATATCATTTTTTGTTGGAAATTATTAAGAAGTTTGTGAAGAGTTTTCTAAATAGATGAAGTTTCTTTTTGAAATTTCTGTTCTCGATGAGTTGAGATACATTCTTTGTTTAAAAATTTCTCAAGAAAAGGATTATATTTTTTTTATCTCAAGAGTAATATTATAATGAAGTATTGAAGAAGTTTTGAATAGAGGATTAAAAGATTGTTTCTATACCAATCTCAATGGGAACAAAGTTAACTAAAGATAAACAAGGAAAGGAAGTTGATCTAAGAGAATTTCAAAAGCTAATTGGAAGTTTACTTTACTTGACAGCTACAAGACTGAATATAGTGTATGTTATTACACTTTTTGTCAGATATCAAAGTAAAATAAAAGTATCTAATTTCATGTTTAGAAATAGAATACTTAGATACATCAAAGGCACATCAAAATATGGATTTATATATATATCAGCAAAGGGAACCTTGATCCCTTTGGTTACTCAGAAGTAGATTGGGCAAGATGTGTTGATGATAGGAGGTATACATATAGTAGAACTTTCTATATTGGAGAAAGGTGTGTTTTTATCATTCAAGGAATTATAATTCAATCATATTGAGCCCTGTCGAGGTTGAATATGTGGCAGTCACTCATGCCTCAACAAAAATTATGTGGATGAAGACTGAGTTAGAATATTTAAAAGTTGAAGTTAAGTTTCCACCACTATTGGGATGTGATAATAAAAGTGCTATTAATATTTAAAAAAATCTAGTTTAATATTCAATATCTAAGCACACTGATATTAAATATCACTTCATCAAAATTCTAGTGGTTAATAATGATTTAAAATTGGAATTTTTTCTATAAAGGATTAGATTATGGATGTTTTCACTAAGACACTATAAAAAGAAATATTTTAGAATCTAATGTTGAAGTTAGGTGTTCAATATCATTCATTAAAAGGATAAGGTATGATATTTCTATACTCTCTCTATTTTTTCTATGGATATTTTTTTCAAATGGGGATAACGATAATATGAATCTTTCTTTTATATTTTATCTTTATAGAATTGGTCAAAGGGGGATAATATTTATAGGGGGTATCCTTTGATATGTGCATTTCTCTTTAGGGGGAGAATATATTTTGAGAGAGTTTTTAAAATGGTTAATATATAATTTCAACATGTGTGAACTATTTTTAATAATTTATTATTAGTGTTTGAATAATTTTTTCCCAAGTTTAAAATATTGGTAGTGTGCTGATGAATAATTATTTTAATAATGTTATCTTTGTGTTAAGGAAGCTTCATATAACTCACTATCTTATGGAAAACATGGTATTATTTATTCAATTATCTTATTTCCTAAACTAATTTTTCTCATGTAATATTATAACCATTTGATAGTGATCCATTGATAAGTTTTTAGAGTTTTATAGTGATTTATATTACTTGTTTGAAAAAAAAAATCCAAGGGGGGGGGTATTATTGAGCCCAAGAGGTGCTAAGATGATTCTTATGATAAGTGAGGTTGAAGAATTGGTGAAGAGGATATGATTGAAAGTAATGGATTTTATTATAAATACATAAATTCTTTTCTAATTCAAATTATACGATTCCAAGTAAGATATTATTCATTGATATATATCATGCTTGTTTGATCAGGATTCGTACCTTTTATGAAGTTGGAAGGAGCTTATATGGCCGATAGAAAGCTTAATGAAGTGATGAAGGATATTAGGAGAAAGGAGGGCTAGGACAGGAGGGCCACACCTATAGTGAAGGGTATGTTTGAGAATACAAGAAAGTACACAACCATGGTAGATGATTTTTTGATGATCACAGGTAGTGAAAATGGCCACAAATCATACAACATGCCGCAGGGTTGATCGTGGTGCATTGGTGGAGTGCATGTACGAAACAGCCAAGGAAAAAATTTACATGGGGAAGGTCATAGTGTATAGAATGTACTTCATTGAAAACACACAGTTAAAAATTGACAACACATGCTTGAACACGCCCATAATGCAAGCTGTGGTGCTTGTGTTGTCTCCCTATGATAAATGCGGATGCCCAAAATGACCATGGTGGTGCTCAAAGAAAACCATTGTTGATAGGTGGTTATATAGTATAAAAATACCAACAGAAGAGACCATGTCTATATTGTAATATCCTATAGTCTATAGGTGGAGTTTCATGAAAACATTACTAGGCTAGTTATGGTTCATGTTGTAGTATTCAACGTGTCAGTTTAAAAACCACCAACATTTTTGCACCATATCATAGTGAAAAATATATAGTCAGTGATTTATTAAGTTTTAGGTGGATATGATGACATGAAATATTGGATGAATTAATGTCTCACTTAATTCATCTATGAAATCATTTTTTATGTACCAATGATATCTAAATGACCCAACAAGATCCAATTTCTCAAAATTAAGTGGGAGTAGTTGAGTTGGTTGAAGGAAGTTCATGGTTCAAATTCAAATTTAAAAATTTGAATTATCTTACATAATTTGTAATTGATGATGTGAAAAGTATAATATGTGTGGAATATTTTTGGTATAGGGAATAAGAATAAAAAAAATGGAGAGTGTAAAGAATAAGTTAAGGGTGATAAGAAGAATAAGAGAAGAGGAATGAGTAGTGGTTGTGAAAATTGGCATAGAGTGAAAAGATTCTACCTAAGTTTCTATTGGTTGAAGAAGTAGAGTAAGATAAACACAACATAAAAAATGTATGTTATATATATAAGGTTTTATTCTTGTTGATATCAATTTATTTATAATTTTAATTGTGTTATAATCACTATCACAGTCGAGAGACTTACTATAACATGAGTATAAGGAGAAACCCTGTTCTTTGTAACTACATGTTGAAACTAGTGGTTAGTATGGTCTCAATGAAATTTATATCATGATAAGGACTATAATTTTAATTTTTAGAGGTTAACCTTTTAAATAAAATTTTTATTTCACATGTGTATGTTTAACAACAATCAATATTCCCTTTAATAGGTGATGAGCGTTGTTTCACCAAGGAAACTTAAAAAGGAATTAAATCACCAATTAACCCACCTCTTAGTGATTATTTATTGATACAAGAAGTATATTTTCATATATAATAAATATATATGATATTTATATCATGATTAAAATTCTTTATATGATGCAACCATAAGAAATATACAAGTACCTAAACTACAGAATCAAAATTTTCATGAAAAATGAAAGAGTAAACACTCAAAAATAATGATTTTAATAAAGAATTATTAATAAACATGTGTTGCAATGTTATAATTGGATCATATATAGTATTATAAGTATGTATATGGTTATGATATATAAGTATAATAAATTTAAATCTATTATAAAGGAGGATAAAATCACTTACTAAGAAAGTCAAACTTAAGGTAAGAGTTTATTTCACAATATCATACTTATTTAGGATTGTTTATATATAAGTTACTATTAGGGGAATTATATTATATTTCTATATTAAAACCAATATATTTTCTTGTACTCTAGTTATATATATATAATACATGTTTTCCTTTTATCTTCATCTCTTTAAGTACTCAAGATACTAAAATATTTTTATAAAGAAAACTGACTTTATTTTTTTATTGGGTCGAGATTATTTTTCTTCTATGTCCATATTTTCTTTAAAAAAATTTCAAGAATATTTTTACAATTCTATAATGATTTATTAAATAAAATTTTATCCATATTTTACTTTCTTTAATTTTTTAAAAGGAATCTTCTTGTCATTTTTTGAATGAGGTACTTTTTACTAAAAGTTTAAATGAAATATTTATTTTAACGTACACCACATGAACAAATTTTACTACCATCATGAACACTATTTGATTTAAATATATATTTAAAAGTTTCCATGTTTATTTCCAAATAAAATGTTTTCCCTAATATTTATGAAAATTTTATATTTTAAATAAGTGATTTCAAAATGAAAAGTACATTTTCCTCAAGAAATTTTACGGGGGTCTTTTAAAATTATTTTCATCAATGTCAAAATCCTTTGATGAATCTTATAATTTTATAAGTATATACTCTAATGATACCATCCACCATATTTCTCTAGATGGTTTATGATAATTTTTACTCATAAAATTATTGATATTCCATATTTTAGTTCTTCCAATACATATAGTTATTAAGTCATATTGATTAATATGTATTATTTATTCATATAATTAATGAGTTAAAATCATATTGTGATGGGTGGGTCCCAAAATTAAATAGCCCCTTGATGCATCAGTAGGTATCATGAGACAAAAAAACTTGGTTATTGGATAAATAACTTACCCATTTATGTATGATGTCTTAGCATAATGCCTCAATTGTAAGTTTAAGATATCCAAACTTATTCATTCCAACATTATAAAATTAGTTATTAATATCCATATGAATATTAAAATAGTTATGTTATCCATGAATAAGATTCAAACTCATATGATTATTTATAAGGCATTATTTAATCATCATTTATTCTCATAAGATTATTCATGACTTGTTTATTCTATGATAGATTCCATTGTACACATTCCCTTACTGAGCATCTAGGCTCACACTTTAATTTTGTTTCCTTTCTCTAGGATTCTAGGAAGTGTAATATGATTTATATCAAGGATATTCTAGAGGGAATAATAGTGTCATTAAATAAAATACTATGTTTTATTTTATTTTTTTAAATATAATGTGAGATTCAAGAATGTATCACTACTAAACTATTGAATCCATTTAGATATGATCACTTGTATATAGTACCGATGTAATAAAATAACCATCGGCTCTAGGATACTAGGGTTGAGGTTGTTACAAGAAGTAACACATAGTAATTCTCTCACCTTTCACATTTCTTGAAGAATTATTCATGTGAATTTCATAATTATCATTATCATCTTGAAACTTCTTGGGAAACTTCACCACAAAGTGCCCAACATTTCCACATCAAAATCATGAGAGTAAAATTATCCCTTTAAACTTTACTTTTACCATTTATAGGTTTGAGTAAAGGAATGGCATGACTTCATCCACCTCTTCTTCTTCTCGGCCACCCCCCATGGTGAGCTTCTTCGGGACCTTAAATGCCTCCTATTTAGAATTCCCATTTTAACATCCTCATTATCATAATTTATTATCTCATATAAAACAACATTAATATTCAAACTATCCAATGTTATCTCCTTTGGATCTTTCTTCCTTGTGTATAGAGACTTTCAGATTATACCAGTGTGGAAATCTTCTCAGGATGTGCTTAAATATATTCGCATCATCAAGGTTTTATCTGAAACCACACATGTCCTCTATAATATCATTCACATGATCAAAGAATACATCAACAGATTCATTCAGGTGCATTATCAAGTCCCCATACTTATTAAAAATAACCTTCAATTTGGCTTATCGGACTTTTGAATAACCTCTATAGATGTTTATCAACTTTTCCCACATGGTGTGAAAGGATTTACATGACACCACCTTCGTGTAGATTATGTTTTATAATGATTCTCCCAAAGAATTGATTACAATAGCATTGACATCTAATTATCTACATTCTTCTTATGATAGACCACCACTATCCATAAGAACTGTAATACCATGCATCTTAGCTATAAACACATCCATTCCTAAATATTTAAAGAAGTGCTACATCCAATTATTCAACGATGATTTTTTCCATCTAAGATCATAATCCATTTGTGATTGAATGATTCCATTGATTCAAATGAGATAGATCCACTCACTTTAACCTTTTTCTATGATAGCAATTTTTGGCCCCACTAGGTTAAGTACCCTGGGGGGGGGGGGTGAATCAGGGTATGATGGATATAATATAATCTCCCTTTGGATCTTGTTTTATTGCGAAAAAACACTCTTCTATATAATTCCCATAAAAATGTATATCTAAAAATGAAAACATGAATAAGATACAAAAATTTTAATTGTTTCACCCTAATTGAGCTAGTCTAAGGAATATACAAAGGCGATGTTCCAATATACTTGAATCCACAATAACACACTACTATTACAAGGTTCAGAGCGGACTCACTATCCCATGGTTTACAACTATTCACACTTGAGAAATCATTGTTCTATAAAATTAAGTGAACAAATTACTCCTATATAAGGTTCTTCCATTATTCTGAATCACCTTATATTTAGTTCACACATATATGAGTGTTCCATGAAGCTCTATTTTCATTTGAGAGATGAATTTCACTTTTCCATGAAATATTTACTACATGAAAAAAACCTTCATAAACTATTATTATTCATTAAAAAACTTTATTTATGGAACACTGTACACCATGTAGCATTGCTATGTAGACTGGTCTTATGCTATGCGAACTCCCTGAACACTGTAGACAAGTTTCTTTGTGAATTTCTTCAGTACTTTGCGAACAAACATTCCTTTGAGAAGTATAATTTAATTCAACAACTACATTTATTTGGGGTTAAAATTCATTCATGAATTTTTATTTTTCAAACTCATTTTATAATTATTTGAATTATCTCTAGTCATAATCAATTATTGATATCTTTTAACTTTCTAAATAAAGTGATTAAGGTTCTTTATATAGGCAATGGGACCAGGAAACCTTGTTAATCATAAAATTATTATTCATCCCTTCATGAAAAAACTATCACTTATAAAATATTTTATGTGGTTTATATAGTGAAAAAAAACATCATGAAAAACCCTAAAACACCACCTTTTATAAATGATGATCTCCTTTGTGAAAAAAATTCATAATCACATACTCAAGATGCAGTTCACATAGAAAAACTTCTATAAAAATTTCTTTTGCACTGATCCCTGAATCACTATTAAATAGCTCTGAATGAAAATCATCACCATGAAATTGCTTTATGGTCACACAAAATTACTATGAGAGATCAATTCCTCTGACAAAAAACTTCTCCCATAAACTTCCTATATGGTTTGCATACTCCCCTTTGTGATTTATGCATAATTTCTATGTAGTTTTAAAATATCTATAAACATAATTTGTGTCTCTACATAAATGATATGTGGTATACAAACTTTTTATGCAATAATCCTCCCTTTTCCAAAAAACAACTTTGAAACTTTATGCCCAATATTTTGGCAAACACTAAGAAACCTCACCACCTTCAAAACTCCTATTTTGGAAACAAAACCCAATGAAACATTGTCAACCATATTTTTCAACAAACATAATAAAAAAACAATGAGAGATATTTTTACCCAATAATGGTCTATAAGTTAGTTAGAAAGAGGATTTTTGGATGTTGAAGAAGTAAATTAGGACTCTATAAGTTATTTTTGAAGGTTGAGATATATTATTTAAGTTATAAGAAAAAAAACAACTTAAGTATAAGGGATACTCTATGAGAGGAGTTCCCAAAAAATGGATATGGCATAGAATTACCTATATATATAAAGGTTATCAATTTGATATATAAATTTCATTTTTTAATATGATGGTTCTATAAGTTAAGTCTAGAAGTTGTTCTTGAAGTGGGAGTACAAAGGTTATCCAGGGTTTGAAAATTAGCAATGGTAGAACATGAACTATGATACATAAAAGTAATCTATTTATATGAAATAGTCATTTTCATGATATGTAATAGTCAGATTGCAATAAAAAGAAAAATGGAAAAGTGTCTAAGCCTCACTGTGATATGTAAGGGTCATCAAACTGATACATCATGGTAATGTAGAAGGGAAATTGGTAAAGTTTAAGACTACACGGTGATATGTAAAGATAATCATGATGATACATAAAGGTTTCCTATATGGGAAAAAGGAAAAGTTTTCATAAGGGACCATATGAAAGAGTCATTTATGTAATATATAATAGTCATTTCCACAACAAAGTGGTGATACATAAGAGTAATTTCTGTAATAAAGGGGTGATATGTACAAGTAATTTCATTTTTTATTTGAGGTGAAGAGTCAACCAACTATAGATTTGGATATACATTATTAATCATAAAATATGATTGATAATGAAACCTATTATAGATTCTATCATTCCATGAAAAAATGTTATTTTGTGATTAAAGGAGGATTATGCCTCGATATTTTAGTGATTTAAATATAATACATTATGTAGATTTCATAGATCTTATTGTTAATTAAGCACCAAAATATGAAAATAAAGTCACACAATGATTTGGTTATTTCTATATTTAGCTATAATTTAAAATTAGCATGTATAAAATGAAGTTTGGGGAGTTAGATTAACAAAATTAGAAGATGTCAAATAGAAATTACACATAATAGCTATGAATAAAAAAGGGTAGGAATCTGAATATATTGAGAGATACTTATTAAAAAATAAGGAGTATTATGTACTAGTAGATAGAATAAGAGAATATAAATTCAAATCTAGGGCTAGAAATTTAGAAAAGAAAATAAAGGAGATCCAGGAATCCATTTTTTGGTCCACGCAATAATGATTTCTTCAAATAAAACCACATGATGTAGCTCCATTTAAATTTATTAAAGTAGAAAAACGTTCTAAAATGAACCCATTCACTAATGTACATAACTTCAAAAACAAACTATTTCCAAATCACCATGCTATTACACCCTACTTCTAGATAATGAAAATAGGACCATTGAAAATAATGATAGAAAGAAACACAAGGAAAAAAACAATGCAAGAGATTATGTGGTTTAGACATGTATCCTAATCCACGAGGAAAATGCTGTTTTTATTTTATTTAGAGAAACAAATGATGGTTAAAATGTTCAATACATATCAATAGAGTGATTGTATCATTCTTAAATTTAAGTCTCCGACTGATGCTTCTGGTTGTCATCACCTTCCATTTTCTACATGATGAAGTCCAATTCAATCAATATTCATGGATGATCCCTCATTCAGTCAAGTATATCTACCACCTTAAATTTACCTCCTAATGAATAGTAACAGCTTCCATAGATCTTTTTATTCCTTATATTTTCCCATAATTCCTTCAGTAATCATATTTTGATGGTCTGAATTCTGATAATACCTTATAGTTTTGTATCTGGTATGCCAATATTCTGGTTATTAGAACGTTTTTTCTTCCATTCTACCACTCCATTAGGTTTCATAAGTTTAACCTCTGAATTTTCTTCTTTCATTGATCTTGTTCCGTTAGCCTAAAAAATGGTTTCTACACCATGTAAATAACCCAAAAATCTACCACTTGGAAATCATATTTTCAATATTTATAATTAAGTCCCTCTTAATCTTTGGTAAACTTCCACCCATTATCTAAATTTATACAAATAAACAACATGGTTTCCCACCACATCTTCTATTTAGCCCAACCTAACTAAGGTACAACATTGCCTTAAGACATCTTGAGTAACCACCTTCATCAACATATCTGCTGGATTTCACACCCCTTCAATATTCCTTAAGCCCAACTCCCAATCCTCTAACAACTTCAGATAAAGGAAAACTTCAATTGATTATACTTCATTTGAGAATAAAACATTGTATTATTGGCTAAGTGAATCACAATTTTTGAATCAAAAAAGTGTATCCCATCACCTTTACTCCTTCTATGATCCTCTAGAAAACCCTTCATCCAAATCAAATATTTTTCCATTTTTATTAAAGAAATTTACTAAACTTATGATGTTGAGAGAGTGGCCACCAATTGAAGTTTGGACATCCAACTAACTACTATTTCACCAAACGTAAATACATACCCTAAAGTTATCTTTTGTGAATCTGAATATCCTCTAAAGTTTTAATCAAAAAAAATTTATAAGGAATAATTTTTTCTGAAGAAAAGTTTCACACTTTTAGAAACCTTTAAGTACCATAGAATCCATTTTACCCCCCACAATGTTCCCTTATATGGTTTGAAATGAATATAACGATGAATCCCACTACATTTTCAATATTTGGATGAGTATAAAACATGTAATACATAATTTTTTTGATAGCTAGTATATATGGAACTTTAGATATGTACTCAACTCTTTCTTCCATTTGAGGTGACTTGTTCTTACTTAGCTTGAAATGTGTAGCCAAGGGTGTAGTGACTGACTTTTCTTCACTGACCCTAAATAATTACACCATATTCTGAAAGTAATCTTCTTGAGTGAGGTACAAAGTACTAAAACTTAGCTCTCTCACAATCTATATCCTGAAAATCCATTTCTCTTAAGCGAGGTCCTTTATTTAAAAACTTCCAAATAACTTATCCTTTAACTCATGAATCCATTCTTTCATTGTACCCACTATTATCATTTCATCTACACAGAGAATAATGACAATGATACTCTCATTATCAAACACATCCTAGTAACAAAAATGATCAAAATTAATCTAGAAAAAATTCTATTCCATTATGAAATTGTTTAACTTATGATTCTAATTCCTTGGTGTTTATGTCAGTCCATAAAGGCTACACCTTATCTTCCACACAAGATTGTAGTTTTTATGTTTTTCATAACCCTTTAGTTATTATATAAATATTTATTCTTCTAGGACCCCATGGAAAGAATATTAATCATTGTATATCTACTCTATATTCAATCTTTCGAAAGAAACCATACTTAAAACCATTTGTATAGATGTGTTCTTAAATACTAAAGAAAAAATATTAGAGAAATCCTCTACTTACATTTTTTGAAATCCCTTCATAACTAGCTTTGAATTATACTTATTCCTTCCATATACCTCTTCCTTCAATCAAAAACCCACTTGTTTTATAGTACTTTATCTCTAATAGGTCTTCTTATTAGCTCCCATGTTCTAGAAAAATAAAGGGAATTGAGTTCATCCCTTATCACTAACTCCCACTACTTCTAGTCTTCTAAGCCCCTTTCCTCATCTTGGATCTCTAGTTCTTCATCACTCATTATAAGAAAATAAATCAAAGTATTTTCATACCTTTACACTTAGTGACTTTACACAGTAGATCTCCGCAATTTTCCCTATAGATCAGCTCCTTCCAGTAATGAAACATCCAAAGTGTGAAATTATAGTGCTCGAGATTTTGAAGTCCTTTAACTCTCTATTACTTCAAGCCTTTGAAACACCATTATAATTTTACCTCATTATGGAACCTCCTCAAGTCAGTCTGGTGTTTCTAGAATTTCCATACTTCCCTAATTTTATGGAATGTATATACCTTCTCTACCTCCATCCAGATGAACCTCAGCTTTTGATGATAATTTTATCTCACTATAATTCCCTAGTTTTGATCCTTCCACAAAATCTATTCATTGAAGATCACATTCCAAATTCTAATGAACTTCTAAAGGTTATTATTACAAAGTTGAAACTAAATTATTTATCACCATTTCCCAAAAAGTAACATGATTGAGACTTAGCCTACAATTTTTCTCATTCCTTGGAATTAATATGGATATAATATAGTGTGACAAAAAAATATGAGATGGTTGAAGTCAACCTTATTTCCAAACCAATAGGTTTCCAATAATTTCTACCCAATTGGCGAAAATAGACCCTAGTTAATAAAGTAGGCAGAAAAATTCACCACTTCTTCCCAAAATCTTTTGGAAAACCCTGTGTGAATTTCTATGATCCTAGATCTATCCATAAAATTATGATTTATCCTTTACACAGATCCATTCTGTTCAAAATTCCGTATCATAGTTTTCTCAAAACTAATCCACTTTCACCAAAAAAACTCTGGAACTCCCTACTTTCGTACTCAACACCATTGTCTATGTAGAACCCTATGTTACTATGGTTTTATTTATTAAATATCTTTTTATATGTATTTAAATTATTAGTGGTTTCGGGTGGATAATTTTGAAATTTGGGAGATTTTTGGGCATCATACAATTTGTGAATAGTTATTAGCAATTGTGCGGTAGTTCTATAGATGGTTGTAGAGGTATTATGTGATATTAGTGAATAGTTTAATACCCCAACGGCTAAACCATGTAGGTTCTTGGTGAGTCTCTAATAGATCCCACAAGGTTGGCACAAATTTCACTAAACTGTGTGGACAAACCATGTGAGTTGGCTAGATTTAATTTTTGAGTTTTCCTATTTTACCCCAAACTTAATTTTAAGGGGCTTCTTTCCCTTTTATCCTCTTACTCAATTGACTAGGATAGGGAATGATATGGGGTAACTCCCCCCTCCCCTCCTCCTATCCTTTTTATTTAAAGCCCCTATTTATTTGATTTCTTATGAATTTATTATGGTAATTCTATCCTTTCATTTTTCTCTTCCCTTTTCTCATCTCTTTCTATCATTTCATCTCAGTTTTTTCTATTTTAAAAACCTAAAGGGATGTTTGGTAAAGTTTAGGGGTTTGGGGTGGTTTTAATATGGGGATTTTTTTTTATTTATAGGTTATATAGAATGTTCTATATCATTATTGGGAATTCACCACCAAAGTCAATGCATTTTGGATTATTTTGACTCTATTGTCGATTTCCCATGGTAGGTGTTTTTTGTAATTTTATTTTATTTGGAATTTCCATTGTATTCTTAAGTATTGTAAATGTTTCATTTGATAAATTATAATTATATGTAGTAGTTTTATTGGATTCTAAAATGTTTTCATGGTGAAGGCATACAGGTTTTACTTTTCATTTAAGGTGATACTTGAAATGCCAAGTATTGATAAAATGATTAAAGGAATGAATTAAATAAAATGTGAGGTTTAAAATTTTTTTGAACCAGTTTGGGTCATGGTATGAATTAATAAGTGATGTTTTAATCTTTAAGGGTTTTTTTTATAAAAGGAGGAGTTGATTCCTAAATTTATTTCAATGGTGGTTTCAAATTAAATGTTTTAAGATTTTTTTATGAATGGACCTTGAAATATGGTTAAATGACATAACATCCCAATCAATTTTCTAGAAGGCCTGTATAGCACTTTTAAAAGTTTTTTAGAATGTGTGGGTGTGTAAGACCCTCTTTTTACCCCTTGTTATTGTTTTCCTCCATGGGTGGTGCTTGTTGTATGTGGTAATCAATGATGAATGAAAAAAGGGATATTTCTTATGATGTTGTTGGAGGTGAGGGTTAGTTATTAATTTTGTATTATGATGATTGTATTAATTATTGATCATTTCTCACCTCCATTTTTATTTGGTCATGGGAACCTAGGTTTCTAGGTGAGAATTATAGATTTATGCCACACTAGCTAGTCGCACACTAATAGTGTCCCCTCTAATGTGAGATAAGACTAGATGGAGTGTATCCCCACCGATGTTGGGTGTAGGTTAGTCGGGTGTATTGTGTATAAGATGAAACATTGACTGAAATGTTGGTACGTGTTTGGTAAAGTTTAGTATTGTCCCACATTATGACCTAGGGTAGAGCCCATGACACCCATTATTTGGTTAGTGTTTTGACACAGGGGATTCATTTGGCCTTCTTTTGATCCTCTACTTGATTGAATTATATGGAACCTATGGATTCTTAATTTTGGTTATGATTTATTGATTTTGTGGAGTCATATTTTCTAGTGTTTTATTCATTCAGTGTGATTTGGTTTTACAAATGATTTTGGAAGTAGGTTATTTTTAAATAAGGTATGTTTAAAATGAAGGGTGGTTGTTTTTCATGGAGAGTGTGCGTATTTAAGAAAGTTATTACAAAATTTATTAACATAGATCATTATATATAGGTTTACTAAATAAAATTGTTTACTTTATAAAATAAAAATTGACTATTATTTCTTTCATATTACTACGTTAAATGTTTTTTATATTGAATTTTAAACTATCTCAAATGAACTATATTTTTAAATGAATTGCAAAAATGATTTAGAGAAATCCTACTGGGAATTGTTTTATCACACCTTACATACACCATTGTATAAATACAATATTTCATATTTTTATTTATTGAGTTTAGATTCACTTTCTTCTTCTATTCCTGCCTATTTTTTAGGATACAATAGTGGGATATGGTGAGTGACCATGGGTTATGATGAGAAAGTTGGTGTAGTTAGTTTTTTTCATTTATTAGATGTCTTTTTATCGATGATGTTTATTCTTTTATAATAAATTAATATTTCTAGTTGGTTATGTGATGCATTCTAATTTATTTATAATATTTTAATCTAGTTTGTTTATTACTTCATGTTATTTCCTTTGTCCAAGACTGTTCCCAAACATGTTTATTTGATGACCAAACACTAGTTATCAGCCCATGGGGATCAAGAATTACCTTCAAGCCCAGTGGTAGGATGGGCCATGTTCTAATTCAAGTGGTAGTCCAGGATGGTTTGTTAAAAATGGTATCATATCCTAGGTTCTTCAAAATTATCTTTGGTTCATGAACCATCCATCATGTTATTTGGGGTGCATCAAGATAGATATACAACTAGGATCCTCATCAGAACTCAAGAGTAAATCTCAGATGGGTTCTTAATCACCAAAAGTCATGATGAAACTCAAGTAAACATGGGATTTTAGTGTTGAGTCTTGAATTTGATTTTATTTTTGGTTATTTTTTATTATGTTGGGATCCTCATTGAGAGAATTAATGATTTTAGGGGTTTAATAAAAGTTCATGGGTAAAATGGTGAATAACCAAGATTTCAAGGTTACTACTGCATAGTCAATAAATATATTTAGAGACCATGAATTTGGTTATATAACTATTCCAATATCTTTTTTCATGGTTCATTCGTGTTTTTATAGCCCATGTGGCCAAACTACACACAACCTTATTTCACCATCGAATTATTTGTCTTGGTTCACTTGTTCTTTGGACTGAATCCAATGGTGGTTTCCATTAATGCGAGTGTAATTAAGGTGATTATTATTAATGGAGATTTATGTTATGGGATTTTATTTTGATTCATGTTTGTGTCTTATTGTGTGATATTTTATTTAAAGGGTTGGTTTTATGTTTGTAAAATTAGTTTTGTTATGGGAAAGTAAATATTTTAGTTTTTATTTAAAACATTTGTTTTTTATGAAATGTTTTCAAAAAGATTATGGTGGGTTTATAGTGAATATTATCATTTAAAAGGGATATTTTGATAATTTTTTAACTAGATTTTTGTTTCCTTATTTAAAATGAGTGTTTTAAGATTTTCAAAAAGACACGTCTTGATGAAAATTTATTTTTTTATAATGGTTTTTTGGAATGAAAGTAAAATGTCTTGAAAGAGGGAATGTGTTTTTTTAATTTAAAGTGAATTTTTTTATAAATGTTTTTGTGTTTTTATAATAGAGTGGTGTTTTAAAAAAAATAAGTGTGTGTGTGTGTGTGTGGGGGGGGGGGGGTATTTAAAGGTTTTTGATTTATATAGAAAATTTTATGGGGTGGTTTGAATGGTATTTATTTTCATAATTTGATTTATATAAAATTAATTATTCTATTTTCAGAGTGTGGTTTAATTAGATTTTTCTTTATTCCACTTAGAGTATGACTCTTAGAGAGTCTTCAAATAATATTATTAATTCCTTCCCTTTATATAACCTATATAGTGTTTCTTTTCCTTGTTTATGAGAGGTTTCCTCTATGTGTTGAATTAACCCAAACTCAAGGCTAAGTGGTTGATCTGAATTATCTTTAGTCCTTGGACTTCACCCAAAATTTATTGAATCAGAATGGACTCTATCCAGATCATGGAATTATGGTGTTTGATTTTGATTAGTGTATTTTGAAGAAGTATTCAATTATTTTGAAATATTTAGGAGTGTTTCATTAGTGTGGCCACTTGGGACATCTTTTGAGGTTTTATAAGATAATTTATCAAAAAAAGGATTTTTAGGGGAAGTTTTTTTGGTAATCATTTAGTTTGGTCAAGCCTTTGGATTTTGATGTAATCTGATGGAGTTTTGGGTACATTATTTTTTAGATGGTAGTTTTATTTTTTTGAGTCTTCTTTCCTTATTTTATGGCTCTGTTTTCTCAGAGTTTCTTGATTTTCCTTATATGGGTTTAAGTAAAGATTTAGTCTCCTGTATACTTTGATGGTCAGGGATATTTCCTCTTAGAGGTTTATAATTATTATGGTTTAGATTTTTATAGATTGTTTCTTGATGTATTGAGTATGGGAGACCTGGGGAATCTGTTCTCAGGTATCTAGGAATAGTGTTTCTTTTAATAAGAACCTGAGGGTGTTGGATTTCTTTTGCAGGTTTACCATAAGGTGGTTCCCATAGTTTAGGTATTAGTTTGATTGTATAGAGCATTCTTACCTAGATATGGAACTCATATCAATTTTTATGAATATTATTTACGGGATAAGTTTTCCTAAGATTTTGTGATGTAGTTATTTTATGGACATTGAGTTTTGTGATGGGTTGAGGGTGTTTGAGTTTTTAGCGAAATTGAGGTTCTTAGTGGAATTCCATATTGAGGTTTGTGTCTTGTTTATATTTACCCATATTAAATATTTAAAATGGTTGGGAGACCCATTTTAGGCCTCTATTTTCCTTAGGTCTCATCCTAGTGGTTGTGGTAGTGGGTTATGTTCAATGTTCTTTTAGTTAGAATTATTTTGAGTCTTAATTTCGATTCATTTATTTCAATATTCCTTGACTGAGTAATTTATAGGGGAATAAAATATTATGGTGGGGAGATTATAACACTCCATGTTAACTTGGTTATATTTATTTAATATTATTTTATAGTGATTTAAATTATTGATGGTTTTAGGTGTAAATTTTTGAAATTTTTGATATTTTTGAGTGTCAGATGGTTTGAGAAGGGTTAGTAGTAACTATACAGAAATTATTTTGTAGTGATGTATATGGTTGAATGGGTATTTTTCATGGTTTTTCCATGATTTACTAACCATGTGACCAAACCATGAAGTTTCTTGGTGAGTCTCTAGTAGAGACTGCATGGTTGGCACATAGTTTACCAAACCATGCGACCAAATTGTCTGAGTTTCCCATATTTAATTTTTGGGTTTTCCTAATTCCACCTAACCAAATTTTAAGGGGTTTATTTACCCTTTCTTATCCTCCTTGATCAACTAGGCCAATTTCCACTAAGGGGAGCCTCCTCATCTCCCCTATCTTTGATTTAAATCCTCTATTTCTTTAATATCTTATAATAAGCCCCTCTGTTCGTATTCTTCTTCTTTCTTCTCCCCCTTTTCTCTTATTCCATATAAATTTCATTTCCGCCCAAAATCCTAGAGTGTTTTTAGCCCAAGGTTATGGGTGGTTCTAATTTAAGTATTTTATTATTCATAGGTTTTAGGGGATATTCTCTAGCATGCATGGGTGTTTGCCACCAAAGGTGACACAAAATGAATCATTACAACCTAATTGTTGAATACCCAAGGTAGGTGTTTATGTGATTTTATTTTATTTGGAATTAAATTATATACTTGATCATTTTAAACGTTTTATTTGAAAATTTATAATTATATATGGTAGTTTTGATGGATTATAAAATGGTTTCAAGGTGAATTCACAATGGTTTTACTTGGATTTTCAAGTGATACTTGAAATTAAAAGTATTGATAAAATGATTAAAGGATTAACTTAAATAAAATTTTAGGTTTAAAAATGTTTTAACCATATTTGGTTCATGAAATGGATTATAAAGCGGTGTTTTATGCTTTAAGGATTTTTTTATAAAAGGAGGAGTTGATTCCTAAATTGATTTCAAGTGTGGTTTTAAATGTAATATTTTAAGAATTGTTTTATTAATAGACCTTGAAATATGTTTAAAGTACTTGGAATCCAAATCCAATTTTCTAGAAGTCCCATTTGTCCCTTATAAATGGATTTTGGAATGTTTGGGTGTGTGAGAGCATCCTTGTGACCCCTTTTTCTTGTTTCCCTTCATGGGTGGTGCTTTTTGTATGTGGTGATCAGGTGATGGATAGATAGGGTTGTTTTTTGTGAGGTAATTATAGGTGAGGGTGGGTTATTATTTATGTATTATGATTATTGTATTGATTGTACACTATTTCTCACCCCTGCTTTTCTTTGGTCATGGGAACCCAGGTAGCTAAGTGGGAAGTCAAGATTTATACCACACTAGTTTATTGCACACTACTAGTGTCCCATATAGTATGATATAGGACTAGATGGTATGTTTCCCCATTGATGTAGTGTGTAGGATGATCGAGTGTCTTGTGTATAGGACACAATACAGACTATTAGGTTGGTTCATGTTTAGTAAATTTTAAAACTGCCACACATTAGGACCTAGGGTAGAGCCCATGGAATTCTTTGGTTGGTGGTTTGACATAGGGGATTCTATTGAACTTATTTATATCCCTTGTCAATTTACTTATATGTAACCTATGGTTATGTAACGTCCCGAATCCGGAAGCCACACAACGGGTTCCCCGAACCCGGTTGGTCACATGACCTAAAACTGATTTCTCCAAATGCCAGAGGCTGCTGATTAGCAGCGAGGGCCTAGGTCTGATAGTGGGGAAACTATACCCTCATTTGTCAAAGTGTAGCACATCGGAAAAGAAATATAACATACAACAATGGAAGTATTAAACAATATGAACTATAAATGAACAATTTCAGTAAAAGATAACCAAAAATTATATATAATGATGCAGCATGTCACTATTTCTATGAAAGCAGGCAAAACAGGATACACTCCAATAAAATACAAATACAACTCAAAGTACAAGTACAAAAAAACAAAACATAATAGTGCAACAGAAACTCAACAGCATCACAAACCTAAGCTCGGTCCCATGCTCTCCTACTCCTCAGCAACAATCATGTACCTGTATAGGGACCCCTGCCCATATCGACACCTGCAACAATATAGTCTGTTTAGGCTGAAGACATGACCCAAATAGGGTGTGAGATATAAATCCCAGTAGGCAATCACCAAAGGCCCATGCCCAACTGTCAGTGAAAATGTGCAGAAATAGTGTGAAGTAATAAAATGTAGTAAACTATTAAGTACTCAAAGTAACTATCACTACCATTTTTATTTCCATTTTAATATTTTTTAATCACTCCCAAGATTGTGCTTTAGCTTGGCAAGTATAACATATGAAAATCACCTCAGTAAACATTTGTGGTAATCACTGTCCTCAGACGTACCAATCCTTACCCTCAGGTAATTAGAATCAAAACCCGCAGGTGTCTTCCCTCAGGCATAACGAACATTGCACTCAAGAATATATGATATTTCCCTCAAGCACATAAACTACTGCCCACAGGCATAAACAAAGGTTACCCTCAGGCTAACCAAACACTGCCCATAGGCTAATAGAACACTGCCCTCAGGCTAACCAAACACTGCCCATAGGCTAATAGAACACTGCCCTCAGGCTAAAGGAACCGGGCCTAGACCAAAGAATAAACAAGCAATTTATATAAACTTTATCTCAAGAAAATTCAATGCACAATATAATCATGGAATACCCTCGGGTATCTTGGTCAAACGGCTAAACAGAGGAACACACCCCTGGGGTGGTCCTGGATCCAAGTAATGATCCCAAACAACCGTTTTAAATTATCAATAGATTATGTATGCAATTATATATATCTTTCAGCAAATGCCTCAGCCATACGACACACCAACCACGGGTTCATAGCACAACGATACACAAATTCAACTCAATAGTTGGAAATAAACATCAGACCACCTACCTCGATCTCCCCTGATCGATATACGTGAATGACGCCTCCTGAAATGCCCATTAATAACGTAAATATGGAATAAATGTTCACACATTCAACCTCAAATAACTTTCCCTCAGGAAATAATTGGTAATAACTACTCAATGGGAAGAAAGAGCTTACCCATGCGGTTTAAAGGAGATTGACAGTGTAGGAATCGGGTTCCTGGTGTGCAGTTGAGAGATCCTTCAAGGTCCAGCCATCTCTCCAGCGCTCCAAACAAACCCACTACCTCCTCTACCAAATGAGGAGGCTACTACCCATTTTAAGTAAAAAAACAGACTACACGGCCTGTACTCTCAAGTACACGACGTGTACTTTTCATTTTTTAAACTGTTCCTACGGTGACTTCTTTCCACTGCGACACTGTTCATCTGTCGACATGAGTACACGGTGTGTATTCTTAATTACATGGCATGTACTATCGCTTCACTGGTGGCTACTTCCACCACCTTACTATTCACCTGCCGACTGATTACACGACATGTAAATACTAAGTACACGACATGTAGTCAGTTTTTTACACTCTTCATCACCAACAGGCCTACACGCCCTGTTTACTCATCCCACACGGCCAAAGTACATGGTGTGTGGAAAAGTACACGGCGTGTACCCACAAAATTTAGGATTTCCCCCCAATTTTCCTTATTTTCTAAAAAACACTTAAGGAAAAGGGAAGAGAAGAAACCCGTATCTCAAGAACAAGAACTGGGTTCTTACAAACTCCCCCCTTAAAGCAATTCATCCCCAAATTGCCCTTCAAAGGGTGGTGAAGATAAAGCTCAGAACAACTTTGGACAATAAGCACATATATTGGTCTCCTGCTCCCAGGTTTTGTCCTGCACTCGGCCATGCTGCCATAGCACCCATACGAGAGGAACTGACCAGCCTCGAAGAACCTTCGTGCTCCTATCAAAAATATGAATCAGATTCTCCTCAAAGGATGCATCGACCTGTAGTTCAACCTCCTCATGCTGAAAGATGTGAGATGGATCTGAGTGATAATGGCGCAGCTGAGATACATGGAAGACATCGTGCATGGACCGATACCTCTGTGGTAACTAAAACCTATAGGAAACCGGCCCGACTCTCTCCAGAATCTCAAACGGCCCGATATAACTCAATGAAAGTTTACCCTGTCTCCTGATTCGCCTGTGTACCAGCCTTGGTGAAACACGCAAGAAAACCTGATCCCCGACCATGAACTCCAAGGGTTATCTGCGGAAATCAACATAAGATTTATAACAAGACTGTGCAGTAGCCACCTGCTTCTGAATCAACTGGACCTACTCTGAAGTCCCCTACACGAGATGTGGTCCTAGCAAAGCTACCTCACCTACCTCCAACCAGCACAAAGGTGATCGGCATGGACTACCATATAAAGCCTCATAAGGTTCCATCTTAATAGTTGCATGAAACTATTATTGTAGGCAAACTCGACCAGGGGTATGTGCTTCTCCCAAGAGCCCCCAAAGTCTAGGATGCATGCACGTAGCATGTTCTCTAGCACCTGTATTGTACGCTCTGACTGGAAATCAGTCTGAGGGTGGTAAGCTGTGCTCAGAAGCACCTGTGTACCCAGTTCCCTCCAAAAACTTTTCCAGAAATGAGATGTAAATAGGGCATACCTATCTGAAATGATATAACGAGGAACCCCATAAATAAGTACCACCTCTCGGATATAAAATGTTCTGAGCTCATCAACACCGAAGGTCTCCTTGATTGATAGAAAGTGATCCACCTTCTTGAGTCTGTCCACAACAACCCACATGACATCGTTGCCTTGAGGTGACCTCGACAACCTGATCCCGAAGTCCATCACGACATCATCCCATTTCCACTCCGGAATGGGTAACTGCTATAACAGTCCGACTGGCCTCTGATGCTCCTCCTTCACTTGCTGACAAGTGGAACATCTCATAACAAAACCAGCTACTTCCCGTTTCATACCCGGCCACCAATACTGATGTCTCAAGTCATGGTACACTTTGGTAACTCCGGGATGCACTTCCCAAGCTGAAGCATGAAACTCCCACATCAACTCCTCGTGTATATCCCCTGGAACCCAAAATTGTCCATGGATACGCAGTAACTCATCATCGCCTATTGTCCAACCAGGAGGAGGGTCCTCACTTGCCACTGAATCCCATAGAAATAGGCCTTCTGAATCTGATAGCTGTCTCATCTTCACTTTATGCAGGAGGGTAGAAGTCACTGCTAAGGAAGAAAGATAGGTTTTAACCTGACTTTCGTGCACCTCCAAATGCATCTTAGAGAACAAATCCATAAGCTGCCACTCACCTCTGGCCTCCTACACTGCCTGTATCTGATTCCTCTTACTCAGTGCATCAACAACTGCCTTACCCTTACTAGGTGTATAGGCAAGCTCGAAGTCGAAGGACTGAAGGTATTCAACCCAACTTCGCTGTCTTAAATTCAGGTCACACTGAGTAAAGATATATTTGAGAATTTTGTGGTCCATAAACACCAAAAAATGTTCTCTTAATAGATTATTTCTCCAACAGCATAACGCATGAACAACTGCGGCCAAATCGAGATCATGCGTCAGGTAATTCCTCTCATGTGGACTCAACTGCCGAGACCTGTACGCAACTACTCGATCACCTTACATCAACACTACTCCTAGCCCAATACCTGATGCATCACAATAAACTGTATAACTCTTCCCTTTATCTGGAAGTATCAGGCCTGGTGCTGATGTCAACCTTCCCTTCAGCTCTTGAAAGGCTATCACGCAAGATTCTGACCAAACGAACTTTACACCCTTCTTAGTCAAACCCATCAACGACACTGCTAAGCGGGATAAGTTCTATATAAAATGCCTGTAGTAACTACCCAGCCCCAAGAAACTCCGTATTTCAAACACATTCTTAGGCTACTTCCAGAAAACTATAGATCTCACCTTCTCTGGTTCTACCGAAACTCCTGGCTCTGAGATAATATGACCTAGGAAGTGTATCTGGTCCATCCAAAAGTGTCACTTTGAGAGCTTATCATATAGATGATGCTCTCTCAGTGTAATCAGAATGATCTCAAGATAGGTAGCATGGTCGTTTCGAGTGTGAGAGTACATCAAGATATCATCTATGAAGACTACCACAAAATAATCCAGATAAGAATAGAACACACGATTCATCAGATCCATGAAGACTGCTGATGCATTTGTGAGTCCGAATGGCATAACCAAGTACCTGTATAGACCATATCTGCTCCGAAAAGCTGTAAGCGGTATATCCAATGGTCTAACGCGTAAATGATGATATCCGGATCTCAAGTCAATATTCAATAACAATCATGCTCCTTGAAGTTGATAAAAAAGATCATCAATCCTCAGTAAGGGATATCAGTTCTTAACTGTCAACTAGTTCAACTTCTGATAATCCACACAAAGTATGAGGGTACCATCCACCTTCTTCGCAAAAAAGACCAGCGAACCCTAAGGATAAGTATTGGGTTGAATAAAACCCTTTGCCTTCAACTCCTCTAACTGCCTCTTGAGCTCCTGTAACTCAGGTGTGGCCATCCTATAAGGAGGAATGGACACTGGTGCCACTCCTGGAACAAGATCAATAGAGAAATCCACCTCTTGCTCTAGAGGTAGACCTGAAAAGTGTTCCAGGAAGACATCCCTGAAATGATCAACCACTGGAGGGAAATCCTGCTGACAATTTCCCTGGTCATCTAGATATAAACTTGCAATCTGGGCTACCACTCCACCTCGCCCATGATGCTTGGGTCCAGCTCAGCTTGCCTGGACATCCCATTCGACCTTGTATAGAAACTCTCCACCCTCTGGTGATGTGAAACTCACCCTGCGATGATAGCAATCTATAAAGGCTCGAAAGGGTACCAACCAGTCCATCTCGAGAATGACATCATGGCTCATCATCTCTAAGACATATAGGTCCCATAGAAAGTGACACCCACCAACCTCTAGGGGGCACTCCCTGCACTGACGCACACCATCCGTGCTAATCACCAACAGAGTGTCTAGAATCAAGATATCAGAAGATGAAGAAGCATAGATCCCAATGCTCTCCACAATAGATACAAATATAAATCTATGTGTAGCACCCGTATCAAAAATTACATAAGAAAAAAAACATAAGCTACTAGAATAGTACCTCTGATAGTAGAAGTTCCAGGATCCTGCCCCTATTGGGTCTATTGCACTGCATATGCCTGCCCAGTGCCGCAACCCTGTGACACAACCTAGATACCCTGAGATGACCTGCCTTACTGCCTCTGAGATCCTTGTGTCTGGATACCATGGCCAAGACCACCACCTTGGCCTGAACACCCCGAAATATCCCAATTCCCTGACTGGTAAGAAGCTACTGGCCCTACTCTCGCATGCAGAGTCTGCACAGAACCCCTCTCACTAGCCACCAGTGGAAACGCCCAGCAAAAGCGCTGTAGATGACCCATCTTGTCACAATCTCGGCACTCCACTAGGTCACGTGGACCCTGAGGTCTTCTGTACCCCTCTTTACTGCACTGGTATCACCTCACCTGGCCACTTGAAGAATTCTGATGACTAGTACTTCTACCATGAGAGAAATCCATCTGTCTCTTCCTCTTACCGGTAGAAATAGTACCAGAAATTGGTGCCAAAACTCCCTGGCCTACACCACTAGCTTCCCGTAGGTTGCACTCAGTAATCTATTCCTGGTTCACAATAGAATGCATTGAAGGACACCTGAAAACGTTCACCAACACTCAGATGTCATATCGAAGACCATCCTCAAAGCGTCGAGCCCTCAACGTCTCATCACCCACCAGATCTGGTGCAAAACGCTGTAGCTCAGTGAAGCGGGCAGAATAATCCATCACTAACATAGCGCCATGATGCAGATTCATGAACTCTCGAGCTTGATCTACCCTCAGCATCTTTGGGAAGAAAAAGTCATAGAAGACTGCCCAAAAATCTTCCCACATCATATCCCTGTGATGCTCTGTCTGGGTGCTAACATCCCACCACCTCTTAGTGGAATCACGCAACATGTATGTAGCGAGCTTGACCCTTCACCCAGGAGGCATCTCTAGATACTCAAAAATAGTCTGCAATGAATCCATCCATGACTCCACAGCCTATGGTCTGCCATCCCCTGAAAACGTAGGAGGATGATGCTGCTGGAAGATACGTTTCAGCTCTGTCAGAGACATGGCAGCCGGCGGTGCTCCCTAGAAGGTCTGCATAAACCACACGAATCCTTCACAGAACTGCGCATCAGTGCCTGTGCTCGGTATAACAGCTGGTGCCGCATCTGGCTCTGCTGGAGGATCTATCGGTAGCCTGTGGCCTACCGTCTCTGGAGTATAATCATTTCCACTCTCCTGGCGAACAACTCGAGGTCATCCCGGTGGCATAACTCTACATATTCAAACACACTCCTTAGATCAAGATTTATCAAAGACCACAACTAGAAGACCAAGAAGAGAATAGGAGAAAGAAAGCATTCAAGATTTACAAAACTTGACTACACGGCGTGTATAAATACTACACGGCGTGTTCTTACAATCCATCCACATGGGCGTGTACTCCAACTTAAACTGGCCATGTAACACCCCAAATACATAGTGTGTATTTCTAACTACATGGTGTGTACTTGAATCCTTCTTCCCTACCCGAGTCCTTCTACATGGCTTAGCCACACGGCTCTCCCAAGACAAAACTACACGGCGTGTCCCACAGGCACACGGCGTGTATTCTACAAGCGTTCACTGGCCCGTGTTGTTAGTCACAT
This sequence comes from Viscum album, assembly GCA_963277665.1. Taxonomy (NCBI): domain Eukaryota; kingdom Viridiplantae; phylum Streptophyta; class Magnoliopsida; order Santalales; family Viscaceae; genus Viscum; species Viscum album. The sequence continues at coordinate 98,205,690 of OY728130.1, read as the reverse complement.
GGCCTGTGTACCCAGGTCACACTACACAGTATGTTCCAAAAAGACACGATATGTATAAGGAAGCCCCAGACTGACCCGTGTTGTTAGTGACATGGATAACTACTCGACTGACACTACACGACATGTTACACCTATACACAGCGTGTACACCACCCCATTTCCCTAGCCACACGACCATGTCCACACAGTATCTCACCGGTAAAGACTACACGGCGTGTCCCTCAGGTATACTAAATGTTTAAGAAGAGGTAGCACCAACCCATGTTTGTTAGTTACATGGCCGGATCCCCAGTTTAAACTACATGGTGTGTACGTCATTGACACAACGTGTATATGGTCAGATTTCTCTACCCGTGTTGTTAGTTACATGGAGGACACAAGTCTAACACAACATGACATGTATAATAACTACACGACATGTGCCTTCAAGGTTTCACTACCCTATGTTTCCACCTACACGACCTATGACCCAGGTAGAAACTATATGAAGTGTACATACGGTACACAACGTGTACTTAAAAATTTTCTTTTTCTTCCCAAACAGAAGAGTAAACGGAATGTAATCATAATTACACGATGTTTATTTTGGGTTTTTCTAGACAGTAAGCATCATAAACTACTTCGGAGCCCATAAAAACACTATAACCAACACCTAAGTACCAAATTCTGATCTGTGAGGGCCCATACTCCCCATGAATCAAAGCTTGGCATCTTAAACCAGGTAAAAAGTCAATGATCCACCAAATTCCAGTCAATGAGGGCCCATAATATTCAAGAATCAAAGTTTGGTGTTAATTATACAAAACCTTACATAACAATACCCTATCAAATAACATGTATTTTATCAATTCATATATCACAACATCATGATTTTACTAGCACAACATCTCTCACAACAACATGCAATTTCTAATTCACCTATATGGCATGGAAACTATGCATGACATGTGATTCTAACATGTGACTAAATGATGCATGAGATGGCATACCCTAATCTCATTAGCTTTCAAATAAATAGAACCCAAGTACAAAAATATAAAAAACACACAAAAAGTGCATCACCCAACGGTGAAAATCAAATCAACTGTAAAATTACATAATCATAAAAATTGAAACATGAGGTAAATTGGATTTTACCTATACACGGGTTAGCTAATCCTGGGAAAAAATTATTACCAAGTACCTATTTCATCCTATCCCTGATTATAGGCTCCAAATAGTAAGTTAAAGGAAATAACTCCTCTGATACCACTTTGTAATGTCCCGGATCTGGAAGCCACGCAACGGGTGCCCCAAACCCGGTTGGTCACATGACCTCAAGAAAATTTCCCCAAACACCTGAGACAGCCGACTAGCAGTGATGGACTAGGTCTAATAGTGGGGAAATTATGCCCTCATTTTTCAAAGTGTAGTGCAGTGGAAAAGAAATATAACATTCAAGAGCGGAAGTAGTAAACAATATGAACTAGAAATGAACAACTGCAGTAAAAGATAACCAACAATTATATATAATGATGCAACATGTCACTATTTCTATGAAAGCATCCAAAATAGGATACAATGCAATATAATACAATATAACTCAAAGTACAAGTACATAAAAACAAAACATAACAGTGAAACAGGAACTCAGCAGCATCGTAAGACTAAGCTCGGTCCCATGCTCTCCTACTCCTCAGCAACAATCATCTACCTGTATACGGACCCCTTCCCCTATCGACACCTATAGCAATATAGTTTGTTTAGGCCAAAGACATGAACCAAACAAGTTGTGAGAAATAAATCCCAGTAGGCAACCAACAAAGGCCCGTGCCTAACTGTCAGTGAAAATGTACAACAACGGTGTGCAGTAATAAAATGCATTAAACTAGTAAGTACTCAAAGTAACTATCACTACCAGTTTTATTGCCATTTTAATATTTTTTAATCACTCCCAAGCTTGAGATTTATCTTGGAAATTATAACATATGAAAATAACCTCAGTGAACATTTGTGGTAAACACTGTCCTCAGACATACCAATCCTTACCCTTAGGTAATCAGAATCAAAACCTGTAGGTGTCTGCCCTCAGGCATAAAGAACATTGCCCTCAGGCATACATGATATTTCCATCCGGCACAGAAACTACTACCCACAGGCATAAATAAGGGTTACCCTTAGGCTAACCAAACACTACCCACAGGCTAATAGAACACTACCCTCAGGCTAACCAAATACTGTGCATAGGCTAATAGAACACTGCCATCAGGCTAAAGGAACCGGGCTGAGCCCAAAGCAAAAAAAAAAACAATTTATATAAACTTTATCTCAAGAAAATGCAATGCACAATATAATCATGGAATACCCCCGGGTATCCTAGCCAAACGACTAAACAGAGGAACACACCCCCGGGGTGGTCCTGGATCCAAGCAATGATCCCAAAAAATAGTTTTAAATTATCAACAGATTATCTATGCAATTCTAGATATCTTCAGCAAAGGCCTCAGCCATACGACACCCCAACCATGGGTTTGTATCACAAAGATACACAAATTCAACTCAACAATTGGAAATAAACATCAAACCACCTACCTTGATCGCCCCTGATCGATATACGTGAATGACACCTCCTGAAACGACCATGAACGACATAAATTTGGGATAAACGTTCACACATTCAACTTCAAATAACTTTCCCTTAGGAAATGATAACTACTCAATGGGAAGGAAGGGATTACCCGTGTGGTTTAAAGGAGATCGACAACGTAGGAATCAGGTTCCCGGTGTGTAGTCATAAGATCCTCCAAGGTCCGTTTGTCTCTCCCGCGCTCCAAATGAACCCACTGCCTCCTCTGCCAAATGAGGAGGCTTCTGCTCATTTTAATCAAAAAAACAAACTACCCGGCATGTACTCTCAAGTACACGACGTGTACTTTTCATTTTTTAAACTGTTCATCCGACAACTTCTTTCCACCGTGGCACTATTCATCTATCAACATGAGTACATGGCGTGTATTCCTAATTACATGACGTGTATTCCTGATTACACAACGTGTACTATCGCTCCGCTGGCGGCTGCTTCCACCACCTTACTATTCACCTCCCGACTGATTACACGATGTGTAAATACTAAGCACATGGTGTGTAGTCAGTTTTTACACCCTTCATCACCGACATGCCTACACGCCCTGTGTACTCATCCCACACGGCCAAAGTACACGGTGTGTGGAAAAGTACATGGCGTGTACCCACAAAATTTGTGATTTTCCCCCAATTTTCCATATTTTATCAAAACAAATTAAGGAAAAGGGAAGAGAAGAAACCCATACCTCAAGAAAAAGAACCGGGTTCTTACAGGTTACTCACTTTTGGTTGTGCTTTATTGATGTTGTGGTGTTGTCTTGTCTGGTGTTTTATTCATGCAGTGTGAGTTAGTTTTCTAAAGGATTTTAAAATAAGGTTATTTTTTAAAAAGGGTTGTTTACATTAAAGGAAGGTTTTTTTTATGGTGAGTGTGTGTGTTTAATAATTTTTTTAAATAATTTATTAAAATAATTTTTTTCATATTAGTTTCTTAAATGGAATGGTTTTCTTTATAAAAAAGATTTTTTTTATTATTTCATTTGTATGACTACATTAGAAAAACCTATTTTTATATTGTATTTCCAACTAGCTCAAATGAACTGACTTTTTAAATGAATTTCACAAACTCTTTAGTGAAATACTATTAGGAATTATTTTCTCACACCCTATATATATTATTTGGTCTATATAGTCTTTCATGTTTTCCTTTCAGATGTTTAGTTTAACTTTCCTCTTTCATTCATGGCTATTATTTGGGTTGCTTGGGATGTTATAGTGGGATGTAGTCATTAACCATGGGTCATGAGGAGGAATTTAAATGTAGTTGGTTCTTTTAAATTTATTTTGTTGGTTGTTTTTTTAATTTTTGATCTTTATTCTTTTATGTTCAGTTTATATTTATAGTTGGTTCTATGATGCTTGTTCTCTTATTTCTATTCTTGTAATCTGATTTGGTTATTTCTTCATGTTGTTTCCTTTGCTAAAAACCATCCCCAAGTGTGTTTATTTAATGTATAGGAACTATTTACTAGGCCATGGGGACTAGAAATTCTCTCAGGCCTAGCAGTGGGCCAAGCCGAGTGATAGTTCAGGTGGAAGCCTGAGCCAGTTCATTATAGTCTGAACATAAGTAGCTCATATTACTTCTGATCTCTTTTTCCACCATGGTCCTCCACCAGGTGAAAGTATCAAACACCTCAGAATTTTACCTTATAAATTACACCCACAATTTCTATATAGAATCATCAATGAAGGTCACATAGAATATTTTGTCCCAGATTAGCATGGATAACATGGATAATGGCTCAAGAGGGGGGGGGGGGATAAATTAAGTTCTAAAATTTCACACCCACTTTTTGAGAACTTCATTTTAGGTATAAAAAAATATTATGGAATAGTATAAAAGTAAATATTATAAAGGTACATAGGAAGTTTTAAAGTGGTTTGGGGCATAAATATCCCACAGTCCACTCAAATAATACTCTCTCCATGAGCTTCATGATTTTACTAAAATGATACCTTTTACTAGGGACTTCTTGAATTTAGTGGAAGAAATAATCACTTGAAACAAGAGGTATACATATATTTTACTAGGATCCTATTATCAAACTTACAAACATACATCACCCACACTCAGTACAAGGAGTGATTAATTACACAATAGAGAAAAGATGTAGAATAAATCTCTAGTTAAGGTGCATATTTGTAAGTAAAAAACTAACAGTAGAGAAATATTTCAAGAGAATAAAAATATTATCTTTAAAGAAGATATAGGAAGAGCTTCTAATATCCAAGAATTTTTCTTGAAAGCACAAGTTTAATAGGGATGTAGCAGACTAATTATTCTTATTTTTTAGAAAAAAATTAATCTTATTGTAGTGCAATGAAGAAGATGAAGTATATTTTTCTGAGAGCATGATTTTCATGAATGCATCTATATCTTTATATCTTATCTTTTATTTTTCTTCGCCTTATATATCCTTATATTAAATACTTAATTCAATTTATATAATTTGAAATTTTTCAAAAACAAAAACTTAATAGAATGATATTTCATTACTTTTCTTAATAAGAAACATATAATAATAAATGAGATGAAAATTTTTACAATCTTAGAACTTTTATAGTTTTAGAGTAGTCATCCACACATTATTTACTTAGCTATAAATATAAATATTTGAAAAAACACTTACTTTTCCTTAAAATACTTCAATGGTAATAAATATATCAAGTTACAACATTACATATACAAAAATATACACCACATAGCTAAAAACTATGTAGATAATTTTTCATAGGTTAAAATCCACAGATCCAAGTACTGTGTAAGAAAATTTTCAACTTAACCATTTTTACATAAGAAAATATTTACATGGGTCCAAACCTTGTATTAAATAGTTCTTGCACAGATAAAAGTACTACATATCCAAAAACACCAGGTATCATATTTTATGTAATAGAAAACCTTATACATCCAATTGCACATATCTAAAGTATTTATATATATTAAATCTTCATAGACAGATTTAGAATAACCTAATTCTTCACATAAAAAACTTGGTTATGTAGACAATTATGTGAAAACAACTTTACTATGTAGGTGAAATATTAGTATCCAAAGTATCAACATAGGGGATTTCATGAAGCTGATTTCATTGTGTATCCATTTTAACATAGGGACATTTCTTTACATATATGAATTAATTTAAACATACTCTTACATAAGTGATTTTCATGTATCCAAAAAGTTTCATGTAAGGGAATTTTTCTAGACTTGATAAATACTTCATTTTAGGGTATATTAAACTTCAATCAAATAAAAATATAATTAAAACCTATTAACACACTTAAAAATATATTTATTATAAACATAAGAAGGGGTTTTTGTGAGCATCAAAATATATAAAATATTACACATGTTGAACAACATTATCACTCCAACAATTTCCCCCTTTTGATGACCACAAAACCCATAAATAAAAGTATAAAATTTTAAAGGGTTTGAAAAAAATATTCAATAGAATATATATTAAAAAATTAATCATTCATAAAAATATTATGTTTTACATATGTACTAAACGTTTTTGTTATATCAAGAAGGAATAAGAAAGAATGGATATAACACAATCAATATGGTACACAAGGTAAAGTAAACTATAATAACATGATACTAAAGGTGAATATTAATGAGATGGTGAATTAAATAATAGGAAAATAAAAAAACAAAGTGTGAAAGAAGATCAACAAGATTCACAAAGTAAATAATGAAAGAGGAATTCCATTAAATATAAAAAATGTACACTTTATGTATTCATGAATCTAATTAGATTGAGAATGTAAAATAGGACCAGATTTAGGTTTAGTTTGAGGAGAATATTTCTTAAAGGAAGGGGGAAAAGATGAGGTAAAAGTAGGTTTAGTAGGAGGAGTAATAATATCTTGGACAACTTCAACTTCTGATTTAATTTCCCCTCCAAATCCAATTATTTCATGAGAAAATATCCTGAAAGGTGTAGTTAGTACTTTCTCATAGTTCTCTAAGGCAAAACTTAAGTCATAATTTTCTAAGGATGTGAATAGAACATGACATAAGGTAGTAGTTGGTGAAAATAGAGTATTATAATAAATTGGAACAATATCCTCAGCTTGATTCTAATTCTCTTGATGATAGAAGAAAATAGGGTAAAAAACTTTGTCCAACCTTTGTATATAACTGGAGTACTGGTCATGGAGATCAGGGCCTATAGATCTTCTTACTCAAAGATGAAACAAGGAATTTAAACACATATCAATTATATTGATGATATTATCCTTAAAAAAGTTGAGTATAGTCTTGTATTCTTGAAAATTTTACCACACAACCATTACTTGAGATCATTTCAATACACCCTTGAAGGATTAAATCTGAGCAGATGAACATTTTTGAGAAGAGATAGGAGCATGTTATGAAGTGGTGGATTCTAGAAGACCAGATTATCTAGGTAGGTTCCTTAGAAATTCTTCAACATTGGCATAAAGGTTTAATAACTTAGTATCAAAATCTCTAACTTTATAATAATTGTTAGAAAGATGCTCAATTAGAACTTGACTAATTTGAGCAAAAATATATAAGAAAAGTTGTGAATCAGAGACTTCCACAAGGGTAGGAATAGTAGGAATCAAAGGTATAAAGGTTGATTGATTTACTTTATAGATAATAATCTTCTTCCCCTTATTATATTCTGAGGTACTAGGTGAAACTTGAGAAGGTATAGAAAAATAAACTTTCTAAACAACTACCAGGAGGTCCTTCAGTTGATTTCAAATAATTTGAAAATTCATATTGATGAGAACTTCCCAGTTTCCAAAATTATTAGTGATGTTGTTAAAAAAATAAAATGTAGAATTCACCTTATATCATATAAATTAAATATACTCCTCAAGATATCAAATAAGACTAACCAATTGGTGGTCAATTCCAAGACCTCCCTTCCTAACAACATTACTTACCTCTTAAAATTCTGAAAGAAATTCCTTCCTTTCATCCTATAACAATTATAGAGAGACATGTTATAGTGAATTGAGGCTATATAATCATTAACAACATTTATATATAAGATGATCTTTTCACACTACAATATATGATATGGATTGAGAATAACATCAGAAAAAGATACTTTATATGAGAGTATTTTGAGGAATTCAAATAGACTTCCCACCATAATATTCAACAAATGAAATCCTTATTTCAGATCAGACTTTACTTCTATTTATTTGAGCACTAGGTTAGGAAACTCTAAAGGTAATAAAGGTGGGTTTTTGATCATCTTATATTGAGATGACATCAAAAAACTCATCTCATTGAATTTATATTTAGTATCACGCTGATCCATTAACTCAAGAACTTTTCTATTCAAGGATTCAAGTTCTCAGTTTCCTAAACTAGAATGACTTGACTAAACATGATTTTAAGTTCTTAATCATCTTAGTTTGGGTAGATATGAAATCCACCATCTTTTTGAAATCAGTCTTAGAGGATGAATTATCTTGAATACTCTCCAACTCTTCTTGAGAGGTATTGAGCTCATCCTTGAGTTCAGTAATATCACCTTTGATATTTTCAAATTCATTAAATAAATCAGTAGTAAAAAATTGATCATGATCATAAAAACCAAAAATTTTCTTATCCTTATTCACTTAAGGTGAATCTCTATGAAATTGACATTTAAGGGCTTGATCCATCACTTTTCAGGTCCTTTGAAATATAGAAGAAAGGGAGAATATAACACTAGAATCCTTAAGTGCTTCTAAGTTGATAGTTACATCAGGAAAAGGAGAAAAAAATATTCTATTTAGTATTAGGGTATTTAATAGGTAGATTAATTTATACACTAGAAGGTACAATCTTCTCTCTAGGTAACTCATGATCATCAAATACTATGGCCTTATCTTTTAGTTGCACATCCATAGTTCCATCTTCAAGAATGTTAGGTGAAAAAATAACTTATTTCACTTTCACTCTAGATTTAATATCCCCAATTGGTTTTAGAGTTATTTCTATATAAGGTTCAATGAATTCTTCCCTAATTCACTACCCCTTAGTGGGTGCTATATCCCTAGGAAGACCAGGTTGAGAAGCCTTCCCCTCAGTGGGTGTAGGAGGTGTTGTAACTGGTCTGACTTAACCTTTCTTTCTAACTACAACAACCTTAATAGAGGAAGATTCCTAAGAATATCCAAATGTTTTTAGGATATTGGATATGAGTTCATTACTCTTGTGATATTTAACCACTCCTTCATCCAACTCTACTTATTTATTTTTAAGTAACAAATAGAGAATCCTACCAAAATTATAATAGCTCATCTTAACTTTTTCTCGACTACAATGATGCATGTGTCACATCATTTATCTTAGCAGGATAACTTTATTCTCATTAAATAAAAGGTATAAAAAGTACATATCCTAGAAGAGTATCTTCTCAAACTCTCCACCACTTTGAGAAATACTAGTTTGAATTAACTTGAACAAGATTTTCCTTTCAGGATCTAGGTCCTTAACCACTTTCCTTTCAACCAAAGAAGTCTAAAATAGGGAAGAGATAAGATCAAATATTTAAATTTCATAAGTACCCACCAATTTTTATCTAAAATTATAGCTTCCTTCATGAGAAAACTGAATAATCTCTACAATTTAATTAAATAAAAGAGAGAACTCCTTACCATTAACTTTAGACAAAATTTTATCTACACTTTATACAAATTGAAACTGGGAATTATCATAAAACTCATAGAATTATTTTTTAGAAACACAAATAATTTTATTCTCATCAAAAGAAAACTCCCAACCTTGAAATTTTAGCACTTTCTTTAAAATAATTTTTTTACTATTCAACCAAACAGGATCGATAGCCTTGCTAGGAAGAAATCAACATGATAAGCTAAAAAATCTATATTTCTTCAAGGGTCTTGAGGCACCTTCCTCTGTCCTTTTGGAATTTCCCATGACCAAACTTGGTAAAGGATACTAAGAAATAGGTTTTAGAAGGATCAATAAAAGTATTTAAGATATTTAGCTAAGAGTGATCAAGTGTAAGGCAAGTCAAGCAAAAATAACTCACATACAAGTTTAGGTGCATATGAGTTTTTAGGGATTTGAGTCATGGATATAAAAATAAATTAAAATTTAAAAAATAAAATATAAAAACTTTAAAGTATATTAATATTATATTATATAAATATTATTAAGAAGAACCAATTAATACTAAATATGTACTATACACAAGGAAATAAATAATACCCAAAGCTAAAACATAAATATACTTTGAAGAGGACTTAATAGGATTAAAAAAACTCTTTTAAATTCAAATAAACCAATTTACATTTTAATAAAATTAATCTATCAAAATAAAGAGGCTTAATAAAGATATATGCTAACTAATTTTTAGTAAAAATATATTCAAGACAAATATCATCTTTTTGAGAGTGATCTATCAATAAATGATGCCTCAAATATATATTCTTTGTTCATGAATGGTTTATTGGATTTTTGAAAGCGATGATAAAACTAGTTTTATCACATTTTATTGGTACTTGATTAAAATTAAATCCAAATTCCATCAAAGTGTGTTTCATAGACAACACTTATACAGAAAAACTACTAGTAGATATATATTCTACTTCTATAGTACATAATGCAATTGAGTATTGATTTTTACTAAACCAATAAACTAGATATTTGATAAGAAAGTGTTAGGTTCTTGAGGTACTTTTTCTATCTAACCTATAACCTCCAAAATCAACATATGAATATACGATTAAATTAAAATCATAGGTTTTTGAAAAAATACAGAAATATAAATTGATCCTTTCAAATACCTTAAAATTATTTTGGCAGATTTCAAATGATATTATTTTATATTTTCTTAAAATTTAGAACATAATCATACTTTAAACATAATTTATGGTCTACTAGTAGGAAAACATAACAATATTCCAACTATTCCTCTATACAACTTGTTGTTAACTAGTTTCCTAGATTTATCTAGGTCAAGATTTATATTAGAACTCATTGGATTTTATTGTACCTTACTAATTTCTAATTTAAATCGATTAAGTAATTCAAATATTTATTTTTATTGATTTAAAAAATTCAATTTTGTTTGATAAATTTAAAATCCTATAAACAAATTTAGCTTACCCATCATCCTCATTTAAAATTCTTTTTACATGAGTTTTGAGAAATCATTACACATTTTTTGATTGTTTGTACAAAAAATTACATTATTAACATATATTTGAACAAGTAAGACATCTTTTGATGAAGTTTTCTTAAAAATTATAGGAACTACCAAAACTTTAAAAAATATATTTGAAAAAAGAAATTAAATTAAACATTCATACCAAGATCTTGGTGTTTTTTATGACCATAAAGAGATTTAGTAAGTTTGAAAAATGAATTTTGTAAAAGAGGATTTTTAAAAACTAGGAGTTTATTCAATATAAACTTCATCTATAAGAAAAACATTTTAAAAGGCCAATTCTACAACCATATGAAGTAATTTAATGTTCATATGGGATGTATAGGCTAGGATAATACTAATAACTTATAATCTATAAACTATGGAAAATGTTTCCTCATAATATATTCCTTCTTCTTGATTGTACTCTTTTGAAAAAAGTATAGAATTATTTTAATGATCACACCATGACCATCATATTTTTTTTATAAATACCTACTTAGTTTTTATAAGAGGGTAATCAAAGGGTCTATCAACTAATTCTCCTACCTTGTTCCTTTTGAACCGGTTTAATATTTCTTGCATAGCAAATACCCAAATTTCATATTATAAGTACTATTCTATAGTTTTTCATTAAAGTTGATAAAAAATATAGATAACTAAACAAGGTAACCTAAAATTTTTATAGTTATAAATCCTTTATCTAAGCTTCCTATTAATATCTCTAAAGCATGTAATTTTACAGTTCTAGGCTATCTAGGAAGCACACTTTTAGGTTCATTGGTTTATATCATTTTAGGAATTTTTTTATTTCAAAATCAAGTTCTAAATCATTATCCTTTTTGGTTTAAAAAAGTGAGTGAAGTCTCATGTATTCCAAAGAATTAGTTAACTCATTAGATTGATTATTTTTGTGATTAAAAGGGAAAATTTAATCAAATTTCACATGAGTTGATTCTTCAACAATCCTTTACTTTTTATTAAAACCTTTATAATATTTAGAAGTTATAGAGTAAGCAATAAATATTCTTTCATCATCCTTTGAATCAAATTTACCAATATTATCCTTAGTGTTTATAATATAAACTTTTAATCCAAAAACTTTTAATTATCTATTTTATGTTTTTTGTTATTCCATAGATCATAGGCTATCTTCTTTAAATATTCTTGATTAGAACTTTTTTAATGACATAGAAATCCATGATAACAAATTCATCCAAAAAATGAGTTGGTAAGATATATTCATTTAACAGAGTCCTAGAAATTTCTTTAAAGGTCCCATCCTTTCAAAAATTAACTTTTTTAAGGTGTCCTTGGAGCATAAAATGTGTGTTTGATACTATGTTTTGAATAAAATGAATTGAACTCATAATTCTCAAATTCTCCTCCATGGTCACTTCTCAAAGAAATAATTTTGGAATTTTTTCTTTTTGAATAATCTTAAAAAACTTTTAATGAAAGAATACAATTAAATTTTAATTCTAAAAAAGAAAACCCATATAATTCTAGAAAAATAATCAACTAGAACATAAACAAAATATTTATTTTATAGGCTTGGTTTTATAGATGGTATAAACAAATCCATGTGAATAAGTTCCAATGGTATATAATTAACAACCTATTTAATCGACATAAAAGATGATTTGTGTTTCTTTACCATTTGGAATAGACCAAAAAGTTTCTTTTTATCCAATTTAAGTTGAGAAAAATATAAAAACATATTTATTTTAGATAATTTTATCAAAAAATAAACATTATAATGTCTAAGTGTCCTATAAAAAATCCAAGATTAATTTTCTTCAGCATTCAAAAAATTTACATTTTTTATACTCAATTATTTAAGATCTAATGTGTGTACATTTTTAGTTATTTGTTCCTTAAGTTTAAGGGATTTGTCTTTGAATATAAAATATGAATTTTTAGAAAATTATACAATGTATACTTCATTACAAAGTTGAGAGATACTTATTAGGTGGTGCTTTAATCCTTAAACATAAATAACCTTGTTGATGTGAATTGAATTTAGATTTCAAACTGATCAAACTCTGATAATTTTTCCTTTAGCATTTTCACCAAAAGTGACACAACCTCCATCAATCTTGGATAATGAGTAAAAATTTTAAAAATCTCCACTCATATTTCTTGAGCATCCACTATCCATATACCACTTCTCATTATTATTCTTATACATTTTCCCTACAAAATATATCAAACAAGAATTTTATTTTATACCTATATGCTCTTGGGTCCTACAATTTTAATAAATAATGATTTTTGAATCCAAATATTCTTGTGATACTTAGAAAATACAACACTAAATTTAGACACATTTTTTCAAATAAAGTCAAGTTTAACACTAAAAAATTGAGGATTTTTAAGATTACAAATACTGGAATAATGTACAATTTCACCAAAGTGAAAACGTGTAACTTTATATAGGGTTATATTATTAGTACTAGGCATAAAATAATTTCTATATAGTTTAGGTTTGTCACCATTAGTTCTTATATGAAATATTTTTCTATTTTATTAATTTTTCCTTAGAATTAAATTAAGATATATTTTACCCTTTGTAAAGACAATGATAGAATATTTAATAGATTGTACCTCATTTTGTAATCTTTTAATTTCATCACCATAATCAACACAAGAGAGAACATATTATTTTACATAGGTTTTTAAATTTGATATATGCTTATTTAAAGCATATTTTTTTACTCATGACATCATCATAATATTTTCTAAGAATATTTTTATTCTTTTTCAAGATTTCATATTTATATTATAGAATAGTAAAATATTAATTTAATTTTTCAAAAGAGTATTTTTAAATATCAAATTCATATTCATGCTTATAAGAGTAATTTTTTACCTCTGGTGATTATGCCATAAAGAAAATGTTAGCTTTTTGATTTGAGAGTTCATCTTCAAATTCAGAAGACGAGTCATCACTAGAGTCTTAAGAAGCACTCCAGGAATCTTCATAGCTATTTTTACTTTTTTTTTGAAATAAAACTTATTTTTTAATTTCTTTCCATATTTCTTATTAGCTTTCACTTTAGGGAAGTTTGTCTTGATGTGTCTAATATTTTTACACTAATAGCATCTAAATTATTTAGTGTATCTATCTGACTTTTTTATTTATTGAAGGGATTATTGAAACATATTATTTTCTAATAAATCCATGAAAATTAATTTCCAATTGAGTAATTTTACCATCCTAATCATAACTATTTGAGAATTATTTACTGGATGGGTTATATAAAGATACTTATTTTTATTTATTTTCAACCTTTTAAGTAGAAGTTTTCAAAGAAACAATTTCCTTTTTAAACATATTATGTTCAATAGCTTGATATTCCATTTCTTCTTTATACATAATAAGAAATCCAATGAGTTATTTTATTTTGAAATATTTCATAATAGTATATTTTCTAATGGTAGTTGAAATTCCACTCCATTTATATGGAATAAATATGATAACTTTGTGAGATTGATCGGGTTTAGAAACAAGAGTTCCTAAGGTAGCTAAAATGTTTATGATTTTAGTCATCCTTCCATTCATATGAGGGATTCTATCACTACCAATCATTATAAAAGTTTTAATCTTCAACTTATTAGTGTTTTATCATAACCATATTATATTATAATTACCTTTATGAGCTATAGATATAGTTTTCTAAATTTCATGTGACATAGCACATTGAGAAACTCTATTAAAATCATATAGACTGAGTCTACATATGTTAGCATTCATAGCTTTGAAGTTCAGATCACATTAATATTTGGTAGTATCATACAATTTTTATGGATCTCATTAAGGAATTTTTTAAGTCTTGATAAATTTCAAGTAAACCTTTAGAACAAGATTTTTCAAATAGATAATCACATAAACCTTCCAACACTCATAATTTTTACTATTGAAATAGGGATCCCTATCCATGGACATTACCTCTTTTTTTATCATTAAAACCATTTTAAAATTATCTTCATGACTCGAACCTTTTAGAGTTTATAACTCAATAGTTTCTATCATGATACAAAATGCTGTCCCAAATTAGCTTGAATAATGGCACAAGAGGGAGGATGAATTGAGTTTTAAAATTTCACACCCTCTATTTGAGAAATTCATTTTCGGTATTAAAAAATATTATATAGTATAATAAAATTAAATATAAGAAATAAACACATGAGACTTTATATTTGTTTGGTTCACAAATAACCCTCATTCCACTCCACCAACACTCTCTCTACGAGCTTGGTGGTTTTACTAGAATGTGTCCTTTTCCTAGGGACTGCCCGAATTGAGTTTAAGCAGTTGTCACTTGGTATAAGAGATAGAATGAGCTTTTTCTAGGCTCCTTTTATAGGAATTATGAATAAAATTCACCCACACTTAGTTCAAGGAGTGAGACTTACATAAGAGAGAAAAGATGTAGAATAAAACTTTAGTTAAGGCACACATTTATAAACAAAAACTAATATTAGAGAAGTATTATAGAAGAATAAGAAATATTATCTTTAGGTAATATCACATAAGAACTTATGAGATCCAAAAAATGTTTCTTGAAATCACAAGTACTGTAAAACCACAACATACTTCTTCTTGAGAAAAAACAAATCTTGTTGTAGCATAATGATGGAGATTAAGTATATTTTTCAGAGAGCTTGATTAACATGCACAAATTTATCTCTAGATATCTTTTATTTTCTTTTTATTAATCTTATATATCATCATATGAAGTAACTTCTTCAAGGTATATAATTAGAAACTTTTTATAAATGTTTTTTTAGAATGATATTTCCATACTTTTCCTGACAAAAGAATAGAAGAATAAATAAGATGATCAATTTTTCATTATTGGAACTTTAAATTTTTTTGAGTAGTCATATATACCTTATTTAATCATATCTAACTACAAATATTAAAAAAACACTTACTTTCCCTTAAAACACTTCAACAATAATAAATACCCCAAATTATAGCATCACGTATGTAAAAACAGACTTTGAATAGCCAAAAACTATGTAGCTGATTTTCATAGGTGAAAAATACATAGATCCAAGTAACACATAAGTAATTTTTCTATTTAACCAATTATTTATAAGAAAATACTTCTATAGATCCAAAAATTCTATGTAACTATTCTTACATAGCCAAAAAAACTACATAAAAGAAAGAGATACGTATTAGTTTTCACATAACCAAAATCCATATGTAGCTGATTGCATGTATCTAAAGTCTTTATAAATGTGAAATTTGTGTAGGAACATTCAACGTATATTAATTCATCACATATCCAACTTGACTGTGTAAAATATCCAATGTAAAAAAAGTTACTACATAGGTGAAATATTCATATCCAAAGTATCGATGTAGGGTATTTCATGGAGCTAATTTCACTACATATCTACTTTAATATAGAGATATTACTTTATGTATAAGAATAAATTCATGTAGACTCTTATGTAAGATATTTTAACATAGAAAAAATTTCAACATAAGGGAATATTTTCAGACTTAATAAATACCTCATTTTATAAAAGATTGAAGTTCAATTTAATTAAAATATAATTAAAACCTATCAACACACTTAAAAATAGATTTATTAGAAACATAAAAAGTTGTTTTTATGATTATAAAAAACATGAAATATGAGATATATTGAAATAATATTAGCATTCCAAAAAAAGAGTGAGCCTCCGTGAGTGAGCATCATATTCATTCCCCAAACATCCATGCAAACTAACTCAAACTTCCAGTGCTTTGGTATTTTTTACTTCAATTTATAAAGACACATTCTATTGATTTTTGAAGGCATAGTCCTCACAATTTCTGAACTATGTGCTTCCATACTTCAATAATACACTAGTACTAAGGATCTTTATCCCCATCTCACTGAGATGCCCCATACGGTCATGCCACAACTTATAGAATGCCATTTTTCTGATAAGATTTGTACCTTATTATCCTTATATATGGTACAAAGTCCCATAATTTAATCCATTTGAAACAACCATGTATCCATGTGAAATATTCCTTGCTCCATCTATAAACAAAGAAAATAATCCAATATTATCTAGTTTCCCAATAGAAATAAGGTTCTTTTGGTGTCCTAGGATATACCTTATGTCCTTCAACTCTAGAATGATTAAATTTATTTTTTAGAGTGAAACATTTCAATTACATATAATTTGGAGAGACTTGTAGTCTACAAAATGAACATTTACAAGTATTCTAACATTATAATTTCTTATACTCCCCCCTCTGAAGTTGAGTGAAATGATGCTCCAGAATCTATAACCCAAGACCCCAATGAAGTAGTGGTGATTTGAAGAAAGTCACCCTTATAGTAAAATATAGAGTTTTTGGACTTACATATATAAAAATATATTTTATATTTCTCCCTCCATTCACCACAATCATTCTTCAGGTGGCCTTTCTTCCTATAATTCCAGCACACTGGAGCGCCATCCGTCGTGCTACTCTTGTTACGTGACTTTTTCATGCTGCATATATTCTTTTTTACTTCTATGTTGTATGTGTTTTAGGAAGATGTGTGGATATAATTTTGAAAAATTTATTCATTTAAGATCAAGTCACAAACATTGGTAATTTTCAAGTCATCCTTTTCAATGAAATTACTTATAGTGGTCACCATCATAACCCATGATTCTAGAAATGATGAAAGTAATAATAGTTCCTAAAGAAGATATATGAAGGTCACCTATACTGACTCTAATTGAATCTTAATCACATTTAAGTCGTTAATATGATTAGCTAAAAACGTCTCTTATGAAATTCTCACACCAAACATCTTCCTTAGCAATATTACCTTGTTCATTGTCATGGGATTATCATATATATCAGATAGGTTCTTTATAACTTCTAATACCATTTTTATTTCCTGGATATTATATGATATGTAGGAAAGTGACATTTGTATCAATTTGAGTGATTTATTATTGAGCCTCTCCTATTATTTCTTTTTTATTGCTTATGTTTTAGCTCTAGTTAATAAAATATCAAGATCCTTCTATATCAAATTATCATCTATCTGTATTTTATAGAATCTAAAATCCATGTTTTCAAACTTCTAAAACTGGACCTTATTCCCATCTGATGGCATTCCTTTAAAATCTGTATACTCCTACTAACTTCTGAATAACATAATAGAAAGAGACCAATAAATATTTATTGAGATTCTTATACAAGACTAATGGAATAATGTTGCTACTTAACTGAGCTCTGAAATACCTCAATCAGGTATTAAATGTCTAAATCACTTCAACATTGAGCTCTGAAAATGATCTATGTTGTAAAGACCCGTAAAATTCAAGGAAATTTTTTTCTTAATTTTCTTTGGAATTTTACAAGAACGCAGTTTCTAACGGCACCTGATTCTGAGGCCCGGTGTGCCCGGAATCAATTTCCGAAGTTTAGCTCGGGTAAGTTCAGTGAACGAATGAGCAGGAATTTCTAACTTTTGAACCGGTGCTCAGAATCAAATCCCGAGGGCACTGATGGAACCGCAGCGCCGATATTTGCTTATGAACGCCTATTCCGGAGTTGCGTTTACTCAAGAGAAGTTGATAAAAATTATGGAAGTTAAAAATAAAAATTTAACAACAATTTTTATTTTACTCTAAGTGTTTAATACTTTGGAAGGAAGTTGGGAAACTACCCAACCTCCCTTGGGAGGTTATGAGGGTGGTGGGGCCCACACGAACCCCACCCCTTCATATCCTCTAACCCCCTCAACTCACCATTAATATTGTTAACTTAAGTTAATAACTTATGACACTAATGTAGTGAGTTTAATGTGAGTTTTTGAAATTCAAACACTTGAATTTCAAAAGCCATGTTGAGTTAATAAATTAAGTGTGGCTTAATTTATTTTGGGTTAGTTCCTTTGTTGCTTGAGAGGACTTGGGGGAAAAAGAAGGCAAGGAGCTTAGAGATCATCTTCTTCATCTTCGATGAAGAACGCGAAGAACGAACGATTCCCAACGAAGAACGCTGAGCCCTCAGAGACCGTTTACCACGACGCCATACCCGCGACGCGCCACCCTTCGTTCTTCTTCCCACGTCAAAGGAAGGGAGACGAAGTTCCATCTCGGACAATCTCCGTCAACATCTTCGAATCCTCTTTCCGTGACGTCACTTCCCGCGACGGTTTCTCTGCGACGAATTTCTCCGCGACGAAAACCTCGTTCAAGCCGCGCTCGAGGTAGGGGGTTTACGTGATTTTTCCTTACATGATTCTCTTCCATATTTTATCCGCAATATTTGGACCTCATGATATCAGTTAACGGGAGGAGGCCGGAACGCACCAACAGGGCCGCCCCCTCCCTTATTGTTTTTCTTGTTGTTGCGGATCGAATGAAATTGATGCGGTGCCGTCGCACCACGCGGGATCGAGCGGCAAGGATGTGAGACATCGTCACGCCGCACGGGATCGAGCAGAAAGAATGCGCGACGTCGTCACGCCGCGCATTCAAAATTTTAAACTCTAGTGCGTGGGTATTTGATTGCAAGGTGTTCGTATAATTTATTTTGGATAAATTATACCCTCGTCAATGATTAAAATCATGTGTTTATTATTAGCCAATTGATAACACCTAATGCGGAGGAAACGGGCCGAACAAACACGGCCTGACAACCCTCCGTAGTTGCGTAGCGATCCTTGGAACGAGACGGTCGTTTTGGTATATTATACTCAAGGTTTCGGAATACTTTGGGTTCGGCCGGGTTGGTTCGGATACGAAACCAACCGGGCCCTCAGAGCGGAAACACTCATATCTTGAGCTCCAGACGTCCGATTGACGTGCCGTCGACTTTGATGGATTCCTCTAGGTGAGACGGATCTTTTGGCTTACTCCGCTAGAGATTTGGATGCCGTTAGAGTGCGGTCGGGTTGGTTCGCTCACGAAACCAACCAGGCCCCTAGAATGAAAAAGACAATAACTCACAGACCGGGCGTCCGATTGACACGCCATCTATCTCGTTGAATTCCTCTTGATGAGACGGAACTTTTGGCATACTTCGACCGAGTTTTGGATGCTGTTGGATAGTGGCCGGGTTGGATTGTACCCGAAATCCAACCGGGCCCCTGGAACGGAAAAGCTGATATCTTTCAGACCGAACGTCCGTTTGACGAACCGTCAGCGGCGTTGGTGATCATGTTGAGAAAAGGTCCCTATGAGTATACCCTATTAGAGTTCTGGGTACAGTTGAGTTACAGCCGGATTGGTTCGCACACAAAACCAACCGGGCCCTGGGGACGAAAAGGCTAATAATTCACAGACCGGGCGTCCGATTGACGCGCCGTCTGTTGCGTTGAGACCCCTATGACGAGGTGGTCCCTTGAGTTACTTCTTCGTGGGACTTTGAGATACTTAGAGTATCGAGCTGTATCTCGTGGAGCGGACCCTCCCAGAGACGAGCGTGCGGAGTACGGAGACCGTGTAGCCGACTGAGCCCTGACGACTGCTTGACCGACTCGACTTGGAGTGAGTCGACTAGCCCAGTGGACAGAGCACTACTTTGTGAGGTGCAGACCCATGGTGGACGGTGCACTACCTATGTGACAGTGCAGACACGCGGTACTCGTCTGGAGAGTACCTATGCAGGCTACTAGGGGGTGTGCACTACCGTGTTTGGGTGGCATACCCCGGCGGGAAGCACTACTGTGTTTGGGTGGCTGGCCCGCGGTACTCGATAGGAGGAGTACCTCAGCAGTCTTAGGTTAGTGAGCAGTACCTCAGAGTCATGACAAGACCACTGTACACTCTAGAGACGGATCTCTTCAACAGTTACGGTTTCGATAATGAAAATCTTGGTTTGAGCTGATACTTTTGACCTTTGTGCTTACCTCATGATTGAGATGGGTCACTTGATAACTCAGGTATATGTATGGGAATATACCTGGGTAGTGGTTATCCATTGATTTCATGATCTTGGTGTTTTCCTCATGATTGAGATGGGTTACTTGATGACTTAGGTATATGCATGAGAATATACCTAAGTAGAGGTTATCTGTTGAGATCTTCTTTGTGGTTATCCATGTTGGTTTTAGTGAGACCTTGAGGGTCTCGGGGTCCCTACTGAGTATCGTTATACTCACCCCTGCACGGGCTATGCCCGCACCTCGTTGTGTTGGTTGCAGACGACGGACAGTGCTGACGGAGGCCGAGTGTTCGAGGATTGGACGGTACCCGGAGGTGGACTACATGACGAGTCAGTACCCGGAGGTGGACTACACGACGAGTCAGTATCCAGAGGTGGATTTCGCGACGAGATGACACACAGAGGAGGTTTATGGGTGAGAGAATTGTGGAGGCTATCTGTACCTACCCTTCAGGTAGGATCTGTGGTGGACGATCCAGGAGCTGCGCCATCTGTACCTACCCTTCAGGTAGGATCCGAGGAGGACGACCCAGGAGCCGCTTCCGTTCTTCCAGCTGTTGTCTTTTTCTGTTGTACTTTGTTCAGTTGTAGTTGTACTTTCATTTGGGTTTGTATTCTGTCCCATTTACCTTTCAACACTTCTCTTTGTACTTAGTGTTGTACTTCCGCTTGTACTCTATGGTATTTTGTTTACTTTTATAAAGGCAATGCCTTCCCAGTTACCAGGATTTACGCCTTTGGTGCTAGTCTCCAGCCCCTAGCCTATGGAAGGCGGGCTTGGGGTAGTCACGGCATGGGCCCCGAGGACGGGTCGTGACATCTGAAATACCTCAATCAAGTATTGATCATCTAAATAACTCCAACATTGAGCTCTGAAACTACTTGTTTGTCTACACGAAGAGTCTTTCTTTAGATAAAAAATGGATGTAGCTCCACAGAACTTATGAAAGTAGAACAATATTCTAGAATGGACCCATGAACAATGTTTAGAACTTGAAATACAAATTGATCCTAAATCACTATGATGCTACACCATTCTTCTAGATAAAAAAAACCAAAATAAATAATGATAAAAAAACAAGTCAAAGAGACACACACGATATTACATTGTTCAGACTTGCATCATAATCCATGGAAAAAATGATGCTTTAATTTTATTTAGAGGAACAGCAGATGATTAAAATTTCCTATACATATCAATATATTGATCACACCCTAATTAAATATAAGTCACTAGCTAGTGATTCTGGAAGTCACCACCATCTTTTTTTGGGAGATAAATCCCACCTCAATCGATATTCATGGAAGATCCTCTATTCAGTCAAGCATTCCCACTTCCTCAACTTTCCCTCCTGGAAAATAGTTCAAGATTCTAAATATCTCTCAATTACTAAAATTCCCCCAAACTTCCTTAATAAATTTTTTGATGGTTTTACTTCAAGTAATACCTTATAGTCCTACATCCAACCAGCCAAACTTATGATCATTTAAACTTTTCTACTAGCATTCCACCACTCCCTTAGGTTCTGAAAGTTTTAACTCTATATTTTCTCCTTCCATTGGTCTTGTTCTGTTATCCTAAAAAATGGTTTCAACACCATAGAAATAGCCCAATAGTCATCTCAATGAAAATTTGTAGAGTTCATCAAGTGGATTAAGGTGGAGTTGATTGGCATACCATTTTTAGTGTAAACTAATTCCTGGTTCTTAGAGATCAAGAATATATTTATTAGAGGATTAGTGAGATATATAAGTAGTGAGTTATTTGTTTGTGAAGGTTTTAAACTATATGTAATCATGCTTTCACCAAACATTGTAAAAAAGAAATGCACTTAGTGATTCAGGTACATTGACACATCACCATTTTATGCTCTATGGATCAACTCAGTTTGGACGAGATAAGTAAAATTTATTATTTCCCTATTTGTTTTATTTATCACTTATCATTTACTGAGAGGGGGATAAGTGTTCCTATTAACAATGGAACATGATTATTGGCGAAGGTCATTTGGAAGATATTGACATAATCTATTTCACCCCTATCATGGTATTTATCTTTCTTGGGATCAAAAAGTGGTATTAGAATCGAGGGTTCTCAGTAGAGTTTTATCTATTTAAATAAATGGAAGAAATCATTAACCATAAGATAATTCATATATTTGATGATAATAATTTCTAATAATAGTATAATTAGATGAAACACTATTTATGATCTTTGGGAATGGATGTCTAGATGATTGCAAGACATAGGATCTTATTTATTTTGGTCAGTCCAAACTCGATTATTGTTTGATTCAATGAATTATCAATAATTCACATGATGATAAATGTCATGAACAATGAATTTATCTAATTAAAATTAACAAATAACATCAAAACCAATAGAGATAATATTTCTTATTAAATTTATAATTAATTTAAAATAAATAAATACCTCAGTCTTGAGAACTTTCTTCAAAGAAGATGTTGATCATCTGAACACTGTTTGATTTGTCTTATCATTGTGTAGAGAGGATCTAAAGATATAATACATCTAGAAATGATCCACACATTCTCATTTGATCTCAATGAATTTCTTATAGTATTCTAAGTTTTAGAGTGGTGGTATAAATCATCTTGCATCATTTCCTTTGATCTCTAAACAATCATTTGTCAATGGAAGGATTGATTCTTGTTATCTTGATACTCAATAGGAAGGAGGAGGATTCTTTCTATTAGTTCTTGAGATCATTTTAGACAATTTCCTTTCTATGGTTGAGATAATATCTATAGAGGATGTGTTATGCACACAAATATCTAACTCTAATAAATGATATATCTAGGTATAATATCATAATGATGAAAACCACATAAAAATTATTACTGTGTAATATAATCCCTTTGTCTTGATATCTCATCAATAAAGTTTCATACTCATGTCATTAACCTATATTCTTGATACTTATTTCTATTACTTCCTAAAATTAACCCATCCATACACTATGGCCATATAATTTAATATGAAACTTCCATTTCAATCAAAGGGTCGAGATATCAACTTGTATATAGATGGAAGGGACAAATCCTTCCTCGAATTATTTATTAATAACCTATCAATTATGAAACACCCAACATACCCAACTTCATGTTGAACATATGGAATCACAATTTACAATAATACATATAATTCACCAGTTTTTTTTAAAAGGTTGGGGCTGAAGCCTCATTTATTATTAAAGCAAAGCAAATACCTCTTTTAACAGGGTAGAGGGAGACCCATTACATAGCCCAAAGGCCCAGTGGGCATTTAGCCCATTACATGGCTCGTAGGCCCATTTTTTTGGCCCAAAGCCCATTCTGTGAATAGTACTACTACAGTACCCACACTGCTACAATACTGCACAGTACCTGCTGCTGCTACAGTATCTGCTGCCGCTACAGTGACCTGCTGCCACTACAGTGCCCGCCGTTGCTATAGTGCTGCCGCTACTACAGTACGCTACAGTACCTGCGCCCAATGGGTTTTGAACCCCAATTTTTCATATAGATTTAAGGGGTGCTTACCACTAAGAAAAACCCCAACTACACAATAATACATATAATGAAATGACTCATGAAATGAATTAATAATAATATTAACATATAAATATCATTACACATTCCTGTAGAAAGTAATATCCAATAACATGCAAACATGTGAATTTCTTACTGACATGTGGATTTCTTACTGATGAGTTTATTCTCATAACCTCATCTCTTGAATATTACCAAGTATGAACTTAATGAGATTAAGAATCAATTTATTATTATACTCCTACCACTGATAGCCTGTATTATATATATCTAGTCAGATGATGTCGTACAACCATAAAATATATTTTTAAGAATATCATCATAGCACTTCAAGCTTATCATCATAGTGGGAAATTGTTATTACCTCTCAATGTAATAGAAATTATTAGAACAATATTACATTAATTTTATATATAATAATATACATCACATGATAATATATCTATTAATATTTGAGTATTTTAATATATATAAGTAATCTAAAGTAAAAAGTACGTAGTTGGTTTTAGGGTACTGAATCCAATAGACTCCAACTTTCACTATATCCAATTAATAACTACTGGTTAGTTCTCACATATTAAAAAAATTATACTGAGTAGAGATATAACTTCTATTCCCAACACATTTCTTTAGATAGGTTTGGTTTTGTAACTTGACTTTATTGTAAATCTATTTACCGTGACCTCACTACCTTGATAAAATCCTTAAAGTAGTAATATACCCAAGTATCTATTTTGTTCCCTTGTCATAAGTTTTCCATAATGGATAATACCATAGTCAAAGATTATCATAAAATGGAAATACTCCTAAAATTTTTATAGAACCCAAAAGTAAACAAATCATTACTAAAATACTTATTAATCTACACCAGAAGCCACAATGTACTCTATTATTATAGTTACAACAACCATAGGTTGTAATAAGTTTGTCTTTAATATTACCTTATCATCACTATGATTTTACATAAAAAATTATTTGAAAGAAAACTAGTGTTATAACCACAAAAACACTATTATTCCCATTTATCCTTATACTAGGAATTTATCCAGTTATACTTTTTCAAGTACCATCAGGTAGTTCTAAATAAAAGTTTGTGTAGTTCTACTAGTTTAGTTTGATATTTTCACTTCATGAATAATGAATAAGTATTATAAAACACCATTATATATCATATATATTAAATATTATATTTTCACTTAATCTTGTTAAATTATATTCACAATCTCCTCCTATTCCCACACTTGTTTTTTTGGAGATATTTCATACTGTGTTACTCATACAATAATTTATTTTTAAATTCTTTCATTCTATATTTTAAATACATGGTCAAAATATGTAATATGACTAGATTAATAAAACCCATAGACCCAAATATATAGATCTTATTCACTACAAATGTGTTTCTATTTTAATCCATTCTTGGAGAAATTTCTTTATTTAGTCTTAGCATGCTAGTAAGATTGAATATTTGTTTACATATGTTATCAACATATATTTACTAAAAATAGTAGTGCTCCCACTAACCCTTTTAGAGACATGACCCTAACTTATTACAAATAACTATTTTTGGTCACTATGCTTGATTCTATAAATTAATGGATAAGTGAATTTTTCATATCTTATTAGCATTCATTGGTGTTGTTGACCCTTTTTGGTTATTTCATATAGACATGTTCCATAAGGTCTTAATTAAATAAACTAGACTTGATATCCAACCACCCAATAAAATAATCATAGAATATTTTGATAATAAGAAGAATAAAAATAAATTTTATCATGATGATTGAAGTAAAGTATTTTCTATAGACTATATCTTATAAATCCTTTTTAATAATCAATCATGCTTTATTAGTATTGACTTTTACTATCCATATACAATTTTTCTTGAATAATAACAAGAATTATAAAGTCTATAAACATCCAAAATATGGTTCCCTAGGTTTCCATTGATTGATTCATTATAGGATTCATTATTCATATTGAATAATATGTCACCGGTATTTTTGAATATAAAACCAACTTTTGGTTTTATCTTCCTATACAGTATGCTTCTCTTGGAACAACTACTTCCAATGAGCTTAGTGAAGTGCATTTTCTTATGCCAAATCACATGCATCCAGATCCTATAATTCAAATAATTCTAGCCTAATCCCATAATCTAAAAATGATATGTGCTTCCATATAAAATATAACTGATATAGATTAATGAGAGGTATTAATATCCTTAGTGGCTACGAGATAATTAACTGAGATTTACTTGGTGTTTTATTTGATTTTCATTTATATTTAAATACATATTTTAACAAATTGTTCTCATCAAACACTATAATCCATATCTAATAGATTTATTAACATATTACAATTAATATGATATACTTTAGTCAATATGACTGGAAAATTATTAGTGTTTATTTTTATATTTGTGAAGAATTTCTTGAATGATATTATTAGAATATTTGAAATACATGTAAGAAATTTCATCAATATCCTTTTAATACTATCAAAACATTTATGTATAAGGTAATGTGATTTTTGAAATACCTTTACTCCATATACTAATGATAAATGAATACTTAGTTACGATACACTCCAACAAGAAATCCCAAAGGATTCTATATCCTTTACCAAGTGTATTCATTTCTTTATTGTGTATTCCTAAAAAATATTAATGGGATATCATGAATTATATGAAATTACCTCTCAATAACGCATTTAGAATAGTTCATGTGATTTTTTTGAGCCAACTCTATTAGTTTTTCAAATATCTTTATTTCTAAAGGTTTCTTTATAAAATAATTGATAGTGATTTAGTCAGTTTACCTAGAGTCTTAGCTCAAAGGATACTAGAGCACCCTTATATATATAAACATGTCAAATACTATCAATTTTTCTTGATAAATAATTATCTTATCATAATGAGGCACTCTAATTTTTATAATCACTGATTTCAGATTTAAGATCTATGTGATTAAATAGTTACCAAACTATTAGTTGAGTATGGATTACCATAAAAACATCTATTCTAAAATGAAACAATTTATTTTTTTGTATAATTATATATATAGATAATTTTTTTAGTAATTACTAGTACAAAGAAATAGTTTAACTTGAATCTACCATGAAATCAGAAAGTAATACACTTATTTATACTGATATAAGAATCACCCTTTTTCAACTTCTTTAAGAATGTGAAATAATTTTAGTAATCTCTTTGTACTTGCTTGATTCCTATGTTCAAATATATATATAGAAAAAACTTTTTATTATATTTCCTAAGAAGTTAAATAGAAGTATTAATTATAATGACGAATATACCAGAATTGGATACAAATTATTACTTCTTCTTTAATTTATTCTAGTTTTCATCCAATTTCCTTTCTTACCACATGAGAAGAAAATAAAATCCATTCCTTTGATTTTCCCTTGATCCTCTTTCTCTTAGTTGAGCATTGCATAAATACCTTATACTTAGAGTTGGTATTATGGCCTTCTGATTTTCCCTTATTCTTGTCCACTATAAGTATAGAAGGATTTTCATGGTTCATGCCTTTATCAACCTAATAAAATAGAGTAAGAATATATGGGAGATAATTCTCAATGTTTTTCATGTTAAACTTTACAACAAAGATAGAGAAACTATGAGAGAGTGAGGTAATAATGAGATTGGTTCATAATTAATCTGGAAGTTTAAAACCTAGAATATATAGATGCTCAATGTAGCTAATCATTTTTACTACATGAGTCCCAACTATTTCACCCTCTACAAGTTTACTCATGAAGAGTGCCTTGGATATTTTAAACATCTCCTATTAGCTCTCTCCTGATAAAGATCATAAAGATGATTTATCATGATATAAGATTCCATGTTCTCATGAAACTTCATGAGTTCACTATACATAGATGATAACATAAAACACTATAAATATAGTACATCATCCAAGTGTTTTTAATAAATAGATATCTCTTCATCACTTTCATCCTTTGTATGTTGATCAGAAAATTTAGAATTATAGCACGTAAAGCTTCCGTTCATGACGTAATAAAATGTGAAAGTATTTTTAACATTCATGGAAGTTACTACCATCAAGGAGATTATAATTCCATAGAATTGATTATAGGGACAACATGGTTGATGAAATTTCCATTTTACTACAATAATATAAAATAATAAATAATAACTTTATCTTGATTAACAAAATATTCATGATAAAATAATTTAATTTTATTATCAGTCTCCCACTATTTTATAAATTCTAAATATCACTCAAAATTGGGCTTGGAATATCCTATTATGTGGATATTATAGTGTTAAGGATCCATATTTCCCTTTTCATAACCTAGGCTATGACCAGCCAAGCTATTTGAAGGTATTTAAGTAGGTGGTCTTGCCAACTTCTTGATAGTAGCTTCTTGATCAGTTGAGTGGACTCTCTAATTTTGAAATATTATTTTGGATTTACTCAAAACTTGACTCTAATTTATACCAATTTCTATGTTGACATTCAAATAATAATAATAACTCAATTAAGTCAACCCAAAACTTTAGCTAGTACTCTATGATAATTGAAAAGCACCCTGACTTTGACTAGAAAATTACTTTTAACTATGGTTTCATTTATAACTTAAGTAATGGAAGGATTTTCTAGCTCAATATTTATTTGATATATTTTTTTATTATGCATAAAAAATTATTTTTAATATGTTTATTTTACATAATAATTTAGTCGTGTTTTTGATAAAATCAATTTATGTACATTCTAATTTAATTTTAATTTCATCTTGCATGCTTGTTAATTCATTACTTTATGTGATCATGATAAAGAATCAATAAAAAATTAACCATGCACTTAGATAGAAATAAAATAAATAATGTGGAATGATCATGAGCTTTCTAATGGTTGGTTTATCAAGAAAAAGATAAACTAAACATAACTCTAGAAGAATAAACTCCTTAAGTTGGTTTTAGATTGAGTTGCAACATTCCACAATCAACCTTTGTATCTTTTGGGTTGATTTCACCTTATCTCAGGTACTGAACCACTTCCTCTTTTTATAGATGCATCCTTTACATATGTTTACTCATACAATAGTGAGGGGAACCATTGGAATGGTTCAGGGAGTTCACATAAAAGAAAATACAGACACACAAGTCCTACATAATAAGGAGAGGGGGATAACACACCAGCCGTTATTTTAATTTAATAACAATAATACTCATTCAATTAAGTTAAAATAAATAAAAAACATACATTAGTTGGTCTATTATCATGTTCATCCACACATGACACAAATAAAAATTTAAAAAAGATAACTAACATTCATTTAAATAATTACTAATTAAGATAAATACAATAAAATTAATTAATTATCTTAATTAATTAATTAATTAATTTATCTTAATATCCATAAAAATAGTCTTTGATATTCTAATCCACTGTAATTTTAAGCATATTAAAAAAATTAATTTTATTTAAAATTAATTATATACACAATGTGTGTATAGAGGTAACATGATGTATACCCAACCAAACTATCCAGTATGGTCATCATCATGTACTGTTCACTCACACATCATGTAGCATACATGACATGTCATTTAATTACAAAATTTGTACTATCAATAAATGAAACACAAACACATGTTAATTTACATAGCGTGTACTGATTTTAGTGCATGTAGAGCACATGAGGTGTAATAATGACCATACACAACATACAGTTCTAAATTTAATGCATAAATTAATTAAGAATTTAATATTATTAAAAACCTATCACATGAAATGTACTATCAATTCATAAAACACAAACATGTGTTAATGAGTCTTAAAAACATAATTAATTTTATTTCCATATACATTAATTTATGTGGTGTACAACCTGGTTTGGGGTGTACTTCATATGAAAATGTATGAGATCACATGTATATTAATTAAACATTATGTGTGTATTAATTAATTATAAAATGAATTTTTATTAATTATAAACCATGTGTATATTAATTAATTATAAACCGTATGTGTATTAATTATACATCACATGTGTATTAGTTAAATATATTCCATGTGTGTATTAATTATACACAACATGTGTATATATACCCCATGTGTATTAATTATACACCACATGTGTATTAATTAATTACACACTTCGTGAGTGGTAATAACACACTACATGAGTATTAATTACATTCCACATGTGTATTAATTAATCACACACCATTTTTATTGACCTAATGGCCACTACACCATGTGGAGATACATGACATGAGGGTGATTTACATACTGTGTAACTCTGAAATCCATGTGTTACCTCTATATGGAATGGGATATTCATTTGTTTTTTGTTATAAGATAAAGAATGAACAATAAATCTTGAGTTTTTTATTAAAGAAGAAATGAAAAAAACTAACAAATTCATAAATCAATCAATGATCAATAAATTATTATAAATTTAAATGTGACAACTTGGATACCTCTTGAAGGTTCTAGATGTAAAAAAAATATCCTATTTAGATTAGGATAAACTCAAATATTGTTAGATTAAATAGATATTATGTAATATAAATGATGATAAATCTCATGACCAATGAATTTATCTAATGAAAATTAGAAAATAACATTGAACCAAGATAGAGGATATTTCACATTAAATTTATAATTAATTTAAAAGAAATAATTACCACAGTATTGAGAGATTTATTCCAAGATAATGCTCATCATTTAAATTCTATTAAAGTTATAATATCATTTCATTGATAGGATCTAAGGATAGAATCTTTTTATTAGTGATCCACACATGCTCCATTGATATCAAAGTGTTGTCGATGGTACTATGGGTGCTATTTCAGTGATACCAATAATATTTCATCACTTACATTGATTTCTGCATAATATTTTGATAATGTAAGGATTGAATCTTGTTCTCTCAGGAAAATAGAGGAAAGAGTGGGATTATTACTCCTAGTTCTTGAGAGAGTTATATAGAATTATCTCTCTAGGGTTGAAAAAATCTCTAGAGATGATGTGTTGTGCACAAAAACTTCTAACTTTATAAAATAGTATAAATGAGTATTTATAGAATTGGGTTAGAGAATAAATAATTACACATATGTCCTTAATTATTCTCATAATCCTTATAGAAACCCACATCTAATAATAATAATAATAATAATAATAATAATAATAAAATATTTTCTTGATGCGTGGATGCCTTGTAGACAAATAAATACCATTCCTTAAATAAATAAGCTAATATTTATTTAAATGAAATTTAATATATCATTCCCCCCAGACTTGATAACTTAGACCCCATTTGATATTTTGTATTTACTAAACCTTGAATAATAAATATTATTCATTCGATAAATAAATAAATATTTATAATATTCAGGGTCTTATGGATATATATTTATTTTAATATTAAACTCATATAAAATAGTGACTAGATATATGAAATTAATAAATTCCAAAATAATATTATTTATCAGTTCGAAGAATAATATTTATTCTACTAATTAAATTCAAATAGAATTTAGGTACCAATAAAAAAACTTATTGTGTAACCCTCAAGGTATCTTCCTTAGTGGAATTAGGCGAGTTCACCTAAAGTCCAATATCAGCTTCTAAAAACATGTAAAGGCACCCAAGAGGGAGATGTTAATGTTACAACAATAATGACCGCATATGAATGCTCATTGTGTAATATAATCCCTTTATGTCAATATCTAATCAATAAGGTGGTATACTCATGTCATCAACCTATATGCTTGACATGTCTTTCTTTGGATTCTTGAAATAAACCTATCCATAAATGAATACCATGAAATTTAATATATTAGTTCCATTTCAATCAAAGGGTTGAGATATCAACTTTTATAAATATGGAAGGTATAAATCCTTCCTAGACTTATTAATTAATAACATTTCACTCATGAATTATCCAATATACCCATCTTCACCATGAACATATGGATTTATGGTTTATGACAATGCATTTAAGTATGCAACTCATGGAATTCATTAATAATAATATGAAATTCTAAGGGTAATTATACATGTCCATATATAAGAATATCCAATGACATGAAAACATGTGGATTTACCACCGATGGATATGTTCTCATAACCTCGTGTCTTAGAGATTACCATAGAAGAACATCATGAGATAATGTATCAATGTATTATGAGCCTCCTACCTCTGATAGCCTATATCATTTGTGTCTAGGAAGATGATGTCATCTTTTCATATGATATATATTTAATAATATCATTATATAAATTCAAGGTTATCATCATAGTAGGGAACTTATATAACCTCTCAATGGAAATATACTCTTAATAAATCATCATACTAATGCTATAAAGAAGAATATATATCATGTGATAAGATATTCATTAATATTTAAATCTTTAAATATATTTAATTAATCTAAATTAAAAATTAATTGGTTTTAGGGAACTAACTCCAATAATATACATGAGGATGATATCGTGTAAATCCTTACATTACATATGGAAAAAACTTACCAACACCTATGAAGGTGATTAAAAGGTATGAGAAGAAAAATTAAAGGTACTATAGAAAAATTACAATGACTTGAAGATACACCCAAATGAGTCCATTGATGCATTATTTGATTGGGTAAACATTATTGTGGAGTTCATGCATAGAATCAGATAAAATCTCTATAATAAAAAAATCACAAATATGATTCTAAGAATATTAACATCAATTTTTAATGATAAATTATTATTACTTGAAGATAAATACCCAAATATAAGGACACTATATAGTCTTCATAACACTCTTGTTGTATAAGATATGAGGAAAAATAACAATGAGTCCTTGATAAAGTAGAATTATTATAAAGTGGTATTCAAGGTAATTAAGATAATCACATTAGAGTATGATCTCAAATATTGAGAAGTTTATGAGGTGATTTATTTCCTTTCCTCAAATATTAAAATGGGAAAAAGTAAAATTCAAAAGAAAGATTCCACTTTCTTTCTTTTTGTGTGGAAAACTTGGGCATCTTGCTGTAAGGTGTTTAAAGAAATCCTATGATAATAATTAATATGAATAAACCATTAAGAATAAACCAAAGGCATGAAAGGAAATATAATTTCACAATATAAATTCCTTAAAATGAAAACATTTCTTTCATAATAAGGTGTTGTCTTAGAAGAAAAAAAAGTGGAATAAATTTATAAATGTAAGGACCTCGATGAGTAAGTCCATTTGGATGTCATAGACCAAACATAATCTAAGTAAAGTGATGATTAATTCATTAAATTTAATATAAGAGTAGACCTTAAGGATGAACTAAAATATTATCTTGAAGAAAATTATGTTTGGAGATCCAAAACAATGAAATCTAATAGTGAGGTATATTATTTAAAAAATATATATGCAACAAAAATAAAAATAAAAATCTGAGTTGAAGGTTTAAATTGAATGAATCAAGTCTATAAATACTAGAAACTTAATGAAGGAAATTTATTTCAAGATAAAAATTGATGATTAGGACTAAATTATAGATTTATTGACCAATTCTATGAAAGTTTGTATTAAAATTATTGAGGTGATTGAAGAAAAAGTCATGAAAATGTGATTAAAGCTTGACGATCAAGAGATATTTCTAATTTTTTCATGAAATCCAGAATACAAGCCACCAAATAATATAATAAGGAACACATGGAATCAAAATAATGGTTATATAATTTCCATCAAGTGCATTATTTAAAAAATAAGGGAAAATCTATTGAGTGGATTGATCTAAAGAAAAAAGTAACAGCAGTTGATATGAAACTAAAAATAACCTGGAAAAAGGTTAAATTAAATGACCTATAAAGTAAATGAAAATAAATAGGTTAAAATATAATGAAACAAATTAATAAACCATGAATTGGGTGTTATTATTGTGGAAATGTAGGAAATACACAATATATGTATTCTATAGAAAACAGACATTTCAAGGATTAATAGGAATAGAAATATATGTGTAGATATTCATTCACTTAATATGTTTTTAAAATTTATTATTTTTGGTGTAAATTTTATGGGAACAAGGTCACGAGTTTCTTATTAAGGGAATAAAGAGATATACTAAAGGAAAAATGGAAAAGGAGATCTCAATAACTGGAAGTACCATCAAATGAGTTGAAAAATCATAATAAATTTATATCCCTATAAGCTAAGGATGATTCAATGGAGATGGAGGTTAAAAAATAAAATTCACCACCAAATTAAGTGGATAAATTAACATAGATCAATAAAGGAAATGATGAAAAGGTGAATATCATAAAAATTTATTTGAAAGCAACTGATTTGGATAGAGTGTGGATCCATGATAGTGGGTGTACTTCACATATGATGGGAATAAAAAATATCATCATGGGAATCAAGTAAAAAAGAAGGTTTCATCTATTTTAATAATGATTAAGGTTTAAAGATAATTGTACCTAGAAAAGAAAAATTCAAAGGAAAATACTTGAGGCACACATATGTCTTGGTGGTTTAAGGTTTTGGTCACAATTTTCTAAGTGAATTCCAATTATATAACTTGGGTAATGTGCTCAATTTCAAAAAGAATTATTACATAATCAAATGAAGGAATGTTTCAATTATTCTGAAATTAAAGGGAATAAAATGGAATATTTACCTCATTGGTGGAGAAGAAGGCATGCATTTTATATATAAGGAAGAAGAGAAAATGTTGCATCACAAAAGGATTGACCACTTAAGCCAAAATTACATGGAATATTTGGTGAATAATGAAGGATATTTTGATATCCCTAGACTCTCATGTGTACATACTCACACATGTAATACTTTTCAAAAAGGGGAAATCATTTATAAGGTTTACAAGCTAAAGGATAAGAAGTTGATGATATTTCTTGATTTGTTTCATGTTGATGTGTGTGGTCCAATATTACCCAAAACCATGGATGGTAATATATACCATGTTCTCTTCATCGATGATTATAACAGGATGGCATGGATGGTGACGATTTATCATAAATATGAAGTATTTAATTTTATTACATGTTATTAGATATTAGAAAAGAAGATGACTAGAATAAAAATTCTGAAATTATGTGTGGATAATGATACAAAATTCCCCAACTATAAAGTGTAAGAATATCTAAAAAAGCATGGGATAATGTACTAAGTTTAAGTGGTGAGGGATTCTCAGAAAAATTTTATCATTGAGAGGATAAACCAGACCATTAATAACATTTCTTGAGAAATACTTATTGAGAAAGATTTACCTGAGGTGTATTGGAAGGAAGCAATGCTTACATAATTATATATCTCCAATAGGGAATTTTTATTTTAGGATGAAGATAATACACCTTATGAGATGTAGTACAAGAATAATCCTACACTAAAATACTTTTTTATTTTTTAGAAGCAAGTGCTTTATTCTCAATAAGGATAAGAATTTAAAGTTTTAAGATCATGAGGATAAAGGTATATTTCTTGTATACTCATCCAAAAATCAAGTCATAAAAATTATATAATAAAAGTATTGTAAAAATAATTTAAAGTAAAGATATCACTACTATGGAAAATGATCAGAATTCTTAATTGAGTGAATAGTTTTTATAGAAAAACAATGATTAACATTTAGAGAAAAGAGATGAAAAAGTAAGCAGAAAAGGGGGAGCACATGAGGATTAATTAGATTCATAGAAATAAATTAATGGTAATTAAATTTTGGTAAGGTTAATAGTTTCAATAAAGGTAAGTAGAAAATATAAAATAAATAAAGGAAGTATCATTGATGATAAAAAAATCCAATATAAACATAGAGGATCAATACTCTATAAAAAACTTATCTTTTATCTCATGTAGATCCCGAGTTCTTTGAATAGGCTTCAAAAGATGATAATTGGTTCAAAATGATTCATGAAGATCTTGATAAAATTGAGAATAACTAAACATGGGAACTTATCATGAGGCTTAAATATGAAAATGTCATTGGAACCAAGTAGTTTTTATGTAAAAAACTCAATTAAGATGGAAAGGAAACTTAGAACAAAGCATGCTGGTTTTGAAAGAGATATTCCCAAATCAAAGGAAATGATGTTGATGAAACATTTTCACTTGTAGACTAGTTAGAAAATATTTGACTATTCTTGGTGATGTTGATGTAATAAAAGTTCAAGGTGTACTGAATGGACATTAAATCAACATTCCTTAATAGATTTATTAAGGAGGAAGCATACAAAAAAACCATATGGTGTTATTATAAATGAATATGGGAGTAAAGTATAAAGGTTTAATAAGTAATTATACCAAATGAAGTAAGAACCATGGTCCTGGTATTATAGGCTTGATCAATACTTGAGAAAGCTTGGATTCTAGAGATATAGATTTGATCACAATCTTTACATCAGGAAATATATTGATTAATGGATGTTGGTGATCATTTATATAGATGATATTATAGGATCATATGAAGGGAAATGAAATATTTTTTCAGAATGTATGAGGTGGGAGTTTAATATGTCCATGATTAGAGAGTTAATATTTTTACTTAGTTTACAAGTTACTCAAGGAAGTCATGGACCATTAATTTCTAAATCAAAATATACTAAATAGATTATTAGGAGTTTTATAATAAAGGATTATAGGATGATAACTGTTAGGAATGGTGAAGTCTCTTTCACGTTGTGATTCATATGATTGGAAGGAGAAAGTCTAGAAGTTATGATTCCGATTTATGTTCATAATTATAATGACTAAAAGTCTAGCTGAGGGAGGTAGTCCAAATATTAATTTCTTTAACTGAGTGTATAGAAGATCATGTTTTGAAATATGTTGAGTGAAAGTTATGGAAAAGAAATACATAAGGGTTTTTTGATGATGGTATGTAAATGTTTTCCTTATGGTGTTTTACAAAAAAGGATGGAATATATGATTCCTTATATGTTATGTAAGAGTAAATTTATGAATTAAATATATATTAGAAATTAGGTAATGGGTAGTTACAGGAAATTGTAAGGAACCATGGTGAATGAAGGGTCCCCTGTAAGTTTTAGAAGGTAGTGAAATTGGTTGATCGGTTAGGAACCACTATAAAAGTTGTATGGGACCATTGTACATGTGATATGAATAAGGTGAGTTCAAATTTGTACATAATAGTAACACTATATGAAATTATTATATTTTTTTTGAAATGAGGTGTAATGGTGTTCTCTAATGGATATAAAACTTAATGTCTAAACCATGTAAATACTTATATCATTTTTTAATCTTTATTTTCACTTGTATGTGTTTATTTATTTTAGTTCCATGAGTGTGGAATGAGTTCCAACTTATTGTGATGATTTAGAGTGAATCTAAATTCCTAAATTCTAATATATTAAAGTCAAGGGGTTTTTCCAGTCAGTAAAATTCCAAATCTTTATTTCTACCTTGTAAGTTTTAGCGATGTAACTTTTGGGGATAGGTGTTCCATAAGACCCAAAAATATGTATCAAAGTTTATGGTTATCATCACACTCAACAATAGAATCATGAAACACCATGTTATATTGATTTTATTTTGATTTAGTGAGATTTATTATTTCAGAAGGTATGACGTTAGAATAAGGAAAAATATGAATTGATAAATTTGATGAGAGGGACTTCAGATTTTAGAGGATTCATTTGGAATGATATATGATTCAAAATCACCTTGAATTTCCATTGAAGGTAGTTTAAATAGTGAGTCTGGAGAAAGAAGAATGGTAAAGGTTGAAAAAAAGGACCATGGATTGATTCAGATTTCATTTGTATGAAATCTTGCTGTTAATATCTGGGTGAATAAGAAGAAATAATGGAGCTGATGAAAGATCTATCAGACATGTATAAGAATCCAACAAAAATGAACAAGGTGTTAATGATATAGAGGTTATTCAATATGAGGATGTAGAAAGTAAGAACAAAAAATGATCATGTGAATGAATTTAATGTGATTCAGAGTCATCTCAAATCAATTAAAGTTATATTCTGAGAATATATTTGGGTGCTTCTACTATTATCATTGCATCCAAAATCTTGGGATGTGATGGTAATTATTGTAAATTACTATTTTGGGTAAATAAACTTGGTGTTTGAGGATACCAAAAACCTTATTTTGAATGAAGGGCATGGACCGATAAATGTCTAGGCATGTACCAGAATTGTGCTGAATGTGGATGGAAGAGGAAGGTCTCCTCATCAAAGAAGCCGAAAGAAAACTGATGATAGGTCTAGAGAAAGAATTTGAGGTAAATCGACTAGGCCTATACCCCTATGTTTTTATTGAGGTAAAAGAGGTATCTAAAGAGGTATTATAGGGATCACATGAATAATTCCAAAAGGACAATTTCTAAAAGTTCTAGATCTATTAATAATATAGTTGAATGTAGTAAAAATTTATTACCGAGAGTTAATATTACATTATAATCAGGGATAATTTATTTTAATATTTTATTCCATTATATGTATGAGATGGGATTCATGGTTAATTATGTATCCATAATGTTTGACAACGTTTATTTATCCGATGATAGATCTCTCAAGATCATGGAAAAGAAGGAATTTAAAGTTTGGATAAAGAAAAAAAGTTACCTTAACTTGAAGGAAGTTACGAAAATTATAGGTTTACAGAAGTGTCTAATTTCCATTAACCATCTGGATATAGAATGATTTGGAACTAGATTTGTGGATGGAGTTTGGGAAATAAATCCTGTTTCC
The DNA here is from genome assembly GCA_963277665.1 of Viscum album. Taxonomy (NCBI): domain Eukaryota; kingdom Viridiplantae; phylum Streptophyta; class Magnoliopsida; order Santalales; family Viscaceae; genus Viscum; species Viscum album. The sequence goes on along the minus strand of OY728130.1, from coordinate 98,166,724 downwards.
ATATTCATGCACATAAGTGTAAAATATGAGATGTTTTATCTGATTAGAAGTTCAAAGGGAGAAATAATTGATATAATGACACTTTAAAAAGTTCAGATATATGGAACTATCATCTTAGTAATCTCAGTGAGAATAATATGAGATTTTTAGTGGAAAAGGTTAATGAAGCTTGATCACATAGAGTTCAAAAGTTGTGAGGTTTTCATAATCAGTAAGCAGAGAATTATTCCATTCAACTTGAACAAGAGGACAACAAAGTATCAAAAGTTAGAACTTGTGCACACATATTTTTAGGGGAATTTATTAGTATAATATCATGATGGGTCATTTTACTTTGTGAATTTCTTTGATGATTAAAAAAGGAAAGCATGAGTTTACTTTATGAAGAAAAAATACAAGGTAATCAGAGTGTTTGTTCAATAGAGGGGCATAGTGGATAAAGAGACCATAAGTAAGTTGAAATGATTAAGGTTTAATAATAGTGGTGTATATAGTATTAAGGTTTTATATAAATTGTTTTGGATAATGGGAATCAGTTTTGAGAAAACTATATATGGAATATCAAAGAAAAATGTTATAACAGAATGAATGAATCAGAATTTAACTAAAATGGCACAGAGCGTAAGACTATATTCTAGAATTTTTAAGAAGATTTGAGAAAAACTATTTAATTATGTAGTGTACCTTGTTAATAAAATTCATTCTAAAATAATTAAATAGAACATTTCAGAGTAGTTGTGGATTGGTAAACCAGTGGAAGTTACCCAACTCAATTTGTTTAGAAGTCTCTCCTAGTCTATGTGGTTGCCAAGGATCAAAACAGACTCAAAGCTACGTTCTATGCATGTTCCTTTGTGGGTTATAATGATGAAAAATTTGGATTAAAAATTTGGAATAATGATAATTAGAATATAATAATAAGTAATAATGTTCTCTTCAATGATAATGTCTTTTGGAAAGACCATAACTTGGTGGAAATGATAATTGAGAGTAGAGTATCAACTAACCAGAATGAAATTTCAGGAAGGAGAAAAGCTCCAAAAAGTTTTGGGGGATCTTAAAGTTCTAAAGTTAAGCTAGTGAAAGATATATCAAAATGATAAAGGACTATATAATATCGTACCAGTGTTAAGGGAGTTTAAGTTTTGAGAGTTATAGTTCTGGAAATAGAAGATATAAAAGCTAAATTATGGAGATATATCAGAATCAGAAAAATGGTAAAGAGGTTCAAAATTGATTTGCATTACATATTTATAATGGACATAAGAGATCTTGAGATCTTGTAATAATAAAATAGTCTCAATGAATCTAGAAATTGGGAATTAAATATGAAATAAGATTTGGATTCATTTCATGAAAATGAAACTTTGGAGATAACAGAATTATCATATGTAATGAAAGCACTACAAAACAAGTGGGTCTTCCATTTAAAATAATAAGATGATGACATGAAGAGGTAAAAGTCTAGGATGGTTTTTAAAAGTTTTCAAAATAAGGAATAAGTATGTTTTTATAATATTTTCTGACCATTAGTTAAGCATACTACTATCTAGATAGTATTGAGTTTGGTTATTTCTAAAAGTTTACATCTGGAAAAAATGGATTTAAAGAAAAAAAATTTAATGGTGATTTATAAGAAGAAATTTTTATGTATCAACTGAATAGATTCATGGAAAAGTGAAATGGGGAATTTTTTTTCAATCAAATATAAGTTTTAATTGATTTAAAAAATCACCAAGATAATGAAATTATAAGTTTAAAACCTTCATGGTAGAGAAGGGGTTTATATGGAGAAATTTGGATCACTATTTCCATGTGAAGTTGTTTTAGGATGAGAGTTTTTTCCTCCTTCTATTTTATGTAGATGATAGGATTTTGGAAGATCTAAAAATTAAATATATTCAAAATCTAGTGAAATTTTTACCTATAATATTAAAGATAAAAGATCTTAGGGAGGCCAAAAAAATATTGTGAATACGGATTGAGATAGATAATAAGTTTGTAAGTTTTTATTATATTAAATGGATTACATTAATAAGTTTATCAAGAGATCTAGAATTAATGTATGTAAACTAGTTTTAAATCCATTGGTTAAACACTACAAATTATCTAATAAGAAAAGACTAAAAATAGAAGACAAGGATAAGTATGTGGTGAAGGTTCTGTTTTCATCAATGGTAGGAAGTTCAATACACTCCATGATATATAAAATTCCATAAATTTCATTTTTAGTGGGATTCATTAGTTTGTATATGGTGAATTTTGGTAAAGAACACTGGGAAGCTATGAAGTGGATTCTTTGGTACCTCAAAGGATCAGAAGATATAAAATAATGTTTCAAAATAAATGATTCCTTTTAGTGTTATGTGAATGCAGACTTTAGTGGATATTCAGACACTTTAAAGGGCACTAAAAGATATGTTTTCACATTAATATTAATGGTAGTTATATGGATGTTAAGGTTTCATCCAGTGGTATCACTATTAAAAAAAATCAAAATATGTGGTGTTCGTAGAAGCAAGGAAAGTGTTGATATAGTTAAAGTGTTTTTTGAAAGATCTCAGAAGGGGTTGGAAAGGTTGATTTCTATAATGTGATAGTTAGAGTGTATTTAAATTGTCCAAGAATCTAATGTTTCATTCATGGATGAAACAAATTGATATGAAATATCATTTTATATAGAATATGCTGGAGGATAGAGTGTTGGGGTTGCAGAAGATAAGTGGGAGTTAGAATCTGGTTCGAATATTCTCTAAGGTCTTTGTACGGGAATATTTTGAAGAAATATTGTGTCTTAGTGAGACTAGAGAGAGAAAAATGTGGTGGAGACATTGTTTTTGCTTCTAATTTTTTTGTTGTTTTGTCTAAGTGTTAATGGTTTTCATGGTTTCCTTAAAAATAGTCTTTAAGTGGTTAAGAATAGTGAAGAATCTTTCAAGTTATGATTTAGATGGTTGAAAGGAGAAAGACTGAAGTTATGATTCCAATTGATGTTCAAACTCATGATACTGGAAAGACTAGTAGAGTCATGAGATCTAGATTTTATATCCCAGAATCAGTTGTGAAGAGGGCCATGTTCTAGAAGACGTTGATAGACAATTATAGAAAAGGCATACATAATAGTTTTCTGATAATGATATATAAAAGTTTTACTCATGGAATTTTTATGTAATGGATGAAACATAAGATTCATATGATGTTACATAAGAGTAACTCACTCAGTTCACTAGATGTTCATGGTTAGGATAAGGGTAGCTATAGGAAATCAGAAGTCACTGTGGTAATTAATGGGTCCATCATGAGTTTAAGAAGGCAATGAAACTAGTTGATCAGATGTTCCCCACTATAAAAGTGGGGATGATACCATTTTTCATTTGATATGCGTAAAGTGAGTTAAAATATTTATATAAGAGTAACTCAAAGTTCAATTTTTATAATATCTATTGAAATAAAGGTGCAGTAGTGTTCTCCTACGGATGTTGGAATTAATTTCAAAACCATAAAAATACTTGTGTCCTTTAATTGTAAAATTTATTATTTTGTATGTGTTTTTTACATTGATTTTTGTGAGTGTGGAGTGAGTTTTGAATTAGTGGGGTGATTTAGGGTGAATTTGATTCCTAAGTTCCAATACATTGAAGTTGAGGTGTTCTTCCAACCAGTGAAGTTTTTGAGCTTTGTTTCCACCTTGTAAGTTCTAGTGGTGTAACTTCTAAATATTGATTTTCTATGAGATATAACAATAACAATGCTGGTGGATACCCAAATGAAGTTTTCTAGAGATTATTATGGAAAGAATGTTAATACAACCTAATATCAGTAACTCATTGGAAGCATATTATACCAAACAACAACATAAACCAACATTATGTTTTCCACTTTTCAATTCACATGGTACCGAATTTATACCAAAGAAATTTACTTTATATCAATGAATATGATTATTTTTTTATATCAATAACATGGAATATTTCAGAATATTCTATCATGAAACAACATAATATGAATTATTGGGAAACACAAATGCATATTGGCTAGTTTAGTGAATGATCGCAAGTCGACATTAGGTAGTGCATTCTACCTCGGTGGTTTTTTATTGTCCGAGAAATAAACAAGAATTCATTTCACTAAGAAATATTTAAACTAAGTATATTGTGGCTACTAAAGTGTGTACTCAATTTCTATAGATGCAATAATAGCTAGAGGATGTTGGAGTTGATGTGAAATATCATATTATAATCAAATGTGATAACTTTAGTGCATTCAATATTAGTAAATATCTTTTCCATCACTTAAATACAAATCAAATCAAGAAAAAGTTTCATTTCATCAAGGAGAAGTTTGATAAAGGGTTAGTGAAGTTAGAGTATGCGTCTACATAAATTAGGTTTCATACATCATGAAAAAGGCACTACATAAGGATGATTTTGAGAGGCATCAGTTGTATCATTGAGTCTAGAAATCTCTATCAAATTATACAATTTGGACAAGGGAACCCACTCCCCCATGGGATTTACTATTTATATAATGGTATAGTGAATTTATTGAATTAAAAGTTTGTATTTATAATCCTCTCTTTTGAACTCTCTGAAAAGCACTCTTTAGGTTTGTTGATAAAGGTATATAAGTTTTCCATGTTCATGAGAAGATTTGGATAAGTTTTCCATGATTTTATTTTAGGAGGTATGGTATGTTTACTTCTTGTTGAAAAAAGGGGAGATACCCCATGTTAAAACTTTAGAAATAGGGAGAGTACTTGATGTTTATTTAAGGGGATAAAGTAGTATTGAAGAGCATAAAGATTAAGGAAGTGTTTTCATGAGGGACTTTTTATTTAACTCTTGTTTCTCACAATGATATAAAATCATGTGGGCTTGAAGTTGATGATTAGTAAGTCAAAAATAAATTATCTAAAGGTAATAAATTTCAAACTATATAACTGGTTAGTTCTATGGTTTTTAGAAGAAGATGTTATGAATTTGTTTTAGAGGATATTTCAACAAACTAAAAGGGATATATTATTAGAAACAAAATCCTCTTGGCATATTTTTGGGTTGTTTTTTATGACAAGGTTATTGAAGGGACTTACAAAGTCATACAGAAGAAAATTGATATTCCTAAAGAATAGTTAAATACATTTCATAAGTTGATTCTAGAAGTGGATGTGAAGGTTTTTACAGAAGTTTTATGTTTGGGAATTAGTGAAACAAGTAGTTATCAAAATACTTAAAGTTTATTTAGTGTTAGTTTAGAAGTTAGTTCATAATATTATCTAAATATGCTATGAAATTTAGTCTATGAGAGGAGATATGGAAGTTTCGAAAGTAAATTAGGAGTTCAAAAGTTATTTTATAAGGTTAAGATATATTATGGAAGCTGTAATAAGAAACCATGGTATAAGTATAAGGGACACACTATTATAAGAGTTACTAGAAAAATGGAAAAGGAATATATTTTCTTATATATATATATAAAGGTTATAAATTTGATATTAGGGTCATTTTTTTATCATGTAGGAGTTACCTTGGTTCCAGAAGTTATTTTTGAGTTTTTCTTGAAGTGGGGGTTTAGAATCAAATCATGGCTTGAAAATTGGAAAATGAAAAACATGTAGTATGATATGAAAAAGTAATTTCATGATATGTAAGGTTCATTAGTATGATATTTAAGCATCAACTTGTGACATGGAGAAAAATTAAAAAGTGTAAAAACCTCACTGTGATGTGTAAGGTTCATCAACTTGATATGTAAAGGTAGTCCAGATGGGAAATTGGAAATGAGATGGACAACACTATGACATGTAAAGGTAAACATGATAATATATAAGGGTTTCCCATATGTAAAAATATAAAATTACTTATAGGGGACTATACATAAGAGTCATTTCCGTGATGTATAAGAGTCATTTCCATGAAAAATGAGTGATACATAAGAGTCATTTGTATGATAAAAGGGTGATATGTAAGGGTAATTTCCTTTACTATTTGGGGTGAAGAGTAAAAAAATCATAGATTAAGATATACATTGTCAATTGTAAAATATGATCAATAATGCGACCTGTTGTGGATGTTATCATGTTGTAGGAATAATTTCATGTCAGGATTGAAGGAGTACTATGCCATGATATTTCATTAATTTAAATATAATATATTATGTGTATTTTGGGGATTTTATTGTTGACTAAACATCACATCATGAAGATAAAGTCAAGACATAATCTGGTTATTTCCGAATTTAGCTAGAATTTAAAATGAGAAAGTATGGAAAGAAGTTTGGGGAGTTGGCTCGACTAAATTAGAAGAAATTATACAAAAAATGTATATAAAATTTACTAATAAAAAGAGAGAGGAGGAGCAGTGATAGATTGAGAAATCATTTAAAAAAAATAAGAAATAAGAACACGAACTAGAGGAGAAGAGGAATTCAAGATCAGGGTCGTAAATTCAGAAAATAAAAAGGCACACTACAGGAAGAATAACATTTTGTAATAGTTTTTTAGTGGTGGTTTCAAAACCACTACTAAATGTTTCTTATTTATTTTTCAGGAGAATTTTTAGAAAACCATTTCTAATTCATGGTGGTTTATTGAAAACAGCCAACATTTAGCGGTGATTCTTTAATGGTAGCTAAAACCATTTCTAGTTCTAAAATTTTATTTTTTAATTATTTATCTAATTTTTTCTGCAATTATAAAAAAAATCATCATAATGGTTATCAAAAACCATTAGGGAATAAATTATATTTAATAAATAATTAAAAATTTTAATTAATTTTTAATAAATAATAATTAATTACTAATTATTATTTAATAATTTTTATTTATAACCATTTATTATTTATTATTTAAAGTTTTAATTAATGATTAGTAATTTATAATTATTAGTTGTTGATTATTTAAAAACTAAATTAATTATTAACTATTTAGAAATTATTAATTATTTACTAATTATTAATTATTAATCAGTAATTATTAATTATTAATTATTCATATATGTATTTATTTATATATATAAACACACACACACACACATTAAAAACATGACTGAAACTTCCTCACTTAACTAATGATCTAGAATAAGTTGGAAATCACAATTTAGCATTAAATGACCATAACTTCTCTCATAGGAATTCTAAGGATTGAATTTGGATAAAATTCATGGTTATATATTAATGGTCACAGAAATTCCTTATGAAAACCCATATCTTTAATACACTTTATTTCATGATTTATTACATAAATATACGCTTAATACAACCCCATAAGATCGTGAGGCAAAGTTCCATTGGGTAATTAGGTACATAGCATAACAACATGAAACATAAATATAAATCCATAAACTAAAACTCTATAACATGCCCTTAACATTCATTAGTCTTCTAAAACTGCATGGGATAACTTGGGGACATACATAAGAAAATGCTGAGCTATAAAGCTCATAAAGAGAATAATCAAAGAATAAAATTATGAAAGTAATAAATGTTAGTTAAGAGGAATATCAAAGTAATATAAGAGGGGTTAGAATAAAAAAACTTGAACATAAAATCATGATATAATATGAAAAAAATAAAGGAAACATGGGAATGTAACAACAACATAAAACATGACATCATAAACATAAGTCAGGGCTAATCACCAAGAGATATTTATATAGTATGATTAGGATAACCTATCATGCACCATACATGGTATATAATGATATAAAAACATTATGTAATGAATTAGAATACTATATAATTTTGGGCCTGCCCATTATATTCATATCATGTACATGCATACAGGTGCCACGTAGATCATAAAACATAAGGTTGTCTTTCAACACCTTTAATACCACCATTAAGTATTGTGGGTTATATACATGGAATTCAAAAATCAATTAAGGATTGGTACATCTAGGTGAATAACCTTGATTGGAAATATAGATGAGTATTCACTACATAAATGTTTGTCCAGTAAAATCGTAGGATAATTTTGACAGCATAATGAGGGTATATAAAGATCAATGAAAGGGTTTAATGATAGTGAATGGGGTATCTCATAACTTTAAAATCATAATTAAAGTAATAGTTATGTGTAAAAACATATACCAACAAGAATAATTTTAAACCAAAAGGAAAAACATAAATAAGTTGCTTAAATAAAGAGGAGAAGGAGAGGATCCCTTACCTTGAGAGGGAACTCCTAAAAGTTTGAGAGGAGCTTCTTAAGAGATTTATAGAACCTTGGGAGGGATCTAAAGAGGGAAAGGAATAGTAACTTAATGTTATAAGGGTTTTTAGTGAAGTGTAATTGGATGTTGGGTGGGTCTTTATAGAAATATAGAGGGGAATTCTTTATTAATACTTAAACTTAGGATTTGGACTCTATAATAAATTATTCTAAAACACAAACTATCCCATTGTTTTTACCCATGATTTATACCAAAGTGGAGTGAGTTTCATTAATTTGTATGTATAAGAATAAAAATCATTAAAATAATACCATTGGTGATGTAGAGGCAAGTCATGTTCTTAAATAATTAATTTTAATACCATAAAATATAATATAGGTTTTGGAGGATTCATTAAGGGTCTATAAAATTAATAAAATAACTTAAAAAACACATTTTTTTAAAGGGGATTTTTTTGGACATGTATAATATTTATAGTATTTATTAAATCACTTTTGGGATTTTAAGATGTCATAATACATACCATATAATTATATTATATTTAATTTTTTCCAAAAAATTTGAATGTCTTAGAAAATTATGAAAAATTTACTATTTTATAATTTTTACATTTTTATTTAAAAAAACAATCATTTTATCAAAATAATTCTATAAAAATAATAATTTACACTTTAAATTTAAATCCTCATTTATTGAAAAATAAATGTTTTTACGATGATAATAGTTTTCTGAACCTTATAAAACTTTTATTTGGATTTGTAAAATAATATTTTCATTTATATTTCATAAATATTATTTAACTATAATATTTTATAAAAATATCCTTTTCCAAAAATTCTTGAATTCATCAAAAATAGTGTCTTGATTGAAGTTATATATTTCCTAAAAATACAATTTTCATTTCATCATACCAAAATATAATTTTTATCAAACTTATCATTAAATCATTATAAAGTTATAAAATATAAATATAATCATTATTTTATTAAAAATAAAAATACAAAAAATTCATACTATTATGGTCTAGATACATATCCCTTTATTAAACTTGTGTATTCCCTAAAGGTAAGGTGCACAATGGTGATGTTTTCTTGGGGTGGTTTGACGAACATAGTTTGGGTCATGATCTTGATAAGCTTGAACTTCTCCTGTAAATAGTTTCTCTCATGCTCTAGTTTTTGATTTTCATCTAGGTCTTGGTCAAGGAAAAATCCCAGTGATGCTGTCTCCCTCAGAAGATTTGGTAAATGAGATTCATAGGGTATGATCCTACTAGTCAAGGCCATCACTTCCTTTTTCTGTGTCAATTAGATTTATCATAACCTTATATATATACTAATCATAAAATCACCATATAATGGATATACTATCAATAATTATGATGTTTAAAGTTCTTTTAAATATGAAAAGAAATATCTTATTATAGTAAAAAAACAAATGCAATGCATGTGTTTTCTATAATGTCACTTCTTAATGAATTTAATCATTTAAAAAGGGGATTTCATTTATAAATATTTTTTTCATTACATTTTCCCCCATTTATAAAATTCACCCATAAAATTTTATTTATACACTAAAAAATATGAGGGTACTTATATTTCATCACCTCTTCTAATTCCCACGTCACTTCCTCAAACTTTCGGTTCCACCACAACACTTTGACTAGATGAGTTGTATTGTTTCGTAGAACCTTGTCTATACGATCTTATATCTTCATCAAATACTACTTGTATGAAAGATCATTATCCAATGGAACCACCACTAGATTTAGTATATATGAGGGGTCTGGTATGTACTTCTATAAGAGGGATATATAGAACACATCATGTACTCGAGATAGGTTAGGTGAGAATGCTGGTCAATAGACCAATGCTCTGATGGGATCAAGGATCTCAAAGGGATTGATGTATCTTAAATTGAGATTTCATTTCTTCCCAAAACTCACGACTTTCTTCCATGGTTATTTACAAAGGAACAATTTATCTCTGACCTCAAACTCTTGGTATAATCAGTATTTTTTTTCATAGATACTCTATCAAATTTGTTCAGATTTCATATGATGATGAATGTTTTTAACCTTATCTATCATCCCTTGGATAAGTTTAGGTCCCATCATTTTCCACTCTCCAACTTCATCCTATCATGTCAGAGTACAATAGTGCTTCCCATATAATTCCTTTTAAAGTTATATTTGAATGATAGAATGAAAATTTTTTTATATAAGAACTACACTAGGGGAAGGTATTGATCCCAAAATCCTTGAAAATCCATTGAAAAAGATCTTATCATGTCCTCTAGATGATGAATGGTTCTCTCAGAGTGACCAACCATCTGAGGGTGATAAGAAGTACTAAAACTCAGATCCATGTCTAGTGGTTACTAAATGCTTCTCTAGAACCTTAAAGTAAACCTTCAATCATGATTAAATACAATGGAGAGTAGAAATTCTTACAGCCTTACCAATTAGCTTATATATATCTCAGTGAGTTGGTAATGAGATAAATATTCCTTGATATCAATGAAATGGGATATCTTTTTAAGGATATATACTACCACCTAGATGGAATTATTTCCTTTAGGTGTCCCGGGGAGTCCTATAATGAAATCTATAGTTATGTTTTCCCATTTCCATACTAGTATGAGAAATGGTTTTAACATACCCTTATATTTCTGTCATTTAGCCTTGAATTATTAACATACCAAGAATCATGATAAAAATTATACAATATCCCTCTTCATGTTATCCCACCATAATTTTTCCTTCAAATTTATATACATCTTAGTGCTTCCTAGATTAATTGAGAAGGATAAGATATTCACATCATCAAGAAGTCCCCTCTTCAGTTCTGGTTTTTATGGGGCACATAACTAGGATCCAAACCGTATAACTCCATATTTAGAAATATTGAACTCTATAATGGGAAAACATAACTATATATTTCAGTGTCTACTACCATTTCATTGAAATGATTATAAGGAATCCAATCCTGAAGGACTGAAGAGTTTAGAAGTCTTAATAAACTAGATACATACACGAGTCTTGTATTACAAATGAATACATTAATTAAAACATATTTTTTTGAGGAAAAATTTATTCCATCTACGATATCATTTCATTTATTTCTTAGTATACTTCATGGAATCCTAGAGAAATAAACAAAATATGGGTGATCTCAAATGCTCAGTAAGGTTCAAGTACAGTGGAAGAAATAATGAATCAATGAGAATAGTCAATATGGAAATGTAATAACTAGACACATGCCATGTAATTAATAAACTAATAAGTAAGTGCATAAAAAATATGTCAAGGTAATAATTGGAAACACATTCCATTCATATAACTGGAAAAGGCATAATCAATATGGAAATTAAAATAACTGAAGCACATGACATTTAATCAATGAACCAAGAATTAAATGCATCCATAGATAATTCCAAAGAAAAAATCTCATGGATAATAATAACTGAATAATAAATGAAGTAAATGATTAATTATTGGACATCATGTTTCCCAAGAACATGATACCTTTACCATAAAGACCTTTTAGAAGACAATTTAGTATACTACTATCAATACCTTTCACAAGATAGTTTAAATATGTGGGTAGAAACCCGTTTACTATGATTGGAAACAAACTCAAATGGTTTGTTTCCAATTGATTTAATCTCATGAGACTATTGATGCATTAAGCTTATTACTTTAAATAGTCCCCAACCTATTTATTATATTTTCAAAGCATTCCTAATATGTCAAATAATCAATTTAATTCATAAATAATGTGGCTTATCAAATATATGTATTGACTAAATGACACAAATTTATTAATATATCCCCAGTAAATCAAATAACTTTCAAAGTAAACACCATATGTAAAAATTGTATATGGATTGTGAAATGAATATATCCGTGATAAATGATATGGATAATTAGGGTAAATTAAATGTTCAATGATCATAAAAAATTGAATATTTCATAGGGATTACAAAAATGAATCAAGGAAGTGAATGTCGAAACTCACCTCGAAAAAATAAATCAAAACCCATCTAGAGGAATAATAAGTATGGTATCAATAAAAAATATCCCAATTGAATTAAAAATAAAATGTTGTTGTTGTTGATGAATGTAAATATTATAAAAAGTTATTTTAAAACATTATTGAGGAAAATATCCTCTTTAGTTTGATTTTTTTTGAAAATCCTTTTATTTGAAAATAAATTTTAAAAAATATTTTCTTTAAATAAAAACATTTTAAAGATGAAATATAATCTTTGAAGAAATTATTATGGGTAAATATGTATAGGTCATACAAGGCAAAAAGAACATTCCTTTTTCATGTCAAAAATATTAGAAAAGTTCCTTATTTGTAAAGAGAAAATAAGATTCCTTTGAAAACATTTTTAAAAGAAAAAGTCATAAAAATTTATTTAATAAATTATTTTATAAAGGTTAAAAAAATTGAAAACATTTTTAGAAAATATTATTTTTAGAAGAAAACATGTTCTGTGACAAAAGAGAGAAATGAAGTTGGGTTTTCTTAAAAAAAATTCTAAAACATTTTGAGTTCCAAAGAGTAAAAAAATGGTACTATTAATTAAAAAAGGTCATGAATAACCATAGGATAATAAAATTAATGGATTTATTAAAAAATTATCCAATAATATCCTCTAATGGAATTTCAAATGTAAATAATCTTGAACAAAATGATATTGTGAAGTAAACCCTTGAAAAGACTATAATGTTGATGTGAGAATAAATAAATAAATAGATTATATGTGTAAAATATAATTCTATGTAAAATAATACTAAATACAAAAATATACACTAAAAATTTATTACATACATAATCTTATAATATTAATGAAAATAAGGAAGTAATATAACCCAATAAAAAGAAATCGTGTTATAAAATTATTTACCACTTGGTAAATTTCAATTCAAATCCCCTTAGAAGAAATAATTTAAATTTAAACTCAAAATACCATGAAGATAAAATAATTCATGATATAATATATCAAAATGGGAAGTAAATACACCACACAAAAAAAGTAAGTGGTGAATATGAAATTTATCTCATAGATGTAAAATGTGAGATAAAAATCCCTTACCTTTAATTTCCTTTCAGGTGAAAATACTTTATCCTCATGTATAATGGTTTTACTTAGAGTATTTTGACATCCAATAATCCTTCCCCATAATTCTTGCATAGAAGATATGTGAATAAATTATTAAATGGATACTCTATGTACATCACATCCTCAACTTGGTCCTCTATAAGGCATTATTGTAATGAATTATTATAGTCTTAAAAATGGATTTTATGAAAGGATTATCCTCTTAAATATTGAAGGAATTTTTGAATTTAAATTTCAATATCTGATAATGTGACTATACTGCAACCCATGAAAGACCTTTCAATTACTGAATTCCAATGCAATTCTAATGCTCTTGCCCTGCTCCTAGATCACCTTAAGCTGGAGGTTGATAGATATGAATATACTGATTTATATACTCTCGTATAGGTGCTATTATTTTTTACCAAAACTATAGATATTTCTTTTATTTGGAATTTATTAAATTCCATGTATTTTGAGAATCAACTTCTTACAATACATGTTGAAATTTGGGAGATACATCGAGGTGTTATGTCTACAACAAAGATTCAAACAAAAGAAAAAAGGAATTATTTATTTGATATGATGATCTTGATATCTCTCGATGTCACTGATAGATGTAAAATTTTTCTCATGGATAAGTTTATAATATGGATACCCCTGATTTATCAATGCTTGAAAATCAATGTTGATAGGGTGGCTTTGGAGGCACCGGGACCCTCAGGCTGTGGTGGCATCTTCCAAAATCATATGGGATTCGTTAATGGATGTTTTTATAATTTATTTTGGAGTAATTTCATGATTGAAGTTGAGATATGAGATAAGATAAAATCTATGAGGTATGCAGTTTATCATGGCTGGAGGGAAAACTGGATGGAATCTAATTCATCTGTGGTAGTTGATATTATCAGAATCTGTTATAGAAATGTTCCATGACAGATTTTTCCATCATAAATTGATTGTCTCAGGATTATGAATCAAATATTTATTATTTTAACACATTTATATATAGAATCTAATAAATATTTTGATTTTATTTCTAAGAGACTGATTTAGGAGGCCATTTCTATGTGGTCCTTTGTGTCATTGGACTTTTGTAGTGATTTGGTTGAGGCAGATGCACGTGGTGATGTGTACACCAGTCTTTGTAAAACCTCCTTGTAATTAATATTCTCGGTTTCTTAAATTTTTAATAATTTTTTTAGGAGAAGTATTTCCTATATCCTGTACCTTTTGATTATCTTAATACCCATTTGTTAATTAACTTTCATTATTTTCACTATTTCAGGTGTTAATTTCCTAGTTTATCGGGTATGTTTTAACTTTTTATTTTTGTTCATATTACTTATATATGTCATGATTTAATCATATAAACATGATTTAATTATAATATATATTTAGTATATATGTATATACAATAATCCATAATATTTTGATATAGTAAATGAAATTCACTATTTATGGAGACAGTAGGTTGTATGTTCACATGAACACTACTTCCATTTATTTGTAATATTTTAAAAGAATAAAAAGTAAATGATATATAAGTATATTATAATTAAAATATAATATTTATGTCTTATATTTAACATATGTTTATTAAAACCATCCTTGATACATTCCATGTATAGCGTGAATGAATCACATCACTTTGAGGAGGCAATAGTCCACATGTCAAAAAATGAAGTTATCATATTCCCACAAAACAGAAATAATGAAGGTATGAGTTATATATGAATTAAATAAGAATAAATATATTAAAAATATAATATATATATAATATAAACTATAAATAAATCATTATTACAACCTTAAAATTTGGTAAATGGAAGAATGAAGGACATCGATTCGCGAGGTGGTAGTCAACTGAACACATGAATGATGATTGCGTATCCCATTCAATGGATTTGTGTGAAAGTGAAGGTAGAAAAATTAGAATAAAAAAATCTCAGTGTATTTAAAATAATGAAGTTATTATATAATCATTATATAAAAATAATTTAAGTGGTGGAAAATTAAATGAGAGAAAAGTGATCGTTGGAAAACATTACCTCTTATTTGGGTAACTCCTTTTGGTTTATACGAAATGACTTCCTTGGTTTAATTTATACACAAGGTTAGGATTTTAGGTTTAGGGGAGATATTTTGGGATATTATATGAGAATAGGTTTTATGATACAAATTTCTTTAGAGTTTTGAATTAGTGGGATGGGTGAGTGCCTATTTATAGTGGAGGAGTGACATTCTTGTAAATTTTTGAAAGTGGGAATTCCATCCACGTTTTTACCATTTCAAGTGACTATAATAATGATACAAATTTTATAAAATGGAGTAAAGGGTTTAAATATGAATATAAAATGGATTTTGAACAAGTTTATAGTACATTTTGTACCTTAAGTTTAAGGTTTAGTCCTTTCTTAAGCTAATTTTTATCTCAATCGATGTAATTACTTTTAATCACTTTCACTAATATTTTTGATAAAAAACTAAGTTAAACTTATTAAAAATTATAAATTATTTTTATTTAAAATATGGAATCAATTTTTCCAAATTCCAATAACAAAATTTGTAGAAATTAATTTAAAATTAATCCCACAGACTGAATGAGAAAGTGGGGTTTTGAAGTAAAAAAGTTTAAACGTTTGCTAAATTTTTATATCCAATATCAAAGTGATATTGATTACAATGAACAAAATTGGATTAATTTATTTAAAATTTATCTAATTAAGTTTTAAAACCTATCAAAAATATAATATAAACTTATAAATAAATTATACTAAAAAGTAGTTTTCAATTAAAATCCAATATTTTTCAGTATTCATAAAAAAATGAAACTTCACAAAAAAATACAAAAAATTAACCATAAGATAATTTTTATGTTTATTTTTAAAAAATGAAGTTTATTTTGACATATAAAATTTATAAAAGTTCTAAAATTTAGTTTTAAAGAAGGTTCTCCATCAAAAGGTGGCAAAATTGCCTTAAAAAATATTGCTTTTTTATGAGAAAAATTATGTTTGTTATTATTTTTTGGCTATAAAATCTATTGAATGAATATCAAAAATATTTTATTGAATATATAATATATATATTTAATTAATATAATTCAATAATAGTAATTAATTTAATTTATTAGGATAAAACAACTTTTTGAGCATAAAAACATTTCCTTTATATTCAATTGGTTTTTATATTCATTTATAATTAATTGGTAACTTATGAATTAATATTATATTTTTATAAACCATATATTTAAATAAGTTATTTAATAATATTCATACCCACTAATTTAATGGTAAGGTTATATATTATTTTGTTGAATAATAATATTTTAATAATATATTGTTGTTCGGTAAAACTAGGTCTTACGTGTAACACAAACTATATTGCATGAATTTCAAGCTATAGAATATATTAGATTTATTTAAAATATTAAATATACCATAAATTATCTATAGGTTATATTACTCTCTAATTTTTTTGTTTCATGTCATACACACTATTGAATAAAAAGTTACTCTTAGAAATTTTGAGGTGTTACATTCTCCCTATGTTAAATAAATTGGATCCTCACAATTTAATATCAATATTAGTAGTTAAAGGTTTGATATTTGAAAATTACATTATTGAAATCCTACATTGTGAGAATAGTTAATAAAATATCCTATTAATAAGAGAAAATGAGAATTATAAAGGTCACATGTAATAACATATAACCAGGTCTCTGAGTAGAAGAACATTAGTGGAAAGTGAAAATATGGACTTGGAGGAAAAGTGAAAATAATTATAGGGAGTGATTAAGGTCTTCGATCACAAACAAGTGAATGATAAATGAAAAGTTAATGGCCAAAAATTCATAAATATATGATGATTTAAAAGACCAGTGGTTAAAAAAAATTAAGGTATTATAAAAACATTTTTTTGATCATTTTCCTAATGTTGAGTAATTATTTTACTGCCTAAGAATATAAGAAAATATACTTACTTGATTTATTTCAGTTTCATATGAAAAATTTCATCTTTTGGTTATGATTAGATCAAATTATAATTCATCCCTTACTCCATGAAATGGATATCTTAAAATGAACAATTTTTTATTCTTGATGAACTAAATTTTTTTTAATGGATAATAATACCCATAAAACAATTCATTATATTTGTCTCTAACTATTCTCTAAAAACAATATGGTTAATATATTAATCTCTAAACCTATAAATTTATACCACTAGTTCATCAATAACATTTATTCATCAATTTTTTTATCTAAAAGCAATGAGACGTTAACTAGGACATCATGTAGGCTAGTGGTAGGCATAAAACGCTTATTGTCCTTCAATCATGGGTTCAAGCCCCACCTCCTTGTCAGATTTTATGGGTTTTCACCCATGTTTTCCTTTTTATAAAACCATATTAATGTGATTTCAAAAAATAAATACAATGGAAATCCTTGAAATAAGGTTAATCCCTAAATAGCCCATTAACTAAGGTTTTAAATACAAACTCTATTCAGAAATACTTCATTTGTTTTATTTTTTCATAGTCCCTTACTTGGTCTAAGATTTATACTAGGTAATTTATTTTCATTATCTATTCAAATAATTTATAATGGTTTGTAAATAAAATGTGAATTATCCTAAGAATATCTCCTAGGAGTGTCAAACCAGATGTGCAGTAAGACATGTTGTCACCGTGTCATGCTGGAGTCAGGCCCGACACACATTTTCAGAGCTGTTACCCCTTGGTATATATGTGCCAGAACCATGTACACTTATAGTATCCAAAAAGGATATATTTCTAGGGAAACCACATAATCTCAATATAACCAAAACTTTAGGATGTTCTTATATACTTATCCTCAAATTCTACCTTAGGGATATGTTCTTTAATCTACATTTTTTTAAATCTAGTTTCCAAGGTTGTTACTAAAAATTCCTTTGATACCAACTATAAAAAACTGACCCCATTATGCCTAGGGCCGATGTCTACTACCATCACATTAGAATTATTATAAGGAATAATATCCTGAAGGACTGAAGAGTTTATTATTCTTGGTAAACCAGATATATACATGATTCTTGTATTAAAAATGAATACACTAATTAAAATATAATTTTTTTTTCTTTTGAGGATAAATTTATTCCATCTACGACATACTTATATATATTTCACAGTACACTTCATGGAATATTGATGAAATAAAAAAAATAAGGGTGATATCAAATGCTCATTAAGGGTCAAGTATAAAGGAAGCGATAATGAATTAATGAGAATAATCAATATGGAAAGGTAACGACTGAAGAAACATTCCATGTAATTGATAAATTGATAAGTGAATAAAAAATATAGAAAGGTAATAACTATAAATACATTTGATTAAAATAACTATTTAAGGCATAATTAGTATGGTAAGGAAAATAACTAAATCATATGCCATTTAATCAATGAATTGAAAATGAAATGCATCCAAAGATAGTGTCAAAGAAAAAATCTCATGGATAATAATAACTGAATACTAATTGAAGGAAATTATTAATTATTGGACTTCATGTTTCTCAGAAACATTATAACTTTACCATAAATACCTTTGATAAGGCAATTTAGCATACTACTATAAATAAATTTCACAAGACAATTTCAATCTATGGGTAGAAACCCATTTATTCTACTTAGAAACAAAATCTAAGGGTTTGTTGCTAACTAATTTTGTCTCATTAGAATACCGATGAATTGAGGTGATTACTTTAAATGGTCCCCAACCCGTATCTATTATTTCCAAATCATTCCTTATATCAAATAATCTATTTAATTCAAAAACAACATGCCTCATCAAATATTCATATCGAGTAAAGGATAAGTATTTATCAATATTTACCCAATTAATCAAATAACCTTCAAAGTAAACAATATATGTAAAATGGTATAAATATTAGGAAATGAACATATACATGATAAATTATATGTATAATTAGGGGAAGTTCAATGTTCAATGATCATAAGAAATTGAATCTTTTAAGGGGACTACAAAAATGAACCAAGAAAGTGAATTTCAATACTATCCATGAAAAAATTAATCCAAAACCATCAAAAGGAATAATAAGGATGGTATCAATAAAAAATATCCCAAGTGGAGTAAAAATTAAGGATTTTTATCATTAATGAATAGAAATATTATAAAAATATATTTTACAAACATTCTTATGGAAAATATCCTCTTCGGTTTGATTTTTTTTTGAAAATAATTTTATTTAAAAATAAATTTTTTAAAAACAATTCCTTAAAAATTATAATTTTAAACATGAAAATGAATCTTCTAAGAAATGATTATGTGTAAATCCGTACAGTCCATACAAGGTAAAAAACATTCATTTTTCATGGTAAAATGTTTAGAAAAGTGCCTTGTTCATAAAGAGACAAGAAGATTACTTTGAAAACATTTATAAGAGACAAAATGGGTAAAAATGTCTTTAATAAATAATTTTTGAAAGGTTAAAAATATTTTTGAAAACATTTTTAGAAAATAGGGGTTTTAGAAGAAAATAGACTCTCTAACTAAAGAGAAAAATGAATTCGGGTTTTCTTAAAAACATTTTTTAAAACATTTTGAGTACCAAAGAGTGGAAAAATTGTAATATTACTTGAAAAAGGCCATGAATAAATATATTATAATAAAATTAAAGGATTTATTAAAAAATTATCCAATAATTTTCTCTAATGGGAATTCAAGTGTAAACAATCCTGAATAAAATGAGATCGTGGTGTAAGACATTGAAAAGACAATAACGTTTATGTGAGAATCAGTAAATGAATAAATTATGTGTGTCAAATGTAAATGCACATAACACAATTGGAAATAAAAAAATGGATAGTAAAAAGTTATTACACACTTAATATTATAATATTAATGACAATAAGGAAGTAATATAACCCAATGAAAAGGAATTGGGTTATGAAATTATTTACCACTTGGAAATGTTTAATTGAAACACCATTAGAAGAAATAATCCAAATTGAAAATCAAAATAACATTAAGATAAAATAATTCATGATATAATATTTCAAAATGGGATGTATATACACCACACAAAAGAAGTAAGTGGTGAATATGACATTTATCTCATAGATATAAAAAGTGAGATGAAAATACCTTACCTTGAATTTCATTTTGGGTGAAAATCCTTTATCCTATTGTTTAATGGTTTTGAACATGTCACTAAATTATAACAGAACCATAATATCATATATTAAATTCTTATAATATCTTAATACCCATTTTTTAATTATCTTTCACTATTTTCAATATTTCGGGTGTTAATTTCCTAGTTTGGCAGGTATGTTTTTGTAACGACCCGAAATTTTAAATAAATATTGTTTCCTAATTTTATGTGTTATTTTATTTTATTTTTATACTCAAAAAAAATGTTTCATTTGATAACATGAGTATAATTAAAATGAGACTGTTGGGTTTTGACTGTTATTTGACCATTTCTCAATATGACCGCTGGAAACTAAATGTTTTGACTATTGTCTCTAAATACAAGCAATCTTGGTTAATTAATATAGAAAGATGATTAGATGGCCACACCCAGTAGTCTTGGACCGATCGAATCCCATCTAACAGAACTTGGGAAGGAGGTAGCACCACTGGGCTTTGCTCTGGACCAAACCCAAGCTGAACTTCATCGTATAAAGCTATAATGGGATCGCCTTCGTGAGAAGTTCAAACTGATAGAAATTACTACTCGTGCGATGTTGGCCGATCCTCCCTCAGATTCTCTCACCTTAGCACACCTTACACTTAGGTCCTATGCTGGTGTGATAAGGGGCTATGTAAGGAGACCGTAACTGTCTTGTGTAATCCTTTGTTTTAAATAAAAATTTAGATTTCTTTTATGAATTTTCAAATGACCGGATAAATATAGTATGCATATTTTTGATGAATTTTAGAAAAAGGATATTTTAAAAATGTTTATGTAAACCTTAAATAATTAAAAATGTGTAATGATTTTCAAAAAATGGTCTTCTACAATTATATTCAGTACGAAATTTAGAGTCTAATAAGATCAACTTGATTTTTGATTAATAGTAAATTATGAATAGTGATTTTATGATTAGGATTAATAATGTGTCCAAACGGATTAGTAATCTCACTTAAAAAAGTATTAAAATAAGCTAGGCACTTTGATTAAGTAATGTGATTCAATAAAATGGTTAAATAACGGTTTCATAAATTATTATTCAAGTATTAGTTTTTTCGGATGAATAGTGTTTTTTTAATTAAAATTTTAATTAAAAATATTTAGAAAATTATTTTTATAAAATGGACTTCATTTTTGAACTCATAGCATTGATATTATGTTAAGGTAATTTTTGGGGATTTATCTGAAAAAAATAAATTTTCAATGAATAGTGTTTTTAATTAAAAATTAAATTAAAAATATTTAGAAAAATATTTTTATAAAATGGATTTCATTTTTGAAATCAGAGCATTGATATTTGGTTAAGGTGAAATTTTGGGATTATTCTGAGAAAGTTGAATTTTCGATGAATAGTGAAAATACAGTTTTTAAGTTACGGGTGTTTAATGACATCATTAAATGATGTATTAAGTATGTAATCAATATGGTCGACTTATGAATAGTAAGATAAGGTATGAGGTGTCCCAAGTGGCCAATACCATGGGCAAATACCATGGGCAAGCCCATGGTTTTGCCAAAACCACTAATGAGGTGTCCCTTGGCCATTAATGCCTTGTCCCCTCACTTTCCCTATAAATACCAAGCTATTCTCTCATCCATTCGACTCCCCACTCTACCCCAACGACGTTCTGGTCTCCTTACCTCCCAAGGAGTCCTCCCAAGGTGCCCCCAAGCCCTCAAGGTCAAAACCTTTGAGTTTTAAGAGTTAGTTTTAAGGTAAGGGATCCGACCTCTCTCTTTCTTTTCAAGAAATCTCTTTTATGTAATTTCTTTTATGCTCCATGTTATTATGTTAAAGGATGTTATTTTATACTCCTCTTACTGCCCTTTTCATGTTCATATAATGAGAGATCCCCTCTTTCTCTCATTATTTTATTTTATGAAGTTTTAAGTGGCGCCGTTAGGCTGCCGAAATTTTTGTAACGGATTCTTTCTCCCTTCTCACTTTTCAAGATCTATTATCATGTAAAGTATTTCAAGTTCATTTTTATTATGTTTGGGTATGATCTCTAAATTTATCATACTGATCTCTTATGATCATATGATGAGATACCCCATTTGATCTCTTCAATTCAGTATTTTGAAGTTTTAAGTGGCGCCGTTAGGGTGCCGAATTTTTAAGTGGTTCTTCACCTTTCTCATTTTGAAGTTCTACTTTCATGTCAATTATTTCAAGTTCCTTTTTGTTATGTTGGGGTATGATCTCTATATCTATCATACTGGACTCTTATGTTAATATTATGAGAGACCCCATTTGATCTCTTCAAATTAGTATTTTGAAGTTTTAAGTGGCGCCGTTAGGCTGCCGAATTTTTAAGTGGTTCTTCACCCTTCTCGTTTTGAAGTTCTACTTTCATGTCAATTCTTTCAAGTTCCTTTTTGTTATGTTGGGGTATGATATCTATATCTATCATACTAGGCTCTTATGTTAATATGATGAGAGACCCCATTTGATCTCTTCAAATTAGTATTTTGAAGTTTTAAGTGGCGCCGTTAGGCTGCCGAATTTTTAAGTGGTTCTTCACCCTTCTCGTTTTGAGGTTATACTTTCATGTCAATTCTTTCAAGTTCCTTTTTGTTATATTGGGGTATGATCTCTATATCTATCATACTGGACTCTTATTTTCATATTATGAGAGACCCCATTTTATCTCTTCAAATCAGTATTTTGAAGTTTTAAGTGGCGCCATTAGGCTGCCAAATTTTTAAGGGATTCTTTCACCCTTCTCCTTTTCAATGTTCTAATTCCATGTCAAGTCTTGAAATTCATTTTTATTATGTTGGGGTATGATCTTTATATCTATCATACTTATCTTTTATGTTCATATGATGAGAGACCCTATTTGACATCATCAATTCATTTTTGGTTGAAGTTTATGTAATGCTATTAGGCTGCCGAATTTTCATAAGAGAAATCTTATTTTTGTCTTCCTTTCATGTTCTTCATTTCATATGGTATATTTTCAAATTTCATTAACATGTTCTTAAATCTCTTATATTATGTCCCTCTACTATTTTATGGGTCATTTATGATTTTTTGACCCATGTCCTCTCTCTTTTCAACATTTTCTAAAACCCTGTAACGTAGCCGTTGTGCTGCAGAATTTTCGTCTCAAAATGTCTCTCTCTTTTTCTCAAAATTTCATCATGTTATTAAGTGAATACTCAATACTCTTATTTCTATAGGGTTATTCACATATATACAAAAATGTTCTATTTTAAATTCTGGGATTTACATACATAAAACCCACTCTCCCCTTCCGTGGGTTTAAAGTGACGTAAAGATCATGTCTTTAACGCAGTTTTTAAAACGTTATGATTATGAAATGAAACCCATTTATTTTATGCTATATGGGTTATTTATGAAATTTTTGATGATGATATATGTGGTTCACCTGATAATAAAGGCAAATTTAAGGGTGCGCCCTGATAGCGCTCCAATGCATTGGGTAAAGACTTAATCTCTAGAGATAACCATTTTAACGAATCCTTGGTGAATAACCTTGGTAATTTTTAACGACACCTTGGGGATGAACCTTGGTGAAACGAAACGATTGTCAATATTAAATGTTGCAGCCACATCTTCAAGTTATTAAAAATGTTATTTTTATTATGATTTATCTCATGATTTCTTTCTCATGCCTTAAAGTTCTTTTCATGTCCTTATTGAAGTATCTCAAGTTCGCATGTAAAATGTTTCTCTTGTTTCCCTTACTGGGCCCTTTGCTCACCCTTTATTTTGATGTATGTCCCCAGGTTATGAGATGCAGTAATGAACCTAGGATGAAATAAAGGAGAAGCCTTTCAAGTGTTTAAGAAGAATGTTTTAGGTTTTTTTTTCATGTATTATGTTCCTTGTTTCCAAGACACTAAACCTTAACGATCCTCAGTTCCATGTAATGAAATGAAAGTTATGTTATAAAAAGACGGGATGCTATAGTTGGTATCAAAGGATGGTTTAGTTATTTGTGGAAATTAGGATATGAAAACTCTAGGAAGAACCCTATAGAAAAGTTTAAATATAGGAAATCTTCCTGGTATTTTGGTGAGTATTGAGTAAGGGGTTGCCAAGAAAATACATCCCTGTCTGGATACGAGCAGGTAGAGGTGGCTCTGGCACAGATGTACATAGGGGTAAAACCCAAAAACACCGCTTTGAGCTAGACTCAAACGGGAACTGGTACACGACAACGGGCCTTGCTGCACTCTTGGTTATGACACTCCTGGGGGATATGCTTTGGTAAATTCATAATCTTGGTATGAACCATTGTTAAAGGAACAAAGATAAAATAAAATAAAGATTCACATAAGAATATATGATCATGGATAACCTAGATGGGAACCTAGGGGATCACAAGTTAGGGTATACTTTTCTTCTACAAGTTATCCTTATATGCTTTAAGTTCCTTTTCATGATTATTGGTTAAGTATTTAAGCCTCTAATAATACTTTCTCTTCTTAGTTAATGGTGGGAAATGGAATAACGTGTCCCAACAACCAATGTGATAGGAAATGTGATGATTTCCGTATTAATATGACAAAGATGATTAGGGGATTAAAAGATGATTATTATTTTGAAGACGTTCACTATTTTGGGGACCCTATATGATCGAGGTAAATAGATTACTATAGTATTTTCATTGAGGAGTAAGGTTGACCTATATTTTGAAGAATTAATGAATTTAAGGTGGACTTATAGTAATTTAGGTTACTTATGGGAATGATTAACCTATCTTGGGTAAAATATGTTTAGGTTAGCTACTTTTGTTATAAGATGTTAGGAGTGGTTGATGTTGTCTGGAGATGAACAATGAAGTTGTTTTGGAAGACTATGTTATCAAATCCTTCTTGTATTTGGGTTTCAATCTTAGTTTGATTTATTTTGAGGAATTTTAAGGACCGTTATTTATGGAATGGTCTATGATGAACTTTGGGTAGTACCATGGAACTTTAAAGATTTAAAAGTAGTTTCCATTCCTATGGGATTCTTTCTTTTTGAAGATTTGTTTTACCTTAACCTTTCTATTTTTGGGATAATGTTTAAAGATAGAAGAAATAGATAGTTAATCTTTTGTAGATTATGTGATTCTCTAGAAGATGATTCTTGTGCTTTTATGAGACCAAGTGTTTTTGAATTCTCATCATTTGGAGAAAAGATTAGTGTTGGTAGGGATTTATTAAAGGATGAAACTCTACTTGAAGGTAGGTATATTTTCTTATGTTTTTGTTCTATGTAGTAAATGAATTCCTCAAAATTATGAAAAGAAACGTAAAACAAAAATGTTGTTGGTTTACGTTTCCTACTAGGTAATCAAAGACCGTTTACACACATCATAAGTTTGGGATTTTCTTATCGTTAACTTTCTCCTAATCATGTTCTCTATCACTCTCCCTTAGAACTTGACCCTTTGTTTTCTCCTCCATGTCCATGTTTTCCTACATGGAATCCTAGTGTGGGTTAACTCTGGTGACCTTTGTACTTCCCTTTCTTTCTTTTAAAGTAATAGTTTTACTGACTCCTTTTCTGATGTGGGACTTTCAATGAAATTTCAAAACCCAATTTTAAAAATTGCGAGGACGCAATTTATTAAGGGGGGAAGATTGTAACGACCCGAAACTTTAAATAAATATTGTTTCCTAATTTTATGTGTTATTTTATTTTATTTTTATACTCAACAAAAATGTTTCATTTGATAACATGAGTATAATTAAAATGAGACTGTTGGGTTTTGACTGTTATTTGACCATTGGTCAATATGACTGATGGAAACTAAACGTTTTGGCTATTGTCTCTAAATACAATCAATCTTGGTTAATTAATATAGAAAGAAGATTCGATGGCCTCACCCAGTAGTCTTGGACCGATCGAAGCCCATCTAACAGAACTTGGGAAGGAGGTAGCACCACTGGGCTTTGCTCTGGACCAAACCCAAGCTGAACTTCATCGTATAAAGATAGAATGGGATCGCCTTCATGAGAAGTTCAAACTGATAGAAATTACTACTCGTGTGATGTTGGCCGAGCCTCCCTCGGATTCTCTCACCTTAGCACACCTTACACTTAGGTCCTATGCTGGTGTGATAAGGGGCTATGTAAGGAGACCGTAACTGTCTTGTGTAATACTTTGTTTTAAATAAAAATTTCGATTTATTTTATGAATTTTCAAATGACCAGATAAATATAGTATGCATATTTTTGATGAATTTTAGAAAAAGGATATTTTAAAAATGTTTATGTAAACCTTAAATAATTAAAAATGTGTAATGATTTTCAAAAAATGGTCTTCTACAATTATGTTCAGTACGAAATTTAGAGTCTAATAAGATCAACTTGATTTTTGATGAATAGTAAATTATGAATAGAGATTTTATGATTAGGATTAATAATGTGTCCAAACGGATTAGTAATCTCACTTAAAGAAAGTATTAAAATAAGCTAGGCACTTTGATTAAGTAATGTGATTCAATAAAATGGTTAAATAACGGTTTCATAAATTATTATTCAAGTATTAGTTTTTTCAGATGAATAGTGTTTTTTTAATTAAAATTTTAATTAAAAATATTTAGAAAATTATTTTTATAAAATGGACTTCATTTTTGAACTCAGAGCATCGATATTATGTTAAGGTAATTTTTGGGGATTTATCTGAAAAAAATAAATTTTCGATGAATAGTGTTTTTAATTAAAAATTAAATTAAAAATATTTAGAAAATTATTTTTATAAAATGGATTTCATTTTTGAAATCAGAGCATTGATATTTGGTTAAGGTGAAATTTTGGGATTATTCAGAGAAAGTTGAATTTTCGATGAATAGTGAAAATACAGTTTTTAAGTTCAGGTGTTTAATGACATCATTAAATGATGTATTAAGTATGTAATCAATATGGTCGACTTATGAATAGTAAGATAAGGTATGAGGTGTCCCAATTGGCCAATACCATGGGAAAATACCATGGGCAAGCCCATGGTTTTGCCAAACCACTAATGAGGTGTCCCTTGGCCATTAATGCCTTGTCCCCTCACTTTCCCTATAAATACCAAGCTATCCTCTCATCAATTCGACTCCCCACTCTCCCCCAACGAAGTTCTGGTCTCCTTACCTCCCAAGGAGTCCTCCCAAGGTTCCCCCAAGCCCTCAAGGTCCAAAACTTTGAGTTTTAAGAGTTACGTTTTAAGGTAAGGGATCCGACCTCTCTCTTTCTTTTCAAGAAATCTCTTTTATGTAATTTCTTTTATGCTCCATGTTCTTATGTTAAAGGATGTTCTTTTATACTCATCTTACTTCCCTTTTCATGTTCATATAATGAGAGATCCCCTCTTGCTCTCATTATTTCATTTTATGAAGTTTTAAGTGGCGCCGTTAGGCTGCCGAAATTTTTGTAACGAATTCTTTCTCCCTTCTCACTTTTCAAGATCTATTATCATGTAAAGTATTTCAAGTTCATTTTTATTATGTTGGGGTATGATATCTAAATTTATCATACTGATCTCTTATTATAATATGATGAGAGACCCAATTTGATCTCTTCAATTCAGTATTTTGAAGTTTTAAGTGGCGCCGTTAGGCTGCCGAATTTTTAAGTGGTTCTTCACCTTTCTCGTTTTGATGTTCTACTTTCATGTCAATTCTTTCAAGTTCCTTTTTTTTATGTTGGGGTATGATCTCTATATCTATCATACTGGACTCTTATGTTCATATGATGATAGAACCCATTTGATCTCTTCAAATTAGTATTTTGAAGTTTTAAGTGGCGCCGTTAGGCTGCCGAATTTTTAAGTGGTTCTTCACCCTTCTCGTTTTGAAGTTCTACTTTCATGTCAATTCTTTCAAGTTCCTTTTTGTTATGTTGGGGTATGATCTCTATATCTATCATAATGGACTCTTATGTTAATATTATGAGAGACCCCATTTGATCTCTTCAAATTAGTATTTTGAAATTTTAAGTGGCGCCGTTAGGCTGCCGAATTTTTAAGTGGTTCTTCACCCTTCTCGTTTTGAAGTTATACTTTCATGTCAATTCTTTCAAGTTCCTTTTTGTTATGTTGGGGTATGATCTCTATATCTATCATAATGGAATCTTATGTTCATATGATGAGAGACCCCATTTGATCTCTTAAAATCAGTATTTTGAAGTTTTAAGTGGCGCCGTTAGGCTGCCGAATTTTTAAGGGATTCTTTCACCCTTCTCCTTTTCAATGTTCTAATTCCATGTCAAGTATTGAAATTCATTTTTATTATGTTGGGGTATGATCTATATATCTATCATACTGATATTTTATGTTCATATGATGAGAGACCCTATTTGACATCATCAATTAATTTTTGGTTGAAGTTTATGTAACGCTATTAGGCTGCCGAATTTTCATAAGAGAAATCTTATTTTTGTCTTCCTTTCATGTTCTTCATTTCATATGGTATATTTTAAAATTTCATTAACATGTTCTTAAATCCCTTATATTATTTCCCTATACTATTTTATGGGTCATTTATGATTGTTTGACCCATGTACCCTCTCTTTTCAACGTTTTCTAAAACCCTGTAACGTAGCCGTTGTGCTGCAGAATTTTCGTCTCAAAATGTCTCTCTCTTTTTCTCAAAATTCCATCATGTTATTAAGTGAATACTCAATACTCTTATTTCTACAGGGTTATTCACATATATAATTTTTTTTTCTATTTTAGATTCTGGTATTTACATACATAAAACCCGCTCTCCCCTTCCGTGGGTTTAAAGTGACGTAAAGATCATGTCTTTAACGCAGTTTTTAAAACGTTATGATTATGAAATGAAACCCATTTATTTTATGCTATATGGGTTATTTATGAAATGTTTGATGATGATATATGTGGCTCACATGATAATAAAGGAAAATTTAAGGGTGCGCCCTAATAGCGCTACAATGCATTGGGTAAAGACTTAATCTCTAGAGATGACCATTTTAACGACGCCTTGGTGAATAACCTTGGTAATTTTTAACGACACCTTGGGGATGGACCTTGGTGAAACGAAACGATTGTCAATATTAAATGTTGCAGCCACATCTTCAAGTTATGAAAAATGTTATTTTTATTATGATGTATCTCATGATTTCTTTCTCATGCCTTAAAGTTCTTTTCATGTCCTTATTGAAGTATCTCAAGTTCACATGTAAAATGTTTCTCTTGTTTCCCTTACTGGGCCCTTTGCTCACCCTTTCTTTTGATGTATGTCCCCAGTTTATGAGATGCAGTAATGAACCTAGGATGAACTAAAGGAGAAGCCTTTCAAGTGTTTAAAAATAATGTTTTATGTTTTTTTTCATGTATTATGTTCCTTGTTTCCAAGACACTAAACCTTAACGATCCTCAGTTCTGTGTAATGAAATGAAAGTTATGTTATAAAAAGACGGGATGCTATAGTTTTAACATGTTATTTTTGTTCCTATTACTTATATCATGATTTAATAATATCCATAATGTAAAACATGATGTAATTATCATATATATTTAGTATATATGTATTTATAATAATTAACAATATTTGGATATAGGAAATTAAATGCACTATTCATTGAGAAAGTAGGCCTTACGTACGCATGAACACTACTTCCATTTCTTTATCATATTTTAAAAGAATGAAAAGTAAATGATATATATGTATATTATAATTAAAATATAATATTTATGTCATATATTTCACATATTTATATTAAAACAATACTTAATATATTCCATGAATAGCGTGAATGAATCACATTGCTTTGAGGAGGCAGTAGTCCACATGTCCACAAATGAAGTTATCATATTCCAAAAAAATAGAAATAATGATGATATGAGTTATATAAGAATTAAATAGGCATAAAGGAATTATTAATATCATATATATCATATATAAACTATAAATACATCATCATTAAAACCTTTAAAGGTGTTAAATGGAAGAACGAACGACATCAGTTCGTGAGGTGGTAGTCCACCGTACACATGAATGATGATTGCATATACCATTTAATGGATGTGTGTGAAAGTTTAGGTTGAACTATTAGAATAAAAATTCTCAGTATATTTAATATAATTAAATTATTTTATAATGATTATATAAAAATAATTTAAGGGGTGGAAAATTAAATGAACAAAAGTGATAGTTGGAAAACATTACCTCTTATTTGGGTAACTCCTTTTGATTTATACCAAAAGTATTCCTTGGTTTTATTTATACACAAGGTTAGTATTTGAGGTTTAGGTGAGGTATTTTGGGAGATTATATGAGAATATTTTTTATGATATAAATGTATTTATATGTTTTAATAAGTGGGAGGGGTGAGTGCCTTTTTATAGTGGAGGAGGAGTGACATTCTTGTAAATTTTTGGAAGAGGGAATTCCACCCACATTTTTACCTTGTCAAGTGGATATAATTGTAACACCCTGAGATTTTATGAGAAATATTTTGTTTTTATGTATTATGTTATACGAAACAACAAAGGAATCTTTCACTACACACAATAATCTCTTGGCTTGCATTACACGCAAGAGAATCCTTCCTCAATAGCATGCGTTGTATGCAATACCGAGTTTCACTAAACAACGACATGTTATTAAAATTTTATATAAACTAGCCGTTATGAATAGTAATACCCACTTTTTAAAATTTTATAAATTTTAACTTTAAAAATGGACTTCATTTTTGGATTTGTAATATCGAAATTATCCTAGGGTGAATTTTTGGTATTTTTATGAAAACTTTCAATTTTTGATGAATAGTGAAAAACACTGAGTTATTGTTTAAAACTGAATTTTTATTTAAATAATTGTTTTTTTATTTAAATTTATTTTAGGTCAAAATAGATACATAATACCTATATAAGTTCAATGTAATTCATTGGAATCATTTTATAATAATTTTAGATATATAAAAATTTTATTGAACTTTTGACCATCTTTTACCCACCTCCTAGGAGCATTTGCAAATAAAACTTAATTTTACCACTTTTTTGAGTGTAATTTAAAAACTACGAGATAAATGGTTGATATAAGTAAGTAAAATTTGGTTCAATAAGATAAAAATAATCTTTGGTGAATAAAAACTTTTTACTTTTATTTACCATGGTTAAAAGTAAATAGGGTAATTAAGGGCAAAAATGATATTATTATTACCCTAATACATGTCCTAATTATATTGGATAAGTTTAATTAGAAAAAAAAAACAACCTTATGAATAAAATATGACCCTTTATGTCCACTTGGATTAGATTAGGACATTTATTATTATTTAATTCAAAGAAGAGTTAAAAGAGTTAAAATCAAAGTTAATAAGTAAAACATTTTAATATAGGGTTATACATAAGATAAATTCGACTATAAATACTCATTATAAATATAAAAATATTTCCTACATAATGGTATTTTATTTATAATTTTTAGACATTAAATAATTTAATTTATTTATGACACAATAATGATGCAGTAATTACCTTATTAATGAAATATTAACATAATTGATATTATAAATACCAAAATAAATGTAATTTGAGACTTATTATGAATTAAAATAATTTTCTAGGTTAATATAACATATTAGGGTTTGTTATATGAATTTTTTTCGAAGTAATAATGCTGTTATGAATTTAGAAAAAACAAAATACCAAATAGTTTTAAAATTGACATAAAAGAGTTTTTAAAATAAATATTAAATTATTAATTGATATTCTATTCCTAAAAATCTAAGGCTTAGCCAAAAGACTTATATAATAATATATATGACATTAATAAACTAATAGGGGTTCTATTGGAAGTTTATAGTAAGTTTATTAACCATATAGTGTAAGAATACAAGAAGACACGGTAAAAGTTAAATTATTTAACTTAGAGATAAATCTAAATGATAGGGTTAAAATGGTACCCTAAACTCGTCTAAAACATATTTTTTGAGAGTATTGCGACCCATACCCACCATATACTCTAAATAAGTCACTTTGGATCCATTCTGAACTGAATATAAATTTATTATAAAATAATATTTTAAGTTTTTCCTAAGGTGCCCCTCTCCTCCCTTATAAAAGGGCACATCCTCCCTCTCCTCTTCACAACATTTTGAGACCTCAAGCTTGGAAAAACCCTGAAAAATACTCTTATCAACATATATAGTTATATCATATAGGTTATGGTCTTCTAAATAGACCAACTCGAGTTCCCTAAGAGGAAGTTTAAAAGAGGCACGTCGAGGAAGAGGTAATCTCTTCTACCGATTCTTCCAAGTTTCTTTCTTATTCTACTTACTCTTATTTATTTGTTTCATTATAAAGTAATAAAATAATTATCACTAATATAATTATATGTTATTATAAATATTAAACAAC
The DNA here is from genome assembly GCA_963277665.1 of Viscum album. Taxonomy (NCBI): domain Eukaryota; kingdom Viridiplantae; phylum Streptophyta; class Magnoliopsida; order Santalales; family Viscaceae; genus Viscum; species Viscum album. The sequence goes on along the minus strand of OY728130.1, from coordinate 98,133,910 downwards.
CCTATTTCACCTTCTATCCATCCTACATAAAATGAAATCACCGCGCGTGCGTACGTACGGAATACCGTCTCCATGCTGTGGTGTAATCTGTTTTCCACCACCGCCTTACTTGGATGGGTATAATGGTGTAAAGAATAACTATATATTATTATTATAACATGATAATGATTATGAGATATTATATCATCAACTCAAGTTCCATTATTATAATTATGGGAATGATATCATCGCTCGTGCGTACGTATGGCCTACCGTCTCCACGATGCGATGCGACTCTTTATACATGATCTTCATTTAATAATGATTATATAAATGAATTTAATGAATATATATGATATATATTATAATAATAACATTTTGTAAATTATATATCTATAATCTAAAAAGTTGAATAGGAATTTATTCGACAAAACACGCATAAGAACATAAAGCAATGAACACCCGAATAACAAGTAGCAATGAAATATTATTAATAACCAGATAATAATATAACCATATATGATATCATAATAATTACTATGATTCTAGAATAATTAAATGAAATTATTTAAATCATTATACAGGAGGTTCATATACATACAAATCATATCGGACCTAAGTTAAGGGATAACTCTTCCAATCTCATTCTATCCAAGATTGTTTATTCGTAAGCATTTACTGGGGTCATATTTATCATAAAAATCCATTTTTCCTCAATATGTAATATTATTTCCATACTACTAAATGTTTTTAAATCAAATTTTACCCATTGGTGAGTTTTTAGTAAAAGATATGAAAGGAATATTTTGTCATTTTTAGTACGAGGTACTTTTTTACTTTTCTGGCCAAAGTACGAGAAAAATGTTTTTTAACTTATACAACATGAATGAATTTTTATGATTTCATAGAACATTATTTCCATGAAGCTTCCTTTACAAGTTTTCAAGTTTATTTTTAATTAAATTATTTTAGTTTAAAATTTTATGACATTTTAAGAAAGGAAAAAATGTTTTTGAAGTAGAAAGGATATTTTCCTCAAGAATGACGTTCAAGTGTTTTATCAAAATTATTTTCCATCTAAGATAATATAGGGTTCTGTTTCTATCCCTATTTTTACATTGATTTGATTATGTTATGATGGAATTATTTTTATGTAGTGGTTTTATATTATATGGATTATGTTATGATGACATTATGTTTAAGAATCCTATTTTTATTACATGGGCTATGCTATGATATATGATTTTGTGGCACACATAAGAATGGTTTCATTATGACATGGGTGGGACCTATATCTCCCTCTAATGCATTGGGTAAAGATTTATATCTAATGAGATAGACATGGCTGTAACGGTAGGTTAATCTGATTCAGTGATACAGGACTGGAACGAGGAGTGAACTCGGTTCAGAAATGGACTTTGTCCACTAGGATAGTCTTGACAATGAGTCTTGACTACTATGAAATGTTTTTCGATGATAATGTGTGTATGCCACAAAGTTTCATTCTTTACGTTATGATTATTGGGATTACATTTCAATACTATGATTTATCCCACATTATGATATTATGATCTCTTTTTCAGGTTAATATTTTCAAAATGTTATGTTCTTATGAAAATGATATGATTAATATTTCCTTTGTTTACCCTTACTGAGCATTTGAGCTCACCCTTTTGTATGTTTTCTTTTCCCCAGGTCAGGAAGAAGGGTATTAAGTAGGATATACCAAAAGGGACTCTAAATATGATGAAATAAACGGGAGACAATGTAGATGCTTTATGAACTAGTTGTTTATGTTTCCCAATTTCTAAAGACACTATACCTATACGGTCCTTTCATGGTTTTGTTATATGTTGTAATAAATATGTTTTAATTCTAAAGTAATAAAAATGTATGTAAAGTATGGGTCGTTATAATAATAATGATCCAAATTTTATAACATGGAGTATAGGGTTGAAATATGAACATAAAATTGATTTTGGACAAGTTTATAGTTCATTTTGGGCCTTAAGTTTAAGGTTTAGTCCTTTGGTAAGCTATTTTTTTTTTATCTTAATCGAATTGCTTTTAATCACTTTCACAAATATTTCTAATAAAAAAATAAGTTGAACTTATTATAAATTATAAATTATTATGATTCCAAATATGGAATAAATTTTTATAAATTCCAATAACAAAAAATGTTAGAAATTAATTTAAAATTAATCCCACACAAAAAATGGGAAAGTGGGTTTTTAAAGTAAAAATGTTCAAAAGTTTGCTATCTTTTTATATCCAATATCATATTGATATTTATTCCAATGATATAAATTGGATTAATTTATATAAAATTTATCTAATTAATTTTTAAAACCAATAAAAAATATTATATAAACTTATAAATAAATTATAATAAAAAGAAGTTTTCAATTAAAATTCATTATTTTTCACTATTCATCAAAAAATAAAAATTCACATAAAAATGCAAAAAATTCACCCTAAGTTATTTTTTTGTTCCTATTTGAAAAATGAAGTTTATTTTGACATATAAAATTTATTAAATTTCCAAAATGTAGTTTTAAAGAAGATTCTCTATCAAAAGGGGGAAAAATTTCCTTTAGAAAAATATTGATTTTTATTCATAAAATTGGGTTTGTTCTTATTTTATGCCTATAAATCTATTGGATGAATGTTAAAAATAATTTATTGAATATATAATATATATATATATATTTCATTAATATCAATCAATAATATTAATTAATTTAATTTATTATGAAAAAACACCTTTTTGAGCATCAAAACTTTTCCTTTATATTCAATTGGTGTTTATATTCATTTCTAATTAATTGGTAACCTATGAATTCATTTTATATTTTTATAAAACATATATTTCTAGGATTTATTTAATACTATTCATAACCACTAATTTAATGGGTATGTTATATCTTATTATATTTAATAATAATATTTTAATAATATATTGTTGTTTGGTAAAACTCAGTCTCGCGTGTATCATACGAAATTGAAGAACATATTTGTTGCATGCGATGAAAGATAACTCAATATTGTATGAATTGAAAGATATATAATATATTAAATTTATTTAAAATATTAAATATACCATAAAGTCTTGAGAGGTTATATTCCTTCCAAAATTTTGTGTTGCATGGCATACATGCAATTGAATAAAATGTTATTATTTTAGAAATTTTGGGGTGTTACATTATCCCCATATTAAATAAATTGGGTCCTCACAATTTAAAATCAATCTTGGTAGTCAAAGGATTGTTATTTGAAAATTCCCTTATTATAATCTGATATCATTAGAAGTGTTCATAAATATCCTCTTAATAAGAGAAAATGAAAAGTATAAAGGTCACATGGAATAACATATAACTAGGTCTCTAAGTAGAAGAACATTAGTGGAAAGTGAAAATATGGACTTGGAGGAAAAGAAAAAATAATTATATGGAGTGATTGAGGTCATCAATCATAAAAAAATGAATGATCAGTGGAAAGTTGATAGCCAAAAATTCATAAATTTACGATGATTTAAAATACCACCAGTTCAACAAAAATTAAGGTATTAGGATAATTTTTTTATCATTTTCCTAACATTTAGTAATTATTTTACTGAAAAATAATATAAGGAAATATACTTACTTGATACATTTCAGTTTCATATGAAAAATTTCTTCTTTTGGTTGTGCTTTGATCAAATTATAATTAATCCCTTACTCCATGAAATGGATATCTTAAAATGAACTATTTTGTTATTCCTAAAGAACCAAAATTTTCTTTTAAGGGATCGTAATACCCATAAAACAATTCATGATATTTGTCTCTAACTATTTTACAAAAACAATATGGTTAATACTTTAATCTATAAACCTAAAATGATATACCACTGGTTCATCATTAACATTTATTCATTAAATTTCTTAGCTAAAAGCAATTAGACATTAACTAGGACATTATATAGGCAAGTGGTAGGAATGAAACCCTTATCATCCTTCAATCATGGGTTCAAGCCCCACTACCTTACCGGATTTGATGGGTTGTCACCCGACATGTGAGTTTTCCTTTTTATAAAACCATATTAATATGATTTCCAAAATAAATATGATGGACATCCTTGAAATAAAGTTAATCACTAAACAACCTGTCAACTAAGGTTTTCAATACAGACTCAATTCATAAATACTTTATCCGTTTTATTTTAACATCGTTTCTTTATTGGTCTAAGGTTTATCATAGGTCATTCATTGTCATTATCTATTCAAATACTTCATAATGGTTTGTAAATAAAATATGAATTATCCTAAGAATATCCTCAGGGTGTGTCAAACCAAGTGTGTTGTAAGACCCATTGTCACAGAGTTATGCTGGAGTTAGGCCTGATGCACCTTTTTAGAGTTTTTACCCCTATATATCTATGCGAGAACCATGTCCACTTGTAGTTTCCAGAAAAGAATGTATATCTAGGAAAACCATGTCTTGGTAAACTAGATACACACATGAGTCTTTTATTACAAATGAATACACTAATTCCAACATAATTTTTTTTTCTTTTAAGGATAAATTTATTCCATCTACGATATTATTTCATATTTTTCATAGTACACTTTATGGAATACTAAATAAAGAAAAAAAATCTGGGTGATCTCAAATGCTTAGTAAGGGTCAATTATAGAGGAAACAATAATGTATCAATGAAAATAGTCAATATAGAAAGGTAATAACTAAAGAAACATGCCATGTAATTGATAAATTGAGAAGGAAGTGAGTAAAAAATATGGAAAGGTAAAAACTAGAAATAAATTACATTCAAATAATTGGATAAATCATAATAAATATGGAAAGAAAAATAATATAATCACATGCCATTTAATGAATGAATTAAAAATGAAATGAATCCATGGATAGTGTCAAAGAAAAAATCTCATGGATAATAATAATTGAATACTAAATGAAGTAAATTTTTAATTATTGGACTTCATGTTTCCCATGAACATGATACCTTTAACATCAGGACCTTTCATAAGATGATTTAGAATACTACTATTAAGACATTTCACAATATAATTTAAATCTGTGGGTAGAAACCTGCCTATTATACTTGGAAACAAACTCTATGGGTTTGTTTCCAACTGATTTTGTCTCATGAGACTATCGATTCATTTATGGGATTACTTTAAATGGTCCCTAACAAATGTATTTCATGTCCAAATCATTTCTCATATATCAAATAATCAATTTAATTCAAAAACAATGTGCCTGATCAAATATCAGTATCGAGTAAAGGATAAATATTTTTCAATATTTACCCAGTTAATCAAATTACTTTCAAAGTAAACACTGTATGTAAAAATAGTATATATTTCAAGAAATAAACATATCCACGATAAATTATATGGATAATTAGGGGGAATTCAATGCTCAATGATTATAAGAAATTGAATATTTCAAGAGAACTGCAAAAATGAATCAAGGAAGTGAATTTCAATACTATCCTTGGAAAAATAAATCAAAAACCATCCAGAGGAAGAATAATTATGGTATCAATACAACATATCCTAAGTGGAGTAAAAATAAAGGGGGGTTTCACTGATTAATGGAAATATTACAAAAATATCTTTTAAAAACATTCTTGAGGAAAATATACTCTTTAGTTTGAAAAACATTTTGAAAATAATTTTATTTGAAAATAACTTTTTAAAAACATTTTCTTTAACAATTAAACTTTTAAACATAAAAATTAATCTTCAAAAAAATGATGATAGGTAAATATGTACATTACATACAAGGTAAAAAGAACATTCCTTTTTCATGGTAAAAAAGTTTTAAAAAGTTCCTTGTTTAGAAAAATACAAGAAGATTACTTTGAAAAAATTTATAAGAGAAAAAATAGGTAAAAATTCCTTTAATAAATCATTTTTTAAAGGTTAAAAACATTTTTGAAAATCCTTCTAGAAAACAGGGTTTTTATAAGAAAACATATTCTCTAACTAAAGAGAGAAATGAAGTCGGGTTTTATTAAAAAAAATTTATAAAAAATTTTGAGTACCAAAGAGTGAAAAAATTATAATATTACTTAAAAAAGGTAATGAATAACTATAAGAGAAGAAAATTAAAGTATTTATTAAACAATGATCCAATGATTTCCTCTAATGGAAATTTAAGTGTAAATAATCCAGAACAAAATGAGATTGTGAAGTATACCCTTAAAAAGACCTTAAAGTTGATGTGAGAATAAATAAATGAATTTATTATGTGTTTAAAATGTAAATAAACATAAAAAAAGTGGAAATAAAAAAATGGATAGTAAAAAGTGATTACACACATAATATTAAAATATTAATAACAATGAGGAAGTAATATAACCCCATGAAAAGGAATTGGGTTTTGAAATTCTTTACCACTTGGAAATTTTTAATTCAAATACCATTAGAAGAAATAATTTAAATTGAAAATAAAAATACCATTAAGATAAAATAATTCATGATATAATATATCAAAATAAGTAGTATATACACCACACAAAATAAGTAAGTGGTGAATATGACATTTATCTCACAAATGTAAAAAGTGAGATGAAAATCCCTTACCTTACATTTCCTTTAGGGTGAACATCCTTTATCCTCCTTTATAATGGTTTTAAACATTTCACTAACTAATAACATAACCATAATATCATTTATTAACTTCTTATAATATTTTAATGCCTGTTTGTTAATTGTCTTTCATTATTTTAACTATTTCAGGTGTTAATTGCATAGTTTGTTAGGTATGTTTTAACTTGTTATTCCTGTTTCTATTACTTATATCATGATCTAATCATATAAAGAATGTAAAACATGATGTAATTTTCATATATATATTCAGTATATACGTATTTATAATAATCCATAAAATTTAGAGATGGGAAATGAAATGCACTATTCAGAGAGACAGTAGATTGTACATATGCATGAACACTACTTCCACATCTTTTTCATATTTTAAAAAATGAAAAGTAAATGATATATATGTATATTATAATTAAAATATCATATTTATGTCATATATTTCACATATTTTTATTTAAAAAATCCTTAAAACATTCCATGTATAACGTGAATGAATCACATTGCTTTGAGGAGGTGGTAGTCCACATGTCACTACTACAAAACCCGTGTTTAATAGCACTGGTATTTATTAGCTCTAGAAAAAAATATTGATGAATGAAATATTTATCAGTGCTAAGGAAAGCGATGATAAATTTAACCTTTTATCAGCATTTTTTAGCATTGATAAAGGAAACATTTACCAATGATTTATTTTTAGCACTGATAAAGGGTACCGTTTATCAGTGTTTTTTTAGCACTGATAAATATTTATTTCATCAGTGCTTTTTTAGTCCTGATAATGGTCTGAATAAATAAAATGAAATAATTAAAAAAATAAAAATAAAAATGAGTTTATTAAAAAAATATTACAAATTTTATTAATTGAATAATTATTTATAAAAATGATAAAAATGATTATACATTATTAAATATTAAACATTTTAGTAATTAAATAATTATGATAATTAATGTTATTAAATTGTATATATTAAATATATAGATATATATTAATGTATATAAATATGATTTATATATTACAAATTTTTATGCGCTTTATATTAAATAGTCATATATTTATTGAATAATGGTTTATAATTAAAAATTAATACGAATTAAAAATATTGACTAATTTCATAGTACTTGACATATAATTTAATATTGATTTATTTTTTAATTTAACATAGATCAAATCCTTGTTATATTGATTTCACATATACATAATTAATGCATTTTTATATATAGTACACACACATAAAACTTAACCATTTTTTTAATATTGTTAAAGTGTACTTATTCTTAATTTATTCAATTTCACTCATTTTAACATATATGTATGCACTTAAAATTAGATATTCATTAATAATGTTAAAAATATATTTGTAAAAAAATATTTATAAATAAATATCTTTATAAATATACATTTACTATATTTATACAATTATATATTTATAATTATAAATAAATAAATGTTTTTTAAAAGTATTTATATAATTATAAATAAATAATTATATATATTTAAATAATTATTAAATTTATAATAAATTTACGTAAATAATGAATATATTTACTATATTTATATATATTTATTAAATAAATATATGTATAATTATATAAATATATATAATGATATAAATATTATTTTTAAAAAAATATTTATATAATTATAAATAAATAATTATAAAACTATAATAAATATATTTAAAAAAGAATATATTTACTATATTTATATTTATATATATTTATTACGTATATGCAAATATTTCATTTTTTTATTTATAATTATAATTATAAATCCTTTATCAGCGCTTAAGTAATAAGCACTGATAGAATTAACATTTATCAATGCTATAATTTTAGCGTTGATAAAGATTGATTTTTCCAGTGCTTTTTTAGCACCGATGAATATCTACCTTTATCAATGCTTAAGTAATAAGCACTGATAAAAGGACTCTTTATCAGTACTTATTTGTAAGCACTGATAAAAGTGTCCCGATTTAATTAGAAAACCTTAATAATTTGCAAACCCGTCACAATATCAGAAGCTTTCCATGGATTCCACCTGCTGTCGGCACTCCTCCTTAGTGAATCGAACCTCGAATCACACCACTCGATTACGTCTTGAACATCTCGTCTGACATACGGTGTTCGATTAAAGTTAGGGTTTTCAAAGAGGATTTCATATTTTCTTCAACCTAGCGAGGTAGGACTTCTGATTTTCATTGTGTATTTTTGGTTTCATTTTTGATTTATTCTTTCACGATGTTGTTATTTGTGGTCAGATGATTATATACTAACAAGGTAGGACTTCTGAATTTCTCAATTTCCAATTTTGATTCAACTCTTGATCATTCATGGAGAGTTTATTATTTTTGGACTCGATGATGACACGTGTAGTTTAGTTGATTGTTTTATTTTGTTTACATTTCCCAAATTGATTTCCTAAAGCTACCATACATATTTTTCTTTCTTTATTTTATCAATGGTATTCCATATATGTGAAATTTTAGAAATTGAGACTGAGGATTTTTTGTGTGAGGGACTTAAAGGTAGGTTAAGGGATTTCTTTTATATTATACTAATTCATATCTTCTTTTTTCTACTTATCTGGGTTGGTGTGAGAATCCAATGTATGGATTCATCATGGAAAATTTTATTTATACTATTTTTATTTATTTTTTGAGACAAATAATTCCCACTGTGTTGTTTTTCAAGCCTTGGTTCTTGTTTCCAGCCTAAGGGGGATCAAGAATGTCCCTTGGACACTATCATGGGCCAACTCAGGTGTTTGATATTTGGTTGTCTAGGATTTGTTTTGGAAACTATATCTATTATTAAATGTGTTGGTACCTTTTCTCAATAATCTAAATTTCTACATCTCTACACTTTTAAAAAAATGTATTTTATTTTCTCCCTATTTAGATTAATCCAACATTATTTATAAATCCTTTTAATAATAACATATGAAATATTATACCTTGATTATATGTACTATTTTACAACTACATTATAATTTTTCATCACCATCCTACTCCCCCTATCTTAATAATTTACAACAAAATATCCTTTTGAGATTACCCCTTTCTAGTTATAAAACTTTTTTTGAGACCTACATACCTCTATAATACATTATAATTTCTTTCTTGGAAATATAGATTTTGAAGAATTTCCCCCCGTTTTGAGTATTTATTTAACCAATAACAAGTGGATTTCCATGTAATCACTTTGATACCTAGCTATATAGCATGTAGAAAAATAGTATGTCAAACCTTTATACTATAATAAATGTTAGCATATAACTAATCTCCCACACTCCAAGATATAGATTGATATTCCATCCACAACATTTGAAAATTTTATTCAATTTTCAATGGGTTTCAATATGGGTTTACAATCTTCCTTTTGAAATCTATAAAACATTTCCATCACATACATGGATTGGAAAATAAATATCCCATAAATTCCATGAGTTGCCTATAAACTAAGGAAAATTTCAACTCACTAATCATCAAAATTTAAACATTGGTCATTTTTAATGTAGAAAATTATTATCACCATTCATCTATTAGAACTCTAAATATTATGTCATCCACATTGATAAACACTTTTAATATATCTATAAAATTATATTTTATGTAATGATTATGATCAATTCCACATTTTTAAAATTAAATTTTATTTAATAATTCATCTAACCTTCAATACCAAGATCTTAGTTATTGTTCAATTTATACACAACCTTTGTCAATTTATAAACATTATTCTCATATTAAAGGATGAGAAAACTATCTATTTGTTTGATGTAAACTTACTATTTGTGTAAACCATTAGTAAATAATAATTTTACATCCAGTTGGATTACCTTGAATTTCCTTGGGATGGGTCGGTGTGGTGATATAACATCCCAAGAGTCTTAAGATGTTTTCAAATATTTATATACCATTAATTTTAAATGTAATAATTCCTCATGTTGCTACATCATTTGTTCCAATACATTTTTATATCTTCTAGTTGATTGAATGGGAGTTTATTATTCTTGTTTATCATATTCGAGTTTCATATTACTCCTTAATTTGCTATATTAAATTTTAATTTGTTTATGGGATTTAAGAAATATTTGATGTGGATTAATTATTTTCTTAAATTCAATTACCCATTTTTTTCAACATATTAATTTTTTTTAAACAATAAAATGTTGATATTCCCTTATTAGAATTGTCTATAACTTTCACTTTTGATAATGAATATCTTATATGTATTTATTTATATATTATATAAAATTAATCTTTTACGAACCCAATAGGATGGATATGAACCAAAAATGGATGCATTCTAATCGTTTGATAAATGAATATAAATATGTAGTTAAAGAGTTCATCAAGTTTTCAAGAGAGCATGCATATGAACCTTCTAAAATCCTCAGTCCATGTTTACATTATTGTTATTCAAGAAAAATTAGTTTGGAAGAGTTGGAAGAATATTTGATTTTTTACAGAATAGATCATAGGTATAAATTTTGGACTAAACAAAGGAAAAAACTGAATGTGGACATCGATTGGGATGATACTACAGTTTATAAATCATTTGATATGAATACCGTTGTAAAAGATGATAGAGATCGCATGGAAGAAATGAAAATGGAAATTGAAGATGACCTTCATGATTTTCCAAAGTTGTTTTAGGATTTAAATAGCTATTTCAAGAAACTATTATATACCATTTATACTAAATACATAATATTGTCAACTGTATTGAAGTTATATAATTTGAAAGCTGGCAGCGGATGGAGTGACACCAGGTTTACATAACTACTTAGTCTTCTCAAAGATATGATACCATAAGAAAATAAAATACCATGGCGAACATATGATGCTAAATGAATTTTATATTCAATGATCATGATATACAAAAAAACATATTCTTGTCCAAATTATTGCATATTGTTTGGCAACGACCATTAATTACTCATAAAAAACCATAAGTGTGGCGTAGATCGATACAAGAAAAATTAATCAAGTCCTTCAAAATCTATATGGTAAATTCCTATCATTCCATGGTTTAGAAGACTATATAGATGTTAGGAAACCATAAGATAATTAACATGGAATGTATATAAAAGAATTAAAAATAGAAACCTACATCTTCTAGCATATTCTTCTTAGTGGAAGAAAATTGATTACGAGTTTCCTGAATTTAGAGATGAGTTAAGAAACTTTTGTCTTGTGTTATGTACAGCTGGAATAAATATTTTTGGTGTATAAAGTAGTAATCATAGTACATGAACCATCATGTTGGTAAATTATTATTTTCCTCCATGGTTATGCATGAAGCACAAATACATTATTTTGTATCTGCTTATATCTAGACCAAAGCAACCCGATTATGATATTGATGTCTATTTGGATCCATTGATTGAAGATATAAAATTGATGTGGGATACATGTGTTACAATTTATGATTCTCATAGAAGTGAATAATTCACATTTAGGGACATGTGGTATGGAATGATAAATTACTTCTCTTCTTATGAAAATTTATCAGGATATAACATTAAAGGAATGTTGGGGTGTCCCATTTGTGAAAAACACACATACTCATTTTGGTTAAAACATTCCTTAAAGACTGTATTTTTAGAACATCCAAAATTTTTAACTCAATGAAATAAATACCAATCATGGATGATATCATTCGATGGGAATATCTTATAAGGTACAACACTATATCCAGTAATGAGTGATCAAATATAACAAAAAGTAAAAAATATTGGCATTATTTTTGTTAAACCATTTTGGAAAAACCTTACAAAATCAGGTTAGAAGAAGAGATAAATTTTATTTGAATTACCATATTGGAATTTTTTGTATGTTAGAAATTTTATTGATGTCATGAATGTAGAAAAAAATGTATTCGATAGTTTTATTGGAACATTACTAAATGTTCTTGGAAAATTAAATATGGAATGAAGGCTAGGTTAGAATTGATTAAAATGGGGATAAGGGAAGAGTTGGAACCGATGAAGGGTAAAAGGTAGAATTTTCTTCCTCTAGAAGATTAAACTCTATTCAAAGATCAAATTTATAAGGAGTTATCTGAAAATCTAAATTAAATTGCCGAAAAAATTCAATGGATAACTAGAGGACCAAATGAAAATGTTATATCTTACATTAGTTTTGTAATAAATAGTTATACTTTCTTTAAAAAACAATGACTTTATTATGATGAAAAATAATGGTGTTACGCCTGTGGATGAAGCGATACACATATCTTGTTCCAATGATATAAATCCAATTTATGAAAATATGTCATATTTTGGTATTATTGAATAGATATACGAGTTATATTATACAACATTTCAAGTTCCTCTTTTCCTTTGCAAATGGGTTGACAATATAAATAGAGTGAAAGTTAATGAAATAAGATTTGTGAAGGTGAATTTCAGTGTGGAAGGGGAAAAAGAAGAGCCATTCATAATGTCATCACAAGTAGTGAAAGTATTTTATGTCTCTGATCCAACAAATAATAATTGGTTGATTGTATTTACAGAAACTAAAACAAATTTTAAGTTAGATGAAAATTCAATTGAGGATGACCCTTTCATTGGGACATCATAATCAATTCATGTCAGTCCCAATGTAGATAATGTCTTGTACATTATTGGGGAACACAAAGAGGGGATTTGTATTATTGATAGATGAAATAAATCCCTGAAACCTTTAAAAAAATTAAGAGGGTTCAATGAGAAGGTAAAAGTGTTTTTAATATATTATATTTTTCCTCATAATATTATATGTTCTCTAATGCATTAACATAATCTAAATTAAATGTTTAACTAATCAAGTATACAATGTATTCTTCACATGATAGAAGATTAAACTATAATGAAGGAAACCCTTTGAAAATATGTAAAGGTAATGTTATGATATACTTTCTATATTTTACTAAAAAATTATATAATGAAACATTGATTTAATTTTCATTATTTCTTTTAGAGTTCATTTATTTTTGAAGTTTTTTGTCCATGTGTCATGTATTTGTAGGAAGAGAAAAGATGCTATATCTGCTCAATCACAGAGGTAATCTTTATGCTTTCATAGTAAAATCATTGTCCATAGAATTAATATATTTTTTCATATTTACGTTTAATTTATTTATTTTTAGTATTATTCACATAATAATTATTTTCTTATATAGGTGGATTATTATTTTTTGAGTTGGGGTGCTCTGTCCAAATTTTATATTTCTTCCCCCTCAAAACATTTTCACCCCTACAGTGTTATATTTATCACTTTATTTCAAGTTCTATCCACTGTATTTTTAGTAAGAGAAATGACATTGCCTTTGCTCAATGACAGATGTAGTTTTGATATTTTCATAGTAAAATCATTGTCCATTGAATTAATTTATTGTTTTATATTTATGTTTAATTTATTTCTTTCAGTATTACTCACATAATAATTTTTTTCTTATAAAGGTGGATTATTTTATTTTAGTTGGGGTGCTCTGTCCATCTTTCATCCCTTTCCACACCAAAACTTCCATAGACTCATTCTCCCTTAAAACCTTTTCACCCCTAAATTGATAAATTTATCAATTTATTTCAAGTCACCTCTACTGCCTTTGTAGGAATAGCAACAACGCTTCCTCTGCTCAATTACAGAGGTAATATTGATGTTTTCATAGTAAGATCATTGTCCATATAATTAATGTATTGTTTCATATTTATGTTTTAATTATTTATTTTTAGTATTAATCACATAATAATTGTTTTATTATATAGTTGGATTCTTTTGTTCAAGTTGAGGTGCTCTATCCAACTTTCATGCTGTTTCTCCCTCAAAACCATTTCACCCCTACAATGGTTCATTTATCACTTTCTTTCAAATTACCTCTACTACCTTTGTAGGAAGAGAAATGATGCTGCCTCTACTCAATTTCAGAGGTAATATTAATGTTTTTATAGTAAAATCATTGTCTATCTAATTAATATATTGCCTCAATATTTATGATTAATTTATTTATTTTTAGTATTACTCACATAATAATTGTTTTCTTATATAGGTGGATTATTTTGTTTAGGTTGGGGTGATCTATCCATATTTCATCCCTTTATGTACCAAAAATTCCACAAACTTCTTCTCCCTTAAAACCTTTTCACCCCTATAGTGGTGTATTTATCACTTTCTTTCAAGTCACCTCAAATGCCTTTATAGGAAGAGAAATGAAACTACCTCTAATCAATTATATAGGTAATATTGATTCTTTAATAGTAAAATAATTATCCATATAATTAATGTTTTGTTTCATATTTATGTTTAATTTATTTCTTTTTAGTATTAATCACATAATAATTGTTTTCTTATACAGGTGAATTATTTTGTTTGAGTTGGGGAGATCTATCCAACTTTCATGAATCTTCTCCCTCAAAACATTTTCAGACCTATAGTGGTTCATTTATCACTTTCTCTAAAGTTACCTCTACTTCCTTTGGAGGAAGAGAAATGATGCTGCCTATGCTCAATTACAGAGGTAATATTGATGTTTTCATAGAAAAATCATAATCCATATAATTAATGTATTGTTTAATATTTATGTTTAATTATTTCTATTTAGTATTAATCATATAATAATTTCTTTATTATACAGGTGGATTCTTTTGTTTGAGTTGGGGTGCTCTTTCCATCTTTCATCCCTTTCTATACCAAAACTTCCACAGAATTCTTCTCCCTCAAAACCTTTCACGCCTATAGTATTTAAATTTATCAATTTATTAAATTTACCTCTAATGATCAATAATAGAGGTAATATTGATATTTTTATAGTAAAATCATTATCCATATAATTAATGTATTATTTAATATTTATGTTTAATTAATTTTTTTTTGTATTACTCATAATAATTGTTTTCTTATACAAGTGGATTTTTTTGAGTTGACGATGTTTATTCAATGATGATCATGAAATTTTGGTAGTTTGAAAAACTAAAGTCAATAGAAATATTGGTAACATTGAATGTTAGGATTTTTTGAGACTTTGGTATGTGTAGAATTCAACCGCCCCTCAATCTGGCACACAATGTGACTGGTATAACTCCAAGTAATTATTTCTATTTTAAATTGACATTAATTTTAGTAAAAAAAAACTAACATACTCAAAACCAATCTAGAAAATTAATATTTTCTTGATACTTTAAGTTAATGATCTATATGTCATTTTTAACATGTAATAATCAGTCACACCTCAATCAGAAAAATGATGTGCTCGATATGACTCAATGTGTTCATTATCAGTTTAAAATCAACATTTGACTTTAAAAAGTGTCACTCACTAAAAAATGAGCAAACATGATCAATTTTTTTATAATATAGTACAATGATCCATAAATCATTTGTGACCTATAGGAATCGGTCTCACATCAAACAGATACATGATGTGATCTGTATGAGTCAAAGTGCATGTTTCAAGTTAAAAAGGACATTTTAGTAAAAAAGACATGTGACATACTCAAAAACAATAAAACACATTCATATTGTTTTTATACTTTAGTAAAATGATCCATAAGTTATTTGAGATGTGTATAAATCAGCCACACCTCAATCTGATACACGGTGTGATTGATATGACTCCAAGTGCATGTTTTATTTAAAATTGACATCAATTTTAGTAAAAAGGACAACTAACCTACTAAAAACTAAGAAAACACATTCAAATTGTTTAAATACTTTAGGAAAATAATCCACAAGTTTTTTGTGATTTGAAGGAATCATCTTCACCTCAATCCGATACACAATGTGATCAGTATGATTCAAAGTACGTGTTTCAATTTTTAAATGAAATTTTTGTAAAAAAGATAAGTGACATACTAAAAATTGAGAAAACACATTCATATTGTTTTTAAAATTTAGGAAAACTATCCATAAGTTATTTGGGATGTGTAGGAATCAGTCTTACCTCAATCCGACGTACGGTGTGACCGGTATGACTCAAGTGCGTCTTTTTATTTAAATTTGACATCAATTTTAGTAACAAGGCCAACTGACCTACTCAAAACCAATAAAACACATTAACATTGTTTAAATACTTTAGGAAAATTACCCAAAAGTAATTTTTAATGTGTAGTAATCAGACTCACCTCAATCCAATACACAATGTGATTGATATCAGTCAAAGTGCGTGTTTCAATTTTAAAAATGACATTTTAATAAAAAAGACAAGTGACATACTCAAAACTAAGAAAACACATTCATATTTTTTTAAACTTTATAAAAATTAACCATAAGTAATTTGTGATGTTTAATAAATATCTGAACCTCAATACGACTTATGGTGTAACCGATATGACTCAAAGTGCGTCTTTTTATTTAATATTGTCATCAATTTTAGTAAAATGGACAACTGTCCTACTCAAAACAGAGAAAACACATTAAAATTATTTTTATAATTTAATAATACAATCTATAAGTAATTTTTATGTATAGTAATCAGCCTCATATCAATCCGATACATGATGTGCCTAGTATGACTCAAAGTGTCCATTATGAGTTTAAAATTGACATTTTAGTTCAAAAGGCACCACTCACTAAAAACCGATCAAACACGCTCATATTTTTTTGATAATTTAAGGAAATTATTCATAAGTCATTTTTGATGTGTAGGAATCTGTTTCACATCAAACCAATATATGATGTGATCAGAATGAGTCAAAAGTGTGTGTTTCCAGTTTAAAATGACATTATAGTAAAAAATGAAACTAATGTACTCAAAATTGAGAAAAACATTCAGATTGTTTTGATACTTTAGGAAAACGATCAACAAGTTATTTGAGACATTTTGGAATTATCCTCACCTCAATCTGATGCATAGTGTGACTGGTATGACTCCAAGTGCGTCTTTTTATTTAAAATTGACATCAATTTTAGTAAAATTAACACTTTTTGTTAATTTATTTATTTATATTATTAATAACTTAAGAATTGTTTTCTTATACAGGTTCATTATTTTTCTTGAGTAGGGGTTGTTTTTTGGGAAATTGCATGAGTCAGTTCCAGATTAAAAGATAAAGGAACATTGATGTTTTTGAATGTATTTAATAATTTTTAATTATGTAATTATATAAACAAATGTTTGTAATGTCTATAATTGAGTGTTTTTTTATTTTGTTTGTGTTGTAAATTTCATTTCATTTAAATACTATATTGGTACTTAATTCTATTGATATCTGGTGAATTTTTTAGTGCTATGATATGCTATTATAGCATATTATAGTGGTGCTGTAGTGTGCTGTTACAACACACTACAGTATGGCCCCTTATCAGTGCCTTTAAAAGTGCTGATAAATGACACCTTTATGAGTAATTTTAAAAGCAATGATAAAAGAACCCTTTATTAGTTCTTTTTCATCATAGATAAAAGACCATAGATTTTAACGTCTCTCATGTAGTTAGTTCTTTTATAGCGCTGATAAAGGCCATTTCTAGTGCTATTAAAGACCAATTTTGTAGTAGTACGTCCACAAACAAAGTTATCACATTCCCATAAAATAGAAATAATGAAGGTATGAGTTATATAAGAGTTAAAGAAGCACAAATACATTATAAATATCATATATATCATATATAATCTATAAATACATCATTATTATAACCTTGAAATGTTTTAAATGGAAGAATGAATGACATCAGTTCGTGAGATGATAGTCCGCCGTACACACAAATGATGATCGTGTATCCCATTTGATGGATGTGTGTGAAAGTGTAGGTCAAAATATTAGCATGAAAACATATTATTATATCTAATATACTGAGTTTATTATATAATTATGATCTAAAAATAATTTAAGGGGTATAAAAGTAAGTGAAAGAAAAGTGATCATTGGAAAACGTTACCTCTTATTCAGGTAATTCTTTTTAGTTTATACCAGAAGACTTTATTGGTTTACTTTATGCCCAATTTTAGGCTTCTAGGTTGATGGGAGGGATTTTTGAAGCATATTTGATAAGATTTTGTATGATCCAAAGGGCTTTAGAGGTTTGAATAAGTGGGAGGGTTGAGTTCCAATTTATAGTGGAGGAGGATTGACATTCTTGTAATTTTTTGGAAGAGGGAATTCCACCCATGTTTTTTACATGTCCTGTGGATCCAATAATGGTAAAAGTTCTTGAAAATGGAGGATAGGGTCTAAATATTAACATCCAATGGATTTTGGATAGGTTTCTAGGTCATTTTGGGCCTTAAGTTTAAGGTTTAGTCCTTTATTAAGCTAATTTTTCTCTTAATCACTATAATTAATTTTAATCACTTTCACTCATATTTTGGGTAAAAAAATAATTTGAGCTTATTAGAAATTAGAAATTATTATTATTCCAAATATGTAATAAATTTTATAAATTAAAATCATATAATTGACATAAATTAATTTAAAATTAATCCCATAGACGGAATGAGAAAGCAAGTTTTCAAAGTAAAAATATTCAAAAGTATGTTATGTTTTTAAATCCAATATCAAAGTGAAATTGATTAATATGAATTAAATTATAATAATTTATTTAAAATTTATCTAATTAAGTTATAAAGATAATCAAAAATATAATTTATCCTTATAAATAAATTATATAAAAAATAGTTTTCAATTAAAATTCAGTATTTTTCATTATTCATCGAAAAATAAAACATCACAGAAAAATACAAAAAATTCACTCGAAACTAATTTTGAGATTATAATTTTAAAAATTAATTTTATTTTTACATATAAAATTTATTAAATTTTCAAAATTTAGTTTTAAAGAATTTTCACTATCAAAAGGCGACAAAATTGCCTTTAGAAAAATATTGTTTTTTATGCATAAAATTGGGTTCTTATTTTATGCATATCAAATATATTAGATGAATGTAAAAAATATTTTATTGAATATATAATATATATATTTCACTAATATCATTCAGTAATAGTAATTAATTTGATTTATTAAGATAAAACACCTTTTGGAGCACAAAAAAAAAATTTCTTTTATATTCAATTGCTTTTTATATTAGTTTCTAATTATTTGGTAACATATGAATTAATTTTATATTTTTATAAACCATATATTTAAAAAATTTATTTAATAATATTCATAATATTTAATTTAATAGCTATGTTATATCTTTTTATATTAAATAATAATATTTTAATAATATATTTTTATTTTGTAAAACTTGATCTTGCATGTAGCACAAGTTATCAAAGAAAGTATTTGTCGCGTGTGATGAAATAAAACTCAGTATTACATGAATTTAAACCTATAGAATATATTTAATTTATTTAATATATTAAATATATCATAAATTATCAAGAGTTTATATTCCTTTCTATGTTTTGTGTTGCATGTCATACACACTATCAAATACAGAGTTACTCTTTTATAAATTTTGGTATGTTACACCCACTGGTTAGTAATGTGAGAAAAGTTGCAGTGATTAGCCTCTTCTTTACATCTTTAAATCTCTCTTCTCATTTATTATTCCAAACAAACATAAATCCCATACAAGTTATATTGGTTAGTGTGATTGAAAATGATGAGAAGTTTCTCAAAAATCGACGATAATTCCCAGCCAATCCAAGGAAACTATGGATTTATGACGCAGATTTTGGTATGGTCCATCCTTCAATTGCCTTTTTTTTAATTATCTATATAAATCCATTTTATAGTGATAAAAATCCCTTTTAACGTTAATTACTACATAAAAAATTTATATTTACTATACTTTGTATAAAATTTTTCTTTCTCAAGGTCTTCAGTAAAACATTCAAATACTAATCATGTTCCGTGTTTCTTTTGGATTTGATAATAATATCATCTATAAAGAGTAAATTTTTTTTTGAGGTAATATATAAATAATATATTCATTAAGTCCATTAATATATCTAGAGAATTAGTGAGTCCAAGTGGAATCATTATGAACTCATAGTGCCCATACCTTGTATGGAAAGAAATATTGGGGATATCCACCTTCTTCACCTTTAATTGATAATATCTTGATTGAAGATCCAACTTGGAGAAGTATTGGTCTCCATATAACTGATTGAATAAGTCATAAATCTATCGTAGCGTATACTTGTTCTTTATCATGATCTTATTGATCTCATGATAATCAATGCATAGGTGAATTGACCTATCCTTTTTCTTAACAAAAAGGACTGGTTCACCCCATGGTGAAACACTTGGGTGTATAAGCCCTTTATATAGATTATCATGTAGTTTATTCTTTATATACTCAAGTTCAATAATTTCCATTCCATATGGAGTCTTGGATATTGGAAAATATCCATGTATAATCTCAATTAAGAACTCAGCTTCACGGATTGGTGGAAGAACAGACAATTCTTTTGGAAACACATCAACATATTCCCTTACAATGAGCATGTCATCAAGGATGATATTTTCCTTAGTATCAATCATTTGATCTAGATATGATTTCTCATAAGGCAATAATATACATTCTTGAGATGATGATACCAAAGGAGATCCATCCTCTTCATTTCACTTGTATAGAATCAGAGGGAGATTTTCAATATGAAGGGTGATTTACTTTAATCATAAATATTTGTTTTCTCTATACATAGAAATCCATTCCATACCCATAATTTTATCAAATTCTACTAAAGGGAGTATCAAAAGGTTTTATGGGATGTTGAGCCTGAAAATATGGATAGGGGAGGATTTATATGCATGGTATGGAATAATTGAAGCATTTTCCATCTTCACTGATAACTTTAATTCCAGGTTTTGATTTGGTATTTTAATAGTTATACTAAACTTGTGTGATATGAAAGAATGGATAAATCCATAGTAATATTGGAAATTTGAAGTTCATGAATGGACAATAAGCCCAAATTTCACTATTTTATTCTAGTTATAAACATTTACTTCATCCAAAATAAACTCAGGGATAAGAATTTTCAAAATACTAAACACAAAAAAGGTAAACAATGAATATTAAAGGGATAACTCATAAATTAAATATATTACTTAATCTATAAATTTCTAGGTTTCAATATAAGTTACTCATGGTATATTTCCTAACATAAAATATTATGTGATTAGATTTTCCTTAATAATGGTACTTAAGGATCTTTTGAATTTACCAAAGAATATCCTCAGGGAGTTTCAAACTAGGTGTGCATTAAGAAAATTTTATCATACCCTTGGTGATAATCAAGTCAAATCCCAATGCTCACTTTTTGGGGTTATTATCCCTAGGTAGAACTGTGTCAGATACACATCTACTTGTAGTATTCAAATAGGGATTTGGCTTCTTGAAAACAATAAATCTATACTTTACCAAAATTTTGGAATATTTTCATATGTTTAGACTTATTCATAAGGCTTTCACTAAGGTTTTATAATCATAATTCCCTAAAATAACTAGACTTTCCTCTAATACCAACTATAACAACCCATATCTTTAATATACTTTATTTCATGATTTATTACATAAATATACACTTAATATAACCCCAGAAGATCATGAGGCCTAGTGTCTTTGGGTAATTAGGTACATAACATAATAACTTATGATAAAATATAAATTCACAGAACTCCATAACATGCCCTTAAATTCCATCGATCTTCTAAAACTTCATAGGATAACCTGAAGATGTATATAAGAAAAGGGTGAGATATAAAGCCTATAAAGGGAATAATCAAAGAATAACATGATAAAATTAATACATGTTATTCAAGAGGCATATCAAGGTAACAAAATAGGGGTGTGAATCATAAAATTGAACATTGAATCGGGATATAATATGATAACATAAAGGCCACATGGGAATGTGGAAACAACATAAAACATGACATAATAAACACAAGTCAAGGATAAATGCCTATAAATCACAACATATCATTATTAGGGCACATACCACACCCCATAAATGTTATATCATGAGATAAAAACATTACTCAATTCATTTTAGGGCTATATAATTTTGATCCCACCTATCACATTCATATCAAGTAAATACATAAATTTACCACATAGATCATACAACATAAGGATTAATTTCATCACATTTAGTCCCAAGATTAAGGATTGTGGGATACATACATTGAATTCCTAAATAAATTAAGGATAGTTATATCTATTTGAATATCCTTGAGTGTAATTTGGGATGGATCTTCACTACATAAATGTTTGGCATGGAAAATCGTAGGATAATTTCAGTAACATAATAGAGGTACAAAAAGATTCATAGAAGGGTTTAATAAGAGTTAAAGGGTTATATCATCAATTTTAAATCATAGTTATAGTAATTGTTATGTGTAAAAACATACCTCAACATGAATAATTTTAAATCAAAAGGCATAATATAAAAATGTGCTTGAATAAATAGGATAAGAAGAGGATCCCTTACCTTGAGAGGGTGCTTTTAGAAGCTTGTGAGGAGATTCTTAAGAGATTAGAGGAATATTAGGAGGGATATAGAGAAGGGAATATAGATTAAATTTGTGATACAAGGGTTTTTAGTGAATATAAATGGGAGGTTGTTTTAGTTTTTATAGAAAAAGAGAGGATAATTCTTTATCGATTTATAAACTTAGGTTTTAGACTCTATATGATAAATTACTCCAACCCAAAAACTATCCCATGGTTTTTTTCACACGGTTTCATAAAAAGTGGATTGGGTTTCCATAATTTTTAAGGATATAATTCAAACTCATTAAAATAATACCCTTAGTGATGTGGAGGTGAGTCATATTATTAAATAATTAATTTTAAAAGCTCAAAATATAATATAGGTTTTGGAGGATTCGTTAAGGGTTTATAAAATTAATAAAATAACTTAAAAAACATATTATTTTAAATGGGAAACATAATTTTTTTCATTTATACTCTTTATATTAATTATTACATCACATGTGGTCTTTTATGATGTCATAATACATACCGTATAATTATACCATATTTAATTTTTACCCAAAAATTCTAATGTGTCAAAAAATTATGAAAAATTCACCATTGGATAATTTTTTCATGTTGATTTCAAAAAGAATAAGTATTTTATCAAAATAGTTATATAAATATGATAATTTATACTTTTAAATTAAAATCCCTATTTTTTAAAATATACAGGTTTTTATGATGACAATATTTTTTTGACCCTTATAAAAATTACATTTGACTTAATAAAATTATATTATAATTTATATTTAATAAATATTATTTAATAATAATATTTAATAAATATTATTTAATAATAATATTTTATTAAATTATTATTTATTTATAAAAAATTATTGAATTCATATAAAGCGCGTGTTGATTGAAACTATATATTTCCCAAAAATACAATTTGTGTTTCATTATATCAAAATATAATTTTTATCAAACTTATTATTTAATAATTAAAAAGTAATAAAAGATAAATATAATCATTATTTTATTCAAAATAAAAATATAGAAATTCATACTGTTAGAGACTAGATACATAACCCTTTATTACACAAGTGTATTCACCAAAGATCTGGTGTGTGATGGTGATATTTTCTTAGGGTGGTTCGATGAACATGGTTTAGGACATGATCTCAATAAGCTTGAACTTCTCCCATAAATGGCTCTACTCATGCTTTAGATATTGAATCTTAGCTTGGGTTTGGTCAAGGGAAAAGACTAGGGATTATATCTCTTTCAGAATCACTGATAAATGGGATTCATAGGGTACGATCCTACTAGTTGAGGCCATCACTTAATTTTTATGTATAAATTGGATTTATCATAACCCTATATATATATAATAATCATATTATCACCATATAATGGCTATAATATCAATGAATATGATGTTTAATGGTCTTTTTAATCCAACATGATATAACTTATAATGGTTCAATAACCAAGGTAGTGATTTTTTTCTATAATATAATTTCTTAATAAGGAATTCACTCATTTAAAAAGGTAATTTCATTTATAAATGTTCAATTCATTACATTCCTTATAGTGTGAAGTTCAAGGTTTAGAATTGTGTGTGTGTGAGTTTATTTATAGATAAATAAATGTTTATATATATATATATTTATATGAGTTATGGTTCCACATTCTCCTGGTTCTTTCCTCATGATATAATAGGGTTTACTTCTCCCCACTCAATAACTCATCTGGATCAGCTCAGTCATCTCCTCTTTACTCCAGCTTCTAGTTAACAATGCTTTGGTGCCGGTGTGCCTAATTGTGATTGAGGTTCATAAAATCTAGGATGGATGGATAATTTCGAGTATTGTTTGGGGTTTCCTATTCTAGATTTGTGGCATACTTTATAATGTGGTGTATGATCACGACTTCAATTACAATTTTTAGTAACTCTGCTGGTGAATCTTCTTTCTTTGATGACATTTCCCTCACGAGACATTATGTCCAATTTTTATTTTATATTAATCTCTTACTGGTGTTTTGGTGTGAGATTATTTGAATGGGTTTTCTGGATTGAATATTTGGTTGCTTCGTACCCTTTTTATGGTCTTGTTTGATGATATTTGAAGAATTATAGTTTGGTAAACCTCAGTGCTTCTTCTTGGCATCCATCTTAGCTTCTTCCAGGGTTGGACAGTTGGTGTGTGATTCAAGTGTGTTCAGATGAAGATCATTGGGTGGTTCTGTCCTACTGATGATATTGATTTATGATAGAGGTGGTGGGAGAATCTAGTGGCTCGCTTGCTTAGCATTTTCACCATCTCATGGCTCACGTGGCTTCCTAGTAAGGTTTCCTTGGGTCTTTTTAACTATTGGATTGCTTGGTGTTTGTGTTGCATGACTTCGGTTTATGTTTTTGGTCTCTTAGACAATGGGAATTTGATTCACCATATTCGATGGCCTTCAGGCCATAGGGACTCTAGGTCATCATCTGTGAGAAGAAAGTAGCATGATAGGGGTTAGAAGAATGATTCATCATAATAGGAAGGTAGTGTGGGAGACATTGCTGGGTGGGTGACCTCTATTAGAGGGATAAGCATGCTGACACTTAGCATCTCAAATTCTGTCCCCTTGGACTACCAATGTGGGATAGATGGGTGACTTTCCACATGATTATCTATAATTGGGACCAGTATGAGGATACAAAGCAATAAACAAATGATGCAAGTGAGGGATACATAATCATCATCAGTTGTGCAGATCAAAAGAGAGATGAGTGTGCTTAAACTTATCATCCCTTCCATGATGCATCATCCCAAGCACGATGCAATAATTCATGAAGGGGGGGGGGCTTTTAGACTGAGATCACAGTGAGATGAATACTAATGGGGGGGGGGGTAACATTTGATTAGTGACATGACATGATGTAGAACTCTCACTCAGGGTCTTTGGTCCATGTATAGACCTACATGCCATTGATCCTTCGAGCCATGTAGCATTGGGCCTAGGGAACACTAGGGCCTTTAGGACATGTAAGAGTTACCTCTAAACCTAGTAAAAAGTGTTCTTTCTTTATTAATAAAAAGGGACCTCAACCCCAGCCTATTAAAAAAAATTATGTATTTTTATGTATATCTATGTGTGTGTGTTTGTATATATTTATACATATTTATATTTTTATTTTTATATAATTATATACAATTATATATATATATATAACTTTACTTATATTTATAGATATTTATACGTATTTATGAATATTTATGTGTATTTATAAATATTAATATTTATATGTATTTATGTAGATTTATGTATATTTATTAATATTAATATTTTTATATATTTATATGTATTTATATTTATATATATTTATATGTATATATATGTATATTTATATTTCTTTATATATATATAATTATATTTATATATAATTACATTTAATATTTATATATATATATATGTATTTATATATTTTTATGTAAATATATTTATAATTATATATATTTATAGATATTTATATGTATTTATGTATATTTATGTGTGTGTGTGTGTATTTCTATATATTTCTATATATTATGTGGGTATATATAAATGTGTGTGTATATTTATACGTGTTTATATAAATATAAATATATTTATATATAATTATATATATATATGTATATTTATTTATAATTATATATAATCCCCTAAGGCATGACTTAGTGGTAGCAGGTCCGTGGGGTGTCAGGGAGGTCTGGGGTTTGAGTCTCCCCAGCTTCCTACATGCGTGCATTGTGTGTTTTCTTTATAACTTTGTATTCCTACCCTCCCCAACTATTTGTAATATTTATAATTATATATATTTATAGATATTTATGTATATTTCTATATAGTTATGAATATTTAAATGTATTTATATTTATATATATGTTATGTGGGTTTGTTTATATATATAGACACATATATGTGTGTATGTATATGTAAATATGTATGGATGTATATTTATATGTGTTTATATATATAATTATATATATAGTTTCATT
Organism: Viscum album; assembly: GCA_963277665.1. Classification (NCBI taxonomy): domain Eukaryota; kingdom Viridiplantae; phylum Streptophyta; class Magnoliopsida; order Santalales; family Viscaceae; genus Viscum; species Viscum album. The sequence goes on along the minus strand of OY728130.1, from coordinate 98,106,936 downwards.
TGTATATATTTATGTATATTTATTTTAAATAAATAAATAAATAAATAAATATTTATAATTATTTATAATAAAAAATAATTATATATTTATATTTATTTAAATGTATTTATGTATAATTATCTATATATATATTTATACATATTATGTGGGTATATAAATATATATAAATATTTATATGTATATATATATGTGTTTAAATATATATATATATTAATAATTATATATAATTATATATAATTATATATAATTATATATCTTTATATGTTTGTTTATATATATTTATATGTTTTCATATGTATGTATTTATAAATTATGAATAAATATATGTACCAATATATATGTATTTACATCTATTTATCTGTATATATTTTATTATATTTAAATCTGTTTAGTGCCCATGTAATGGGCTTGGTTGTAAAACCCTGTGTCCGGATAGGTTGTAAATTTCAGCAGAAATTTGAATTTTTTCATTTTGTGGAGTGTTTTTTTAAGAATTAGGAATCAAAATAAGGTTTTAAGGGTTTTAACATCCAAATATAGTGGTATTGGATGTGGTTTAAGCTTCAATGGAAGGCCTGGGTGTTTAGGTAAGCACCAGAGGAGGAATGGGTGACTAAGGCTACTGAAAAAAGCAGCAGCAACCATTTCATGGAATGAAAGGACAATTCATGTCATGAAAAGGTTTTCAGGGTACTTCTGTCCATGAATGGGGGCTAACTGAGAGCATGAGGGAAATTCCCAAAAAGTCATGACGTGATAGTATGTGTCACACTGTGACATATGAACAATTTTTTTTATTCTAAGAGGGAATCACCCCACCTTTATTTGTTGGATGATCATGGTATAACAACCCAAATAATGTTAAGATATATATTTTTAATTTATTATTAATATTAATTATTTATATTTTATAGAGTTATAATCATTATAAAAATATTAGACAATTTTTCAGTTAAAAGGAAAAAGTTTTATTTCTAATCAAATTGGGTTTTCATGTATTATATGATTTTATTTAAAATATTGATTTCCAAATTATAGAATTTTAATTTAAAAAAATGAACTTTAATTTTTAATTAATAATTTTAAAATTATATTAGGATTAATTTTTGATATTTTTTTTGAAAAGTTTGATTTTTCGATGATGAGTAAAAAATACTGATTTTTATGGAAAAATTTATTTTCATTTAAAGCATTTAGAAAGTTTTATTTTGTTTTAAAATTGTTTTAAAGTAAAATTAGTTCAATTCTATTATTTATAATCCAATTATGGTCTTTTTAATGAATTTTATTATTGAATTTGGTATAAAACATTTTTTTATACTTAAAGGTATTTTTTTTGAAAAACCGTTTTTATCACGTTTTTTGGGTTTAATTTTAAATTAAATCAAACCAATTATGTGAATTTAATTTAATAAAAATTATTAAATATTTGGAATAATAATAATTAATATTATGTAAAAATTTCAACTTAATTTTTTTATATGAAATAGTAAAAAGATTATTAATCTATCACCATAGTTAAAGTTAAAATTGATTTACCATGGTGGAGTTAAACTAAAGTGATAATAGTAAAAATAACCTAAAAACTTGTATAAATCCTATTTTATAATCATATTTAGAACCTATATCTTCATAATCTTCATAAATGGTTCATTTTTGATCCATTTTTCTTGATTAAGACATTAATATATTTTTAATATTTTTAAAAATTCCAAGTGTGTCATCTCCCCCACTTATAGAAGGATACCCTCTCTCATATCCTCTTAACATTTAAAGATCATTTTGGTTCAGCCAATACCTATCCAAATACCTTTCTAAAATACATCCCCACACACTATAGGTCCTGGTTTGATCATAAAACTAACCCAGGAATACTTTAGGTATAAACCTTAAGGGGATTTCTGAAGAAGAGGTATAGTTCTTAACTGAGCGTTTATGTTTTATTTCTTTTTCTACCTTCTTAAAATATTCTTAAAAAAAATTAAATAACAAAAAGAATTATATTACATATACTGATATGTTTTTATGTTAATGAAATAACCTATATCGATCTCCTTCCATCAAATGAGAAATGAAACCATCATTCATGTGTATGACAGACTACCACCTCGTGAACAGATGTAATTATTTTTCCATAACCACCTCTCATAGATGATTATAATGATAGATTTAATGTATATGTATATGATATTCATGAAATATTTATCATTTTTTAGGATAATATATTATTTATTTTATTATAATTCCATTCATTTAAAAATGGTAATATCATTCATGTGTACATGTGGATTACGTCTCCATGAAGTGATGTGATTAATTTTTCATGACCACATAACATGGATTGTAATGATCTGAACTGTTATAAATAAATTCCCTTTTATTTATTTATTTAAATGGTTTATTATGTATTATGTTTATATAAAACATATACAATTATTTGGTTTTATTATATCCTATAATATTTAAATGACCATTAAACATATTTACTATTGATAAAATAACAGTTTAATAGTGATCACATGATTAGTATAAATATAGGGTTCTAACAAATCCAATTGACATAGAAAAATGAATTAATAAACTCAAGAATTAATATCATATCTTATGAATCCCATTTATCAAATCTTTTAAGGGATATAGAATCACTAGGATTTTCCCTTGACTAATCCCAAGCTGAGATCTAACAACTTAAATATGATTAAAACTGTTTATGAGAGAAGTTCAAGCTCATCGAGATCATGACTCAAACCATGTATGCCGAATCACCCCATGAAAGTCTCACCATCGTTTAACTTACTCTTAGGGAATTTTATGGTGTATTAAAGGGATATTTATCATGAATATAATCATATGAATATGCATATTTTATTTTTCAATAGAATAATGTTAGTATTCTCTTCTTATCATTACTTTATAAAGGATGTTGATTCTATACAATACAACAAAAATAGTATTTTAATTAGTATTCAATTTCAATTAAGACATTTATTTTAATTAATTAATGTATTTTTGAAATAAATAATATTTTAATAAAATTATTAAATAATGTTTATTAAATATAAATGGTCATATAATTTTTATAAAGTCGAATGTAAATTTTATAAGGCTTCAAAAAACTGCTATTGTCAAAAAACCCATCATTTATCAATAAATATCGATTATTATTTTAAAATTGAAAATTAAAATATTTAGAAAATTATTTAGATAAAATGAATTTTATTTTAATAATTAGAATGTCTAAATTATCCAATAATGATTTTTTCATAATTTTTTGAGACAATCAAATTTTCCAGTAAAAATTAAATACTATATAAATATAATTTGTGTATTATGACATAATAATGAACTAAAATTGATATAATAAATACTATAAATAGTATCCATGACCAAATATATTTTTTAACTTTAAAATAATGTGATTTTATGTTTATTTGGTTAATTTTATAAAGCCTTTATGAATCCTCCCAAACCATTAATAAATTTTACGGTTTTAAAAACCATTCTTTAATAGTATGACTAACTTCTACTTAATAAAGGGTATTATTTTAATATGTTAGTCCATTGGACTTATAGAATAATGAAAACTACTCTCATTTTTTAAAAAACCATTAGAGAAAACTATGGTAAGGTTTGTGGTTTTGGTTATTTTATTATATAGAGTCTAAAACCTATGTTTGAGAAATAATAAAGAAATACCCACTCATTTCATATATAAACCCACTAAATATATCATTTCTCTTCACTGAAAATACTTTTATCACATATTTACTCTAACATACCGTCTGTAGAGTCCTTCCAAGGTGTAGAATCCCATGTATTTATAGAATGATAGTTTTTCATATATGTTAATAATCATGAATAAGATATTAATTTTACATTGAAGGGGATGGTTTTTCTGATATCGTACTCAATAATCAACAATGAGTTTCTCTAAAATCTTACATTGCACATGACTTTGAGTTATACCGAAAAATAATACAATAATAATATTATTATTTTAGATGGTAGTTAATGCCTAGTCTTTATATTGGAAGGAATGAACAAAACTAACTACAATATGATTACACATGTTTGTTAAATGTTTTTACATTTATCCAATGAATTTTATAGGTTTAAAATAAGAATGAATGTGATTTTAAGCATAAAATGCTCTAATATTTTTAAAAGGTCGTTTTACTGCCTTTTGATGGCGAACCCCTTTTAAATATAGTTTTGTCACTTTTATATATTCAATTTGACAAAATAAATTTATTCTTCAAAATTGGGACATAAAAATTTATTTTGGATGAAATTTTGGTATTTTTTTGATAAAATCCATATTTTAATAAATAGTGAAAAATACAGTATTTTAATTCAAAACAATATTTTTGTCTAATTTATTTATATAGTTAGATTTTCCTTTTAATTGGTTTTAAAGTGTAATTGAATTAATTTTTTATCATTTAATCCAATAATGGTCATTGGAAGAAATTTCACATTTTAATTGGATATAAACACATGCTAATCTTTTGATATATTTTACTTCTTAAAAACCCATTTACTGGTTTTGACAACGGGAATTAATTTTAAATTAATTTCTAAAATTATTTGTTTTGAATTTGTACAAGTTTATTCCATATTTGGAATCATAAGGTATAAATTATGTAAATATTTACCTTTTATTTTTGGACATTATGAATAGTAACTTTAGTAATTAATTTTATTTACCATGGTTAAAGGGTAAATCAGGTAAATAAAAGTAAAAAATAATATTATAATAATATAAAACTACCCTAAAATGTGTCCTAATACTATTGGATGAGATATTTCACACCATGATCATCCTTAGGCTAAAATTTTGGTATTTGGGAGCCACTTGAGTGTGAAAATGACATTTTATAATTTTTAATTTAAAAAAAAGAGAAATATAACAAAAACATGTATCTTTTAATAAAAAAATTTAATACAATGTTATATAACTTATATATATTACTATTAATAGTAATTATAAATATAAAAATATTTTCTACATAATGTTATTTTATTTATAAATTTTAGACATTAAATAAATAAATTTTTTTATGACACAATGATGATGTAATGATTACCTTATTAATGAAAGATTCAAATAAATGATATTATAAATATTAAAATAATTAAAATTTTATTATTTTGATTCCATAAATAAATTTTATGGATTATATTGACATATTATCTTTTATTTAATGCTTTTTTTCTAAGGAATCAAGTTTTTATGACCTTAATAAAAATCAATTACTAAATAGTGTCAAAATTGACATAAATGAGTTTTTAAAATAAATACTATTTTATTAAATTATATAATAGTCCTGAAAATCTAATATTCATAAAAATGGCTTATATAATGCTAAAAATTTCATTAATTTTCCACTTATGGTTCTATTAGTATTTTATTATAACTATAGTAACCATATATTATGAAAATATACAAAGATATGGTAAAAGTTAATGTTTTTAACTAAGGGTTAAAACTAAAAGATAAGGTTAATATTGTGACCTAAAATTTCATAAAACCTATTGTTTGAGATTATTTAAACCCATAATCATATTATACTCAAATTATAACACTTTTTAGCTATTATAATTCTAAAATAAATTTTTAATAAAATAATATTTCAAGACTTTCCTAAAGTGCACCTCCTCCCTCTTATAAAAGGACTCCAACTCTACCAACTTACTCGCACCTCTCAATCCACTTGGATCATCCAAATTATACTCAAATAAGCTCCAAAAATCCCAATTTTTCTCATAAAATTCTTACCATGGTCATAAGGAAATCTAAGAAATCCTTTTGGCTCAAATCAAAAGAAGTTACCCGATTTGGAGGTAACGTCTTCTCTCAAGTTTCTTTCCTTTATTTTACTTTTCCACTCCCTATGCTCTTATTATTATTTGATTAAATAAAAAAATAGTATTATCAATATAATATTATGTTTTTATGAGAATTATTCTAACTAAACTTACATACACCTCCATCTAATGGATACGAACTTACTGTTTCTGTGTACGACGAACTACTGCCTCACGAAACGATGATTGTTCAATTTTATCCTACCAACTCTCATGGTGGACATTATGATGGAACTGTATTTATATAGGATATATATTATATTTATATTGTCTCTATGATTCTTTAATTTTTATTTGCAACATAACTTTATGCTTTGCATAATGTGTAAATACGATAATTTCATTTGAGGAAGTGCTGACTACCACCCCCTCAAAGTGATATGACTCATTAATTCCATAAATGGAACTTATAAAGGATGGTTTTAATGAACTTATGTAACATATATAATATATATATTATACTGTAATTATAATATACATATTTATCATTTATTTTTCATTCCTTTAATATAACAAAGAAGTGAAAGTAGCGTTTATGTGTACATACAACCTACCGTCTCCATGAACGATGAATTTCATTTATTATATATAAATATTATAGAATTTTATAAATACATATAATATATATATATATATATATGATATTTAAATATTTAATAATATTTTGGAGATGATGGACTCTAACCACATGGACAATTTACACCAAACAAGTTTATTTTCGACTCAAGTACAAAATATTGACAAAACGACTAATATGAACTTAAATAATTATGTAATTTTTATAACATTGTAATAATTGATATAAAAGGAATAATAAAATTGAAAAATGTTCTAAATAAAGTATAAATTAACCTAATTTTATTATTCATGAATATAAAGAACAAACAAGATAAGTCAGACTCAAGGTAAAGGAATTAATCTAAATCTCATTTCATTGAGGCATATTTTAATGATATACACCACCTTCTTTTATATAGTATATAATGAACCCATTTGACTTTTAATTTCATTCAAAGGGAATATTTTTTCTATGATGTTTTTTACTAAATGAAAAAAATAAATGTTTAATGTATGCGGTGATAATGACTTCTCCATCGATGTAACTGTTATTTGCTATTTAGCTTCCTCTATAAACCTTAATGTTTTTTTAAAAAGGAAAAAAAACATTATTTACTTTTTTGGGAGATTTGGTATTGAAAATGGTTTTTGAAATGGATTAAATATTTCAAAAACTTGAAATGATTTCTTGTTTTTTCAAATGAAATTTTATTAGTGAAATGTTGGTATTTGTAATATTTTATGTGTTATAATTACATAATGGTACTTGGAAATTTGATAGGTGGTTACATGATAAACCAATGAAAGGTGGTTACGTGATAAACTAATGATGGGTGGTTTTGTGATAAACCAAGGATGGGTGGTTACATTATAACCTCTAATGCATTGGGTATGGAAGTCAGCCGTATGGCTATTCCATTTAGTGATATGTGTGGAAGTCGACCGTATGATTATTCAATTTAAGTATGTTTATGTCACAAGTTACCTTTATATGTTATATGTTTTTTTCTATGGGATTTATGGTAATCTTTTGGTTATAAAAAGGGTAAGTAATGAGATTATATTTAGTGATGTATATTCACTACTTCTTAATGGTGAAAATGATTACTTTATGATAAAGTATCCATGGTTTTCATGTTTTCCCAAGACTAACAATTTTTTTTCTATGTGTATCCCTTACTGAGATTTTTATAGTCATCCCAAATTTTGAATTTTTTTCATAGGAATTTAAGAAGAATAGATCCAAGGATGGGATCAAGGAAAAGTTATGCTATTAAAACTTGAAACGATTCCATGTTTCTTTTTAAAGAGTTTCTGTTTTATGAAAAAAGGATAGTGAGTAGAAGTGTATACTTGTAATATTTAAGTTTTTATGTTTGAGTTATGACCTAATTATCTAAATCTCTAAACCTAAAATGATCTTCTATGTGAATTAAAGTTAAATTATTGACTTATCTCAAGATTAAGTAATATTTAAGGCCAAGGCCTTATAGTTGGTATCAAAGGCCAGTTTAGACAACTTTAAGTGTTAAAATATTGTTAATAAAATATCCATAATATATTTTTTACTTGGTCAAATTAAAATGATATAACATTTGGAGATTACCACATTGATTCATTTAAGATATGTTTGTTCAGAATGGTTTTCCGCAAAGGAAATAGGGCAACTGTGCTGGGAAGGCATACAGAGGGAAATATCCTTCCAAATCAACATCCTAAGATGGTCAGAATTGAAACTAAATAGTTTTTTTGTAGTAATGGCTCAGTTGACTCAGGCGATAAATGGTGGTGGTGTCCATGAACAAGATCAACCAGACTAACTACTGAGGAAGATGTCGATCGTAAAGAATTTCATGAGGAAACTTCCCCATCATTCAGAGGATCATATGAACCTATGCAAGATGAAGGGTGGATTAAAGCACTAGAAAAGATTTTTTATGTAATGGGGTGTTCAGACAATCAAAAGGTTTGTCTTAATGTTTATAATTTTGAAGGTGAAGCTGATCAGTAGTGGTAAATGATTAAAAATATCAGAGGAATTGAATAGATTGATTCCATGGAATGGGATGAATTTAATAATATCTTCCTTGAGAAATATTTTCTTAAGGTTATTCTACTTAGGATGGAAAATAAAATTTTGGAATCGATACAAAAGGAGAAAGATTCTATGGATGCATATGAAAATTTCACCCGTTTGTCAAGGTATGTACCAAATTTTATTTGGGATATTGATAGTAAGATAAATCGGTTTTACTTAGGATTGAAGTCGAAATATCCAAGGGAGTTAACTTCCTGTGAGTTCAAAATCTATGAGAATCTTGTACGATTTCATGATAAGGTATAAATGGAGTTTTCTGATGATCATGTGTTCTATGATAGAAAACAAAATAAGTGATCTAGTTGGCAGGCAATGGGTAAGAATTCATCAAATAATCATAGAGGTAAGAAAACCAAATTTACAAGTTGTGAGAAGTGTGGTAAAAAGAATCCTAGAGAATGTCTCTCAATGTCCGAGAAGTGCTTCTGATGTGGTAAGATTGGTCATATTTCTCTTAATTGTTAGAAAGATGATCATGAAGGCAATGAAAAACCAATGATAAGATGTTTTAGTTGCAATGAGATTGGACATTATGCCAATGTGTGTCCAAAGTTGATTACCTAGGGTGGAAACTCGCAATATTGAAAGAAGAAGGGAATTTAAAAGTAATTTTCTACTACTATGGTTGGTGTGGGACCATCAAATGAAGTGGTGATAGGTATGTTACATATTTTTTTTAAAATATTCCAATACTCTATTTGACTCTGGATCTTCACATTCCTTAATTTTCAAGAGCTTTGCAAGTAAATTGGATATAGAACGTCATGAATGTGATATATAAATTTTGGTAAAAACTCTGGGTGGAATTATTAAGTAAACCAAGATTTATTGGAACCATCCTATTATCATTAGTGGGATATTATTTCCTCCAAATATTTTTGAACTTTCCATAGTGGAATTTGATATCATTTTGGGTATGGATCAATTTTCAGTTTATCATGATGAAATATATTTCAAAGACAAGAAAGTTTTAATCAATGATTTCATAAATTTGATAGTATACCAAGAAATTGAAAGATTTATTAAATATGGTAATGGAAGTTATTTGGATCATTTTGTTGAAAAGAAATAAACAATTTTTATTAGTGAGATTTCAGTAGTGAATGAATTCACAAATGTTTTCATGACAAATTACCTAGTATTATTCCAAATTGGGTGGTTTAATTTACTATTTATTTAGTACTTGATTCTAATACTATTTATAAACCCCCTTATCGAATGGATCAAGTAGAACTGATGGAATTTAAAAATTAGTTTCAAGAACTACTTGATAAAGGTTTCATTCAACCTAGCACTTCACCATGGGGTGATCCAGTTTTATTTGTGAAAAAGAAATAAGGTTATATGAGACTATGTATTAATTAAAGAGCCTTGAATAAAATCACTATTAAGAACAAGTATCTTTTTCCTCATATCTATGATTTGTTTGATCAGCTATAGGGAGCTTAGTATTTTTTGAAGATTGATTTGAGCTTCAGGTACCATTAGCTAAAGGTGAAGGAGGATGACATTCCAAAGACAGCTTTCTGAATGAGATATAGGAATTATGAGTTTTTAGTTATTCCCATTGGGTTATCTAATGCACCTCCTATATTTATGAATCTCATGAATGGATTCTTTCATCAGTTTTTGTGAGAACCCATTTCTTATTTTCATGTATGGATCTTGATTTTGGGTTGTTTTTGAGGAAAAATAAAGAAATGAGGATTTTATGAGTACACACCATGTACTTCCATGTACACGCTGTGTATTTGATTTCCACATACTATTGTGTACTGGTCATGTAATAGCTGATTACATGGTCGTGTGGTGACTTGGCAGACCGCTTAAGTCAAGGGCTAGTTGAGGCCAATACAAGGTGTGTACTTTAAATGAATATGCTATGTACTTTTCTTTTTTTATTTGATATATTAGAGCATGGTCATATATCTTGTTTGGAAATGAATTATTCTCCCCATGTTTCATACATGAGTGCTTGAGAACAACAAATGAATACTGAACCCCCGATTCTCCATCTGAGCTTCGATTGGGACACCTTCGGGTGCATTGGAATCTCACCGGCGAGTTCTTAAATCCTCTAGAGCCTTTCTTCTCGATTCATCCTCTCTCGTGAGTAATTCAAGGTTGGGAGTTTTTCAAATTTTTGTAGATATCCACTGATCTAGGATAATTCAAGGGTAGACATTCATGTATATCGATCACACAACATCAAGGTAGGTAGTTTGTGCCTTTCGTTGTTCGTATTTGGATTATATATGCTAAAAGTGCCGCATACCCACATTTGGGGTATTGCTTGATTTGGAATTTAAACCTATTTATTTCCTTATATGGTTTGATGATTGAAAAAGGGTTGTTTATTATGCGTAAGGTTGGATACCTTGTTTATGGGATACCCCATGGGTGCGTTTCCCTTGTTTGATTATTTATGGCTGTTTGGTCTAGGATGCTTGTTATGCTTTCCTTGTTTTCCATGCCTTGTATTTTTATGATGGATTTTTTGTTTATATGAAATGCATGTGATATGATTTGAAAATGTTTATCCATGTAGTAGTTATAGATTACATGAGATTCTTTGATATGGTATACACACTATTTGTCCAATGGACCGTGAGAGCCTTGAACAAGGAAGACTGAGGGGACTTCCAGATTATTTACACAGGACCATGAGAGCCTTGGTGTAGATGATTGACCCAAGGTTATTGACTGTGAGAGCTACATGGGAGGTTGTTTATAATTAATTTATGCTATGTTGACCTAGGGTTATTGACCATGAGAGCTACCCAGGAGGTCATTTATAATTTATTTATGCTATGTTGATGTAAGAGTATTGACCGTGAGAGCTACCCAGGTGGTCATTATTAATGAATTGGTACTATGTTAAAAAAGGGGTTATACCATGAGATATTTCCCTAGAGGGTTGTTTATGATTGGTTGAATGATTATGATGAGTCTTACAAGCCAAATCACAAGCTTGGACTTGGTCTTAATTAATTTTTTATTTGGTCTTATGAGACATCTGTTTTGATACTATTACACAGGGGGATACATAGCTTAGGCTAGATCTCGAGATTACATGGTTCAAAGGATGAATAATTAATGTAAATGAAGGTAATTAAAAACTGTAGGATTGTTTACTTTGGATTACTTCCTAGTTTATTGCTTCATTTATGCATATTACCTATAATATATCTTCATTGATAGTTAGGAACAAATATTTCGGTGGTTTTCTACTGGGATTTGTCTCACACCCTTTTTGGGTAATGTTTTGGACCCAAGAAGATTATATGATTGCAGGAATAGATAAGTGCAAACACCCTTCTTCATCAGGTACCTGATTACTGTCAGAGATAGAGATCTTGTGACCAAGTTGAGGCTTGCGATGCTATTGGAGTTTACTTGTTTTTATGAACTTTGGTCTCTGTATTGTATTTCCAACATTGTTAATTGTTTGGATGCTTTATTAGACACGTGTGGCATGCATCATATATATATATATATATATATATATATATATATATTCTCCAGTTGTTTTATTACTATAAGTCTTCCACGGTTTACTTATGTTGTATGAAATTACTACTTCTGCTATTGTTTACTATCTGTTTTCCACTCCATATACTCTTCCAATTAGGGAATAGTTTTCCTAATATCACAGCTTGGGCCTCACTGCTATTCGGTATCCTATGGAGTTTGGGGAAATGCACATGAGGTTATGTGACCAACCGGGTTCGGGGAACCTTTGGGCAGCACCCGGATCCAGGACGTTACAAAGTGGTATCAGAGGATTTATTTTATAATTTTACTTACTATTTGGAGCCAATAGACTGGGATAAGAACATATAGGTGTTTGGTAATAAGCTGTTCTTGGGAGTAGCTAACCCATGTTTAGGGAAAAGCCAAGTTACCTTGAATATTTCAATTCTTCAAGTTTTTCAATTGTTACAGTTGATTTGATTTCACTGTTGGGTGATTCACTTGTTTTGTGATGTTATGATTGATATCATTGTGATTTTATTTTTGTTTCAACCCGATGAGATGAGGTTATGCCATCTCATGCATCATATAGGCACTTTCTATAGATCACATGTCATGCATTCTTATCATGCAATTTAGGTTGCATTACATATTTCATGCTATTGTGATATATGTTGTACTAGATATTCATGTTGTCGTGATAGATTCCATGATAAAAATACCTGCTTTGTTGATAGGGTATTGGTATATGTAAAGTCTCATTGGTATTGACACCAAGATTTGGTCCCTGAGGTGTTATGGGCCCTCTTAGATCGAAATTTGGTGGATCATGTTTGAACTTTAATTGAATTTATATATGACATGAATAAGGATGCCAAACTTTTATTTTTAGGAGTATGGGCTCTCACGGATCAGAAATTGGCATGCCTTGGCCAAAATTTTAAGATTTTGGGGGTTCCAGATAAGTTTCAGAGGCTTAATATCCAAAAAACCCAGAAAACATGGCATGTGATGTTATAAACACATTCCATGTGTTCTTCTATTCTGGAAGAAATGACTTTTCTTAAGTGCATGCCGTGTACCATATATACACACCGTGTAGTTATTGACCGTGTGACTGATTGTGTGAGTAGAGACACAGGGTTGGTAAACTTTTGATTCTGTATGTCGTGTACTGGGAGTACATGCCGTGCCATAGTCGACTGTGTATCTGGACTTGTGACTAATGACAAAGGTGGATAAATATTTTGAGTACACGCTGTGTTTAGGTTGAACACGCTGTTTAGTGTTACACCAGCTGGACCTTGTAGTTCTATCCGTGTAGAAGTACCTGTGTAGGAGGGGATATTAAAGTACAAACTGTGCCTCAAGAGGAACACATCATGTTTATGGGGTGTTACAAAACCAATTTGGTAGGGGTACACACCCATGTTAAGACTTAAGGGAACACAACATGTAGTGGTTCTAAATGCCGTGTAACCCTCTTTGGTAAAACTTGAATGTTTTCCTTCACCTATTTTATTCTTAAACTTATGAGTAGAAGTATTTTTAATCTTGTACTTAGGTGCGCACTTGACCTTGTAGAGTCATGCCACCAAGACATCCTTCAGTTGTATGCTAGGTACATGGCGATGATTAGACACCCGAAATGGTAGACCTGGGATTACTGGTAGATCCTCCCGTCGTGCCTGTTTTGGTACCAACTGTTATACCAGATATAGGTGAAAATGCACAGTTTCATGAAGTATTTATGAGGATGATGAATACCTTTCAGGGATAACCACATCCTGCCCCAAATATGATAGAGTTGATGTAGTTTTTTCATATATTCTTCTTCACCACCCTTGGAAGGGAAATTCAGGGATAAATTTCTGTAAGGGGGGATGTTTGTAAGAACCCAGATCTTCTTTTAATGTATGGATCTTGATTTCGGGTTGTTTTTGAGGAAAAAGAAAGAAATAGGGATTTTCTAAGTACACAACGTGTACTTCTATGTACACGCTGTCTGATTTCCACGTACAACAACATATTGGCCATTTAACGGCCAAGTAGATAGCCATGTGGTGACCTGGCAGACCGCTTAAGTCAGGGGCTGGTTGAGGCCAATACATGGCATGTAGTTTAAATGAACATGCCTTGTACTTTTATTTTTATTTGATATATTAGAGAGGTGTCTTGTCTCATGTATGGAAACAGCTTCTTCTCCTCGTGTTTCATACAGGAGCGCTCAGGAATGATGAAAGAAGATCGAACCCTCGATTCTCCATCTGAGCTTCGTTTGAGACACCGTTGGGTGCGTTGGAATCCCACTGGTGAGTTCTCAAATCCTCTAGAGCCTTTCTTCATAATTCATCCTCTCTCATGAGTTATTCAAGGTTGGGAGTATTTCACCTTTTTGTAGATCTACGCTGATCTAGGATGATTCAAGGGTCGAAGTTCATGTATATCAATAGTACATCATTGAGGTAGGTGGTTTGTTCCTTTCGTTGTTTGTATTTGGATTATATATGATAAAAGTTATGCATAACCATGTTTGGGGTATTTCTTTATTTGTAATTTAACCTTGTTTATTACCTTCTATGGTTTGATGATTGAAAAATTGTTGTTACTAGCGTAAGGTTGGATACCTTGTTTATAGGACACCCCATGGGTGTGTTTCCCTTGTTTGATTATTTAAGGACATTTGGTCTAGGATTCCTATTAGGCTTTCCTTGTTTTCCATGACTTGTCTTGTTAGGATGGAGTTTTTGTTTATATGAAATGCATGTGATATAATTTGTGAATGTTTAGCAACGTAGTAGTTATAGATTACATGAGCTACTTTGATATGGTATGCATGCTATTTGTCCAATAAATTATGAGAGCCTTAGACCAGGAAAACTGAGGGGACTTCCAGATTATTTACATAGGACCATGAGAACCTTGGTATAGATGATTGACCACGGGGTATTGACCATGAGAGATACCCGAGAGGTAATTTATAATTAATTTATGCTATTTTGAACCATGGGTATTGACTGTGAGAGCTACCTAGGAGGTCATTTATAATTTATTTATGCTATGTTGACCCAAGGGTATTGACCTTGAGAGATACCTAGATGGTCGTTATTAATGAATTGGGGCTATGTTAAACCAAATGGGTTAGACTGTGAGAGCTTTCCCAGAGGGTTGTTTATGATTGATTGAATGATTTTGATGAGTTTGATAAGACAAATCAAAAGATTGGCCTCAGTATTACTTAATTGTTTAGATGGTCTTCTAAGAAATCTGTTTTGTTACTATTACAAAGGGGGATACAGAGCTTAGGCTAGATCCTAAGATTACATGACTCAAATGATGAATAATAAATGTAAATGAATATAATTGAAAACTGTAGTATTTTTTATTTTGAGTACTTCCTAGTTTATTTCTTCATTTATGCATATTACCTGATATATATATATATATATTCAATGATAGTTAGGCACAAATCTTTTGGTGGATGCCTACTGGAATTCATC
This sequence comes from Viscum album, assembly GCA_963277665.1. NCBI lineage: Eukaryota > Viridiplantae > Streptophyta > Magnoliopsida > Santalales > Viscaceae > Viscum > Viscum album. The sequence goes on along the minus strand of OY728130.1, from coordinate 98,091,438 downwards.
TCACACCCTGTTTGGGTCATGTTTTGGACCATAAAAGATTATATGATTGCAAGTATAGATAAGGGAAAGTGACCTTCTTCATCAAGTACTTGATTTCTGTCAGATTTAGAGAGCATGAGACCAAGATGAGGTTTGCAATGCTGTTGGAATTTACTTGATTTTATGAACTTTGGTTTCTGTAATGTATTTTTAGCATTGTGACTTTTTTGGCCGCTTTCCTAGACACATGTGACATGCATCATTTATATAATATGCTTCAGTTGTTTTATTATTATCAGTCTTCTGCTGTTTACTTATGTTTTATGGTATTAGTGCCTCCGCTATTGATTACTATATGTTTTCTGCTCTATATACTCTTCCAATGAGGGCATAATTTCTCGAATATCACACCTTGTCCCTCGTTGTAAGTCAGAAGCCTCTGGTATTTGGGGAAATGCACTTGAGGTTATGTGAACCACTGGGTTCGAGGAACCTTTGGGAAGTACTCGAATCCAGGACATTACAATTTATGGTTGTGTTTATAGATGACATTTTGATATATTCTAAAAGATTGGAGGATCATGAAAGTCACTTAAGGATTATTTTGTAAACCTTAAAAGAGAAGAAACTGTATGGGGATTTTAGTAAGAGTGAATTTTAGTTGTAACAAATTTCTTTCCTTGGTCATATTGTTTCTAAAGATGGTATAACTACTGACCCCTCTAAAACAAAACTTGTTGAAAAGTGGACAAGACCTACCAATATTATAGAGATTCATAGTTTTCTTGGATTAGTGGGTTATTACTGAAGGTTTTTTGAAAAAATATCTTGGTTATCTACACCAATAACTAATATAACACGTAAGGGAGTTAAGTTCATCTACAAAAGAATGTGATGATTGTTTTCAGGAATTGAAAAGAAGATTGATAAATATTCTAGTTTTGTCCCTTTCTTCTAGGAATGGTGAATTTGTTATCTACAGTGATGCATCATTGAAAGGAATAGGCTATGTATTAATGTAGAATGATCAGGTAATTGTTTATTCTTCAAATTAGTTGAAACCTCATGAGTTAAATTATCCTACACATGATTTAGAATTAGCTGCTGTAGTTTTTTCATTAAAAATTTAGAGGCATCATTTGTATGCCGTAAAGTGTGAAATATATACTGATCACAAAAATTTTAAGTATATATTCACTTAGAAAGAATTAAACATTAGACAAATGAGATGTCTATAATTAATCAAGGATTATAATTTTACGATTAATTACCATCCAGTAAAGGAAAATAAGGTGGATGATTCTTTGAGTAGAATGATTAATGCTATATTAACCATGCTATACTTGGAACGAGATCCTTTGGTTTCTAATTCGATGAATTTTGGATTGGAAGTTGTTGGTATAGATAATTACTCTATTTTATTTTATGTGGTAGTGAAATAATCTCTATTAGACAGAATTAAGCAAGTTCAACAAGAAGATAATGAGTTAAAAAATAAGGTATATTTGGTTTAGAAGCTAAGTTACCTGAATTTAATATTGATAAAAACTATTTTTAAGGTTTAGAAAGAGATTATGCTTGCCTTGAGATTCACAGTTGAAGAAAGAGTTGTTATATGAATCTCATAGTTCTCTGTTTTTAGTTCATCCTAGAAGTACAATAATGTACAAAGATCTTCATAAGTATTACTGGTGGGATGGAATAAAAAAAGATATTGATGACTTTACTGTGAAGTTTTTGTATTGTCCATAGGTTAAAGAAGAAATAAAGTTATCAAAAGGGATGCTTCAACCTTTTCTATTACCGGAGTGGAAATGGAAAAATATATTCGTGGATTTTGTAGTGGGTTTATCAAACACTTCTCGAGGTAACAATGCAATCTGGATTATTGTTGATCAATTGACTAAATCTACTCTTTTTCTTCCTATTCAAGATACTCTGTCTCTAGATCAACTTTATCAATTTTATATTAAAGAGATAGTCAGGTTACCTAGAGTTCCTCTCTCTATTGTATTTGATTGTGATCCCAGGTTCACTTCTAACTTGTAGAAAGGCCTTGAGAAGTAATTGGGAACTGAATTAAATTTCAGTACATCTTTTCATCCTCAATCATATGGGCTGTCAGAATGAACAATTCAGACCTTGGAGGATATGCTATGTGCTTGTTAAATGGATTACCAGGGTAGTTGGGATAAACATCTTTCTTTGTTTTTTTTTCTTATAATAACAGTTTTCATTCTAGTATACAGATGACATCATTTTAAGAATTATATGGAAAGTGGTGTCGAACTCTAGCATTTTGGGATGAATTAGGTGAAAGGAGTTTGATGGGACCAGAATTGGTAGAAGAGATGGCTGAAAAATTTTAGTTGATTTAGAAGAACACGAGGATAGCTTAGAGAAGGAAAAAAATTTATGTAGATAACTAGAGGAAGGATCTTTCTTCAGAGGTAGGTGATCATGTATTTATCAAAGTTTCTTAATGGAAAAGTGTGATGCGTTTTGGTAAAAAGGGAAATCTAAGTCCGCAGTTTATTGGACCCTATGAAATCTTAGAGAAAGTTAGATCAGTTGCCTTTGGTGGATTTTCCTCCAATTTTATCCCAAGTAGACAATATTTTTCATGTTTCAATTTTGATAAAGTATATTTCAGATCCATCTCATGTTTTGAGTCCAGAGGTAGTTCAGTTGGAAGAGAATGTTTTTTATGAGGAACAACTAGTACATATTATTTACTACAGAGAGAAAGTGTTGTGGAATAAGGTGATTAACCAGGTAAATGTTTTTTGAAAAAACCATATTGTTGAAGAGGCAATGCGAGAATCTGAAAATTCTATGTGGGAGAAATACCTTCACTTATTTGATAAGTAAATAAAATTGTGGGGACACAATTTTCCAAAGGGGAGAATGATGTAGCATCCGAGGTATTTATAGAATAATACTTTTTAATATCTATTAATAATTATGAATAAGATACTAATTTTATGTTAAAGGGGACCCTTTTTTCGATAGCGTACTCAACATGCAACAATAGGTTTCTTTGAAATATTACGTTGCACACAACTTTAAGTTATACCAAAAAATAATACAATAATAATATTATTATTTTAAATGGTAGTTAATGCCTAACTGTTATATTGGCAAGAATGAACAGAACTAACTAAAATATGATTACACATGTTTTTAAATGTTTTTACATTTATCCAATAAATTTTAGAGGCTTAAAATAAGAATAAATCTGATTTTAAGCATAAAACACTCTAATATTTTCAAAAGGTCATTTTACCGCCTTCTAATGGAGAAACCTTTTTAAATATAGTTTTTTTCTCTTTTATATATTATATTTTACAAAATAAATCTCTTATTAAGAAGAGGGTCATCCAAATTTACATTGGATGAAATTTTGGTATTTTTTCTGATAAAATCCATATTTTAATGAATAGTGAAAAATACTATATTTTAATTCAAAAATGCATTTTCATATAATTTATTTATATAGATAGATTGTCCTTTTAATTAGTTTTAAAGTTTAATTGGATTAAGTTTTTATCATTTAATGCAATTATGGTCATTAGAAGTAATTTCACAATTTAATTGGACATAAAAATATGTCAATATTTTGATAGATTTTAATTCTTAAAAACCCATTTTCTGGTTTTGACAACAGGAATTAATTTTAAATTAATTTATGAAATTTTGTGTTTTGAATTTGGAAAAGTTTATTAAATATTTGTAATTATAAGGACCAAATTATGTAAATAGTTACCTTTTATTTTTGGACATTATGAATAGTAACTTCAGTAATTATTTTTATTTACCATGGTTAAAGGGTAAATCAGGTAAATAAAGGTAAAAAAATAATATTATAATAATATAAAACTACCATAAAATGTATACTAATCCTATTGGATGAGATATTTCCGACCCTGAGCATCCTTATGCCGAACTTTTGGAATTTGGGAGCCACTTGGGTGTGAAAATGACATTTTATAATTTTTAATTTAAAGAAAAGGGAAACATAACATAAACATGTATCTTTTAATAATTTTTTTTAATATAGGGTTATATAACTGATATATATGACTATTAACAGTAATTAGAAATATAAATATATTTCTTACATCAAGGTATTTTATTTATATTTTGTAGACATTAAATAAATAAATTTATTTATGACACAATGATAATGTAGTGATTACCTTTTTAATGAAAGATTCAAATAAATGATATTATAAATATTAAAATAAATTCAATTTGATTATTTTGATGCCATAACAGATTTTTTTGGATGATATTTACATATTATCTTTGAGTTAATGCCTTTTTTCAAAGGAATCAAGTTTTTATGAATTTAACAAAAATCAATTACTAAATAGTGTCAAAATTGACACAAATGAGTTTTTAAAACAAATACTATTTTATTAATTGGTATAATAGTCATAAAAATATATTATTAATCCAAATGACTTATATAATGTTAAAAATGTAATTATAGATCCACTTATGGTTCTATTGACATTTTATAGTAACTATAGTAACCATATATTATGAAAATACACAAAGACATAGTAAGAGTTAATGTTTTTAACTAAGGGTTAATGCTAAAAGATAAGGTTAATGTTGTGACCTAAACTTGTTTAAAATCTATTGTTTGAGAGTATTTAGACCCATACCTATGTTATCCTATAATTATAACACTTTGGAGATATTATAATTTGAAAAACAAATTTTAATAAAATAACATTTCAACACTTTCCTAAACTGCCCCTCCTCCCACTTATAAAAGGTAACCACATATACCCAATTACTCACACCTATCAAGCTCATTTTCTCATAAAAATTATGCTAAAATAAGCTCAAAACATCACTCATTTCTTCCTAAAATCCTTATGTTGGGCAGAAGGCAATCCAAGAAAGCCTTTTGGCTCAGATCAAAAGAAGTTACCCAATTTAGAGGTAACGTCTTCTCTCAAGTTCCTTTATTTATTTCCATTTTCCACTCCCTGTTCTCTTATTATTATTTGATTACAAAACAAAACTAGTATCCTAAATATATGAGTATGTTTTTAGGAGAATTATTCTAACTACACTTACACACACATCTATTTAATGGATACGAATATACTATTTTTGTGTACGGCGAACTACTGCCAACGAAACCATGATTGTTCAATTTTATCCTACCACCTCTCACGGTGGCCATTATAATTGATCTATATTTATATATGATATATATTATATTTATATTGTCTCTATTCTTCAGTAATTTTTATTTACAACGTACCTTTATGATTTCCATAATGTGTAAATATGATAATTTGATTTGAGGAAGTGCAGACTACCACCCCTCAAAGTGATATGAGTCGTTCATTCCATATATGGAACGTATAAAGGATGACGTTAATGAACTTATGTAACATATATAACATATATATTATACTAGAATTATAATATACCTATTTATCATTTAGTTTTCATTCCTTTAATATGAAAAATAAATGAAAGTAGTGTTCATGCGTACGTACAACCTATTGTCTCCATGAACGGTGCATTTCAAGTCTTATTTCAAAATGTTATGGAAGATTATAAATAAATATATAATGTATATATATGATATTTAGATCATGAATAATATTTTTGAGATGACGGACTCTGGCCACATGGACAACTTGCATCAAACAAGTTCATTTTAGACTCAAGTATCAAATATTGACAAAATGACCAATATGAACCTAAATAATTATGTAATGTTTATAACATAGTAATAATTGATATAAAAGGAATAAGAAAATTAGAAAAGGTTTTGAAGTAATTATAAATTAACCTAAGTTTATTATTTAGGAATATAAAGAATGAATGAGACAAGTCAGACTCAAGGTAAGGGACTTTATCTCAATCTCCTTTTATTGAGGCGTATTTTAATGTTATACACTGCCTTCTTTTATAAGGTGTATAATAAACCCCTTTAACTTTTAATTTTATTAAAAGGGAATCTTTTCTCTATGAAGATTTTTACTAAATGACAAAATGGAATTTTTTTAATGTATGCGGCAACAACGACTTCTCCACCACCATAACCATTATTTTCTATTTGGATTCCTTTATAAGCCTTAATGTTTTTTTTAAAAGAAAAAGAAACCCATTATTTAATATTTTGTGTGTTTTTGTATTAAAACTAGTTTTTGAAATGGATTGAATATTTCAATATCTTGAAATGATTTCTTGTGTTTTCAAATGAAATGTTATTAGTGAAATGTTGATATTTTCAATATTGTATGTATTATGATTATATAATGGTACTTGGAAATTTGACGGGTGGTTACGTGATAAACCAATGATGGGTGGTTATGTGATAAACCAAAGATAGGTTTTTACATGATAAACCAAGAACGGATGGTTACATTATAACCTCCAATGCATTGGGTATGGAAGTCGGTCATATGACTATTTAATTTAGTGATATGTGTGGAAGTCGACCGTATGGTTATTCCATTTAAGTATATTTATGTTCTGAGTTACCTTTATATGTTATATGTTTCCTTATATAGGATTTATGGTAATATTTTGGTTAAAAAAAGGGTAAGTAATGATCTTATATTCAGTTAAGTATATTCACTAATTTTAAAGGTGAAAAGTATTACTTTATGATAAAGTATCCATGGTTTCCATGTTTTCCCAAGACTAACAGTTTTCCTTCTTTGTGTATCCCTTACTAAGATTTTTTTTCCTCATCCTAAGTTTTGAATTTTTTTACATGACTTAATAGAATAATAGATCCAAGGATGGGATCAAGGAAACGTTATGCTGTTAAAACATGAAACAATTCCATGTTTCTTTTTAAAGAGTTTCTATTTTATGAAAGAAAATGGATAGTGAGTAAAAGTGACTACTTGTAATATTTAAGTTGTTATGTATGAGTTATGACCCAAATTCCATTAATATCTAAACCTAAAAAGATCCTCGATGTGAATTCAAGTCAAATTATTGACTTATCTCAAGATTAAGTAATGTTTAAGGCCATGGACTTATACAAACTTTCCCCAAGTTCTCAAAAAGATCCTCTCAAGAATTTGGATTCACACAGTCAAGTAAGGGATCCTCACCTTATCTTCTTTACCCAAATTTCTTTATTATCTTATGAATTATATTATTTACATTTTTATAGTACTTACCATATGATTTCCAAATTATGAGAGACCCCTTTCTCTCTCATCAACCCATTTTATGAATTTTTATGTGTCGTCTTTATGCTATAGAAATTTCACTATAATTTTTCTATGCCAAAACAATTATGTAGTGAACACCATACCCATTTATTATCAATGGTGTTCACCTTTATACACTTATAATTGTTTTAATTGGTACTTAAATGTATTTATTCCACACTCATTGATTGCAAAATAAAATATTATTATGATTTAATCCATTATGTATGATCTATGTGGCACACTTAAGCATGATAATGAAATGGAAGTGATTAGTGCACTAGGTAATGTTTAGTACCATGAGACGTCATGTTGGGACATAGATTGAACCTGATTCCTATATGGGGATTTTCCATCACGATTTCTTGGCATTTATCCTTAACCTATGTTTATGATTCATTTTTTTAAGATGTTTCCAAATTTTCCATTTTATGATTATTATGCTATATCTTGCCTTATTATTCATGTTTATAATTATCGAACCTTTTATTACACATTGATATTCCTATTTTATAACATGTATTACCTTATTACATTTTTATTCACTTACTGGGATTTATATCTCACCCATTTATTATGTATGTCCCCAAGTTATTTCGTGTAGTTTTAAAAGACATGTAATTTTAGAAGAATGTTAAGGAAGTTTTCAATAATGTTGTTGCATACCATGTTCAAGATGTTATGTTATGAACCTAATTCCCAAAGACACTAGACTTATCAATATTTTAGATTTTATTATGTGTAATTTTATGTAATAAATCATGAATTAATGTACAATAAAGAACAAGGTTGTTATAGTTGGTATCTAAAGAAATGTTTAGTTATTTTTAGGGTTAAGATTAGAAAACTCTAGAAAAATCCTTAGGAATAAAAATAAGTATAATAAAACATCTCTAGATTTTGTTAAGTATATATTAAGTGGTTTATAAAGTGAATACACTCCTATATAGGTATTACAAGTGGATGTGGTTTTGGTAAAGATGTACCTAGGGGTAATAAATCTGATAAGATGCGTCAGACATGACTTGACGTAACCTGGTACATGATAATGAGGCCTACTGCGCACTAGGTTTGACACTCCTAGACACATGTGTCATGAATCATTTATATATACATATGCTCCAGTTGTTTTATTACTATAAGTCTTCAACTATTTACTTTTTTTGTATGGAATTACTGCTTCTACTATTGTAAACTATCTATTTTACACTCCATATACTCTTCCAAATAGTTTCCCTAATGTCACACCTTGAGCCTCACTGGTATTCAGTAGGCTCTGGAGTTTGGGGAAATACACATGAGGTTATGTGAACAACCAGGTTTGGGGCGGCGCCCGGATCCAGGACATTACAAAGTGGTATCAGAGGATTTATTTTCTACTTTGACTTACTATTTGGAGCCAATAGACTGGGATAAGAAGGAATAGGTAGTTGGTAATAAGTTGTGCTTGGGATTAGCTGAACTATGTGTAGGTAAAATCCAAGTTACCTTTAATATTTCAATTTTTCAAGTTTTTCAATTGTTACAGTTGATTTGATTTCACTATTGGGTGATTCACTTGTTTTATGATGTTATGATTGATATCATTGTGGTTTTATTTCTATTTCAACCTGATGAGATGAGGGTATTCCATCTCATGAATCATATAGGAACTTGATATAGATCACATGTCATGCATTCTTATCATTCCATTTAGGGTGAATTACTTATTGCATGCTGTTGTGATAGATGTTGTGCAAGATATGCATGTTGTTGTGATAGATTCCGTGATAGAAATACCTACAATGTTGATAGGGTATTGGTATATGTAATGTTTCATTATTATTGACACCAAGATTTGGTCCTTGAGGTGTTATGGGCCCTCTTGGATTGGAATTTGGTGGATCATGTTTGAACTTTAATTGAATTTATATATGACATGAATAAGGATTCCAAACTTTTATTTGTGGGAGTATGGACTCTCACAGATTGGAAATTGGCATGCCTTGGCCAAAATTTTAAGATTTTGGGGGTTCCAAATAAGTTTCAGAGGCTTAATATTGAATAAACCCAGATAAGATGACATATGATGTTATAAACACATGCCATGTGTTCTTCTGTTCTGGAAGAAATGACTTTTCTTAAGTGCATGCCATGTACCATATGCACACACCATGTAGTTATTGACCGTGTGACTGACTGTGTGAGTAGAGACACGGGGTTGGTAAACTTTTGATTCTACACGTCATGTACTAGGAGTACACACCGTGCTATAGTCGACTGTGTAAACGGACATGTGACTAATGACACAAGTGGATATAACTTTTGAGTACACAACATGTTTCGGTTTAACACGCCGTTTAGTGTTACACCAACTGAAACTTGTAGTTCTAGCCATGTAGAATTACCTGGGTAGGAGGGGATATTAAAGTACAAACCATGCCTCAAGAGGAACTCATCGTGTGTATGGGGTGTTACACAACCAGGTTGGTAGGGGTACACGCCCATGTTTAGATTTAAGGGAACACACCATGTAGTGGTTCTACACACTGTGTAACCATATTTTGTAAAACTTGAATGTTTTCCTTCACCTATTTTATTCTTGAACTTGTGATTTGAAGTCCTATTAATCTTGTACTGAGGTACACACTTGACCTTGTAGAGCCATTCCACCAAGACTTCCTCCAGTTGTACGCTAGGTACAGGGCAATGATCAGACACTAGAAATGGTAGACCTGGGATTACTAGCAGATCCTCCCGTCGTGCCTGTCTTGGTACCAGTTGTTATACCAGACACAAGTGAAAATGCACAGTTTCATGAATTAATAATGAGGATGATGAATACATTTCAGGGAGCACCACATCCTGCCCCAAATATGACAGAGTTGATGGAGTTTTTTTTTCACAGATTCTTCTTTACCACCCTTGGAAGGGAAATTCGGGGATAAATTTATTTAATGGGGGAAGTTTGTAGGAACCCAGATCTTCTTTTAAGTTATAGATCTTGATTTTGGGATTTTTTGATGAAAAAGTAAGAAATATGGATTTTCTAAATACACACCCTATACTTCCATGTACACACCGTGTATCTGATTTCCGCGTACAACAATGTATTAGACGTTTAATGGCCAAGTAGATAGCCATGTGGTGACCTAGAAGACCGCTTAAGTTAGGGTCCGGTTGGGGCCAATACATGGAGTGTATTTTAAATGAACACACCTTGTACTTTTATTTTTATTTGCTATATTAGAGGGGGGTGGTGTCTAATGTCTGGAAATGACTTATTCTCTCCGTGTTTCGTATAGGAGTGCCCAAGAATGACGAATGAAGATCAAACCCCCAATTCTCTGTCCGAGCTCCGATTGAGACATTGTTGGGTGAGTTGGAATCCCACTGGTGAGTTCTCAAATCCTATAGATCCTTTCTTCATAATTCATTCTCTCTCATGAGTTATTCATGATTGGGAGATTTTTACCTTTTTGTCAATCTATGCCGATCTAGGCCAATTCAAGTGCCTAAGTTCAAGTATATCAACCGTACACCATTGAGGTAGGTGGTTTGTTCCTTTTGTTATTCGTATTTGGATTATATATGCTAAAAGTTATGCATAACCATGTTTATTGTATTTCTTGATTTGTAATTTAACCCTTTTTATTACCTTCTATGGTTTGATGATTGAAAAGGGTTTGTTACTATGCATAAGGTTTGATACCTTGTTTATAGAACACCCCATGGGTGTGTTTCCTTTGTTTGATTATTTATGGACGTTTGGTCTAGGATTCCTATTAGGCTTGGCTTGTTTTCCATGACTTGTATTTTTATGATGGAGTTTTTGTTTTTATGAAATGCATGTGATATGATTTGTGAATGTTTATCCATGTAGTAGTTATAGATTACATGAGCTTCTTTGATATGGTATGCATGTTATTCATCTAATGGACTATGAGAGTCTTGGACCAGGAAGACTGAGGGGACTTCTAGATTATTTACACAAGACCATGAGAACCTTTGTGTAGATGATTGACCATGGGGTATTGACCATGAGAGCTACCCAGGAGGTCATTTATAATTAATTTATGCTATTTTTACCCATGGGTATTGACCGTGAGAGCTACCTAGGAGGTCATTTATAATTTATTTATACTATTTTGACCCAAGGGTATTGACCTTGAGAGATACCCAGATGGTCGTTATTAATGAATTGGTGCTATGTTAAACCAAAGGGGTTAGACTGTGATAGCTTTCCCAGAGGGTTGTTTATGATTGATTGAATGATTGTGACGAGTCTGCCAAGACAAAGCATAATCTTGGACTCAGTATTACTTAATTGTTTAGATGGTCTTCTAAGAAATCTGTTTTGTTACTATTACATAGGGGGATACAAAGCTTAAGATGATCCCAAGATTACATGACTTAAATGATGAATAATAAATGTAAATGAATGTAATTTAAAACTATATGATTGTTTAATTTTGAGTAATTTATAGTTTATTTTTTCATTTATTCATATTACCTAATATATATATTCAATGACAGTTAGGCACATATCTTTTGGTGGATGCCTACTGAAATTAATATCATACCCTATTTGGGTCATGTTTTAGACCCAAGAAGATTATATGATTGCAGGTATAGATAAGGTCAATCACCCTTCTTTATTAAGTACTTGATTACTGCCAGAGCTGGAGAGCATGAGACCAGGATGAGGCTTGTAATTCTGTTGGAATTTACTTGCTTTTATGAACTTTGGTTTCTGTATTGTATTTTCAGCATTGTGACTTTTTTGTCCGCTTTCCTAGACACATGTGACATGCATAATTTATATATATATATGATTTAGTTGTTTGATTACTATTAGTCTTCTACTATTTACTTCTATTTTATGGTATTAGTGGTTCCACTATTGTTTACTATCTATTTTCTGCTCTGTATACTCTTCCAATGTGGGCATAGTTTCCCGAATATCACACCTTGTCCCTCACTGCAAGTCAGCAACCTCTGGTATTTGGGGAAATGTTATTGACGTTATGTGAACCACTGGGTTTGGGTCACCTTTGGGTGGTACTCAAATCCAGGACATTACAGTTTATGGTTGCATTTATAGATGACATTTTGATATATTCTAAAATATGGGAGGAACATGAAAGCCACTTAAGGATTGTTTTGTAAACCTTAAAACAAAATAAACTATAAGGAAATTTTAGTAAGAGTGAATTTTGGTTGCAAAAAATTTCTTTCCTTGGTCATATTGTTTCTAAAGATAGCATAAATGTTGACCCCTATAAAACAAAACTTGTTGAAAAGTGGCCAAGACCTACCAATATTACAGAGATTCGTAGTTTTCTTGGATTAGTGGGTTATTACTGAAGATTTGTTGAAGAATTTTCTTGGTTATCTACCCCACTAACTAAGATAACACGTAAGGGAGTTCAGTTCATCTACAAAAGAATGTGATGATTGTTTTTAGAAATTGAAAAGAAGATTGATAAATGCTCTAGTTTTGGCCCTTCCTTCCAGGAATGAAGAATTTTTTATCTACAATGATGCATCAGTGAAAGGACTAGGTTGTTTATTAATGCAGAATGATCAGGTAATTTCTTATGTTTTACATTAGTTGAAACCTCATGAGTTAAATTACCCTACACATTATTTGGAATTAGATTTTGTTGTTTTTTCATTAAAAATTTGGAGGGATCATTTTTATGCCGTAAAGTGTGAAATATATACTGATCACAAAAATTTTGAGTATATATTCACTTATAAATAATTAAACATGAGACAAAGGAGATGTCTATAATTAATCAAGGATTATGATTTCACGATTCATTACCATCCAGGAAAGGAAAATAAGGTGACTTATGCTTTGTGTCAAAATATTAATGCTACATTAACCATGCTACATTTGGAACAAGATCCTTTGGTTTCTAATTTGACGAATTTTGGAATGGAAGTTGTTGGTATAGGGAATTACTCTGTTTTATTTCATGTGGTAGTGAAATAATATCTATCAGACAAAATTAAGCAGGTGCAACAAGAATACAATGAGTTACAGAATAAGGCAGATTTGGTTTAGAAGGTAAGTTACCTGAATTTAATATTTATAAAGACTATTTTTAAGGTTTGGAAAGAGATTATGTGTGCCTTGTGATTCACACTTGAAGAAAGAGTTGTTATATAAAGCTCATAGTTCTCTATTTTCAGTGCATCCTGGAAGTACTATGATGTACAAAGATCTTCAGAAGTATTACTGGTGGGATGGAATGAAAAGAGATATTGATGACTTTACTAAGAAGTTTTTGAATTATCAGTAGGATAAAGAAGAAATACAGTTACTGAAAGGGATGCTTCATCCTTTTCTATTGACGGTGTGGAAATGGAAAAATATATCCATGGATTTCGTAGTGGGTTTACCAAACACTTCTCGAGGTAACAATGTAATCTGGGTTATTGTTGATCAATTGACTAAATCTACTCATTTTCTTCCTATTCAAGATACTATGTCTCTAGATCAACTTTCTCGATTGTATATTAAAGAGATATCTAGGTTACACGGAGTTACTCTCTCTATTGTATCTGATCGTGATCCTAGGATCCCTTATAACTTGTGGAAAGGCCTTCATAAGTCATTGGGAACTGAATTAAATTTTAGTACATCTTTTCATCCTCAATCATATGGGGAGTCAGAATAAACAATTCAGAACTTGGAGGATATGCTATGTGCTTGTTAAATGGATTCCCAGGGAAGTTGGTATAAACATCTTTCTTTGTTTGTGTTTTCTTATAATAAAAATTTTCATTCTAGTATATAGATGGCACCATTTGAATAATTATATGGAAAAAGGTTTCAAACTCTAGCTTTTTGTGATGAATTAGGTGAAGGGAATTTTATGGGACCAGAATTGGTAGAAGAGATGGTAGAAAAAGTTTAGTTGATTAAGAAGCACATGAGGATAACTCAGAGAAGGCAAGAATTTTATGCAGATAACCGGAGGAAGGATATTTCTTTTGAGGAAGGTGATCATGTCTTTATCAATGATTCTCAATGGAAAAGTGTGATGAATTTTGGTAAGAAGGGAAAGCTGAGTCCATAGTTTATTGGACCCTATGAAATTGTAGAAAAAGTTGGATTAGTTTCCTACATGGTAGATTTGCCTCTAAGTTTTTCCCAAGTAAAGAATATTTTTCATGTTTCAATTTTGAGAAAGTATATTCTAGATCCATCTCATGTTTTAAGTCTATAGGTAGTTCAGTTGGAAGAGAATCTTTCTTATGAGGAACAACCAGTACATATTCTTGACCACAAAGAGAAAGTCACTACTACAAAAACAGGAAAGGGAAGCGCCCCCTTATATCAATGCTAAGCAAAACCGCTGATAAAGGTTACCCTGTATCAGCGCTAAAATTTTAGCGCTGATACAGGGTAACCTTTATCAGCACTAAAGAAGCACTGATAAAACGACCCTTTATCAGCGCTAGAAAAGCGCTGATAAAGACTCTCTATATCAGAGCTAAAATTTGAGCACTGATACAGGAATGATTTATCAGTGCCTTTTTAGCGCTGATAAAGACTACCATTATCAGTGCTAAAAAACGCTGATAAAGGATACCTTTATCAGTGCTAAAATGTTAGTGTTGATAAAGGTAGTCTTTATCAGCGCTTTGTTAGAACTGATAAAACCTTTATCCATTTTTTTATAAAATCGGTCACACAGTTCCCTCATTTTATCACGACCTAAAGCTCTCACGGTACTGGAACCCTGTGATTCCCCTCTGCTGCCCGCTGAGTTCTCGTTGCCAGACCTCCTCCGCCATCGCTTCTCTTTGCAGGACCTCCGTCGCCCTCACTTCTCGTTGCTGGACCTCCGCCGCCCTCGCTTCTCGTTGCTGGACCTCCGCCACCCGCAACTTCCTCTTCATTTTTCTGGACCTCCGCCCCCCGAAATGCCCGACTTCTCGTTTCCGGACCTCCGCCGCCCGCAACTCCCTCTTCGGTTTGCCGAACCTCCGCCACCCGCAACAGCCTCTTCGGTTTTCCGGACCTCCCTTTAAGGCATGTTTTCCAAATATTTTTTTAATATTATTCTTGTTGTTGGTTGAATCATTGATGGATATTGATTGTGTTATTTCATTTGGATTCATTGGTATGTTTTGGGTGTACCTTTCCTTAGGTTTCGAATTATGCTCTTAGTGGTTCTTCATGGTTAGTGGTTGTAGTCTCTTATTTGGGTAAAGGGATGTGTTCTTAGTATATTTCCATCTTATGTCCCACCATTTTAGTGAAAATTTAAATTGTTGGGTGACATATACTAGGTCTCTGGACATTATTGGGATTTTCTCTCTTCTTAGTGATGTAGACGTGTCATTTGGAGATGTATGATGTTCTTGGAGGATGTACATTAAGGGTTCTTGGGAATATTGGTTATCTGTTCATTTTAATTTTTTCGTAGTGTTCCTCTATTATGTAAATCTTCCCATTTGACCCTCTATCCCAAGGTGAAACTCCCTCCCATTCTCTCTTCCCTTGGGATCCATTTTTAGGGTGATTTGGCCTTTTTTCTACAAGGAATATCTAATTAAGAATATCATATTCTCTTTTATTCTCCTTTCTTGGTCACTACTTTTTTCTCTCTTGGGTTATTTTTCTATAGAAAGGGTTTTGAACTAGGTTGGATTTAATATCATTTATTTAGGTTAAATCTTTATGGTTATGGTGTTTAATTGCATCCCTAGGGCCTTTCCTTAGTTCAATTGGTGGTTTCATTCTGGTTTTGTGAAGATATCAAGAAATAGGTAGGTTGTTCCATTATTTGAAATTGTTTTAGGTGTTTAATATGATTTATTTGGTTCTAAAATGGTTTTATAAATTGTCTGGGTTGTGGGAAACATGTTTTCCAATTTTTTTGTTGTGTGTAAGGGTTTGATAATGATTTGAATATTGTAAATGGTTGTTTGTCATGTGTGTTTCTATTATTGGAAGTGTGATTGTATAAAATAGATATAATTTTATATAGGGGGTGGAATTGAGCACAATGGAATCCTAGTTATATAGGTGGGTAGACTAGGTCTAGTATATTATGTGAATTAGTCAGGCCGATGATTGGTCTCCTTAATAAGGATATACATAACAACACTAATTAAACATTCATGTGCTAGGGATTGGAGGCTCAAATAGGACCTTCATGTCTAAGAGATGTGATCACCAAGAGTACGAGGATCCTAGGACCCTAGTAACCCAAATACCTTAGATATTTTCTATAGTGATCATACTATTCTTACCATTATCTTGTCACATTTACTATCTCTTTTATTTCAAAGAATGTTTTATTTAAATTGTGTCTTCCTTTTTCTTAAAAAATAACATGTTAATGTTTATCATAATGTAATTACATGGAATCTATTTTTGTTGTGTCCTACTAGGTATGTTGGATCACACCTTATACACACCCTCAGGTTTACGTAGACCATATTATGTTTTACCCAGTTAAAGGCAAGGTTCCCTTGGTGGTGATGGTGGATATATGTGCTAGTAGTTCCCCTTTTGGTGACTGTTATTGGTTGTGGAATGGGGATGTTGACCCTCATGTTTCATGGAGGCTTGGTTGTATTGTTGGTTCCCTTACCTTTTTTTGTTATTTTGGTTTTGGTTGAAATTATTAAATGTTTATCCCTTATTGCAGTGTTATCTTTTGGTCTATTATATTATGAAATTTGGTTATGATATGTTGTTTGATTATTATGTAATATTTATGGTTTTTACATGAAAAAACCATTCCCAAAGGTGTTACTCAATGCCTAGGCACTAGTTACAACCCATGGGGATTGGTAATTACCTTTGGACCTTCCCACGAGTTGGGTCAGGTGTCAAGTGGGATGGAAACCTGGCATAGTTCATGATAAGAAGTCTACACCATAGTATGGTTGTCTAAATCCTTTCTATACCGTGTCCATGGGAGGTTGAAACGTGGTATATTTTTTATAGTCTTAAATTCCATGAGCCCCATTTTATATTATTTTTTCTCCTACAAACTCTCATTTAAAATCTTGATTCTTTAAGGCTTACAAGAGTCATTTTAACTCCTCCAAACTCCCTTCTTCTCAGATAGAAGCTCCAGTGGATGCGTTTGGTTTCTCTCTGATAAGGGGATCTCTCATCGATTGGAAATCCTCTATATCCTCTTATATCCTCCATATAGAGTGATATATCATCATCTTTTTAGTGAATCTAATATTATTTTTTTATGAATCTTGATTATAGGTTAGACTACTTGATCTCCTTATAAGGAAGTGGTTCTCTTATACTGTATTTGGAAGTCTTGTTTTGTGTAGTTGAACCATAAATACTAATATTTGAGATTCAAATAGGATGAAGATGAATAAAGATTGGATGGATGCTAATCTTTTAACAATAGAGTATGAGAACGGAGTGAAAGAGTTCATCAAGTTTGCAAAGGATCACGCAAAGGATCCTTCTCAAATCCTTTGTCCATGTTTACGTTGTTATTATTCTAGACTACTTACTCCAGAGGAGTTAGAATAACATTTGATATGTCACGGAATAGATCGGAGTTATAAATGTTGGAATAAACATGGAGAAAAAGTGAATGTAGCTACTGGCTGGGATAAAACTGCATTTTATGGATCATCAGATAGGAATACAAATATGGATAATGAAGAAGACTGTATGGAGGATGTGATTACAAATGTCAATGATGATGAAGATCATATTGAGGAAATGACAAATACAATTCAAGATGAACTCTGTGATTGCCCAAAATTGTTTGAGAAGTTAAAGAGTTGTGAAAAAATGCCATTGTATGCTTCTTGCACTAAGTATACAACATTGTCAGCTGTACTGAAGTTGTATAAATTGAAAGCAGGAAACAAATAGAGTGATTTCAGTTTTACGGAACTACTTTCTCTCTTTAATGACATTCTCCCAAAAGATAATGAGCTCCCAAGCCGGACATATTAAGCTAGAAGAATGCTACGCTCGATGAGAATGATTTATGAAAGAATACATGCCTGCCTGGAAGAATGTATATTGTTTCGTAAGGAGAAAAAATCACTTATAGGATGCCCAAAGTGTGGTGCTTGTCAATACAAGAAAGATAAATCCAATCCTACGAAAGTTTTATGGTACTTTCCAATCATTCCAAGGTTTAAGCGTCTATATGGAAGTGAAGAAACTGCAAGACAATTGTCGTGGCATGCAGATAAAAGAAATAAAGATGAGTTATTATGTCATCCGGCCAACTCTCCTCGATGGAAGAAAATTGATCATGAGTATCCTGAATTTGGAAAAGAGCCGAGAAACCTTCGTCTTGCATTATCTACAGATGGAGTGAATCCTTTTGGTTTTCAAACTAGCACTCATAGTGCATGGCCTGTTATGTTGGTAAATTATAACTTGCCACCCTAGTTATGCATGAAATGGAAATTCATCATGTTATCTATGCTTATATCAGGACCAAAACAACCAGGTAACGATATTGATGTTTATTTGGATCCTTTGATCGAGGATTTGAAGTTATTGTGGGACTCATGTGTAATGTTGTATGATGCTTATAAAAGTGAATACTTCACGTTGAGAGTAATGTTGTATGGGAAAATAAATGATTTCCCTGCTTATAGAAATTTTTCATGCTATAGCATTAAAGGAACTCAAGGGTGTCCCATGTGCGAAGAAGATACAAAATCAATTAGGTTGAAACATTCATCGAAATCTGTGTTTCAAGAACATCATAGATTTCTACCTCGTCGGCATAAGTACCGATCTTGGACGACATCATTCAATAGAAGTTCAAAAAATGCGCAACACCGTCTCCACTAACAGGTGATCATCTGTTTGAGAAAGTAAAAGATCAGAACACTCTTTTTGGTAAACCATTTTCGAAAAACCTTACGAAAATTAGTTGAAAAAAGAGATTAGTTTTTTTTTGAATTACCATACTGGAATTATTTGTACATCATACATTTTCTTGATGTGATACATGTGGAAAAAAATGTATGTTATAGTGTTATCGGAACGTTGCTAAATGCCCCTGGAAAAACAAAAGATGTAATTAAGGCAAGGTTGGACATGATTGACATGGGAATACAAGAAGAGTTTGCTCCCGTGAAGGGTGAAAATCAAATGTTTCTTCCTCCAGCTGATTATACTCTTTCTAGGGCAGAGAGATATCAGTTTTGAAACTTCTTCAATGATGTAAAGGTTACAGAGGGGTACTCATCAAATATCAAGAACATTGTTTCAATGATTGATTTAAAGTTAAAAGGTTTGAAATCACATGATTTCCATGTTTTGATGCAAGATCTAATTCCTATAGTTTTACGCTTCATTTTTTCTAAGAATTTTCTTCATACGTTAACCAAAATTTGATTCTTTTTCAAAGCTATATGTAGAAAAGTTTTAGACCCAAGGAAATATCCATCTATGGAAAAAGAAATTGTCATCAAATTATGTGAATTAGAAATTTTCTTCCCACCAACATTCTTTGATATGATGGTTCATTTGATGATTCACTTAGTAAGAGAGATTCGAATTTGTGGTCTTGTGCACTATAGATGGATGTATCCTGTTGAACGGTATATGAAGATTTTGAAAGGGTATGTCAAAAATCGAAGTCGTCCAGAGGGTTGTATAGTGGAGCAATATATTGTTGAGGAAGCCATTGAATTTTGTACTGAATACCTATCCGATGTGGAAAGAATTGGTCTCCCGAAATCTTGTCACACTGGATGCATTGAGGGTGAGGGAATTTATGGAAGAGAAGTTGTGACAATCAATATTACAGATCGGGAGCAGGCTCATCTTTATGTTTTGCATAACAGTTGGGAGGTTGCTCTATATATTGAAACTCAAAAAGAAATTCTTAGGCAGTTGAATCCATCGGGGGCTGAAAAATGGTTATCAGATACACATAATCACCAGTTTATAGGATGGTTTCAGGACCATATTTTTAAGTAGTTGGATGAAAATCTGAATTCAATTTCAGAATGACTTCAATGGCTAGCTTCTGGACCAAGTGTGTATGTATTATCTTATAGTGGTTATGTAATTAATGGTTATACATTCTATATATATGAACATGATGAATATAGTACCATGAAAAATAGTGGAGTTACATTAGTGGCTGAAGTGATGCATGTTTTTGGTAGTAAGGATAGAAATCCAATTTATGCAAATATGTCATACTTTATAATTATCAAACTAATATGGGAGTTGGATTATACGACATTCCAATTGCCTATTTTTCAATGAAAATGGATTGATAACAACAGTGGTGTTAAAATAGATGAATGGGGATTTGTGAAAGTTGATTTTAGTAAATAAGGGTACAAAAACGAACAGTTTTTAATGGCATCACAAGAGGTACAAGTTTTTTATGTTTCAGATCCCACAAACCGAAAGTGGTCGATTCTTTTGTTATCATCCAAAACTACTGAAGGTTCCGATGAAAATTCAGTTGAGGACGATCCTTTTAGTGGTATGTCACAATCATTTCGAAGCGGTCTCAATGCAGATGATGTTTTGTATGTTAGAGGAGACCACAATGAAGGGATTTGGATAGTCGATAGAGGTGTCAAATCCCTTCAACCTTTGAAAAAAATAAAGAGAGTCCAGTAAATAGGTTATATTTTTTTTGTAATATAGATCATGTTATCTCATGTTATTATCTTATCATTACTGAATTTATGTAATCTAAATTAACTGTTCAACCACTTTTGCAGATAATGACTTCTGCACATTCTGGTGCTCTAACCTTAAGGCTGAACAAGTCTCTCAAGCTGCTGCTGCTGCGGCTGCTGCTGCTCCGGCAGCTCATGCTGATACTACTGTTGCTCCTACTGCAGCTCCTATTGCTCCTGATTCTCCTCCTTCTGTGGCTCCTGCTGCTCTTACTACTTCTGCTGCGGCTCCTGTTTCTCCTGCTGCTCCTCCTGTTGTGGTTCTTGCTGCTCTTGCTGCTCCTGCTGTGGCTACTGCTGCTCCTGCTGCTGCGGCTCCTGCTGCTCTTAGTGTTGAGGTTAAACAACCATCAAAACATGCCGTTGATACCATTCCAGATGAACATATAGATGATATTGATGTCAATGAAATGGTCGGGAATGAAGGACTGATGTCACAGAAAACACAGGTGCGTCGTAGTTTGACGGTGTTAGCCAAAATTATTAAGGCGAAGAGCAAAGGCATCAAAATTGAAGTCGGATGGAATGCACGAGGCCAACATGGTAATCCCAACTAGGCTATGTTTAGAAGCTATGTTGGAGTTTTCACTCGGCAACGCGTCCTGATTGACATAGATTCATGGCACCATGTTGTGTCCGGGATGAAGGCTGTGATCTGGGAAGAAATTATGGTAACATTATGAATTTATTTCTACAATTTACTAGCAAATAAAATAATGAAACAATGTCTTACTCTTCTCAATATCTTGAAGAGTACATTTATAGTAGATGATTCACACAAGGATTATGTACTAAGGATTGTAGGAAAGATTCATTGAGGTTTTCGCACTATTTTAACAAGATGTCACCTGAAAGATTTTAAAGATAAAATAAACCCACACCCACCCATTGTCTACGCTCACCTGATATCCCAAGAAGCATGAGATGCATTTATTGTCCATCGTGGGGATGAGAAGTTTCAGGTACATTGTGGGTGATAATACGTTGTTTGAGGATACCTGTATTCATTACTTTGATTGTCAATATTTCATTTATGAAACAGAAAATCTGTACTGAAAATAAGGAACGTGCATCGAAACCAACATACCCCTATCGTAAAACAAGTATGAGGAACACTTCATTAGAAAAGAAAATGGTATGTATTTTAAATTTACAGTAATATTGTTAAGTTTTAATAAACAACATCATAATTATCTTTATATATTTATATGTAGATTGATGAGTCTAAAACCAAATTCACTTCCATCCCACATCATGTGCTATGGAAGGAGGCACGTGTGAACAAAGAAGGGAAGTTAGTAGATGAGAACACATAGAAAGTTTAGGAAATATGTGTAAGTATGACACGACAATAAAAAGATTTGTTTAAAATTTCTATTACTTAAAAATAATTAGTTATTTTCCTATATCCGACAGTCACAGGAATCAGCTACTCCTGTAGATGATACAGACCTATTATCAACAGATTTGAAGCAACTAGAAAAATATGGTCATGTTAGAGGTGTAGGGTTTAGGGTGACACCCTGAGTATATTTTGATAAGAAGAAAAAAATGGATGATACCGATGAAAAATTGGAACAAATGAGTGAAAAAATAGAAACCCTTGAAGAATGATTACAATGGCAGGGAGAGTTGTTAGCAAATTTTATGGGTGGGAAGCAAAGGGAAGACACAACTCAGGAACAACCAGCATGTGAACATCCCACCCCACCCCCAGCATCTTTGAGGCAAGCCATTCACCTCAAAGAACTATCTTAGCCATGGTAATCAATATTCTAATAATTGTTCCCATGAAATTTGAATCAGACAAACACTGATAAGTTTTCTGTACTGATCTTCTATAGGGTGATAATTATTGTGATTTATATCTGTCAACACCCACCTATCACCTTGCAGCGATGGCTATAGTGTTCAATATCCCATATGCCACACTGCATAATTCACCACTTCCGAAAGATCATCTGAAAGTGATGATTACTGTAGCTCATGATCCAAATGAAGAGCTACCTATTACACTTGATGATGATGATATTCATATGGTCGGAAAGGATATTGGGACATTCATTTCATGACTGCCACAACTTGTAAGAGTACATGCAGACAAAGAGGTATTTATTTCCTTTTATTTTTCAAGCTAAACCCTTAACAATTAATGAAAAAATCATTTGAACCAATGATTGTTGTTATAAATGGAGAAAGGGAAGGGGGTGACAAATGTCAGCTCAAAACCATCTAAAGGATCGACCAACCGATCCCAAGGAGCTACTGAAAGCACAATAACACCACCTGTTCTCTATCCACATTTATTAGCATTGAAGACTCATGTGGATACGAAGCTAAAAGATAGTAATAGTCATATAGTGATTTTCGAATAGAATATATACGGATAGGAAAGTCAAGATTTCGTTTCTATTAAAAATGTAAATGAAATCCTTGAAAATGGCTGGCTAGGCGTCACAATTGTAAATGTATATATGAGGTATGTTTCCATGAATTGATTTTCTAAAAGCTGATCTAATGTGAAAATTATGACTAAATGCATTTTATATTATTGATAGACACATTTATGAAAAAAAGTTAAAGGAATTTTCCCATGAGCCAAGATTTGGACTCGTTAGTCCTCATATCACATCAACACACCTAACAAAAATAAAGCCATCAAAAAGGGATGAAATAGTGAATAGCTTGCTGAAAACATTTGAAAGCAAGATTATAGATGACAAAATTTTCCTAATACCAACCATACAGGGGTAATACTCTATGATTAAATCATATCAATTATATTTTCACTTCTTTTATTACTTATTAATTTATGTGTTTTTAGGAAAAATTGGTTGCTAATTGCAGTGAACTTAGATACTCCAAAGATTTATTTTCTGGATTCAAAGTAAGGATATCCATCAAACCGACCACACATGATGGAGTTTGTGAATCTGTAAGACACTACATCTTACGTTTTAGGTCTAAAAATCAAGTAATATAATTTATATTATCTTTTACTGAGGATTCTGTTATGATAGGGCGGTGTATCATTATCATCTAAAAAAAGGAATGAGGACATGGGCTAAGCATAGGGAGGAAAGAAAGTACTACATCTAGACAAATATCAGGGTATATATAATAAAATTTGACTATCCAAAAACATCTCAATACAAGTTACTTATTCTCCTAATGATCAATTTTTTTTAGTGTCAAAAAAAAAAACAATAATGATTTCAGTTATTATGTTTGTAAATTTATGAAAGAGATCATTTTTCATCAGCAAACTAGAATCCCTAAAGAGGTATTTTCAAAAAAAAAACTAGTTTAATTCTTTATTTTTATATTTTGCAGTACTACTATGACTGCTGAAAAGACTCATACTCACAAGACGATATAGATGTGTTCAGAAATGAGTGGGCCACATACCTGATGGAAAATTGTACACAAATACAATGAATATCTGACTTGGGGACATGTATAATTGGTGGTCATTTTTGAGAGGGGTTAAGGGGATCAAAAGATGAAACATTATTGTATGTAAATGTTCGTAGGAAAATTGTAATTGTTATTAAATAAAACATCCTTTCTCCAATGAGTCATTTCCCATTTTAACAGATGATATTCACCATCAATAATGCAAGAATATTGAACCACTCAAAGGGTCTCTCTTTTGTTTAAAATGGACAGCATTTTAATTGAAAACAACAACTGACCAAAGGAAATACGACCAAATGCATTCAGATTGCATTGATACTTTAGGAGAACGATCCAAAGGTCCTTGGTGACGTGTAAGAGTCAACCCCGCCTCAATCCGAGGCACGGTGTGGCCGATATCACTCAAAGGGTCTCTCTTTTGTTTAAAATGGACACAATTTTAAGTGAAAACAACAACTGACCTATGAAAATCCGACCAAATGCATTAGTATTGTGTTGATCCTTTAAGAGAATGACCCACTGGTCCTTTTTGATGTGTAAGAGTCAACCCCGCCTTAATCTAAGTCACGGTGTGGCCGGTACCACTCAAAGGGTCTTTATTTTGTTTAAAATGGACACCATTTTAAGTGAAAACAACAACTAACCTACGAAAATCTGACCAAACGAATTCGGATTGCATTGATACTTTAGGAGAATGACCCAATGGTCCTTTTTGATGTGTAATAGTCAACCCTGCATCAATCCGAGGCATGGTGTGTCCGGTACCACTCAAATGGTCTCTATTTTGTTTAAAATGGATACGATTTTAAGTGAAAACAACAACTGACCTACGGAAATCTGACCAAACGCATTCGGATTGCATTGATCCTTTAGGAGAACGATCCACAGGTCCTTTTTGACGTGTAAGATTCAACCCCGCCTCAATCTGAGCCACGGTGTGGCCGGTACCACTCAAAGAGTCTCTCTTTTGTTTAAAATGGACACGATTTTAAGTGAAAACAACAACAGACCTACATAAATCTGACCAAACGCATACGGATTGTGTTAATCCTTTAGGAGAATGATCCACGAGTCCTTTTGGATGTGTAAAAGTCAACCCTGCCTCAATCCGAGGCATGGTGTGGCTGGTACCACTCAAAGGGTCTCTCTTTTGTTTAAAATGGACACGATTTTAAGTGAAAACAACAACTGACCTACGGAAATCCGACCAAACACATTCATATTGTGTTGATCCTTTAGTAAAACTATCCAAGGGTCCTTTGTGATTTTTAAGAGTCAACCCCTCCTCAATCTGAGGCACAGTGTGGCCGGTACCACTCAAAGGGTCTCTCTTTTGTTTAAAATGGACACCATTTTACGTGAAAACAACAACTGACCTACGGAAATTTGACCAAACGCATTCTAATTGCCTTGATATTTTATAATAAGGATACAAGGGTCCTTTGTGATGTGTATGAGTCAACACCGCCTCAATACAAGTCACGGTGTGGCCGATACCACTAAAAGGGTCTCTATTTTGTTTAAAATGGACACGATTTTAAGTGAAAAAAACAACTGACCTACAGAAATCCGACCAAACGCATACAGATTATGTTAATCCTTTAGGAGAACGATCCGATGGTCCTTGGTGACATGTACGGTTCATCTCTGCCTCAATCTGAGGCACAGTGTGGCCGGTACCACTCAAAGGGTCTCTATTTTGTTTAAAATGGACACAATTTTAAGTGAAAACAACAACTGACCTACGGAAATCTGACCAAACGCATTCAGATTGCATTGATTCATTAGGATAACAATACAATGGTTATTTTTGACATGTAAAAGTCAACCCCGCCTCAATCCGAGGCACGGTGTGGCCGGTACCACTCAAAGGGTCTCTATTTTGTTTAAAATGGATAACATTTTAAGTGAAAACAACAACTGACCTACAGAAATATGACCAAACGCATTCGGATTGCATTAATTCTTTAGGACAATAATCCACCCCCTGGACACCCCCAACCCTCTAGACACCCCCACCCCCTGTAAAGCCCCCTCGATACCTTGGACACCAGCCCACCCCCTGGAAAGCCCCCCAGACACCAATCCACCCCATGGACCGCCCCCACCCCCTAGACACCCCCACCCCTCTGGACACCCCACCCCTTGTAAAGCCCTCCCGACACCTTGGACACTAGCCCAACCCCCCTGGAAAGCCCCCCGGACACCCCTACCCCCCTTGGACAGCCCCCCAACCCCCTGAATTCTGAATTGAATTCTTTATGTACTTAATTAACTTATGAATTATGTGTTAATAGTGTACGATTATACTTGTTGTATGGGTATACTTGGTCTAATTAGCTTATGATTTAGGAGTTAATTTTGTATGGGTAGACTTGCTTTAATTAGCTTATTGAGATGCTGATTTTTTTTACAGGTGTTCGAGTGTGCTACTGCAGATATTTTAGTAGCAGCAGAGAGGGCATTTATGAGTGCTTTTTTAGCGCTAATAAATCGTTCTTTTATCAGTGCTAAAAAAGAACTGATAAACTACACATTTATCAGTTATAAAGAAGCGCTGATAAAGGATATGTTTATTAGTGCTAAAAAATCACTGATAAAACATTCATTTATCAGCGCTCTTTTAGCGCTGATAAAGGGTACCCCCTTTATCAATGCCGCACTTTACAGAGCTTTTTTAGTGCTGTTAAAGCTTGTTTTTAGTGCTGTTAATGCCCGTATTTGTAGTAGTGAGTATTGTGGAATAAGGTGATTAATCAGGTGAGTTATTTGTGGAAAAAACATATATTTGAAGAGGAAATGTGGGAATCTGAAAATTCTATGAGGGAGAAATACCCTCAATTATTTGATAAGTAAATAAAATTATGGGGACACAATTTCCAAAAGGAGAGAATGATGCAGCATCCCAAGTATTTATAGAATAATACCTTTTCATATCTATTAATAATTATTAATAAGATACTGATTTTATTTTAAAGGGGGAACTTTTTCTGATAGCATACTCAACATGCAACAATAGGTTTCTCTGAAATCTTACGTTGCACATAACTTTAAGTTATACCAAAAAATAGTACAATATTATTATTATTATTTTAAATGGTAGTTAATTCCTAGCCATTATATTGAAAAGAATGAATAGAACGAACTAAAATATGATAAAACATGTTTTTTTAAATGTTTTTACATTTATCCAATAAATTTTAGAGGCTTTAAATAAGAATAAATCTTATTTTAATCATAAAACACTCTAATATTTTTAAAAGGTCATTTTACCAACTTCTGATGGCGAACCCTTTTTAAATATAGTTTTTTTACACTTTTATATATTATATTTGACAAAATAAATCTCTTTATTAGAAGAGGGAAATAAAAAACTACTTTGGATGAAATTTTGTTATTTTTCTGATAAAATCTATATTTTAATGAATAGTGAAAAATACAGTATTTTAATTTGAATATTCCTTTTCATATAATTTATTTATATAGTTATATTGTCATTTTAATTATATTTAAAGTTTAATTGGATTAAATTTTTATCATTTAATCCAATTATGGTCATTTTGAGTAATTTTATATTTTAATTGGACATAAACACATGTCAATCTTTTGATAGATTTTAATTCTTAAAAACCCGTTTTCTGGTTTTGACAAGAGGAATTAATTTTAAATTAATTTATGAAATTTTGTGTTTTGAATTTGGAAAATTATATTAAATATTTGTAATCATAAGGTCCAAATTATGTAAATAGGTCCCTTTTATTTTTGGACATTATGAATAGTAACTTCAGTAATTGTTTTTATTTACCAAGGTTAAAGGGTAAATCAGGTAAATAAAGGTAAAAAATAATTTTATAATAATAATAAAACTACCCTAAAATGTTTACTAATCCTATTTTATGAGATATTTCTGATCCTAACCATCCTTATGCAGAACTTTTAGAATTTGGGAGCCACTTGGGTGTGAAAATGACATTTTATAATTTTTAATTTAAAGAAAAGGGAAACATAACATAAACATGTATCTTTTAATAAAACAATTTTAATATAGGGTTATATAAATGATATATATGACTATTAACAGTCATTAGAAATATAAATATATTTCCTACATCATGGTATTTTATTTATAATTTTTAGACATTAAATAAATAAATTTATTTGTGGCACAATGATGATGCAGTGATTACCTTATTAATGAAAGATTCAAATAAATGATATTATAAATATTAAAATAAATTTAATTTGATTATTTTGATGCCAT
Organism: Viscum album; assembly: GCA_963277665.1. Classification (NCBI taxonomy): domain Eukaryota; kingdom Viridiplantae; phylum Streptophyta; class Magnoliopsida; order Santalales; family Viscaceae; genus Viscum; species Viscum album. Next base: position 98,062,908 of record OY728130.1, on the reverse strand, counting down.
AAAATATTTTTTTTGGATGATATTTACATATTATCTTTGAGTTAATTTCTTTTTTTAAGGAATAAAGTTGTTCTGACTTTAACAAAAATCAATTACTAAATAGTGTCAAAATTGACACAAATGAGTTTTTAAAACAAATACTATTTTATTAAATGATATAATAGTCATAAAAATATAATATTAGTCCAAATGAATTATATAATTTAAAAAACGTAATTATTGATTCACTTATGGTTTGATTGACATTTTATAGTAGCTATAGTAACCATATATTATGAAAATACACAAATACATAGTAAGAGTTAATGTTTTTAACTAAGAGTTAATGCTACAAGATAAGGTTAATTTTGTGACCTAAACTTGTCTAAAATCTATTGGTTGAGAGTATTTAGACCCATTCTCATCTTATCCTATAATTATAACACTTTGGAGCTATTATAATTCAAAATTCATTTATTAATAAAATAATATTTCAACACTTTCTTAAAGTGCCATTCCTCCTGCTTATAAAAGGAAACCACCTCTAACCACTTACTCACACCTCTAAAGATCATTGGATTATAAATATTATGCTAAAATAATCTCCCAAAATAACTCATTTCCTCTTAAAAGCCTTATGTTGGGCATAAGGAAATCCAAGAAAGCCTTTGGCTCAAATCAAAAGAAGTTATCCAATTTAGAGGTAACATCTTCTCTCAAGTTACTTTATTTATTTTCATTTTACACTCCCTATTATCTTATTATTATTTGATTACAAAACAAAACTAGTTTCCTAAATATACGAGGATATTTTTAGGATAAGTATTCTAACAACACTTACACACACCTCCATCTAATGGATATGAACATACTGTTTCTGTGTATGGTGAACTACTGCCACACGAAACGATGATTGTTCAATTTTATCCTACCACATATCATGGTGGTCATTATAATGGAACTGTATTTATATATGATATATATTATATTTATGTTGTCTCTATTCTTCTGTAATTTTTATTTACAACGTACCTTTATGCTTTCCATAATGTGTAAATATGATAATTTGATTTGAGGAAGTGCGGACTACCACCACTCAAAGTGATATGACTCATTCATGCCATACATGGAATATATAATGGATGAATTTAATGAACTTATGTAACATATATATATATATTATACTAGAACTATAATATACCTATTTATCATTTAGTTTTCATTCCTTTAATAAGAAAAAGAAATTAAAGTAGTGTTCATGCGTACGTATGACCTATTATCTCCATGAACAGTGTATTTCATTTCTTATTTCCAAATGTTATGTAATATTATAAATAAATATATAATAGATATATATTATATGTAGATCATGAATAATATTTTTTGAGATGATGGACTCTGGCCACATGGAAAACTTACATCAAACAAGTTCATTTTAGACTCAAGTATCAAATATCGACAAAATGACCAATATGAACTTAAATAATTACGTAATTTTTATAACATAGTAATAATTAATATAAAAGGAATAATAAAATTGGAAAAGGTTCTGAATGAAGTATAAATTAACCTAAGTTTATTATTCAGGAATATAAAGAATGAATGAGATAAGTCAGACTCAAGGTAAGGGACTTCATCTTAATCTCCTTTTATTGAGGTGTATTTTAATGTTATACACTACCTTATTTTATAAGGTGTATAATAAACCCCTTTAACTTTTAATTTCATTAAAAGGGAATCTTTTTTCTATTAAGTTTTTTACTAAATGAAAAAATTGAATGTTTTTAACGTATGCGGAAACAACAACTTCTCCACCACCATAACCATTATTTTCTATTTGGATTCCTTTATAATCCGTAATGTTTTTTTTAAAAAAGGAAAAGAAAACCGTTATTTATTTTTTGGGTGTTTTTGTATTAAAAGTTGTTTTTGAAATGGATTTAATATTTCAATATCTTTAAATGATTTCTTTTTTTTTTTAAATGAAATGTTATTGGTGAAATGTTGATATTTTGAATATTTTATATGTTATGATTATATAATGGTACTTGGACATTTGATGGGTGGTTACATGATAAACCGATGATGGATGGTTATGTGATAAACCAGAGATAGGTGGTTCCATGATAAGACATGTAATGGTGGTTACATTATAACCTCCAATGCATTGGGTATGGAAGTTGTCCATATGTCAATTCAATTTAGTGATATATGTGGAAGTCGACTGTATGGTTATTCCATTTAAGTATATTTATGTTCTGAGTTACATTTATATGTTATATGTTTCTTCCTATTGGATTTATGCCAATATTTTGGTTAAAAAAAGGGTAATTAATGATCTTATATTCAGTTAAGTATATTCACTACTTTTTAAAGTTGAAAAGTATTACTTTATGATAAAGTATCAATGGTTTCCATGTTTTCCCAAGACTAACGGTTTTCCTTCTTTGTGTATCCCTTACTGATCTTTTTTTTTCTCATCCTAAGTTTTGAAATTTTTTTCACATGACCAAAAAGAATAATATATCCAAGGATCAGATCAAGGAAAAGTTATGCTGTTAAAACATGAAATGATTCCATGTTTCTTTTTAAAGAGTTTCTATTTTATGAAAGAAAATGGATAGTGAGTAAAAGTGCGTACTTGTAATATTTAAGTTGTTATATATGAGTTATAACCTAATTCCATAAATATATAAACCTAAAAAGATCCTCTATGTTAATTAAAGTCAAATTATTGACTTATCTCAAGATTAAGTAATGTTTAAGGCCAAGGCCTTATACAAAGTTTCCCCAAGTTCTCAATAAGGTCCTCTCAAGCATTGGAGTCACACACTCAAGTAAGGGATCCTCACCTTATCTTCTTTATTCAAATTTATTTATTATCTTATGTCTTATATTATTTATATTTTTCGATTACTTCCCATTTGATTTCCAAATTATGAGAGACCCCTTTCTCTCTCATCAACCCATTTTATGAATTTTTATGTGTCGTCGTTATGATGTAGAAATTTCACTATAATTTTTCCATGCCAAAACAATTATGTAGTGAAAACCATACCCATTTATTATCAAGGGTGTTCACATTTATAAAATTATAATTGTTTTAATTGGTACTTAAATGTATTTATTTCACACTCATTGATTGAAAAATAAAATATTTTTTATTATTTAATCCATGTTGTATGATATATATAGCACACTTAAGCATGAGAATGAAATGGAAGTGATCAGTACACCTGGTAATGTTTAGTACCATGAGACATCATGTTGAGACATAGATTGAACCTGATTCCTATATGGGGATTTTTAATCATGATTTCTTGGCATTTATCCTTGACCTATGTTTTTGATTAATTTTTTAAAGATGTTTCCAAATTTTACATGTTATGATTATTATGCTATATCGTGCCTTATTATTCATGTTTATAATTATCACACCTTTTATTCCACATTGATATTTTTATTGTATAACATTTATCACCTTATTACATTTTTATTCCCTTAATGGGATTTATATCTAACCCATTTCATATGTATGTCCCCTAGTTATCCCATGTAGTTTTAAAAGCCATATAATTTTAGAAGCATGTTAAGGAAGTTTTTAATAATATTGTTGTATCCCATGTTCAAGATTTTATGTCATGTACCAAATACCCAAAGACACTAGACTTATAAATCTTTTTGATTTTATTATGTGTACTTTTATGTAATAAATCATGAATTAATGTACAATAAATAATAGGGTTGTTATAGTTGGTATCAATATAAATGTTTAGTCATTTTCGGGTTTTAGATTAGAAAACTCTAGAAAAATCCTTAAAAATAAAACTAAGTATAATAAAACATCCCTAGATTTTGGTAAGTATAGATTAAGTGGTTTATAAAGATAATACACCCATATATAGGTACTACAAGTGGATGTGGTTCTGGTACAGATGTACCTAGGGGTAATAAATCTGATAAGATGTGTCGGGCATGACTCGATGTAATCTGGTACATGACAACGAGGCTTACTGCGCACTAGGTTTGACACTCCCATGGGATATGCTTTGGTAAATTTATAAGCTCATTATGAACCACTGTTAAGGGAACAAAAAATTCCCATAATAGTTTATGTTAGGAAATAGATCATGGATAACTTAGATTAAAGACTAGAAATTCATAAGTTAAGGAAATACATATAATGTATAAGTTTTATATTTAATGTCATTGGATTCCCCTTTATGTGTTTAATATTTTAAAAATAATCATCTCTAATTTTCCTCTTATTCTGGATGATGGCCAAAAATTGGAGGAATCAGGTAAACAACCAATGTGACGAGCAATGTGATGAATGCCCCAACGAGATACCCAACCCATTAGAAGTAGGAATTTTAAACTTTTTGATGATACTCTCTCAAATGACTCAAGTTTTGAATAGAAACCTTGATCAGTAGGAGCACCCAAATCCCCCTAGGAAAGAACAAGCAGTAATTGAGAGATTTATATGACAGTGGACTCTAAATTTCAATGGATCATCAAATCCCTTAATCATGGAAAAATGGATAAAATCCATTGATAAGATCTTCTCCATCCTTCAATGTTTTGAACAATATAAGGTTCTACTAGATTTTTATTGTATAGGGGAAGAATCTGATCAGTGGTGGACATTGATCAAGAACATGAAGCCCAATGAATAGATCTAAGAGATGGAGTAGAATAATTTTAGGAAATTTTTTTTCAATAAATATTTTCCTCGAAATCCCCATCTTAAAATGGAAAGAGATTTCATTTCCCTGAAGAAATAAAGACAACGAATCTATCAGTGCTTATGAAGAAAAATTCACAAGACTTGCATGATGTGCCTCTAGATTTGTTTTCAGCACTGAATTCAAGGCTGGACGCTTATTTGGTGGGATAAAACCTAGTATTCAAAAATCCCTGGAGACTGATGAATTTGACATCTATGAAGAAATTCCCCGATGTTCTCTCAAAGTCAAAAATTGAGATTGGTGAATCTCAAGGGTATCATGGGAATAAGATATGGAAAGTGGATTTTAATTCTAGAGTTCCTATAGAGAAATATAATGGTGATAAAAAATTTCAACATCCCACTTTTCAAAGGTGTGGAAACAAGCACCCTGAAAATTTCCTAAGGGGGATGAGGAAATGATTTAGGTGTGGGAAGGAAGGGAACATAACTAGCGATTGGTGATAGGAGAAACCCACTAACGTGATAGAGGAAAGGAATTATCCAATCAACCCTTAACGGATTTTTCATTACTTTAACTACAATGAACCATGGAAATTGTCAAACCAATGCGCTAATCCAAGGGTTTTTGAGGACAACCAATAACCTCCAAGGTAGAAAGGGTGAAATTTTTCCATCACAACTGCTAAGGTGGATCCTGACAACAAAGTGGTGATATGTATTCCAATTATTCATTAAATAATAAAAAACGTACTTTTTTATTCTAGTTCTACTAATTCCTCCAAATCAAAAAGTGTAGTATAACTATTCATACACCACAACAATGCATGGAAGTAGAGCTGTTGATGAAAACAAAAAATGGAGAAATTATTTCATCTAGAGTAAATAAGTCCTCCCCTATCAAAATTTGTGGGTTGAATTTCCTAGAGAAACTTTTCATACTCTATTTTGTATAATTTTATATAATTATGGGTATTTATTGAATTTTTCTATATATATCCAACATAAATTTCTATGATAAGGAAATAACTCTCTATATCACGAATCAACCCCCCGATTCTATACAAGTGTAGGAGGATGATGAATATTCATTAGCACCAACATCTCAAGCATGCATATTATTTCCATACGAGCAAGAATATCTATCTCAAATGATCGAGTCTAATGAAATAATCATCCTTGAAGACATTCCCATTGTCAAGGAATACGCTGATGTTTTTCCTGAGGAATTTCCAGGTTTTCCTGCAAGTCGAGAGGTTGAATTTTCAATCAAGTTTGTACCTAGGGAATTACGATTATCCAAGAATCCATATAGAATAACTATTGTGGAACTTTAGGGGATGAAGAAACAAATACATGAGAATATAGATAAAGGGTTCATATGCCCAAGTGCTTCATCATGGGGTGCATTGGTCCTTATCATCAAGAAGGATGGGTCAATGCACCTTTACATTGATTATCGTGATCTCAAAAATACCACGATAAAAAACAAGTATCCTATTCCACTGATTTATGAATTGTCAGATCACCTATGTGGAACACAATAATTATTCAAGGTGGATATACGATTGGGGTATTACCTAGTTATGGTGAAGAAGGAGGATATCCCCAAGACTATGTTTTGTACAAGGTATGGTCACTATGAGTTCACAGTAATTCCATTCAGGCTTACTAATGCTCCAACAATATTCATGGAATTAATGAATAGAGTCTTTAGAGATTAACTCAACAAATATTTGGTAGTATTTATAGATGATATTCTAATATTCTCCAAAACCAAGGAGGATAATGAGGAGCATCTGAGCACTATGCTAAATACCGTATGAAAGAAGAAGCTTTATGCCAAGTAAAGGAAATGTGAGTTCTAGTTGAAGTAAGTATCATTGTTGGGTAATATCATCAAAAGAAATAAGATATCTTTGGACCCTTCAAAGACAAAATAAATTGAATGATGACTGAGGCCAACATCTGTGAAAAATATCCATAGCTTACTTGTACTAGATAGGTATTATTGTCGATTTTTGATAAATTTCTCATGATTTTAAAACCCTCTAACCAAGATAACTTGGAAGGGAGTCATGTTTTATTAGAATGATGAATGTGAAGATAGCTTTAAGGAGTTGAAAATGAGGCTTATCACTGCACCTATTCTCACACTACCCAAAAGTAGAGAACTTTTCATGGTATTCAATAATGCTTATAAAAAGGTATTGGGTTGTGTGTTAATGTAGAATGAAAAATTCATAGCCCATGCTTTAAGGTAGTTAAAATTTCATGGAAAAAACTACCAAACACGTGATCTGGAGTTGGTTACGGTGATCTTTCCATTAAAAGTAGAGAAACATTATCTATTTAGGGATAAGTTTGAGATATATATGGATTACAAAAGCCTCAAGTATATATTCACACAAAAAGAGTAAAAATATGCACCAATGATGATGGTTAAAGATGATAAAAAATTATGACTACTCAATCCACTATAATCCTAATAAGGAAAATAAAGTGGAAGACACTCTAAGTATAAAATATCCAATAATTCTATAATTTATGAGAATTGAGAGGGATATGTTCTTCTTATAATTGAAGAGGATGAACGTGGGAATCATAAAGGAAGTAACATCATCAATCCTTTCACAAATGATTTCTCAACCATCTATTTTGGAAAAGAAAAACGATGTTCAAAGAAATGATGTGGGAATTCAGAATAAAGTGGAAACTTTAAGAAAAGGGAAATACTTATATTTCAATGTTAATGAAGAAGGATTTGTAATATTTGGGTCACGATTATGTATACCATCCAATAAAGAGAAAAAGAGAGAATTTTTGAATGAATCACATAGATAAAACTTATCTATTGACCTAAGGAGCACAAATATGTATCGGTATCTCTAAGAGAACTATTGGTAGGACAATATAAAGAAGAAGATCACTGAATATATATCAAATTACCTATAATGTAAGCAAGTGAAGGCTGAAAAGAAAAATATCTAAGGGGATGATGAAACTATTACCCATACCAATATGAAAATGGAAAAACATCACCATGGAATTTTGTCACCAGAATTCCAAATACATATAGAGGAAACAATGTTGTATGAGTTATTGTAGATGATCTTATAAAGAAATATCACTTTATCAAAATTTGATAGGACTTATCACTCAAACAACTTTCACAGATATACATCAAAGAAGTGGTGAGGATGCATGGAGTACCACTATAAATTTTATCCAATCAAGATATGAGATTTACCTCGAAGTTATAGAAAAGTTTCCAACATTATCTAAATACTAAGTTGAACTTCAGTACGACCCATATTAAGTGCCCAGATCAGTTCGAATCACTAATAGGGGTAGGGGTGAATCAGTGATCCCTTTAATTTTTTTTACTAATTTATTATTTTCAATTAAACCTCTATGGATGTTTAAATCCTAGAACCACTCTTCTTGTGTCTCTCAGCCTTACCTCGAATGATTCTGTAAATGTAAATCCACTGAACACAAGGATTAACAAGGTTTGGTTCAAATACCTAATCCTTTTTGTGTTGGTTATCCTACCCAACATAGATTCTCCACTATAATATTATTATCAATTACAATGGTCAGTACAGAGTCCCACTATATCTATCTTGAGTACCACAGGAGGTTCTTTATACTATTTCCCACAGTGTTAGCAGAGTCCCACTAGACTACACCAGAGTCTCACTAAAGTCTTCTTCTCCTCCTTGAATCTCATAGGGTTCTTCTAGCTCTCGATTCAAACGAACAACTTCATTCTTTGAGTTCTCTCTTGATTCACTATATATTGATCTTATTCTCTTCCCACATAGGCTTGTTGAACCACACTTTCTTGTGTATCTCTTCAAGAATCTTCAACAGCCTTTGGTATGGTCTGTTGGCCTTTATCAATAACTCTGATCACTTTTCTAATCATTCCTTAGTGCTACAATTATCAGGCAATTATTTCTTCTTCTGAAGAATACCCGACCTCACTAAGATGTGTGCAAGTGGTGCACACAACATCTTCAAGAATGAAAGAATATTTCTAAACAATATCAGCTCTGTTTTCCTTCTTGGATTCTAAAACACTATCAAATCAAATATAATATCTTTATTAATTTTTTCTGTCTTCAGTCTCAATGCAGATTCACTTCATTCATGGGTTTCAGGGAATTCAATACCTATTGTCTTGTGTATCTCAAAGACTTATCACATGTGCATGTGATTATTCATGATTTCATGCATGTATGATATGCAGCTTTTCAACCCGAGCACACACTATTCTTTTGTATTAATATTTTTTCAATGTGTGTGGGTCATCCAATTACACATGAACTGTCTTCTTTCTCAATATGAACACATTAAATTTCCTTTTGTTTTGATATTTTGAACACAAACTTATTCTTTTTATTTGGGTTCAATGAATATTAACCACGTGTCTACACTTCATTTGTTACGTGTGCATGGGAATGCATGGGATGTATGTATATTTTTGATAGTATGTTAAGCAACCCGAATTCCCCTCCTTTTATTCTTCTTGTCTCAAGATCACACACACTTTCTCTTCTTTATCTTCTTATATTTCGCTTCCTTTGCATGTAATTGGTTTGGGTAACTTTGGGGTTTATGTATATTTTTATTCAAACCCGAATGGTTCTTCTTTCTTCACATGCACACACACACTAACAACTTCTCAAAGCCTCTGCCTCATGCATGTATTCCTTTTTGTGAAAACACAAGGCATAAGGTTATTCTTATTTGTGAAAACTAGGGAGCACGAGTTATACTTCTTCATGCACAAGGTATGCATGGATCTTCTTCACAGAACCAAGGAATGGTTCGTGGGTTCTATCTTCATGGAGTACAAAAAGGGTGCAAGTGTACCTATTGCATACCAGCGGGATGATTCTCAAGAAATAAAGGTGAGGGTTCAAGAGAACCAGTCACGTGTTTGTTTTTCTTCTTCACAAAAAGGGTGAATATTATTATTCTTTATAAGACATCTTTGAGAGTGCATAACACCTATCAAAGTTCTACGGGATCTTTCTTCTCCTTTATGTATCAGAGATGCATGGAAACACTCTAGGTTTGGTTCTCTATTTTATAGAAACAAGAGCTCTCACAATTTTTCCAACCACCAAATGAGTTGAGGGAATATTTCTTTTATAGGTTGAGGATGCACGTTCAAATACCTGTGATATGACATGGGATTCAAGTCTTTGAATTTCCTTGATATTTGGATTTGAAATATTCAAATGTGGATAAAATATATGCCAAAATCGTGGTTTGTTTCTGTTTAATGCAAACTCATTCTTTAATGTGAAAACATCACATGCATGCGTTTAAGAATGCATGCAAGGCATATCTTTGAGCACTCGAGCTTCATGACACAACCTCGCTCCTTCTGTTTCTTCATCCAAGTATGATCTCATTATTTCAATGCATACATGCAAATGAAATTGCATGCATATTTTCGTGTTGTCCATTTGAATCTTATGCATGAGATTTCATCATCAATGATGGTCGAAGTCGAGATATTGGAGGTGCGATAATGCTCCAGTTGTACTACGACATCGGGTGGCTCAGAGGTTACATACAACAGCTTGGTTTCATCATGGTTGTTAAATCATCTCAAATCGGATAAAGACTATAGTGTTTAGATCGCGGGATGCAGGATGGAGCATGCAATCAAGATCTCTCGTGAGATCAGCTGGACGGTGGAGATTACTTTCGCATTTTTAAAAACTTTTCCCACATCAAAACACCGATGTGGGATCCTCACGGTTTAAGTATCAAGTCGCAGAAGCATACAATCAGAATTATCCCTCTCCCTCCACCGTACTACCCCGTACCATGTTCACCCTACGAGCACACTCTGCGCCCAACCTATGCTCCTTTGTGAGCGCACTATGCACCCAATCTATGCGCAAGCTTTTCCCTATGCACTCCAGTGGCTTATACATGACCTGCTCATGTGGGCTATGCCCAACCCATGCTGCCTTTAGGCTGGCTAGAGCTTGTTCCCTTAGCATGGTTGACCTTAAGTCCCACAATTTCTTGGGTCAAGCTAGATTAGATAGCTTGAGGGTGGCCCATTTTTTTAAAGTAAGACACACAAAAACTTAGAATAAAATTCATGGCCACCTTAAAATTCAAACCCACCTTTGAATACTAGTCCCCATGCACAAATCCTATTCATATTCAACCTTGATTATTCTTTATTATATTCTTTTTGGAATAATGATTCCAAATAACTTCAATCACCATCTTCATGCATTATGAATACCATTATGCTTGGATCCTATCCTTGTATATCCATTACTTTAAGTCCTCAATTCTATTTGGAATTGTAATTCCAAATACCTTCACTCATCTTCCTTAATCCAACTTTAGATATAACTCTTCTTCAACTCCTCATGCATTTGAAACATAATGCAAGGGAAAATTGTAGTAAATAATGTGTTTTCCTTAACACATGTATTTGTCCTTGAAGATCAGCACAATCAATCATCTGATTTGATTCACAACCTTCATCAAATTAGAATCTATTGGATGGATCATCTAAAGTCATCCTGTAATTGAGTATTTCATTGGGTTCTTCAAATGTTGTAACAATGTTTCATTCTTTGAGACATGATTGGGAACTTAAGATCAGTTCTATAGTCATCTGAATTGACAAAATGAAGAATTTCCCAAGAATAGAATCCAATGTTATAAATCCATAACAATTCTATAGGAATCATTATATTTGTAACAACTTCATCATATCGATACCAATAAGATATTTACATCTCATTGTTCACCATTTCCAACCAAAAACTATTGACAATACCTTTCCACTAATACAATTCACAACCAAAGTTGGTTTTTCCTTGAGTCAACAACATCACTTTAAGCATCACCACTTCAATCATCATCACAACTTCAATCATGACCTTTCCATACACATATTGACACCTTATTGACAAAAAATGAAACACTATTCTCAACAATCTCCCCCTTTTTATTTTGTTTTCAATATCACCTAAGCACATTTTGTATTGATCAATATGTGTGATGATATTTTCTCCCCCTTATTGGAAACCAAATTCAAAGTTTTAGTGGGGTCTATTCAAAAACATGTTCTCATCCCTTTTAAAAAAATATGTTCTTGACTATTTCTGAGAGAGGGATGACATCACATGGTTCACTTAGAAAAGAGGCTTTAGTTAATCATCTCTAAGTCTACTTGGGATAACCCGATGTAGAAAACAAGACAGATATGACCAGGGTTTTAAAAGGTGTCCATAAGCAACCATACATGTGAAATCATGCTCAAAGTGTATCAATTATTAACCAAGGGGTTGAAGATAATCATTTTTATCAATTAAATTATAAATCCTACACATACTTCACCAAACATATTAAAATGTACAAGTTTAAAGATAAATCTCCCCCTTTCATCCCATATTATCATCACTCAAGAAATCCCCCTTAATTTAAATGATAAATACAGTTAAGAATAAGGGATGAAAGTGTGCTTGGAATACCTCAAGTTTCAACTTTTAGAGATGATATGACTTCCAAGATTAATCATAAAATAATCCTTGATACCATCTCCATCATATTTTCTCCCCCTAAAGGGGTGAAATCCCTTTGATTTACCCTTGTGGGAAATAATCATCAGAAAATCTTCAAGATATTCATATTGATAATCTTCCACTGTAGAACACTTCAAGTAATTATCAAATCATGAATAATGAGTCCAAATTGTGGTTCTACACTTTTTTCATTCAATTATCATCTTGATAATGAACTTCACCTTCAATTCCATGTAATTTAAGAACACATATACAACCAAAATATAAGGGAATATGATGTAACACATGTGATCTTCTTAATGGGAGCAACAGGGATGAGAATTTTCTCTCAACCCAAGAACTCCTTTCCTTGTAGCTCTAATGTGTCTGGTACTCTTCATTTTGGTGTCTCCTACCATTTTTATACTTTGATATTTCATTGTCAGCATGGACCCTTTACTTCCATTCACCTTCAAATTGTGTGGATTATTTGTCCTTACTTCTTCCAATAGTGAAGTAGCTTACACTGGTGCATGTTTTTCTTTTTTCTACATCTCCATTTGACCTGGTAAAACAGTTATACATTTTTTTTCATGATGTCCATCCTTCTTGCACCTTCCACACAGTAGTTTTAAGACACTTGGTTTGTCATGTGCTAAAAACCTCTCATGAAATTTGAATTTTCCTTTATGTGGAATGACCTATTTCCCCTTTTCCTTTTATTTAGATAGTACTTCATCTTCAACTATTTGCAGTTCTATAACAATTTGTAATTGATTAGGCCAAGTAACTAAACAATACTTCTTAACATATTTTGGTTTGGATCTTCCACATAGATTCTTCAATGTTTCCAAGTTACATTTCTTAGGCAAATTATCTTCAATAAATCCTATCTTCTCTGGGATTGATTGTCTATTTAATTTCATCTTGCTTCCATTTATTTTCATGGCTTGTTCGTAGTGATTCATGATATGACATTTCTTTCCATAGTATAAGCATCTTTTGTTGGTATTTCTTTTGGATCCATCACTCTTCAACTTCTTGGATTTAGAATCCAAAGTCTTTTCACCTTTCATCCTTGAGATCTTCTTGGGAGCATTTTCTTTTGGACCATTCTCCTACTTACATCCTAAGGATGCTTCTTATTTCTTAGCCATCTTCTGTGATCTTCTTTTCTTATTAGATTTAAATACATGTTGAGATGGACATATACCAACCTTGTGACCACTTCCATTGCATACACCACAAATATTATCAAGCACTCCAAATATGTTTGCAGTATACAGATGCTTATAGATCTGTGGATGTTTCCTCTTCCTCTCTGACCTGCTTCCTCTTGAGATGGGATTAATTCGTGCCTTTTAATTTTGAGTATTTTACCAACAATCTAATGCACAATGCCAAAAATTGTTGCACCACCAACATTGAACCACAAATCTTGACTTCTTGATCTCTTCTGAATAAGGTTGATGGGATTTCTTCTTAAATTATTGTGCTCTATCTGGGGAACCATCTTCAATATTCTTATTCCTATCCACCCTAGCCATGGTGGTTGGTTTCTCATCACATTTCTTCATCCATTTTGTTTTGAATGTTTCTTACAACCTATAAAACTTGTGAAAACACATTTAGAATCATGAGTGCAAGATGATATGGATGATACCTGTTTATTTGAGGATATTTCCATTGGATTAAAAGATGATCTATTACTTATTTTGTAATCATATTCATCAATGCAATATTGAGTTGCAACATATCTTCTTCTAGTTGTTTGGAATGTTCCATCTTGGGGTGATTGCTGATTCTTAAATATCACCTCAATCTCTAAACTCTTCATGTTGAGGGAGTTCTTCTCATCCTCAACTGATCTCTCCTTAATTTACCAATTTTTATTCATCCTATGAATTTTTTATTCATGTACATTTCTTAATTCTTGAAAGGAAATGTCAAGATACTTTACCTTGTTGTCTTTTTCTTCTAGTTGAGCATCTTTGACAACCATAGAGACATTGTGAAACTTTTAAAATGCACGGAAGGCTTCTAAAAATACAATCTAAAAGAATTCATTCTCATAAATACTAACATGTAATTCTTTAATAAATTTTTCATGTATTTCATTGCAAATAGATATTGTTTCTTCCTTTGTATTCACATGTTTTGTGAGAGTGGTGGATAGGCCAACCCTTTTAGCCAATGCCTCTTCCATGGAATCAAATTCTTCTAACAACTGTAATTTTTCATCTTGAAGAGAAATAATAATTGAAAAAACATGTCTTTCCACTTATCTAGGGATTTTATTCAGATGTTCTTTCAGTAAAGACTAAATATCACTAATTTATCAATCATCATAACATCTTGGATAGGCTTCATCCGAAGATTTATAATAATAAAAAGAATTATCACATGTTACCTTCAGTAGAAGGGGTCTCCCCAATAGAAGTAAGCTTCTTTTTCATATTCCTTTCTTGTTTATTCTCTCTATTTTTCTGAGTCTTGGAAGAAATCTCCATTTGAGGTTTATCAATCATTACCTGAAATATTCACTTTATAAATACTCCCTTATATCTTTTAGAGGTGACCTGCACTCTGATACCAATTGAAGTGCCTGGATTAGTGTGAATCACTGAGAGGGGGAGGGGGTGAATCATGGATCCATTTAAATATTTTTACTAATTGATTCTTTTCAATTAAACCTCTATAACTGGTTACAGCCTTGATCCAATCTTCTTATGTCTATCAGCCTTACCTTGAATGATGATGTAAATGTAAATACAATAAACACAAGGATTTACAAGGTTCGGTTCAAGGAACTACTCCTTGCTATGTTGGTCATTATCCCTAACATAGATTCTACACTATAATCTTATTATCAATTATAATGGTCGATAGAGAGTCCCACTATGTCTCTCCTAAGTCCCATATGAGGTTATTTATACCATTTACCATAGTGTTACTAGAGTCCCACTGGACTTCTCTAGATTCTCACTGAAGTCTTCTTCTCCTCCCTGAATCTCATAGGGTTCTTCTAGCTCTTGAGTCACTCGATAAACTTCCTTCTTTGAGTTCTATCACGATTCATTGTAGATTGATCTTATGATCTTCCCAAACAGGCTTGATGAATCACACTTTCCTGTGTATCTCTTCAATAATCTTCAATAGCCTTTGGTAAGATCTTTTGGCCATGATTAATAACTCTAATCACTTTTCTGATCAGTCCTCAATACAACAATGCTTGGGAAATTCTTTCTTGTTTTGATGAATACCCAACCTCACTATGATGTGTGTAAGTGGTGCACACAACCTCTTTAATAATTCAAGAATAATTATGAACAATATCAGCTCTGTCTTCCTTCTTGGATTCTCAAACACTGTCAACTCAGATATAAGATCTTCATTAATTTTTTTTGGCTTCAGTATCAATGTAGATTCACTTAATGCATGGGTTTCATGGAATTCAATACCTTTTGTCTTGGATATCTTAAAGGATTATCACATGTGCATGTGATTATGAATGATTTAATGAATGTATGATATGTATCTTATGAACCCGAGAAAACACTATTCTTTTGTATCAATATTTTTTCAATGTGTGTGGGCCATCCAATTACACATGCACTATCTTCTTTCTCAATATGCACACATTCACTTTCCTTTTTTTTATCTTTTTCACACACACTTATTCTTTTTATTTGGGTTCAAAGAATATTAATCATGTGTCTACACTTCCTTTTTTACATGTTCATGGGAATGCATGGGATGTATGTATATTTTTTATATGATGTTAAGCAACCCGAATTCCCCTCCTTTTCTTCTTCTTCTCTCAAGCACACACACAATTTATCTTCTTTATCTTCTTCTATTTATACTCCTTACAAGGAATTGGTTCAGGTTACTTTGGGTTTTATGTGTGTTCTTATCCAAACCTGAATGGTTCTTCTTTCTTCACATGTGCACACACACTCAACAACTTCTCAAATCCTCTACCTCATGCATGTATTCCTTTTTATGAAAACACGAGGCCTCAGGTTCTTCTTCTTCATGAAAACCAGGGAGCACAAGTTATTCTTCTTCACGCACAAGGTACACACAGATCTTCTTCATATAACCATTAAATGGTTCATGGGTTCTATCTTATCAGAGTACAACAAGGGTGAAAGTGAACCTATTGCGTACAAGAAGGATTATCCTCAAGAAACATAGGAGAGGGTTTAAGAGAACTTTTCGTGTGTTTTTGTTTCTTCTTCGCACATAGGGTGTGGCTTCTTCTTCTTCACGAGACAGCTTTGAGAGTGTGTAGAACCTGTCAAAGGTCTTTGTGATCTTTCTTATTTTTCAGGTAGTAGAGCTACGTAGAAACACTTTGGGTTCAGTGCTCTGTTTTAGATAAATAAGAGTTCTCTCAATTTTTCCAACCACCAAATGAGTCGAGGGACTCTTTATTTTATAGGAAGAGGATGCATGTTCAAATCCCTGTGAAATTCTGTGGGATTCAAAGATTTTAATATACTTGATCTTCGATTTTGAAATATTTAAACATAGATAAAATATATTCTAAAATATTGGTTTTTTTCTATTCAATGCAGACTCCTTCTTTCACGTAAAAATATCACATGCATGCTTTTAAAAATGCATTCAAGGATTCTCTTTGAGAAATCAAGATTCATGATGTGGCCTCGCACCTTCAATTGCTTTGGCCACGTACGATCTCATTATTTCAATGCATGCATGAAAATGAAATTTTATGCATATGTTTGTGTTTTCCATATGAGTATTATGTATGATATTTCATCATAAATGATGGCCGGAGTCAATATCCTAGAGGTGCAGTGGTGCTCTAGTTATACTACGACATTAGGTGGCTTGGAGGTTGAAGACAACGACTTAGTTTCACTATGTCTGTTGGATCATCTCAAATCAGATATGGACGATGGTGATTGGATCACAGGACGTGGGATGGAGCATGTAGTTGAGATCTCTTGTGAGATCAGATGAACAGAGGATATTGCTTCCACATTTTTAAAAACTTATCCCACATCGAAACGAGGATGCGGGATCCTCGCGGTTTAAGTATCATGGAAACCTATGCTCAGAATTCTCCCTCTCCCTCCACGTTACCGCCCCGTACCATGTTTACCCTGCGGGCGTGCTCTGCGCCCAACCTATGCTCCCTTGCAGGTGCACTCTGTGCCTAAAATATTCATGGGATTTGCCCCGAATGATCCATAGGCTTATACATGGTATGATCATGTGGTCTTTTCCCAACCCATGCTGCCTTCAGGATGACCAGGGCTTGTTCCCTCAGTGTGGTTGACCTTGAGTCCCACAAGTGTTGGGGTCGAGCGGTCTCGGCTAGCTTGAGGGTGGACCATTTTTTAAGTGATCCACACAAAAACTTAGAATAAAATGCATGTAAACCTTACAATTCAAACCCACCTTTGAATACTAAACCCCATGCACAACTCCTATTTGTACTCAACCTCAATTATTCTTTATTTTATTCTTTTTGGAATAAGGATTCCAAAAAACTTCAATCACCATATTCATGCATTATGAATACCATTATGTATGGATCCTATCCTTGCATGTCCATTCCTTTAAGTCCTCAATTCTCTTTGGATTTGTAATTCAAAAGACCTTCACTCATATTCCTTAATCCAACTATGGATAAAACTCTTCTTTAAATAATCATGCATTTGAAACACAATGCATGGAAACATTATAATAAACAATGTGTTTTTCTTAACACATGTCTTGATCCTTGAAGATCAGCACAATAAATCATCTTATTTGATTTACAAACTTCATCCAATTAGAAGCTATTGGATGGATCTTCTAAATTCATCATGCAACTGAGTATTGAATGGCATTCTTCAAATGTTATAACAATGTGTCATTCTTTGACACATGATTTTGAACTTAAGATCTATTCTAAAATTGTCTGAATTGACAACATGGAGAATTTATCAAGCATGACATCCAATGCTATGAATCCATAACAATTATCCAGGAATCGTTATCTTTGTAAAAACTTCATCAGATTAATTCTAATGAGATATTTCCATCTCTTTAATCACTATTTACAACCAACAACTATTGATAGTAATTTTCCAATAATACAATTCATAACCAAAGTAGAATTTTACCTAAGTCAACAACATCACTTTAAGAATCACCACTTAAATCATCATCACAACTTCAATCATGGTCTTTCCATACACATATTGAAACCCTATTGAAAACAAATGCAACACAATGATCTACACTATCATTCTCAAACTGATGTCTAGTCTAAGTAGAATATTCAAACATTGGAAGAAATGTTGACAACATGTTCTATGGACTTCAAAGGAGGATGGGACCAACATCTGCCTCTGGAAAAGTTCTCATACAATAATAGTTCCCACTCTAGCATTGAAATGTCTCCATATGAATCCCTTTATGGGAAGGGGTGTAGAATACCTACATGTTAGGAAGAAGTTGGGGAATGAAAACTTATAGGTCCTGAAATGGTTGAGGAAATGGTGGAAAAGGCCAATACCATTCAGAATCATGTTAAGGTTTATTAGAATTGATGAAAGATCTATGCTACAAATTGTCAATAAGGCCTAATGTTTGATGTTGGAGAAATGGTATTCCTCTACAAATATCCATGGAAGAAAGTGATGAGATTTTTTAAGAAGGGAAATCTTAGCCCAAGATACATTTCCCCCTTTGAGATCCTTGGTTGCATCGAAGTGGTGTCCTATATAATAGAATTCCCACCTAACCTATATCAAGTAAAATATGTATTACATGTATCCATCTTGAGGAAATATTTACCAGGCCCCTCACATGTACTAAATATATATGTGGCACCATTGTAGAATGGTCTTTCCTAGGAAGATCATTCGGTGAAAATCCTAGATCATAGAGACAAAGTTTTACAAAACAAGACAATGAACCTTGTCAAAGTGATGCGGAGAAACCATAAGTTTAAATAAATGATGTGGGAACCATATGATGTTATGAAATAGAGTTAACCTCATATTTTATAGTGTGTCAAATGAAAATATTGAGGGAAAAATTTCTTAAGGGGGGAGGACTGTAACGAACCAAACTGTTATAAAAAAAATTCTCCCTTTTTATTTATTTAGATGTATTATTATGTATTATGGTTATAGAAAACACATAAACTTCTTTGTCTTTATTATATATTATCAAATTTAAATGAACGTTAAGTATCTTTACCATTGATAAAATAGCTATTGAACAGTGATCACATGGTTAATATAAATATAGTGTTTTAACAAATCCAATTAAAACAGAAAAAAGAAGTGATGACCTCAACCAGTAGGATCATAACCTATGAAGAAAATTTATTGAATATTCTAAGGGAGATAACATCAATGGGTTTTCCCTTGACGAATATAAATTTGAGATCCAAAAACTTAAGTATGAGAGAAATCATTTATGGGAGAAGCTTAAGATCATCGAGATCACGACCCTAATCATGTACGCTGAACCACCCCATAAAAGTCTCACCGTCACACACCTCACAATTAGATCATTTTCTAGTTTATTAAAGGGATATTTATCAATACCATAATAATAATAATATTTATATTGTATTTTTAATATAAAAGTGTTCATGTTCTCTTCTTATCGTTACTTCACAAATGATTTTGATTTTAGGCAATAAAACACAATTTGTATTTTAATTACTATCCAATTTCAATTAAGATGTTTATTTTAAATAATTAATGATTTTTTGAAATAAATAACATTTTAATAAAATTATTAAATAATATTTTTCAAATATAAATTATCATATAATTTTTATGATTTCAAATGTAATTTTTATAAGGGTTCAAAAAACCATTATTGTAAAAAACCCCATCATTTATAAATCAATATCGATTCTAATTTTAAAAGTAAAAATTAACATATTTAAAAAATTATTTAGATAAAATTAATATTATTTTTGGAATCAAAATGTCAAAATTATCCAATGGTTAATTTTTTATAATTTTTTAAGACAATCACAATTTCAAGTAAAAATTAAATACTATATAAATATACTTTTTTCATTATGACATAATAATGAATCAAAAGTGATTTAATCAACACTATAATGGGTACCCACGTCCAAATATATGTTTTTCCTTTAAAATAATTTTATTTTATGTCTATTTGGTTAATTTTATAAAGAATTTATGAATCCTTCAAAACCATTAATACATTTTATGGTTTTAAAATCATTTATTTAAGAGTATGACTCAATTACACAAAAGAAAAGATATTATTTTATTTATTTTGGGTCTTCAAATTATAAAATAATTAAAACCATTTATAATTTTTAGAAACCATGGGATTAAACCATGAAAAGGTTTTTGGTTTTGGTTATTTTATTATATAGAGTCCAAAACCTATGTTTTAGAAATAATAAAGAAATACTAACTCATTTCCTATATAAACCCACCCAAGATCCCATTTATCTTCACTAAAAATTCTTAGATCAAATCCTTACTCTTTCCTCTCCTTAGTCCTCCCAAGGCACTCCTAAACTCTCAAGAAACTCATCTTCATCATTTGAAGTCACACACTTAACTAAGGGATCCTCACATTATATTATTTATTCAAGTCTTTTTATTATCTTATTCCTTATATTTAAAAATACTAATGTTGGTACATGTATTTACATGTAACTACTATTTACCATTTTATTTAAAAATGATTATATACCCCCTTTTCTCTCATCAACCCATTTTATTAATTTTTATATGAGGTAACTATGCTGTAGAAATTTCACCACGATTTTCCATGCCAAAAATTATGTAGTGAATACCATACCCTTTTATTATCAAGGGTTTTAAAATTTATAAACTTATAATTATTTGAATTAGGACTTACATGTATTTATTCCACACTTTTTATCATGGAATAAAATATTATTATGAATGAACCCATATTGTATGATCTATGTGGCACACTTAAGAATGCAAATGAAATGAAAGTGATGGGTGTGCCCTAAATTATACAACGCTCCAATGCATTGGGTAATGCTTTGTATCATGAAACATCATGTTGGGACAAGGAGTGAACCTGATTCCTTTATGGGAACTTTTTCCATCATGATGTCTTGGTAGTTAGGCTTGACCTATATTTATGATTCAATGTTTTAAGATGTTCCCACATTTCCCATGTTATGATTTTCAAGTTATATTATGACTTATTATTCATGTTTATGATTCTCACACCTTTTATTCCCCATTTATATGACTAATGTCTAACATGTATCACCTTATTCCATGTTTATTTCCTTACTAGGCTTTATAGCTCACCCCTTTCTTATTTATGTCCCTAGGTTATCCCGTGTATTTTTAAAATCCATGGAATTTTAGAAGCCTATTAAGGAATTTTTCAATACTGTTGTCATATACTATGTTCAAGATGTTATTATACACACTTAATTCCCAAATAAACTATACTTACCAATCTTTTGGGTTGTATTATGTGTAATTTTATGTAATAAATCATTAATTAATGTGTAATAAAGAATAAGGTTGTTATATGGATTCTATATATAATTTTATTTAAATATATAATATAATATTTATTCTATAATCATTATTATGTAAAGATAAAATTATACTTAACTTCTTTCCCTCATGCTCTTTGAAAAATAAAAATGTTACTAATGTTTACGTATGACCTACCGTATTTATGATTAAAATGTAAATCATTTATAATAACCATATTTCATGTTTGATTTTAAAATCATAATTAATGTATAAAAATGAAAATAATTTCATGATTATTATTATATATATGATTTAATAACGATCTCTTTAACCATAGTCAACTCACCAAATTCATTTTGGACATATGAGTTGAATATCATCAAAACATTCAATGTAAAATTAATTGATTAAGTAATTGTCTATAAAAAGAAAATAAAGAAAATAAAAGGTATAATAAACATGAATTTTTTTCTTAAGAAATCAAATAATTAACATAAGTTTATTATTCATGAAGATAAATAACATACGTGATGAGTGAGACTTGAGGTAAGAGACACTTTACCTTAAAAACCTTATTTTAAACATTTTAAAGATTTATTTTCTAATTATTTTTCTTCCATATCCATATTCTTAAAATTATTTTATAGATATATTTATATGAACATAAATGAATTATTAGAACATTTTATGACTCCTTTTAATTTATTTAAATGGTTTCAAAAGGAACCTTTTTATGTATTTTATATGGAATATTTTGACAAAAGGAAAAAAGGAATGTTCTATTTTAATGTAAATGACATAAATAAGTTTTACCAGAATTGTAAACATTATTTTATGTTTGGATTACCTTATAAAATTTCATGTTTTATTAAAATAAAAACCATCTTTCCCTTTGTTCTGGGTAATTTCAAAAATAGTTTTAAATAGAATGGATATTTCAACATCCATAATTTTTTTTCTTATGGGTTAAAATAATATTTTTATGAGTGTGATCATTAAAGTGAAATATTTTATGTGTTATGATTATGTTATGGTTCTTGAGAATTTTTTATGATAATGGGTGAGCCTGATATATCTCATAATGATAGGTGATCCCGATATATCTCATGATGATGGGTGAGCCTGATATATCTCTCCAATGTATTGCATAAAGGGACAACGTTAATAATTTAGATTTATCCTATGATATTCATGGAATTTACCAGTTAGTTTATTCCATTATAAAGAGTGATTGTAAGAGTTATATAGAAATGATATCCCTAGTTACCTACATGATTTATCTATGAATGCTATGGTTTATCAAGAAAATATTATGATTTCACAAGGTAAAATAATGAGTTTAAGTTTAAATGAAAGTTTATGATAGTTCTTAAGGGTGGAATTTATAAATAGTTGAAAACGTTTTCATGAGTTTTTCATGATTGAAAATAAACCTTTTTGAGTTTTATTTGTTCCTTTAATATTTATTATGAAATGTTTTATGAAAATCATTGGGCAGTGAAGATGATTTTTTGGGTAAGAAAAAGTTTATTTTGAGACAAAGTTTATTTTGAAAAAGGATAATTTTTACGAGTATCCATGGTCTAACAAGTTTTATTATTTCTTTTTATTGTCACTTACTGATATTTTTGTGTGAATCCCACATTTTAAAATGTTTTTTACATGGTTTTAAGGATTATTAGGGACAATGATGAGGTCAATACAAAAATTGTGATGATATGTCATGAAAAGAAAACTTATTATATCTTCATATTTTTTGTTAAATAAATAGATACTGAGTATAAGTATCCACATTGTGATGTAATATTTATTTATTTAAGGTACATGAACCAATTATCTAAAACTCTAAACCATAAATATCCTAAAAAATTTTATAGAGTGAATTCTTGACTTAAAACTCAATATTATGTAATGTTTAAGTCTAGGTCCATATATTTGTATCAGAGGAAATGTTTAGATAATTTTATAGTTTAGAATAATGTAAGTAAATACCCTTAAGAGATTCTAATTTATGGTTATCATGATATATAATTTAAAGATGAACATGTTAGTTATTTTAAACTATATATGTTTAGAATTATTTTCTATAGTGGAAAGAGGGAAGATGAAGTAGGATGGCACCAAGTGGACAATATCCTTATAAATAATGAACCTAGAATGGTTTGAATTGGAAATGAGTAGTTTGTTTCTATGATGGATCAATTGAAATAGAAAATAAATATTTTGTCATCCATACTAGAGATAAACCTGATATACCATACTGGAACATGTTAAAAATGAATCATTTTATGAGATAACACCCTCTATCATTTAGTATAAATTTTGACTTAGTGGTAAATAAGGGATGAATTAAATCTCTAGAAAGATATTTAAAGTCAAGGGTTATTTATATCATCAAAAGTAAGTTCTTTACATTTACCATTTTGATGGTGAAGCTGATCAATGGTGGTTAATGGTTAAGAATACTTGATAAAAAGAAGAGATTGATGCCATGCAATGGGATAAATTTAGGAATATTTTCCTTGATAAGTATTTTCCTAAGGTTTTTTTAATTAGGATGGATTTTTTTTGTAATTAAGTTATAAGGAGGATGTTTTAGTGGCTGTGTATGTAGAAAATTTCACCCGATTGGAAAGGTATACAACAAATTGTATTCGGGATCTTGATATAAAAATTAATTGGTTTTACTTAGGATTAAATCCAAGAAATTGAAGAGATTTGGCCTCTTGTGAATTTAGAAGTTATGTGAGACTTGTTTAATGTGATGAGATGGTGTAAATAAAGTTTTATGATGATGCAGAATTTTACTAAAATAAGGAAAAAAGTTTTTTAAGTGGAAGAAAAATTGGAATAATCCATCAAAGAAATTTGAAGGTTAGAAAATCACGATTTTAGTTTGTGATAGGTGTTGTAAAAATAACCTTGGTTAATGCATTATTAAATATGGGAAGTGATTTTAATACAAAAAATTTGGGCATATGGATCATGATTGAAAAGAAAATATATTGGTAGTGGTAAGATAAATTTTGATAAAATGGTATTAAGGTGTTTTAAATGTAATAAAATGGGTCATTATATAGATGATTGTCTGAAGAAGTGAAAAGATGATGGGAAAAACAAGACTGTAAGCAGAAGGGTGTGGTGAAATCCTTTGAAACTACTTTGATAGATGTTAGTATCTCAAATTAATTAGTAAAAATTACATTACTTATTTATTCATATTATTATAATGTCTTATTTGATTTAGAGTCTACAAAATTTTCCATTTCTAAGAAATTTTTTGGTAAAATAAAAATTTCAACTCAAGAAATGATGTTAAGAATTTTGGTAAAAAACACGGGGATAGTGTTAAGGCAATAAGAATTTACAAGGATCTTACTATGATTACCTGTGAAAGAGTTTTCCTAGAAAACCTTATTTTCTTGCCCATTATATAATTTGATGTTATTTTGGGTTTTTATTGAATTTTAGTTTATTATTATAAGATAGGTCAAAGAAGTTATTTTTTGAAATGAGTTTTATTTTGTATATAGGATTGAATTCATACGATTTATAACATATCAAGAAGTTGGGAAATTGGTAAGATAGGGAAATGAAAGTTACCTTAGTCATGTTGGTGAAAATAATGAAACTATTCAGACTAATGATGTTTTTATAGTAAAATAATATTTGGATGTTTTTCCAATTTAATTTATTTTATTATATCTTACTAGGAAGTTGAGTTTACAATTGAATAAGTTTCAGATGCTTTTCCAATTTAAAAACCCCTTTATCGAATGGGTCAAGTAGAACTTTTGGAATTGTAAAAAATAGTTACAAGAGTTTCTTAATAAAGGCTTCATTATTCTTATAAATTCACCATTATATAAACCCATACTTTTCATATATAAATATTACATATTATTTGATGAATATTCCATAAATAACATTACGATCCATTCCATAATCATATAGGTTTAGTGTCTTTGGAAACTTAGATATATAATTTTTTTAAAGAGATATACATCATCTCCTACTAAGTTATTCATAACTAGAACCATTTTTAGACATATAATACTTATAACATTTCCTTATAACATGGTGAAAGGAAACATAAGAAAGGGTACCTTATATGACCAGTAAGGGTAAACAATGGAGATATCAATGATCACTAAATCATAACATGAGAATAAGGGTATGAGAATATATGATAAACATTTTAAAACTATACCTAGAATATTATATAACATAATATTTAATCATAGAATAAATATTAGAAGTTCATGAGACATGAATCATAAATGAATCAAATGACTTGAGCTTTGAGTGTATAACATTATCATAAGATATATATTTTTTGAATACACATAAGAATGAGAAATCATTTTCATAGTTAAGGACCACTTACAAGAATATCATAGTGGATTGGGATCACTCTATATTTAATAATATCCATAGTTAAGGTTTACTCCCATGACTATCATAGTAGATAGAGCCTCTTATTAAACTAGGTTCACTCCCTATTCCATTCGTTATTATCTCATCAGATATCCATCATTACCCAATTAATTAGAGGCCTATATAATTATGGACCCACCTATTACATAATCATAATACACTCATATGTGTTCCAGAATATCATAAATCATTCATCATATATCATAACCCATGAAGAGGAAATGGGTTTCATAAACAATTCAATATTTCATTATAACATAACCCATGGAAAATAAATAGGTTTTATAAACATATCATCATCATAATTATAAACAATATAAAGAAATAATAAGGATGGTATCATTGTATTATATACCTAGTAAATCATAAGTAACATCACATGGAATATTTCTTGAATGAAATACCATTTTAACTTTGAAACCAATTCTTTATAATCTAAAAAATTCAAAAATATTATGGAAACAATTTTAAATGAAGAAAACCTTGTAAAATTGCAAAGTAAGCTTTAAATCATTGAGTGATCATGACAGTAAGAAATTATATTCATGCTGTGTATGTAGAAACAAATATTACTTTCACATTTTTGATAAAAGTAAAAAGTACCTCATTCAAAAAAAAGATTTCATTTAAATGATTTTGTAAAAATAAAAAAACGTGTAAAAATAACTTGAAACATTTATAAGATAATAGTAAAAAAATTCTTGAAAATATTTTTAGAAAACATGGACATGAAAAAAAGGATTTTAGACTGAAGAGATAAATAAAGTCGATCTTCCTTAAAAATATTCTTTAAACACTACAAGAAAATTGAAATTTTGTGGCAGTTTCTGAAAACTGCCCCTAAATTGAGTTTCAAGAAACTATTTGTGGTGGTTAAAGTGGTTTAGCAGTAGTTTATGGGAACCGTCATAGTTGGCTCATTTTCACGATAGTTATATTGTTTTTGGGGGTGGTTTTTCCAGGTAGGGGATGACTTTTTTTAGCGGTAGTTAAAACCACTGCTAAAAAAAGTAATGGCCTACCGGGACAAACCGCCACGACAAACAATATAACTGCTGTGAAAAAAGCGCAGAAGATGGGCCACTGTAGTGGTAGTTAGAACCGCCACTAAATTTAATACCATAGTGGCAGTTAAAACCACCGCTAATAGAAAAATATTGGCATTTAGCAGTGGTTAAAACCACCACTAAATGTACCTGTTACAGTTATCAGTGGTAAAAACAACCACTAAAGAGCAGATTTACAAAAAAAGAACCAGTTTCTGGAGCCCCTGTACCAGTGCCCTAAAACGAAAAACCATTCCAAGAATACCAAAACACTAACAGAATACATACTATAGTCATTATAAAAAGAGATTCTTAACTAAGCACAACCAAATGCATTGTTTAGTGAGTAAAGGAATATAGATAAACATATCACATGGCATAATCCTAGTATCTAGTAAAATGTAGTGGTGAATTTATAAGTTTACCCCTCTCCTATTCTTATACCACTTTTCCTTTTCTATTTCATCTTCCAATTATTTTGAATTCTTTAACCTCTTGTAAAACTAAAATTTTTTTAACATAGGTTCCTACATATCTCTATCATTATACACCCAATTCAAGATCTGAAGGAAGCATTGGATAGCTCAATGTAAGGGAAACCCCACTCATACATCCTATTTTAGTTTCCCATTGGATCCTTTGTGTTGTATAGGCATAGGAACATTTTCTATACTATCATGGAACTAAACCATTTCTCATATTTCTCAAAAAAATCTTGAAATATGAAGCTGATATCGAGAGATGCGTCATCTATGACCTTTAGGTTGGTAGTCACATTATTTTCCCTTTGGGGTTCGATGTTTCGAAATTAATCCACTATGTCGCACACCATATTTGGTCAAGAATCTCTATTTAAGTGATTTATGTATTTAAAATTGACCATTGTAGACTCATATATACTAGCTAATATTTTCTTGGATGTTCACATGTTGTAGGCAACTTATATGGTCTCCCATTGTGTGATCTAGGTGAAATGGGACAATATTATATTTTTTCAAATGTTGGTACTCCCATATATCTTCTGGAATTGTTCAAGAATGTAATATCCATTTATATATGATTATTTGATAGAACCCAAGGAATCTATTATGTGTTTATACCACTTATAGTTGGAATTTCTGAAGTGGGAAATTTCTTAGATTAACATGTCAACATCAAAGTGAGTCCATTGAGATTATATATGGGTTTCACATGTTTTAATGAATTAAATGAGTTAAATTTAACTGATAATATGAAATGGATAATTAATGATGAGTTTCCTTTCTTAAAATAAATCAATTGGTTTTAAATATAATGACCCCAAGTAATTGTAATGTCATGCTCTTGATTTATGCCTTATAAAATGCTTCATAAGAATTGTATTATTTCAAATGGGAATTGAACATGGATAAATACATGAATAAGAGGTTATTCCTTATCTATTATGACACAAATGATTATGCCTTTATTATGTATATGGTTTAGATAGAAGATATGGATGTGAGGTAATTCCCCTTGCTAGTTATATTTAATATATGCCTTTATAGAGGTTGTGGTATGATGGTATGAGATTGTTTATCAAGGAGATATCATAATTACTTACATCAGGAGTTGAGCATAGTGTATCACAAAAATGTTACTATATAAGTATTGTGATTTACTCACCACATTCCATGACTAGAATTTTGACCTGATGGTGCACTCAATATGCCATGTGTTGTTTCATGGCATCTCTCACTCTATTGGGATATAAGGCATGTACCCAATTACATGATCACATAGGCTTGTTACACTGGTTAGGGATGTCTGAGTTATGCAATGGTCTATTCATCAGTATTATTATAAGTATATGGCTACATACATCTTCACATACCTTGTAAATATAGGTGGATAGAATATATATAAACTATATATATTACTATTATATATATAGTAACTATTTAGATTTCTATTCCATCTATGTGTCGATAAATTTAAACCCTCCTACAGTCCTTTAGGAACATGATTGGGTGGCTATTTATTTATTCCTTAGTTACTCAAAAGATGTGGGGTGTAGTATGTTGGTGGTAGACCCTTTATCATGAGAATAATGATGTGGTAATATTTTCTTGTGATTAATTTATGTTGGTGTTCTATGTGGAATTTTTATAAATGAAACATAACATAGGAATTAGGTAAAATTATCTCTCCCTTGGGTTATTCCATGTGGAATTATTATACTTGACTCTAAATATATAAAAAAGGTAAAATCATCTCTCCCATGGATAAGGGTTCCTAATTTTTTAAGAGTGGTGGATTAGGTTCAAGTATCATATTTGTTTCACTCATGTTATTTCTTTATAAAAGGAGTATTTAGCATGGTTTTATTAGAAGGAATGGAATCTGGATCCTAATATATTATCACTACCATTATGTATACTAGTTATTTTGATGTGCAGAATATAATAGAAGTGATCAGGCACATTCCTTCAAAGGGAAGAGTGTCTTGTGAAGGGGTTTGATATATTCTATCATAGAATATGGATGCTTATAATAAATTATTTGTGATAGGGTAGTTGATGTTATGAATGGTAAGTAACTAATCATGTAGTCTATTTAACATTTTTAGGGTAAAAGGTTCTAGAGAATCTACTGGGAGTTTCTCATCGGCATGTCATGCCTACTAAGATAATGGACACTATCATTCACACTGCCTGACTGTTCTTGGAGGCCACTTGGGAAATGGGAGGAAAACCCCATTTCAGACAGTGTGGAAAAATTTCCCCTAATCTCGTGTTAGTATCTACAGATTCCAACTTTTTTTTGAAGTTTTGGATACTAGGAT
Source organism: Viscum album (assembly GCA_963277665.1). NCBI lineage: Eukaryota > Viridiplantae > Streptophyta > Magnoliopsida > Santalales > Viscaceae > Viscum > Viscum album. The sequence goes on along the minus strand of OY728130.1, from coordinate 98,032,897 downwards.
TTTGCCACACTAAAGGGTGATCTATTTTAAACATGTTAGCGAGACACACATTCTCATCCCTAGGGATTGATACAAGAGCATAACTAAGAAGTAATTCTTATAAATGGAAATGTAGTGGTAAATGAATTGGGCTATAAAATGTAAGATAAGTTATTATAATGAAAAAATGAATTTAGGAAAAATGAATCATAAAAAATGAATCATCACAATAAAGAGTCGATATATATGGTGCATACCACACTCGAGAAATCAAGACATAAAAGGAAACATTGGAAATAGTGTTGAATATTTATATTTAAACTTAAAACCAATAAAAGTTTCCAAACTAAATGATTTTGAATTTTTGTGATTTACCTGCTCACCACCAGTTGATGCAATACCACCAGGGGGAATCTGCTCATCTGCTGACGTATATCAGTGAATGCTTTCTGCAAAGAGGATATCTGAGCCCCCTTGTCTTGAACTATGTTTCGTAGAGAAACAATCTCTCTATGAGATTCTTTGAGTATGGACTGACTACAACCAGGAGTAGATGTAGCTGCAATCCCTGATGTCCTACCAAAGACCTTAGATGGTATGGGTCCCAAACCCATCCCGTACACTTACCAGGATGCTCCTTCCCAAGGACTTTAGCAACCGGGTCATCCTGGGAGACTGAGTAGGACTGCCCAGGATTGACATCCCATATTTCTTTATTTTTTACCTATAAATCAAATATCAATATATATTAACATAGTTAAAACTGATAATAAGTTATTATAATGAAAAAATGAGTTCATACCCCAACTTCTTTGGCAGACTCATTAACAAAAATTCCATCAGATTTTTTGTGAACATCTAACCACACTTCAGTTTAGGATGCTTTATGCCCTAAAATCTGTGACTACATTAAACAAAGATAAATCAACAATTTAATATATTAAATAGATAATATTTTCTTATAAATATCTAAACTAATGAAAAGATTACCAGAGTCGATTGGCTTCTAGAAAATCTTTTTGATCCCATAGTGTGAGGGATGACTTGTTTAGCCCATCTTGATGCATTATTTCTTGAGAGATTCTGAAATAAATAAAATACAATTTAATATTAATGTATTCAATTTCATATCCTATTCATATACATGTATAAATGTAAAATGAGGTTAATATAATAATATATATTTAAATACCATCTTCTTCTCATCACAATGTCTATCAATAAAAACATTCCACTGTTCTTTGGGTACCCCACTGGGTAGCTTCTCATACATTTGTTAGACGGTCAATGAATTATCATTGACGTCACTCCAAAATGTCCATTTTAAGTTATTCCATTTCTTACTAAGATTTTTCAATGTACACTTTCATGCTATCACATCATCAACTGTAAAGTGGAAAAACATCTATATACAGAAATTTATTTTGAACATATTAATAACATGACATTCAATTACACCATAATGTATTAAAATTACCTTTATTTTGGAATAAAAAACATCATTTTTCCAAATTGGAGGCATATTTATCCAATCATCATAAAAAATACAAAGGGAAATGGTCTCTTCTTCCAGCTGGCATAGAATTTGGCCAAGTAATCCCGTGACGTCACCCGTAGGTACCCCATATGAATTAAATGGGACAACTATCTTCTCTCCATTCATATTCCACACCTCTGCAATTTTTATATTTTTATCCAAAGTTTCATTTTTTTCATATTTAATGAAAAAAAATTATTATAAAAAAATTGCAATAAATTTATTTATATTAAAATTTTCACCTATAATAGTGACCCTCCAGTATGCCCACGATGAACTAGAAGTGGCGCGCCACCGCCCCACTGCTGAGGCTGCAGAAGGAAGAGTCAATGACTCAGCTTCTAAAGGGATGCTCACAGAGGGTGTGAGAGATAGTGCTGGGGGAGATGGTGCAGGGGGAAGGTAGCTGGTGGATCAGATGCCATAAGGAGGGAGATAGATGGATCGTCATCTGTCGCAGTAGTAGAGGAAACAATGTATCGCTTCCTCCTTGGAATTCCTATCATTTAATCAAATAAAATTAAGTTCAAAACATATATTTCAAAAAAAATATTCAGAAAAAAATATAAAAATGATAATAGATGCCCAGTAATAACAAACAAAATATGCATAACAATGATAATGAATGACTGCACAAATGAAAGAAGTGGTTGCTGAATGAATAAATAACTGTACATACAATCATTTTCCCCTTCAATAATGTCGGTTTATTCCTCCATTACTTAATCCATTTCATTCATCTTTTCTATACTAATATTTTCAATATCATGATGGACAAATAATTCTGATTCTTGTTGTTGATGAGATTCAATTTCAGAGGTCAAATATTCCACTTCATCACCCATATCATACAAATCTCTTTATATTATGTGGGAAACTACACTCTACCATTCATCCAAAACATCATTCAAATAATAAACCATTTTTTCTTGCGATGATAAGATATATGGATCAAGTAGTTCATGATCACCAACATCCATAAAATGAGAGAAGTTCATAGAAGTAAATTGCAAGGAATCTCTTTTAACACCTCTGATAATTTCGACCCAATTGTATTTGAATAAAACAACTGAGAAATTCCTGTGGTAGTTTAATTCAATAATATCAGTCATATTTCCATAGTATCCCACTTTAGAAAATGTAAATATACCACTATTCTTTGTTTTCAAACCCCTTTCTCGATCGACTGTACAAAATCTAAAGCCATTCACGTTGTAAGCGTTGAACTTTATAACTTGTTTTAGAGGACCTAGAGCAGGAAACTTCAAATCTTATGACAACTCTGCTTGAGTATCAGTATTCATTATCTAAAAAAAGAAATATACTTTATTAGATTTACAAAATATATGTGTCAAACTAATATTCACATTTATTGCATTATTTATGAACTTACACATCATTCAAACCATTCTACAATCTATTTATTAATAGATTTCATTATATCTTTCTCATTTAATGTTCAACCTGTCGTTTGTCTCTTTTTTTTATCCTCAACTCTTTAATAAATGGATCTGCAATTTCACTATTCAACAGTACATATCTATATGCCTGTAATAATTCTAATTCTGTCAGTGTCACATTTGAGGTCCTCCCAACTGATCGGCCAATAACAGGAAATATTTTTGATTTTTAATGTATTTTAGATTGATTTGATGTTTCATCAACATAGAAAACATTATTAAATATTGTCTCAATATCATCCAAGTATCTAGAACAAAAGGTAAGATACTCCTCATCCAAATATCCTTCCACAATAGAGCCTTCTGGTAGAGATTTATTTCTCATGTATGATTTCAAATGCCCAAGATATCTGTAAAATAAAGTAAACATAATTATGCATTTAATTAAGTGAAAAAAATTGTTTACTTAACTAAAAAAATAAAAATAATGTAACTCTCAATTAGATACATCTATCAATAATGAACGAGGCCTCTTAATTTAGATTCCTCAACCAAATGCATAGTTAAATGAATCATGACAGTAAAAAATGACAGAGGTAAGATCATCTAAATTGCACAAAGGGTCAATAAAAACCTCTTCTGGAGGTTTTCAAGATGAAATGGATGTATAGATTTCTCACATAGTTGTCTGAAAATTGTGTACAATTAGAGTACAACAGAAGTAACTTTTTTAGGTAATAATGTATGCAATGCCAATGGTAGTAACTGTTGTAACAAAATATGTGATTCGTGACTTTTCAATCCAGGTAACTTAAGATTATTCAAGTCAACACACCTCGAGATGTTACTTGAATACCCATCATATACCTTTACATTCTTTAAAAATTTAAGGAATGTATCTTTATCCTTATTTTTCATTGCGAATATTTTTGGGGCATACTTTTCATTCTCATCTAGCTAGTGATCATGTTTTATGGTCATTACTTGTAAGTATTTGTGAGCATTGAGATGATCCTTCGAATTTCCATGCTCATTAAACAATGTGAAAATAAAATTGTCACAAAAATTCTTGTCAATATGCATCACATCAAGATTATGCCGCAAAAATTAAATTCCCAATACAGAAGTTTAAAAAATATACTTTTTTTCTTCCATTGTTGCATTCTGATTTCACTTGACGATGCACTTCGAACCCATTTCCCGCTATCATTCAAATGATGAACCTTCCAAAATTTTGTTTCAACATTTTCAAGTTGTGTCAATATTTCAGAACCAGTTAACAACTTTGGAGGCGGTCTATGATCATTGAAACCGTTAAATTTTGATATGTTCAGCTGAAATCTATGAGATGCATCGAAAAATATTCGATGGAACAAAAAGAACCGTTTTATACTGTGAGGTATCCATTTGGGATCAAAATAAAAGTTACAAATAGGACAATCCAAACCCATGTAAATGTTCAAAATAGATAAATTCCTAATACCAAATAAGTCACTAATGGTCTACATTAAAGCAGCACGCATTTTGAACATTGTTTTATAAGAAGCATCAAATGTTTCCACACCGTTTCTCTATAACTCATGTAATCCTTTAATAAAAGGCTGTAAGTATACATCAATATCATTTCCAGGCATTTGTTTTCCAGGAATAATCATAAAAATGATAAAAGATGTTTGTTGCATACACATACATGGAGGCATATTGTAAAGGATCAAAACAATGGGCCAAATGCTATAACTGGTACTCAAACTCCCAAATGAGTTGAATCCATCGGTAGTCAATCCCAATCGAACATTACTAGGATCAACTAAGAAATCTGGATGTAATGAATAAAATGTCTTACACGATTGTGAATCTTGTGGATGTCTCATTAACCCATCATTGTTATTATCTATAGAATGACACTTTATGTGTTCGGTGGTTTTCGATGACATGATTAATCTTTGCAATTGAGGCTTTAAAGGAAAGTAAAGCAAAACCTTTACAGGCGTGTTCCCTTTATTCTTCTTCATGAAAGTATGTTGATTCAAACTTCCAACATCACCCATTAACGACCATCTAGAAGAAGATTTTTTTTTCAATTCTGTCTACTTGAATATTCTCACCAATAAAGCATACAATCATTGGGACACACATGTATTTTTGTATAATTCAGACAATTCCTGTTAACAACTTTTTTCATATCATAAAAAGACTCGCGGGTTTTTTCTTCAAGAAATGAATCACGAAACAATCCCAATATCATGGACATTGCCTTACTTGTAATTCCACATAGACATTTGATATGGTACAACTTTACCAGGAAAGAAATCTTTGAATATTTAAAACATCCACTATAAAACTATTTATTTCCATTGTCAAATAAATCATGAAACATATTTTCCTCTGTGAAGTTTTCTCTACATTTTTCTCCACAGAATTAGGAGGAGGATCCAATGATATGTTACAATCTTGATCTGGTTGTGTTACAATCTCAAAAACATCACTTGTCATGTTTTAATTTGTATCACCCTCATCTGGGTGTTCTGTTATGTTTTGATGTTAACAGTGGTGTCTTGCAGTGCCGAATGCATCATTTATGAGGTTTTGCATTTCATTTTTCATTGTCGACGAAGTTGGGAGCTCATTCTGTGGATTAACATCAGTGCTCAACCTTTCTGTAACATTTTATTCTCCATGCCAAATCCAACACAAATATTGACCAGGGAATTACTTCAGTATTAAATGTTTATAAACTTCATCTCTCTTCAACCATATTCTAAATTTACATTTAGGACATGGACATATTATTCTCCCTTCAATGGATCGATTAGAAATTGAAAAATCTAAAAACTCCTTCAAACCCTTAACATACTGAAGTGTGTTCCTCGGTAATGTGATCCAGCTTTTATCCATATATATCACAATGTGCCTACACAATATTAAAAAAAATTAAAACACATAGTTACTACTAAATAGGGAAAGAGATTCATATATACTAGTTGAAAAAAATATATAAATATGTTACATAAGGTTTTCCTATATAAATACATATGGTAAATCACCCACTAGAAAACAAAAGTACATATGTGCATGCATGTGTATGCTTATACACATGTGATTACAAAATCACTTGAAGAAATAAGAATATAGTGAGTATTTTTTTAGGAAACATACATTTTAATAAGATAATGAGTATTTTCAGATATGTTTGAGAAAGTTTAGCATTAGTAAAAAAGTTAAGAGTTAAGATGAAGCATTATATTAGAAGTCAAATTGCATAGCATTGGGATATTTTCTAGTTGATCATTATGATATAGAATTTAGTTGAATTGGAAGTATTATCTTCTACAATTCATGAGAGTATACTGAAATGACTTTCATGAAAAGTTATTAATTATATTCAGTTTAAGTCATTAAAATTTATTCCTTTTATAATAGGAACTATAATTTCTAGTTTGAGAATAATATAGAAAAATAGGTTTTTTCCATTAATATGATATATAAATAAATAAAATATAAAACATGCACTTTATCAATGCACGACATTTATAAAACATGGTATAAATATGTTTTTCCTGAAACAATTCCAATTAAAAACTCATTCATCTATCCTTAAAACATCACCCCTTTTATAAAAAAACCCTTACATGGTTTAAAAACATATCAAAGGAATTTATAATAATGGCTAGAAAATTTAAAAAAAATCCCCTCACTTGAAAGATTTAACACAAAAAACTCAAAGTAAGTAAAAAAACAAGGATAACTAAGAAGAAAAATTCCCTATAGAAAGTTGTAAAGTATGCCAATAAACAAGTGGAACAACACTAATCAACATCAGTACTAAATCAATGGAGGATCAATGCTTCAATGAAATTCCATCCAATTAAAAATGCAATACACAAGTTAATAAATAATTAAAGGCATAACACATGATAAATATCATGAGGAAACACATTAGTAACTAATGGGACAAGTATAATAAATGAAAATGTGGACCTAATTCCATCAAGTTAACGATCACACATCCATCAAACAAATCACTCTAAACCCAATCTCATCTGTGACACCCCACTATCTTGGTATTTTGTACAACTAGTGGTAACTAGAAAGTGTGTAATCTCAATGTTTCTAGAAACATCCCATGACTTCCCACTTAGTATCCTAGGGTTACCTATAAAATAACTGAAGGAGGTGATACACTTTTAAAGTGAATTTCATACAATGAAAACAATAATATCCAAAGGCTAGAATAATAATGAAATCCTTACCACATCCCACATTTATCTTGTAATGAGCCCCCACCCATAAGAAAATCATGAATCAAATCACAAACAACCATCACATGGATACACATGACATCATAAATAAATTAAAATGGGCTCAACAAGGGAAAAACGAACCAATAAACTCAAATATCACATCACAAAGTGCCATCCAAGAATTTCAATTATCATATATAATATATACATTTTTAAATCCATTTTTAAAATGTTTTGGAATCCAAAAACCAATATAAAGGAAATCATAATCATTTCAAAAACACAACCAACATAACCCAAATGAATCACAATTTCATTTCATAAAATAACATGTCCCTTTGAAACATGGAAACCATTTAACCCCCAAAGGGTAACCCAATTTGAAAAACCAATTTCCCTTAAAATCGAATGACCATGTGTTTTTCTTATATAAAATCATTCTTTTAATTTTATCAAACATGTCGAATGTATAAAATAAAAATTTATATAAAAATTTCATTTAAACATAAAATTAAAACCTTTAATCCACATGAAAACCAAGTTAAGTTATATAAAACCATTATAAACCAAACCTAGATAACCTACACCCTCATTATCTGGATTAGAAATTAATTTATAAATCCAAGCACACATAAATCTCTTAATTAAAATTCAATGAAATGGAAAAACTGTCCTCAGGTGGTGAAATGATGTCACCTTCAATGAAAACCACTGGTTTAGGCCATAATAAATGAATCAACCCTTTTGGAGACCAAAAAATCCAATCTAAAACTACCATAACAAAGAAAAGCTTCCATCCATGGCCGTTAGGTTTAGAGAAGAAAGGGTAAAAATAGACAAAACAAGAGGGGGATATAGGCTAAGATCATACCTCTTAATCTGATTAATGAACCACCCAAAAATCACTTCAAATCCACTTAGAGGACCTTAGGGAAGGAAAGAGAAGCCATGGATAATAACTGATGATGCGAGGGTATAAGGGGGTGGCTTAGTGTGGAAGCCCCAATTAAAAATGAGGAGAAAAGAATATATATATATATATATATATATAGATACTTGAGTAGGCCACATGGTTGTCTGACATGGTTTACCAAACCATGTATCAACTATATATTTGGCATCCCCTCATCCCCCATAAGTGGAATGGTTGCCTCACATGGTTTTCCTAACCATACAGAGATCATATGATCCCCTATTTCTATTATCACATAGGGATTAATGTTTTGACTGCACAATTTCCCAAACGGTATGCCTAACCATATACCCCTATAAAAACCTCCAAAACTCAAATTAATAACCATAAGACACCTCAATACTAGGGGAGGAAACAACCACATGATCAAGAGTAAGAAAGTAAAATCTTATGGTGTAAAAAACTCCCCACCATGCCACTTTCCTCCCTGATAAAGTTTACAAGAACATAGGATAAGCAGGAATACCAAGGATACCTTCCCTCTAATGAGGGCTCAACCACTAACCAACTTTCAAAACCTCAAAAAAAGGAAACATGGCATAATAAAACCATTACTTGAGATAAAAAATTCTGAAAAATTAATAATTATCTGAATAAATTCACTAGGAACCTTAAGAAGTAGGTGCCTCACTGAATGAAATTGAAGATACAACAGATATGTTGTTGGGATATCCACTCCTATGATATTATTTGAAATTAGAAATATAAAAATTTACAATACTAATCCTAAGATCCTCATGAATTCTAAACTAAACCAAATGAAAAAACATAACAACTAACTATAGATTAACTAAGGTTACGATAGCCAAACTATAACACATCCCAACTAAAGGAATCCAAAATAATCACCCTACAATAATGGGAATAAAACACATAGAGACTGATCATGGGTATCCCAAACATTTATAATTTCTTTATAATGGTGAAAAATTAGATAAGAAGACCTAAGAGGAAAATCATCACCAAAGTGACATGATTCCACTAACCATGAAAACCACATTTAATCAATAAAAGATAACACATCCTAAAGAACAATTTATACTTCATTAGACCTGATCACTAAGAAAAGGCACTCCATGAAATAAAATAAACACCCTTATATGCATGTTCCTTAACATGGAATGGCATGGCTCTAAAACCGGGTCACAAAACTACATGAATGTTAATTTAAGGCTGAACACATATAACACCACTCATGGAAATACTGAAGAAATCATTTTGCCTATAACTCTCAAAAAATCATAACACAACCACACTATAATGGTATAAAAACCAGTGTGGAGGGGTGGAAAAGGTAGTCAATGGAGGCAATGGGCGGTGAGGCGCATTGATGGGTAACGAGAACCTTCACCGGTGGTAGGGAGGTGAGCTAGGGTTCAGTTCTCGCAGGGGTTGTGGGAAGAAGGTGGGGTCGTAGGGGTCAGGGGGAGAAGGGGGTTTGGGGTCGGATGTTGGGGGGAAGTGGCACTGATGGCTGGCAAGAAACGTCACCAGTGGTGGGGAGGTGAGCTGTAGTTTGGGGATCGTGGGGATCAGGGGAAGAAGGTAGGGTCATGGGGGTCTGATGGAGAAGTGGGTTCGGGGTCGGGGGGAAGTGTCGCCACTGAAAAAAATGGGGTTTAGCGGTGGTTTTAATAAACTACCGCTAAAGGTGATTTATGTTTTAGTTCAATATCTTGAGAACCTAAAGATTAAAAAATGAATGGGAAACATATAATATATAGAAATTAACATAGTATAAAAAATTCCTAAGATTCTTGATAGATATATCATGAAATTTCATCATCATAAACTTAATCATAAATAACTCTGATAAATAATGACATTGTAACATAAATCCTCTACCTCGAGTTCAAATTGATTTGAAAGTGATTTAACCTCATGTATAATAAATTTAAAATTATTAAAATTATATACCAGAGTCATTTACATACTTATAATATCATATATGACCCACTTATAACATTTCAACACACATTTATTAACAATTATTAAAATCATTGTTTCTGGGTGTTTACTGTTTCATTTTTCTTAAGAATTTTTATCTGATAGTTCACGTAATTTTACTTTGATCATGGTTCCATAATATATATAATTTTAATAATGATATAAATATTATTTATACACAATATATATATATATATATTTAGTCATCTATAAAAGAAATATATATATATATATATATATATATAAATTATACCATTCATGGAGACAGTAAGCCATACATACGCACAAAAACTGTTTTTACTTTTCAATAGATGGAACAAAATAAAGGTAAATAATAATTAAAATTTAAATAATCATTATTATATCATATATATCATATAAATTCATTAATTATATCCTTATTACAATCTATTTAAATTGAAAATAAAAAATGAATCACATCACTTCATGGAGGTGATAGTCCACATGTACATACGAGCATCATTATCATTTTATGGTGAATTAGAAGGTAAGAAGGTAGATATGATATTATATTTATAGAAGAATAATTATGTTGTAAATATCATATATATACATTAAACCCATAAAAAACCATCCATGAAAAATAGTGACGGAAAATGAATTGTATCATTGCATGGAGATGATAGTCCACACGTACGACCTAGTGAAACTTTCACTCCCCATTTAATGGAATAGAGGGTGGATATTGATGTTTAAATATATATAATAAAATTTTAGTATATTTATGATACTAAATTTATTATTAATTTATTACTTCCATATATTTAAAGGAGGTAGAAGAAGAAATAAATTGAAAGAGTCTGGTAATCCGATTACCTCTCCTTTGATTGGACTCCTTTTGATCATTTCTTAAGGACCCTTGGAATGGTTTTTTTTGTTGGGATGAATGGAAAAGAGAAAGAAACAAGAGGGGGTGAATTGTTTTCCTTTAAAAACATGATAGAAATATTACTTCTCTTTTGCTATTAAAGCGATTATATCATTATCTATTAAAGACAAGTGAGAAATATAAAATAAATAAAGAAAATTACAACACACAATGATGTATATTGGTTCAAGGCATAGGAATATCCTAGTACAATCCACCAAATATATATCCATGAGCTTGGTGATTTTCACTAGTATGACCTCTTATCTAGAGACCTCTACAACTGAGTGTAGGTAGTTGATACCTTTATAATAAGTGTTTTACAAGGATATATGGTTTTTTTATAGGGAACTAAAAATCCAAAGCTTAGTAAGAGAATATGAAACTACACCATGACAGAGTAATAGAAGTATAAAATTCAATATAAGGAATAGATTATGACATAGAAGTTTAATATTATTTCATATCATAGTTGTATTAGTAACTGAATAATGTAAATTAACTTCAATAAAGCACAACAAAGAAAATTATTCAATGTAAAACAAGATTCCTTTAGTAGATAAAACACTTAGAAGGTGATTAAACATATATTTATCTAATGTGTATCTCTGATAAGTGCTTAGTAGAACAATAGTAAACCATTAACCTAGAAATATAACAATAGAAATAATTGAGTTGATCAAAAAGATAATAATAAAAACATATATGTATCCAAAGTGTAGTTCTAGAGGTAACAACACATTATAATTTTTAAATTAAAATCTATATATTTATAAGAATAAACTCTCAATATTTATCATGATAGTCAAATTTCTTCTGATTAAACAGCTCCAAAAATATATCATGATAAATCGAAAGTATTTGAATTTAAAATGTTAAAATAAATTTGTAACTTCCCTTAGAAATAGGAATGATTTAATTTATTTAATACAATCCTTTGAACTGGCCTTTAAATTTATTTAAATAGATATTTAAATATAGTGTGACCATTATATAAGATGCAAAAATAATCCATAATTCAAAATTCTATAATTGACCAAGTCAAATGTTGGGTTTCTTTGTGTAGAGATAAACTTCAAAACATGGTTTATAATGTATAATTGATTATAAAAGTAGGGATGATGAACAATATGTTTGTTCCTAAAATTTAGAGTTACTTCCAAAACCGGGGTTCCTGATCCATATGTTCATTCCAAATATAGGCTGCACAAACCATACATTCTGCTTAAAGTGTAGGGTATAAATAGTGTTTCTGGACTTCTTATAAAGTTGTCTAGAATACTTATACTTTGAGAAATCAAATTACCTCCGACAAGTTTAAAGTCTGAAAAAAATGATTCCAGAATAAAATAATTATTCCAATGATTATTATCCCGACATTCACTTAAATTAACTTCATTATAAATATATATATGGGTTTTTGTGAGCATCAAAATCAAAAATAAATAAATGAAATTGTTGGATCAACACATGCCCAACAATATCCCCATTTTTGATGACCACAAAACTCATAAAACCAATATTAAACTAAACACGAATAAGAAATGGAATTTTACAAATATGATAATAAATAAATTTAAAATAAATTTCTCCCTCATAAAGAAAAATATTTTTATGAAGAAATTTATCCCATATGTATTTTAAATTTGTTAACATATTTATTTCAATACATTTATCATATTTACTTATTTTTTACATTTGTCCCCATAAATTTATCCCCCTTTTTGACATCAAAAAGAAATTATGAAATATATTAATTCATATTTTTCATAGGAAAAATATATATAAAAATAATACTTAAAATGATATAAATAGTAAAAAATATTTTAAAAAATTCATATTTTACAAAAAAAATTGTCTTTGATTTTGGATAGGTTACATTATAGGAAAATAATTGAGACTTTTGGAAAGGTTAAATGGTTAATATTAACTCTCTAAACATTGAACTATTTTACAAATAGAAATTAGAACTCTCGATAATAGTTCTATTTTCCTTTGAACTTGTGCAAATCTTTGATCCATCAAAGAATATGAGAAATGTTTAACTAAAAAATCCTTTAGCTCATTAAAACCTGACTTAGTAAAAACTTCACATCTAATTTTATCCATTTTACTTACTAAAACTACTTTAAAATCTCAAAAAAGTCTTTATAAATTTATCTTTCTTGCAAACTTTGAAACTTCCTTTGAAGAGTAAAAAAAACTACTTTTGAAATAGAATAGTTTTCATGGTCTTCATAAGATTTTATAGACATTTTTAGATCTTTATAAAGCTTAAATACTACTTTATAAAAATGATTAAACTTGGATACAAACTCTATAGAGGTAATTCCATCTTTATTTATTTGATATGATTTAACTTTTGGTTCTTCAAAACCAAGGATTTATATACTTTTGAAAAAATATTTTTGTAAGGAATCCTTAATAAAAGGAACTAAATGTTATCCAAATAGACCAGTCATAGAATCAAGAAAATAATTACCTTACTTACATAATTGTTTTAACTCATTTTATGAAAAATGAATCAAATGATCCAAACATTGAATGATTATCTTTTGATAACAATATTTCTATATCCTTGAATTCCTAGGGCGCTTCATGCTGCTCAGACTAGCTTCCTTAGAATTAGTTGAGTTTTGGATTTCAAATAAGGAAGAAACAAGTTTTTATAAGGTTCAATAAGAATTTAGGGTTATAAAGAGGAATAAGAAATGTTTTATTCTAACAGGTTTTAGGTGATGCTTCAGATTCTTGAGCCAAAAATAGGGTAATCATTTTATATTTTTTAGTTAAAAAGATAGTTTTATGTAATAAAATGATTTTGAAAAAATAAATTTACATAATTGAATAACATTTATGAGAAAATTAATTTTTTAAAATAAGTTTTATGAAATAAAATCTTAATTAAGAATAAATTTTTTTATTAAATAAACTTATCTCTCTTCATGTGATATAAGAAAGTTCTACATGATCCACCTAAATTATAACTTCTCCTAAAAAAAATATCTTAATAGGATATATAAAACTATTTTAACTGAAATAAATAAATAATAAAGTGATTACACATATTAGAATAATTTATATATTTTGTTATATATATTAATATGAAATTAAAAAATCATTAAGGATTATGCACAGTTTAATCAAAATAGTTCAAAAGATCAATTCATCAAATAAAATAATCAAGTGATAAAAGATTTAACATTTTAAATATAATGATAATTAAATTTAGAGGAAAAAAAGTTAAAACATTTAAATTCTTTTATCGCCCTGTATAAAATAGTTAGTAAATTTAAATCAAAATTTAAAATAGAAATAAAATACTTCCTAGATTAACTGTTCCAAATATAATAATGATTCCATGTAAAAGAATAAAAAATAGAAATATAAGAATTTTCTATAATTTTAAAGCAGTCACTTAATGATATAAAAATGAATTTCAGTGACACACACCTGAAAAATATAAATAAAAAGTGCATTTTGGTATCCATATACTTTTAGGTTCGGTAGTGTTATCAACTAAAGAATTAGGAAACCAAATTTGTTTGATTTTAGTAGAGACTCAATAATTACGCCTAAATAATGCTTAATACCACAAAATTGTGGTTTTCAAAAATAAAATTCATTATCATAATTTACTTTTATTTCATATTGAAAACATTTAATAGTATATATACTATTTCTTTTTAACTAGGAATAAAACAATTTCAATATAATTTTGGGTTTTCTCCATTAATTCCAACTCCAAGTTTACCTTTATTATTATCTTTATTTTTACCAATATTTTGATTCAAATATTATTCTACTTAAATAAGTATGCTATAGGATTGTTTTACATTAGTAACTTCATCCAATATTTCCTTACTTTTATTTTCATGAAAAATACATGAACATTTAGAATAATTCAGTCTTAAATATTAAATCAATTTTGATAACCATTATTTATCACTAGAAATAGCATCATAATATTTTATAAATTTTCTATGGTATTTTTTTAAATATTAAAATTTTTCTTGAATAATAAAAAAATATTTATGAAGTTCATCATTAGAAAATTTTTCTATATCAGGATTTTTAGAGTAAGAATATCATACCTCATCAGCATGATCCATAAGACATAGATTTGCTAATTGACTTTCATGGACAAATTTTGTGTTTTTAGTGGATTCATTAGTTGAATCATAAGAATCTCTCAAGTTATCCTTCATAACTTTCTTACCCTTTCTTTTATAATTAGATTTCCTTTGAACTTTAATCACAAGACAATTAGACTTTGTGTAACCTTTATCCTTGAATTCATAACATTTATCTTCTTGAATTATTTTCTTTATCTTGTTGTACAGTTTTCCAAATATTTTATAAATAGTTTATATATCTTTACTTGAATATGGATAACTTGAATTAGAAGATTCATCCACATTAGTTTTGAGTATATCATATTCCCTTTTGATATAGATATTATTTTTAGTTTTGACTTACATCTAAGCTTCATACATCATAAAGCTGCCAACTAGTTATTTCATTATATTTTTTTAACTAGTGTGTACTAAAGAATAAGAGAAGATATTACATTCCACTTAGAGGATAAGACTCTGAGTACCTTTAAAGTGAGATTTTTTGTTTAATTGGATATCCCAAGGTAGTAATATTTTTGAAAACTTCTTTCAATATTCCATTCATCTAAGTGATTATTTCATATTCATGAATCCTGAATGTATCAAGTTTAAATTTTTAAGAGTTGTAAATTAGTTTTCTAACATTATTAGTTCCCTCATAGAGAATAGAAATGGTCTTCCACATCTCATGTGTGGTGGTACACTAAGAGACTTGATTAAATTTATAAGTTCCTAATTCACAGATAATAACATTTATAGCTCTCAAATTAAGATAATATTCTTTCTCTTGATCATCATTACATTTTTATAGATATTCTTAAGGAATTTATAGGGCTTTATTACCTTTAGATAAACTCATATTATAAGATTTGTCATACAAATAATCATGCTTTCTTTCCAACATCCATAATTATTACCATTAAAATAATGTGGATATCTCTTCGACATACATTCTCTAAGATCATCCATTAAGATTTATCTTCATCTAGATCTTTAACTATAACTTTTTAGAATAAAAATAAATATTACCAATTGAGTATAAAGTATGATACCATTTATTATTATCGATTAAAAACAAAAGGATTTGAAAAAATAGATATATCCAATGCAACCTCCCTCTGATAATAATTGTTAGGTCATAATGGCAAGGACAAATCCACAAGTGGTGGGGGTGAATTGTGTTCATTTAAAAACTTGATAGAAACAATAATTTCCCTTTTAGATTAAAGAGATATTTATTTATACCTTAAATACGAGTGAGGAGTGGAAAATAAATAAATAAAAGAACAACACACATCGATGTATAATGTTTCAGGGAACATGAATCCCCTAGTCCACTCCACCAACGATCTCTTTGCGAGCTTGGTGATTTTTACTGGAAGTTCCTCTTATCCAGATACCTCTATAGCTAAGTGTAGGTAGTTAACATCTTTACAACATAGTGCTTACAAGGCCTTATGGTTCTTTTACAAGGAATTGAAATATCCAAATATTATTATGAGAAGTTGACACTCCATGATGAATGGATATGAGTAGTCTACACTTCAACATAAAAAATATATTATGATAAAGAGGATGAATACTAGTTTAGATCACAGTTATAGCTATATCATACAGATGTAAATGATATTCAATAAATCACAATAGTAAAATATTCTTTAACATAAAACAAGATCACTTTAAAATACAGTAGAGAAAATACTAGGAAGATGATAAAACATATATGTCTCTAAATTATATCTCTTACAAGTTCTTTTTCAAACTAAAATAGAATATTAACAAAGAAATATAGTAGTAGAAATAGTCGATTCATTCAAATAGATAATTATAAAACATGAATTTTTCCAAAGTGTATCTCTAGAGGTGATGACACATTATTATTTTTGAATGAAAATCTATATATTTATATGATGAAACACTCGATATGTATCATGATGGTAGAATTACATCTGGTCAAAAAACTCTAGAAATAACACATGATAAATCATGAGTATTTGAATTTAAAATGATCAAATAAAGTCATAACTTTCCATAGAAATATAAATTATTTAATCTATTGAATTTGAGCCTTTGAATGATTATTTAAATATATTTAAAGTGATATATAATTCTAGAAAGACCGTTGTAAAAAAATGGAAATTATCTATAATTTGAAACTCAGTAATTGACCAAGTCAAACATAGTGTTTCTCTGTATAGTGATAAACTTAATAAGCATGTTGAAAATATATAGTTGATTACAAAATTAGGGATGATTAACCATAAGTTTGTTCATAAAATGTAGGGTTTCTTTTAAAAGTAGTCTTCCTGATTCATATGTTTATTCCAAATATAGGGTACACAAACCATACTTTCCACTTAAAATGTATGGTATAAATAGTGTTTCTAGATTTCTTATAAACACATCAAGAATACATGTAATTTTAGAAATCAAATAACCTCCCATGGGTTTTAGGTTTGAAAAAATGTTTCTAGAATGAAATAATTACTCTAATGATTGTTATTCTAAAATTCACATAATGTAACTTCATTTTCAACATAGATGTGGGTGTTTGTGACCATCAAAAGAAAAAATAAATTAATGAATTTATTTGATCAACACATTCCTAAAATTTTAAGAAGACATAAATCTATAATTTGTGTATATGGAATTTGATAATATATTTGGGTTTGTTTTGATCAAGCGAAAAGGATCAAATTAGTGTAATGAAGAGAAATAAGGGGTTTCCTTTTATAAATGGGGTAGAGGGAACACTTGGAATTTCTTAAAAGAATAAAATATAATAAAGTAGTTATTGAGGAAAATACTTAAAAATGGAAAAAAAATTGAATGTGGGATATTATGAGGTCAAAATATGTCCATAAAATATGATTTAGACAAATTTAATTAGCAATCTCAACCTTATCTCTTAGTTTAACCCTCAGTAAACCTATTTTAACCTTAACTATGGTAAATATTTTTACTATTCATTTTGAAAAGAATGAAAGTGGAATCATTAAAAAAATTAGACACGATGATTCCAAATATGGAATCTATTTTATCAAATTCTATTAACTGCATTGGAATAATTTAATTTAATATTAAACTCACAAAAAATGAAGAAAATAGATTTTTTAAAATTTTTCTTAAGTATAAAAAGTATTTATAGCAAAATCTAACATAAAATTAATTCCAATGAATTTTATTATATTACTCATAATATAAATAAACTAATGATAGTTTTGAATTATTTTTTTAAAATATAAAACTTTTTAAATTATTGAAATAAAAATATAATTTTCAATAAAAATCATTATTTTTAACTTTTCATTGAAAAAACAATATTTTCATAAAATTATCAAAATTTCACTCTAAGATAATTTTGAGATAATGATTTCACGAATTAATTTCATTTTTAATTTTTTTTTCTTCAATTAGTTTAAATTAATTTTATTATTTTCTCACGAAAATAAATAGAAAACATTTTTGAGGGAAAAAATTATTTTTCTAAGAATATAATGAATTTATTAAAAATTTAGTTATTATTTATAAATATATTTTAAATATCTAAAACTTTATAAATATTTTTTAAATTTGGTTATTTCTATTCATAATTATAATTCAACGACTAGGTTGTTATGATATAATCTATTACAGTTCATTTAGACTTGATTTGGCATGTATCACAAGTTATCGAAGAGATTAAATTTATTTAAAGAAAAATATATCATAAAATATTAATGTTTTACATTCTACCCCACTCAAAATGATTTTTTACCTTGAAAATTTATCACTATGATATAAAAAATGAGGATATCTCTATTTAATCACATCATCAGGTTCTTATATAGCTTCATCAAAATTTTAATTTCTAAAGAGATAATTAATCAAATGAGTAGTCTTGTTTCATATCAATCTAGCTCTATGATCCAAGATTTCTACTAGTTTTTATTTTTAGAAAATATCACACTCTAGTGGTATGACCTATGAGTTCAATACATATGAAAAATTTGGTATGTACTTGTTTAGAAGGGATACATGAAAGACATCATAAACTTGAGAGGGGTTCAGTGGAAACTCCAAATGATAAGATACCATCCCTACTCGATCAAGAATCTAAAAGTGTTGAATATACCCAGGACTAAAATTTACTTTCTTTTTGAATCACATAACCTTCTTCCATGGATAAATTCATTATAATACATTCTCACCAACTTCGAATTCCTGATTCCGTCGATGATAGTCAACATAATGTTTCTTTTAATTTTGAGCTTCCTTGATGTGTTGCTGAATGTATATGAATTATCTATAATTTCCTCAGTTAGATCCGGTCCTAATAACTTTGTTTTCTTTAACTTAATCCCAACATGTTGGAGTTATACACTTATTTCTATAAAGGTCTTCATAAGTATCCATTTGAATTTTTGAGTAAAGATATTTTTCTAAGAAAACTCTTCTAGAGGAAGGTGTTGATCCAAAACAACTTTGAAATACATAAAACATGACCTTAGAATATCCTATAGGATTTTAATGGTTCTCTAAAATTGACTATTTGTATGAGAATGATAAGAAGTACTAAAACACAACTCTAAATTAAGATCTTCCTAAGACTTTATCAAAACTTTGTGGTAAACCTTAGATCCCAATCATATATAATAGAATGTGGTACTCAATTAAACCTTACCACTTTATTAATGTATATTCTTATAGGCTGATTAAGATATAAATTTTATTCTATAATAATTAAGTGTGATGAATTAGTAAGGTGATCGACTATAACCTAAATAACATTATGGATCTAAACGTTTTAGGGAGTTTGATGATAAAAAATGAAGTTCAATCTTGGAAAAGTATTGAGATCCATGTAGTTGATCAGACAAGTAATAAATATAGGGTATATGATACTTGTTATTGATAGTAATCTTGTTAAGTTATAAACAATCAATAGATATCCCTATTGATCCATTCTTATTCATAATAAAAGGAATAGGTGAACCCAAATGTGATGCATTTGAAAAACTGAACCCCTTTTCAATATTCTCCTAGAGATGCTTCTCAAATTCCTACAAATAAATAAATACCATTCTATATAAAGTCTTTGAAATAGAGGTAGAACCAGGTATGAGTTATATCGAAAACTCAACTTCACAAATTGGTTGAATAATTGGAAACTCTTCCAGAAAGACATCAATGAACTCTCATATAATAGTAATATCTTCGATTCCAAGTTTCTCCCCATATTTATGAGATAAACACCCTATTGGAATAGGAATCAAGAACCATATAATGGATGCGATTTCCATCAAAATTTTATTTTTTATCATCACACTTATAGATGATCATAGGTTGGTTCATAATATTTAATTTAACTTCCCATACTAGGAAATTAATGTGGGATTTATGTAAAGAAATACAATCCATGACTAATATAACAACAAATTCAACGAGAGGGAGAATAAAAATATTTGAAGGATGAAAATTCTTGCAAACTTCAATTAGAGAAAAATAATATACTTGAGATACGATCATCATACCATTAATAGTTTTCAATACTAACTGAACATCTAATCATTGAGGATATGAATCCACATTCCTTGATATTTTTTTTGATATACAAGAATTTATATAAATAATCTCAAATAGGGTAATTTAATATTTTAACTTACATATTACCACCTCCAACTTTATCATTATATCTTCAATCACATACTAAAACCAAAATGGTTAGTATGACCATTAGGAATCTTTAATAGCATGATCAATCATTAAAAATAATTTACTAGATATCTAAATCATGAAACCTTATTTTAAATCTATGAAAACTTAGGTTTAAACTAGGAAATTCATGGTTATAATCTATTCAAATAATTTATAATGGTTCATAAATAAAATGTGAGTTACCCCTAGCATATTCCTGATGAGTTTCAAACCAGGTGCACAGTAAGGGAACACTCATCGTGCATCAAAATGATAGCCGAGATATACTCTACTAACTCTTTTCAGGGTTATTACCCCTAGATTCATCTATTCTAATACCATGTACACTTAAAATATTCTAATAGAGACATATTTCTAGGAGAACCACACTCTTTTATTTTCCATAACTTAGGAAGTTCTCTTATATATAGGATTATCTGAAGGATTCCCACTAAATTTTTCCCATCCCATTTTCAAAATGTAACTAAACTTTTCTCTAATAGAAAATATAGCAAACCATAATTTTCATACATAAATATTATATCTTATTTGATGAATATTAAATACATAACATTATAATCTATTCCAGAATAATATAATTTTAGTGTCTTTGGAAACATGGATACATAAACAACTTGCTATTAAGAGATATAATTCATCTCCCTATAAGTTATTTATAACTAGAACCCTTTTTATCCATATCATATAGAAAACCATTCTTCATAACCTGGGGAAAGAAAGCATAAGAAAAGGTGATCTTAGATGCTTAGTAGGGGTAAATAAGGTAGACATAAATGACCACTAAAGAAAAAAACGAGAATAAGAGTATGAGAACATGAGATGAACATTTAAAAACCATACCCAATATATCATAGATCATAATCTTGAATCATGGAATAAAGATTGGCAGTTCATAAGACAAGAATCATAAAGGAATGAAATAACATGAACCATGAGAGCATAACATTGGAATAATACATAAGTTTATTGCATACAATTAATCATGTAAAATCATTTCCTTAGTCAAGGTTCACTCCCAAGACTATTATAATTAATAGATCCCCTTAATGAACTAGGTTCACTCCCCATTCCACTCCTTATTATCTCATGAGATATCCTTATTTACCTAATGAATTTGAGTGATATATAATTATGGGCCCACCCATCATATAATAATACTCCATTCATATATGTGCCACAAGATCATAAATAATTCATCATATATAATAACCCATGGAAAGAAAATTAGTTTCATAAACATTTCAACATTTAACCATAACATAAAATGTATAAAATAAATGGGTTTTCTAAATATCTCATCATCATATTCATAAAAAATATAGAGAAATATTATATATGATATCATTGGATTATATCCCTATAAAAGCATAAGTAACACTAAAGGATTTTAACTTAGATGAAAATGCCTTCAAAATATCACTTGGAATATTTCTTAAGGGAAATGCCCTTTTCAGTTTAAAATAAAAAAAATTACAAAATATTATATAAAAAATTTTCTTTGAAAATAAACTTGTTAAACTATAAATGAAGCTTCAAATCATTAAGTGTTCATGATGAAAAGAATTTTTATTCATACTGTGTATATAAAAAAAAGGTTTATTTCAAATTTTTGATATTAGTCAAGAGTACCTCATTTAGAAAAAAACAATATTCCATTTAAACCATTTTTGAAAAAGTAAACCATTAGAAAAAACAACTTTAAACAATCAAAAGATAATAGTAAAATCATTCTTGATTTTTTTTAAAAACATGAACCTAAAATAAAAAGGATTTTCGACCGAAGAGAGAAATGAAGTTGGTTTTACTTAATTGTTTTACAGTATCTTGAGTTATTAATGAGAGAAAAAAAAAGGAAAACATATAATATTTTGAAATAACCAAAGGATAATAAAATTAATGAGTTTATTGATAGGTATATCATGACATTAAATCATCAGAAACTTCACCATAAGCAATTTCAATAAAAAAATGATATGTAACATAAATACCTTACCTCCTATTTGAATTTATTTAAAAGTCATTTAAAATCCTTTATAATAAATATAAATTTATTATAATTATATAATAGGGTAATTTATATACATTTAATATCATACATGATCCACTTATATCATTTTAACACTCATTTATTAATAATTACTTATTAAAATCATCGTTTTTTGGTGTTGATTGTTTCATTTTTCATGAGAATATTGGTTCGATAGTTCTAGTCCTTGTACTTTGATCAGGTTTACATTATCTCTAAAATGTTTATAATGATATAAATATCCTTTATACTCAATATATATATATATTTATATTTATATTCATCCATAAAATATAGAGATAAAAAAATGAATTACATCATTCACGAAGACAGTAAGTCATACGTACACATGAACAATGTATTCAATTTTAAACATATGAAAAAAGAAAGGTAAATATTGATTCACCTTTAAAAATAATTATCTTATCACATATTTCAGATATATTCATTAAATATATCCTTATTACCATCCATATAAATAGTAAATGAAAAATTAATTACATCAATTCATGGAGGTGGTAGTCTATACGTATACATGAGTGACATTGTCCTTTTCCAACAGATTGAAAAGAAAAAAGATATATATGATATTATAATTAAAAAAGAACAATTATATAGTAAATATTTTATATAATAATTAAATCCATCGAAATAACCATCCATGAAATATAATTATTGAAAATTAATTGTATCACTCTGTGGAGGTAGTAGTCCACATGTATGCATGATCGATACTTCCACTTCCCACTTGATGGAATAAAGGTTGGTTATTGGTGGTTACATAATCATAGTAACATTTTAGTGTATTTACGATACTGAAATTATTATTTTATGATGAATACCATATATTTAGATGAGTTAGAAGAAGAATGAAATTGAAAGATATCGATTAAGACAATTACCTCTCCTACGGTTGGCCTCATTTTGATCCTTTTTTAAGAATTGTTAAAATGATATTTTAAGAATAATAGAACATATAATTCATGGATATTAAATTTTTGGAGATATTTAGGTATATATTTTTTATATATAAGGCTCAAAGTAGTGTAAATAAGACAAATGAGGGGTGTCCTTTTATAAGTGGGGGAGAGTACACACATAGAATTTCTTTAAAGAATAAAATATAATAAATCCATTTTTAAGAAAAATTCTTCCAAATGGATATAAATTTAAAATTATAGATATTATGAGGTCTAAATATGGATATAAAATTGGATTTATGAAATTTTAATTGGCAATTTAACCCTTATCTATTGGTTTAACCCCCATTAACCCCTTTTCGACCTTAACCACGTTAACAAATTTTTATTATTTTTACTATTCATTATAACAAAAAAAGAAAATGGACTCATTAAAAAATTTTGAAATGAAAATTAAAATATATAATCAATTTTATAAAATTAAATTTAAATAAGTGAAAAAATTAAATTTAAATTAAACCAGAAAAATGAGATGAAAACAGTTTTCTAGAAAAATGTTCTCTTAAGTATAAAAAGTTTTTATATAAAAATACAATATTAAATTTATTATAGTAACATTTATTCGATTATTAATAATATAAATGAACTAATTTCATGTTTAAATCATTTTTAAAAAATTTAACTTCGTAAATTATTGAATTGAAAAGACAATTTTAAATAAAAACTAGAATTTTTTACTATTCATTGAAAAATTAATCTTTTCAGAAAATTATCAAAATTTAATTCTAAGATAATTTTACTTGGTGATTTAAAAACTGAATTTCATTTTTAAAAATAAATTTTCTAAAATTTGAAGAAACTTGTTATATTATTTTCTCACAAAAAAGTAATAAAACCCATTTTAAGGAAAAAATGTATTCTTAAAGCATATAATGATTTTATTAAAAATTGATTACTTATTTATAAATATATTTTATTTATATATAACCTTGAAACATATTTTTAAACTGTAGTTATTAATTTCAATACCACCAATTTAATTTCTAGGTTATAATAGTATAGTATATTACATTTAATTTAGACTCGGGGTTGCGTGTATCACAAGATATTGGAGAAATTAAATTTATTTAAGAGAAATATATCATAAAATATTATCATATTACAACCATGGGTCACTCTTATTTTATTTTATAAAAATAAACATGGTTCCATGAGGATTTTAATTGATTATAGATCATTGAATAACATTACTGTTAAGAATAAGTATCCATTGCCTCATATCGATGACTTGTTTGATCCGATCTTGGGAGATCAGTATTTTTAATGGTTGATCTCAGGTCCAGGTACCATTATTTGAAGGTGAAGGAATATGAAATTCATAAGACATAATTTCATACTAGTTATAAGAATTATGATCTCACGGTTATTCTATTTTGGATGAAAATGATCTTGCTATATTCATGGATCTTATGAATAGAGTTTTCCCAGAATATTTGGATAAGTTTGTGGTTATGTTTATTGATGATATTTTTTTTATTTTAAAATTTATGAGGATCTTGAAAAATATTTAAGTATTTTTCTAAAAACTCCTAAATAAAATAATTTTTATATAAAATTTAGTAAATATGATTTTTGGTTATGCCAAATTTCATTCTTCAGACATATTGTAAATAAAGATAGAATAATTATTGTTTTTTCTAATACTAAAGTTGTTGATGAATGAAAAATACCTATAAATGTTACTGAGATTCATAGTTTTATTATATTAGTATGTTATTACCATTGGTTTTTTTAAAAAAAAAATCACAGTTATATAACCCTATAACAAAGTAAACATGAAAAGGAGTTAGGTTCATCAAAACAAAGGTATGTAATGAATATTTCAAAGAATTGAAAATAAGACCGGTAAATGATCTAGTTTGGGCCCTACCATATAAAAATGGTGAATTTTTTATATAAAAATATTCTTCATTGAAGGTAATGGGTTTTTTTAATTCAAAATGATTGGATAATTTCTTATTCTTCACATTAATTAGAAAATCATGAGTGATATTTTCCTACACATGACCTTGAACTATAGGTTGTAGTGTTTTCTTTAAAAATTTAGAGGAATCATTTATATAGAGTAAATTATGAAATAAATACTGATCATAAAATATTTAAGTATATATTCACTTAGAAAGAGTTGAACATGAGACAAAGGGGATGGATGAAATTGATAAAGGATTAAAAATTCACTATTCATTACCATCAAGGTAAAAAAACTGAGTAGCTGATGCTTTGAGTTAGAAAGATAATGATACATTAACCATGTTATGTCTAGAACATGACCCTTTATTTAATTATTTAATTAATTTTGGATTATAAATTTTGTATGCAGGAACTCCTTCTATTTTTTTATGTGTCAGTGTAATCATCATTTATAGAAAAAATTATGAAAACCTAGAAGTAAGACCATTTGTTATAGGAAAAGGTATAATTCATTAAGAAAGGTATGTTGACTAGATTTAATATTGAAAAATAAGGCATTTTAAAAATTGTAAAAATATTATGTGTTTAATTAGACCCCCATTTTAAGAAATAATTATTGAGTGAGGCTCATAGTTCTCAATTTTTTTTTCATCCTAGTATTAAAAAAATGTATAGAGACCTCTAGGAATATTTATGGTGGAAAGTAATGAAGAAATATATTTCCAAATTTATGATGGAATGTTTGAATTGTCAATAGGTTAAAGCAGAAAACAATTATCAAAGATGATTCTTCAACCTTTTCTAGTTTTAGAGTATAAATGAGAAAATATATTTATGGATTTCATGGTTATATTACAAAATACATCTCAATAAAATAATGAGATATGGGTTATTATTGATCATTTTACTAAATCTTCACATTTTATTCCCATTCGTGATAATATTTATTTGGGTTAACCTTCTAAACATTATGTTTCAAAGATAATTAGATTACATAGAGTCCCTATTTCTATTGTATCTGATCATTATCTCGGATTCACCTCTAATTTTTGGAAAATTATTTCAAATTCATTGGGTATTGAATTAAATTTTAGCACAGATTTTCATCCTTAATTTAATATATAATAAAAGAGAACAATTCAAAATTTGGATTATAATATTAAATATTATTAAATTTATTATTATGGTATTTGGGATTAACACATTACTTTGGTTGAGTTTTATTATAATAACACTTTAATTTAGTATACAATTGACGAATTTTGAATCATTATATGGAATGTGGTGTTGGACACTATCTTGTTGGGATGAAGTTAGGGAAAGGAAGTGTTTGGGATGAAATTGGTAGAATAAATGGTTGATAAGGTGAATATGATTTGATAGTATATATAGATGGATTATATTAGTCCAAAAATTTATGTGGATAACTATAGGAATTATATTTTATTCAAGGTAGGTTATCATGTTTTTATTGAAGTATCTCCATGGAAAAGTGTTATGTGTTTTGGTAAAAATGGAAAGTTAAGTGTATGGTTTATTGGACCATTTGAAATACTGGATAAAGTTGGATCACTTACCTATCAAGTGGAATTTTCATTGAGTTTATCTCAGGTACATGAAGTATTTAATGTTTCATTGTTAAGAAAATATATGTTATATGCATCTCATGTTTTGATCCCTAAAGTGGCGCAGTTGGAAAAGAATATTTCATATGAGGTACATAATATTTATATTCTTGACCATATATAATAGGTGTTATAAAATAATGTTATTAAATAGGTTAATGTTTTATATAGAAACCATATGGTTGAAGAAGAAACATGGGAATCTCAAAATGCTATGAAGGAAAAATATCCCCACTTGTTTAAGTAATGAATAAAATTACGAGGATGAAATTTATAAAAGGAGGGAAGAAAGTAAGATCCTAGGTAATGTAAAGTTAAATATTTTTCATGTATTATTAATATTAATTAATTATAGTTTATATATTTATAATCATTATAAGAATATTAGGTGATTTCAGTCAAAAGGAAAAAAGCTTTATTTCTAACCAAACTGTGTTTTCATGTATTATATGGTTTTATTTAAAAGACTGATTTCAAAATTATAAAATTTTAATTTTTAAAAATTAAATTCTTTTTTTAATTCATCATTTTAATATTAACTTATGTTGATTTTGTTTTAAAATTTTTCTTACAAATTTGATTTTTTGATGAATGTGGTAAAATACTGATTTTTATTGGAAACTATATTTTCGTTTCAAAATGTAAAAAGTTAAATTTTATTTTAAAATGGTTTAAAAGTAAAATTAGTTCAATTATATTATTTATAATTCAATAATTTCTTTATAATTAATTCTATACTTGAAAATTTTATGAAAACATCTTTATACTTAAAAAACATTTTTCTTGAAAACCATTTTTGATTACATATTGTAGGTTTATTTTAAAATTAAATTCTACCACTTCTATGAACTAAATTTGATAAAATGGATTCAATATTTGTATTCATAATAATTAATTTTATGTAATAAGTTCAACTTAATTTTTGTTCATAATGAATAGTAAAAACAATAAAAATCTATTATTACAGTTATGTATAACATATATTTATGGGGGGGGGGGGTAAAGTAAAGTGATAATGGTGAAAATGACCTAAAAACATGAATAAATCCTATTTAATTTAAATATTTTGACCCTGTATCATCAAATATTTAGAAATTATTCATTTTGGATACATTTTTCTTGAGTAATATATAAATATATTTTAATCTTTTTAAAAATTCCAAGTGTGACCTCTCCCCCACTTATAAAATGACTTCCTTGGACTCTCTTCTCAACAGTTCAAGAGATTTTTTTTGGGTCAATACCTACCAAAATACATTATTAAATTACCTCACCATATCCTCTAGGTACATTTTTTATCATAAAACCAACCTAAGAAGGCTTTAGTTATAAACCTAAAGGTGTTTTCTAAGGAACAGGTATAGTTCTTAACTTAGTGTTTTTGTTTTATTTATTTTTATACCTCCTTAAAATATTATTAAAAATTGATGAAATAATAAAACCAGTATCTTAATTATATTGATATTTTTCTATGTTAACTTAATATCATATATACATCTTTTTCTTCCATCAAATGTTAAATGAAACCATCATTTGTGTGTGTACAACAGATTGCCACCTCGTGAACCAATGTAATTCATTTTCCATCACCACCTCTAATGGATGGTAATAATGATAAATTTAATTTATATATATATATATATATGATATTCATGATATATTTATAATTATTTAAAGATAATATATCATCTATTTCTCACCATTCCATCCATTGAAAAATGATAACCTCGTTCGTGTGTACCTGTGGATTATCACCTCCACAAAGCGATTCGACTTATTTTTCATGGCCAAATAAAATGGATGATATATATATAATTTTATTTATATGATATATATTATAGAATAATCATTATTTAAAGATTAAATTATACTTACCATCATTCCCTCATGCTCTTTGAAAAATGAAAACGTTACTCATGTGTACATACAACTTACTATCTCTATGATTGTAACATAATTCATTTTTCATAACCATATTTTATGTTTGATTTTAAAATTATAATATATTTATAAAAATTATAATTATTTCATTATTATTATTCTATATATTATGAAATAGTACCATTTTTGAACATAGTCAACTTACTAAAGTCATTTTGGACATATTTTCATAATATCGTCAAAACATCTGGCATGAAATTAATTAATTAAGAAATTGTATATAACAAGGTAATAAATAAAATAAAAGGAATAATAAAATTTAAAAGGTTCTTAATAAATTAAATAATTAACATAATTTTATTATTCTATAATATAAATAACATATATGATGATTCAGACTCGAGGTAAGGGACACTTTACCTTTAAAACATCATTTTAAATGTTTTGATGATTTATTTTATAAATATTGTTCTCTCAATTAAATATTATTAAAATTATTTTATGGATGTATTTTTATTGAAATAAATTAATTATCAAATAATTATTTTTATCATTTTAATTTCACTCAAATATTTTCAGAAGGAATATTTTTTATGTATTTTATACGTAACATTTTGACAAAAGGTAAAAGTAATGTTATATTTTAAAAAATATGATGTCAAAATTTTTTCACACCACCATAACCATTATTTTATTGTAGAATTAATTTACAATATTTTACATTTTATTTAAAGAAAAACCATCCTTAACTTTGTTCTAGGTATCTTTAAAAATATTTTTAAATGTAATAGATATTTCAATATCTAGAAATGATTTTATTATGGGTGAAAAGAATATTTTTATGAGTGTGATAATGAAAATAAAATATTTAATGTGTTATAATTTTGTTATAGTTATCGATAATTGTTTATGATAATGGGTGGGACTAATATATATCATGATTATGGGTGATCCTAATATAGATCATGATGATGGTTGAGCCTGGTATTGCTCTCTAATCCACTAGGTAAAGGGATGAAGTTAACCGGTTAGGCTTCTCCTGAGATTATTGGAATTTATTGGGTAGATTATTCTATTTGTAAGAGTGATTATAATAGTTATATAGAAATTATTTCCTAAGTCACTGACATGATTTTTTATTCTTTATATGTGTTTTCATTAAAATATTATTATTTATCAAGGTTAGATAATGAGTTTAAGGTTAAAGTAAATTTTATGATACTTCTTAAGGGTGAAATGTATAACTTTGTGAAAAAATATCATGAGTTTTTAATGATTTCAAATAAACCTTTATAAGTTTTATTTTTTCATTTAATATTTCTCATGAAATTTTTTATGAAAATATTTGGGCAGTGAAGTTAATTTATTGGGTAAGAAATTTTTTATTTTGATCCCAAAGTTTATTTTTTAAAAGGAACCTTTTTATGAGTATTCTTGGACTAACATGTTTCTTTATTTATTTTTATATGTCCCTTACTAAAAAATTTATACTCATCCCATGTTTTAAAATTTATTTCATAGTGGTTTAAGGAAGATTATTGACTAGGATAAGGTCAAGATGAAAATTGTGAACATATGTTAGGAAAAGAAAAATTGTTATATCTTAATTTTTTTGTATTATGAGAAAAATGGTTACTGAGTGAAAGTTTCTACCTTATAATTTAATGTTTATTTATGTAAAGGTGATGAACTAATTATTTAAAACTATAAACGATAATGATACTAAAAATATAATAGAGTCAATTATTGACTTAAAAATGAAGATGATGTAATGTTTAAGTCTAGGTCTTTATTCTTGGTGAGCAGTGAGGGTTCATCCGGACATTCCCCTCCCTCTTTTCTCCTATGTTTTGGGTAGTTTTGAGTGTTATTTGATGTTTTCAAAAGGTATTTTATTCCTATTATCATCATACCATTCACCTATCATCTCATTTTCACTAATTTTGGGTATGTTTGTTTTAGGTTAAAAATATATCTTTTACTTGAGAATGGTGAAATCCCCTGATTTCTTCAGAACTTTTATTCATACTAAGAAGAGGATGTCCTATGGTGATATCTTCTTATTAATTTTCATTATTTCATAAAATTTATGTCACACCACATATTCATTTAAGATTACTATTTAAATTAAATTAAATTAAATTAAATTAATTTGGGATCTGGTTTTAGTGCTTAGGGTTTGGAGCCAGATTGGTACTAGGGGTCTACCGTGGACCTCCTATGGTTGGTTGGTCATGGTTTCAGTATTATGGGATAACCTAGTGATATTTTAAGCATTTATACCTATTAAAATTAAATATTTTAGTTAAATAAAATTTTAATAATTAATTTATTTGGAATATTTGACATGATTCACAGCCTCAATGTTTTGGATGGTGGATGATTGATCATAGGGCATGCTTGGATGATAGTTACCAAACTATTATTAAAGAGGTGTTGACTTTGTTTTGAGATAGGTGGTCTCACGCACTAGACTTATGGATTATGTTACTATTATTTTACATGTGGATGTTGGGCTTGACACTGAGGGTTATTCTCGTGGTTGATATAATTAAATATACTAGTTCAATAAATTAAAATCTTTAAATTAAATTAGATTTTATATATTATACAATGACTTTTAGTAGTAGCCAAAAGTACCTATGACATGTAGTACCTAGCGATATGGCTTAATGTCTTGGCCACTAAAGGTCGAGGAGCATGCTATAGTTTCTTTGTGACCTTGCGACCCCTAAGGGAAGTAACTGAGCTTGAAGAGACAAACCATACTTATGTATGCCATATGAATGTAACCAATTGTCTTATCATGAAAAAACCAATGGAAATAAATAGGTTTCATATAATTTCCAAATAGTATAAAAAAAGAAATCAATATTAGATCAATTTTCATTATAAATTCAATTATCGAAAGGGATTATAAAATAATTAATGTATAATAATTAAAATTACTTTATAAGAGATAGATATTTTAGAGGTAGAGATTAAAATTAAAGTGAATTCAAGAAAATGGGTTTCTTAAGGATTCTATAATATATTTGTAAAAAAAATTATAAGTCATTCAATGAAACCATTTTAATATGGGTAAAAAGATGAAATTTATAAACTTAATCTTAAAATAATTAAAATTATGTAAACCTTGAAAATAAATGAAATTAATGATAATAAATGTGATGTGAAATATAAACATTTTCATGTGAAAAAGAAATTCCTTTATTTTTAAAAAAATACATTATTGAAACCCACATCATTAAAAATGACAAAAAAACCTATATTTAAATAATATAAAGGTAAATATAAATATAAAAGGATATAAAGCATATTTTGGTTTCAATTAATAAATAATTCTATTAGGAATAAAAATATAGACATGGAAGAAAAAGTGCCATTAGAAAGATTAGGAATTCTTCTTAACAACACATAATTTTTATGAAGGAATAAATTAATAAAAGAGGAAACTTTTGATAAGAAAATATATATTCTATAGATAAAAAGATAAATCATAATATATAATATTTAAATGAAAACATAATAGAAAATTGAAATAGTTTGTTCATGTAAAGTAGTTTATGACTCAATGAAAGAAAATTCAGTCTATGAAACCCTTACCTCATGTCTCGACTCACTTGGTTTGTGTGTATAAATTTCTAAATAACCAAATTATTTTTATTAGAAACTTTATTTGAATTTTTTTTTCATTTATATTTTATTTATTAAGGTATATTTATTATTATATGTCACACATTAATACAGTTTTTAGCTTTCCTCGACCGTTAGTAGTTTCCCAGTCAATTCCTCCAAAACAACTTTTATAAGTTTACCATGGTCAAATGAGTTATATAATAGTTTCATTATCTTCGAAATATTATATATATTTTTCCATTATCATTATATTATAAAAAAATATTCATAGTTTGATAGGTTGTTAAAAATATATTCAAATCAATAAAAGTGTCTCAGTGAGCTCATTTTTAAGTGGTTAAATTCATAAGGACCATTTATTATTAATATTATCAATATAATAGCCAAATAATCATTAAAAATCATATTAATATTATAAATATCATATTATTAATTAAATATACTTATATAACCACCCATGTAAGGTGGTGATTAGATATACATCATTCATATAGGTAATAGTTCGCGTATACACACAAGTGATGTTATTTTATTTCAACAGATGCAAGAGAAGGAAGGTATATAATGGTTTATATTTCTAGAAATAAATTTATGTCATATGTATAATATTTATTAATTAAATAAATCTTTATAATCATCCATGTGAGTCAGTGGTGGATTATGAAATATATCACTTCATGGAAGAGGTAGTATGCATGTATGCATGAGCGATGATTTCATTTTCCATTAGATGTATGTGTAAAGAACCCAACCCTAAAAGCCTAGATTTAATGGTTACTCTATTACATCAGCACTATATACATCAAATCACATCTCAAAGGACTGAATAGTTTTACAGTCTTAGTAACTTAAATACATGTTTGAATCCCAAATTACATTTTAAAACATAAAATAGAATATAGTATTTTCTTTAAGAACATCATTATTCCCTCGAGAATATCCTTGCATATCAATCATAATAAAATTACTAGAATCTTGAGGAAATATAATATAATAAAGTGGTGATCTCATATGATCAGTAAGGGAATTCCTACAAAGGAAGCTATCATAGAATAACTAAGGCATGCATAATATGATATAAATAAATAATGATCAAATAATGCCATATAAATAATCATATAATCTTTAAAATTATTCAACGATGACATAAATATTTGAATAATCACATGGAAATAAATAACTAATTTCATAATGATGAAATGTATAATTCCAAGTATCTAAAACATACCATCAAGACCTCATTCCAAGACATATTACATAAATGGGTAAGGCCTTGGCCAAATACCCAAAATATTTTGACTCATGAGACCTATAGATACACAAAGGGGATATATAATTTTTTTACCCACCCATCACTTAACAATTCCAATGCCTTCATAATATGAATAAATAATACAAATTAATCAATATAAAAAACTCTTCATATAGGAAGAATTAACATATGAAATGTTAATACTTTCCTTAGTTAAAATGATCATAAACCATCCAAATAAAGAATAAGGATGATATCATTACAATATATCTCCATTGAAGAATAAGTAAAATAAAGGTTTCTTGTCATTTATGAATAGAAATACCCCAAAAGATCATTTAAAACATTCTTGTGGTAAATTACCTTTTCACATTGAAATTCACTTTAAAAAACTAAACATTTCCAGAATATTAGGTAAAAAATTTTATTTTAAAATAATCATGGAAACTTTTAAAGGAATATTTAATTCATTTGGAGGTCATGAATGTGAAAAATTCAGTTCATTCCATGTATGTTTAGGTAAATATTCCTTTCATATATTCAGTAAAAAGTAAAAAGTACCTCATTTGGAAAATGATAAGAAGATAAATTTTAAAACATTTTGTAAAAATTAAATCATGGGTAAAAATTAATTTAAAAATTCATATTATAATATAAAAAAATGCTTTATTTTTTTTAGAAAACATGGATATTGAAGAAATTGGATTTCCCACCAAAGAGGAAATAAAGTCTATTTTTCATAAAAATATTATCTATAATTTTAAGTATAAAAGAGTGTAAAATGGAACTATTACATTAAAATTGAAATAATAAATATAAGAGAATAAAATATATTGGGTTTAATATACAAATATCAAATAATTCCCCAAGCATATACTTAAACATAAACAATCCTGAATAATGATGAATTTGTGAAATAAACCCTTACCTCAAGCCCAACTTGCTTCGTATGTGATTTTAACCTTAGTATAATAAATTTAAATTTATAAAAAATTTCTACCAGAACCATATAAATACTTATAATATCATATATTATCCAATTATAACATTTTAATACTTGTTTATTAAAAATTGTTTATTAAAATCATCATTTTCAAGTGTTATCTGTCTCAATTTTCATACAAGTTTCAGTTCAGCAGTTCCGATCATTATACTTCGATCATGGTAAAATCATGTAAAAAATGTTATTTATTATATAAGTATAATATATATTCATTATATAAATATTTAGTATCATATATAAAATGTATATATAGAAAAATTAATTACACCATTCATTGATACGGTATGCTGTACATACGCATGAACAAAATTTTTACTTTTAAAAGGATGAAAATAAAGAAAAGTAAATAATAATTCACCTTTATATAATCATTATTATGTCATATATATTATATATATTTAATAAATCTATCCTTATTACCATCCAAGTAAATTAGAAAATAAAAACAAATCATGTTGCTTTGTGGAGGTGTTATTCTACATATACACACGAGTGATGTTATCATTTTCCATTGGATGTGAAGGTAAGAAGGTAGATATGATATTATAATTACAGAGGAATAATAATTTAATAAATATAATATAGAAAAATTAAAACCACTTGTTTCCTCTGGAATTGGGTATGACCTCATTGATTGAAGGTTTAAACATTCCAATCAGTTTCTAACGGGTTTGTTCATAGAACCAGAAACATCCAATGATTCCATATCCATTTGAACCTACTTTCCAAAGTTAGGTGCTCATTAGTTGTGGAATTATGAGTCTTAGGAATTTGCATTGGTCGAGAGGATGGGAGGTCGGACTCATCACACCTTTTTGAGGGGAATTATTGTCTACTCCGGGTCTCTCTTTATAGATTTAAGTTATGTTCGTGAATACTTATTACATTACCAGGAATAAAATGTGATTTCCTTTAAATCTGACAATCAATGATTAATATGAAGAAAATTTAGAGAATCTTTTATATGTATTCGAGATTCTTCATCGATATAGAATCATCTGAATTTGTTAGAGATTCTTAGTTGATGATATCCTTAAATACATAAAAGTCTCTTGGTCATTATAATGACCATAGTGGTTTTAAATCCACTCAGTGGGGCACTTGAAGTTTATTTTCATTCAGGAGGACATGGATTATTTCAAAGTTGGGATCGTACCCGCTGATGGGCTACCTACGTATCCTTTGTTTTGGAAAAGGAATCAGAAACCACGTAGTTTGAGTATGGGAGTATAATGTTTCTGCATGATTTATGGCTCAAAGAAAGATGTCATGATTAATTTTACACTCTAAGATCACGTGAGTCATGCTCGGTGTGAGGAACAAGAGGTATTGGTGAAACCAGACAATTGGGCCATGCAATGATGTGGGGCTTATATATGTATAACTGCCCAAATAGATGAGGATTAAGATTTACTTTAGGGAAGAAATCCATGAACAAGGTCCATAAAGGTATTTGTGCTTCATGGAGATTTGGATACTCTAATCTTGGGGCTTACTCCTAATAAAGATTCCCAAGTTAGTAGGGGAATTATGATTGGGTTTTACTCCTAAGAAGGAAGCCCATATCAAAAGGAATTATGACTGGTTAAGAGAAATTAAGACTGGGGATTATTCCAAAGGAGGAGGCCCAGGTTAAAGGGATTTGAAAATTAAGGGACTTGGGGCTTACTCCTAAAGAGGATGCCCATATTTGAGATTGGGTCTTATTTCTGAAAAGGAGGCCCAGGTTAAAGGAATTAAGGTTTGGGGATTATTCCTGAGGAGGATTTCCAAATTTGGGGAATTATGACTGGGGCTTATTCATGAAGAGGAGGACCAGGTTAGGGGACTTGGGGTTACTCCTAAGGAGGATGCCCAAATTAATGAGGATTTGGACTGGGGATTACTCCTAAAAAGGAGGCCCAGGTTAAGGATTCTCTCATCTTAAAGGATGAAGTTGAATGAATGAACTCTATAATTTTAGTGACATAAAGATGTGAAAAATCACTAAGTTTTGAGAGTTGTTCCACAAATATCCTTTCAGATAAGTAATGTAATCAAGAAAACATGCCATAAATGGATTTTAAGAGTGTATTGAAGACTGAATCTTGAATAAGAGAGGTGGAATGGCATAAGAGGGGTTAAATGGTTAGGAAAGGCACCCAAAAAGAGAGGAGCGCGCAAGTCCTGGCAGGCGCGCAGGTACTGCGTGGGCGCGCAAGTATTGGTCACGCAGGTATACCTGTGCGACTCATGGGTACTTGCGTGATCCTTGCCCAGTAGAGTAATACTTGGGTGATTCTTGACCAAAGCCTTTAGAATCATCTTGAGGTACTTCCAGAAGAGTGGCACGCAAGTTTCAATGAATAGGTAAGGAGGCGCGCAAGTGTGTTCATTTCCCTTAAGGGAAAAACATTTGGGCACGCAAGTGTTAGTGATTTCTAACACTTAGACCTTATTCCTCTTGTTTAGTCCTTCCATTCTAGGTAAATAATTACCTGAGAAGTGTTTAGAAGACTTGAAGAAGAGAATTGGGCGTTCAGAGCTCTATATCTGAATTCTGGAAAAATTCCTCCTCGAAATGGGGGGACCATAGGGTCTATTTATAGGCTTCTGAAGAACCTGGGCGGTTTTCAAATAGGGCACGCAAGTCAATTGAGTGACCATTAGGTGGCGCACAAGTGTACTTGCGCGGGAGTAAGGGAACTTGCGCGGTGAAAGGTCCTTTGACTCTTTTTTCCTTCCTTTGTTGATTTTTGATGTTTTCTTTAAAGGATGAAACAATTTTTGCTAAGTAATTTCCCTTTCCATTCCTTTAAACAATGTGATGAAAAGGAGCGTCAACAAAATCCCCCCTCAGAGTTGGATCTGGAAGAATAAGGATGTGACTCTGAGGAAAAGAAGAGAAACCAAAGGGAAATAGGCTCGCAGGTGTTCACCGCGCAACTTTTATCGTGCAGGTGCGAGTCGTGTAGGGCTGGAGTACACTGGATGGAGCACGCTAGCTGTAGGCACGCAGGTGGGCAGCCTGGCCTATAAATATGCGCTCATTTGCCGCGCATAGCATCTGATTTCCCGATTTTCGAGCTCTCGCCGCGCAGGTCACCTTCACCACGCAAGTTGCTCGTTTTCCGCTGTTTCTTCACTGTCACGCTGCTGTCAAGGTACTTGGACTTGCGCAGTTATACTTGCGTGCCAAAAACATGCGTGGCACATTAACACTTGTGCGACTCATCCATACTTGTGCGCCTTAATTTCTTTGCCATTTTTTTTGAATTCCTTCACAAATTTTATGAAAAATAAACCCATTTAAGAGTTAATTTATTCAAATTTTTTGCAGACTTAATGGCTCCAAGAAGAATTGGAACGACTGATGAACTGGCAAGAAATATAATTGATGAAATGATGGATATTGTTGGCCATGATTATTATACCGTCTGTGATAGAATTATCCCATATTTGGATAACTATCTGAAGAAATATCACTTTGATTTCCCACAAAGCACTTATCTGCCTTTGTAAGGTTATGTTCATCTGCGAGAAGTCACTATTCCAGAAGCAAAGAACTATCTCCCATTTTCGTGGTTTCAGAGTTACACCAACTTTTCTTCAACAAATATCTCATGTGGAGGAGGATTTATAAATGCTGGAACAGTGGAGAAGGCCCACATGATGCATCATATCCCTTGTATGCCAGATATGAAACCTCATAAGCCTGAGTTACAACCACATTGTCATCCTTCAATCTTCCAAAATGCTCAGATGGATCAATCCAAAGGCTGGAAGAAAAGTTGGGACTTCTATCCTGGGGGAGGTGTGAAGCCAACTTGGATGTGGGCATACTGGGTACGACAAACCTGTTCAGATTTTGTCGAAGATCTGAAAGGAGTGGTGATATACAAAGCTATCTAGGTTGGGAAAACATATGTTTACAGACATGATAACTTCGTGCCAGAGATACTCAGCCACTGGAGCCCAGAAACAAATTATTTCCATCTAACTCATGGAGAAGTAGGCATCAATCTGTGGGATGTCCACAGGATATCTGGGGCTCCAATTTTGGGTGATATGTATGATGAATTCATTCCTCTTAAGGTGACTTGGAATGATTTAAAGAAGACTCCTGATTTGGATTGGGAATTATTTAAAATCTTCCACAGGCTCAAGAGTTCATAGACCTCCTTAACTCATTCTAGAAAGGATATTCATCCAGAGGAGTGGATGAATATATTTCTTATTTAGAAGAAAGAGAAGGAGTCAAAGGAGAAGGATCCGAAGGAAAAAGGATCAAAAAAAAAAGAAATCCAAGGATAAGAGGCCCACCCGTCCTACTACCTGCCCAAAACCTGAGAAGAGGGGTGCTCTTGGAACATTATGGCCAACTCTAGAAGCAGGAGAGTTCGAGAAGTGGGGGTATGAGGTGAATCAAATGATCCTAAAGAAGACTCATCTGGCAGGCTTCTTGGCTTTGTGGCTCAACGTTTATCTCTTACTAGTCAGGGACTCTAAGGGAGGCGTCAGGACAGGGGCCTTCGTTATTCCGAAAAAGTTGGCTGAGGGAAAAATGGTTGGGTTGTCTACCCCCATTTTAGCAAAGATTCACAGGAGTTTACTTCATGTCTTCATGGGTAAATATCCTTTAAGAATAGTGGGACCATTCCAAGTTTTATGGGGATGGATTGCCACTCACTTCAGGACTTATAATGTACAGAATGGAGTACAAATTCCTAGAAGTTCTTTCAGGCCATCAGTGAAAGCATTCTATAGAGTTTCTCCATTAGATCTTAATGCCTATGACATGAAAGTGAGGCTGAGCATGTTTAAGGAATTTAACTTCTTTCCCTATGGAAATCCGCCAACCGGGCGGTTTGTTGATGATGGAACAACCCACTTAGATTTAAGGGCATACATGCTAGCTTGCAGAGATGGTGTGCTAGTTTCTAGGATTGGTAGAGAAATTATATGTGAGGCCTATGCTCCATATAGATTTTCATGTCAATTAAAGTTTTTTCAACAGATTGATGTATCTCTCCCAATACATGTCTGGTTAGAGCAACATCCGATGGTTTCTCAGCAACTGTGGCTGCTGACGTCAAGGGAGAATACTGGGGCGGTATTTGATCTACCATTTGAAAAAGCGACACATAACTTGACTACATGGTATGCCGAGCACTGGATAGCATCATACCCTAAAGGGGTGCTGAATCACCCAGTTTATCAGGTGGTGAAAAGGAAGTGGACTGTAGAGAAAGGAACCCTTCCTCATGAAGGTGATGCTTCCCCACCTAAAGTTGATTCACCAGATTCCTCCTCTAGGACTGATTCACCAGATTCCCATGATGGGGATGATGAGGCACAATAAGTGGAAAAGCGGCCTCGTGCCTGATATAATCCTCCGGTTAGAATCAAAAGACCTACTCAATCAACACCTGGTGAGTTACTTCATTGTGGTAATTTAATCAACATCACTTTATAAAGCAATAAGTATTATTTTATTATTCTCTATCAATAGGTGCAGGAGATGGGAAGAAATTAATGTTGAAAATTGTAGGACCTTCCTCGCAGCCTTCTGGTACACACACTGAATATCTACGACCAGAGGCTGTCCAGACATGGAAGAGTCTATATTGTGGTTCTGAGACTGCCTGTATGGATTTGTGTGAGGGTTTACAACTCCTTGGAATAGGGAATCTCGTGGCTTCTACAGATATCCAATATGAGGAAAACCCTAATGAAGTGTGGGATTACATCAGAGAGATGGAAATGCTCATATATGCCACTGAAGATTCCATTCTTGTCACAAAACGGGTGAAATAATTGATAGATCTTGGCGCTGCTGAGGGGACTAATGAGGAGTGTCACGATTATGTGGCTCCTGGAGATGTAAGTTTTCTTTCCTTATTTTCTTCGCAACTTGATTTCAATCGAAGCTTTGTTACTCAAGGAAATTATTTTCTTCACCTTGCAGCTTGAAAAGAAAGGAACAGCTGAGGTTCCTTCACCACAGTACAACCCTGGTGGTACTACCATTGGGGATGCTGATGA
This sequence comes from Viscum album, assembly GCA_963277665.1. Taxonomy (NCBI): domain Eukaryota; kingdom Viridiplantae; phylum Streptophyta; class Magnoliopsida; order Santalales; family Viscaceae; genus Viscum; species Viscum album. The sequence continues at coordinate 97,991,778 of OY728130.1, read as the reverse complement.
GTCTCCTCATGAATCAGGCGAGATATCTCCAGGCCAGCAGACCATGAATGAGGAGTTGGACATGGACTTCCATTAGCCAATTCAAGTTCCAATAAGGGAGACTGTTGATACTCCTAAAAAGCCAAAAGGACAAAGGCGACGAAGGAGGAAGTCCACCGCTAAACGCTTTATTAGTAGTGGTAAGTCCTTCAGATAATCATGAATCTATACCCATGAAATGTTTGCTCATATTTCTGAGGATTTCAGGGGATTCTTCAATTTCCTCTCTGAGGGAAAAGACTGATCCTCCTTTGAGGACCGCGGAGGGTGCTTGGGAACAATTGCAAATTCAAGCTGACTTTCCTTCTCCTGGAGAAGAGCCAGCATCTATTACCAGTATCCCTCCTGCTTCTATTGCGAGAAGAGAAGAACCCGCTTCTGGTAAGTTAACAATGCTCTGTAAAATGTTGAATAAAACATCTACTGACTTCCATTCTATGATATTTCAGGTTCAACCCCTGCATTAGAGCTCTTGGCGGCCATTAAAAACCAACACCGTCGTTTTAACTGAGGAATATGTCTAGGGTCAGGGACCGTAGGATGAAGGTCGCCAAGAAGACACATCAAATGCTCTCACTGGTGAGACTAACCAGGATTATGATATGACATTAGATGAAATGATGGAACTTGGCGCATCTTTCGAATATTTTATAAATCATGTTAAATTACCATGTAATTTAGAAGATTATGGATGTGAGTGTTATCCTTCATCCTATTAAGAATAATTTCTTATTACATGTCTAATCATGATTGGTTCGAATGTGCAGTTTTGTCTAAGCAAGCTGCTGAACGACCCATGCCTGAAGGGGGTACAAAAAACCCTACCATTGCAGAGACATTAGCACAAGTGGAGATGAACCCAATAGAGCTTCCTAAAACTCATCCTAAAAATCTTTTCGAAGCTAGGAAATATGGGGAGGAGCCTTCTCAGGTTTCTGATCTACCATTGGGTAAGGAATAAAAATATTTGTGATTATACTTAATTTGCAAGACAACCGATTCTTTTGTTATCCTTTGAAACTAACCAAATCTTTCAATTGATTATGCAGGGCCATCAATTTTAGTGGCTAGATCTAGAGGTGAGGCCTCAGCCTCCACCCCAACAGAAATTGAAAGCGAAGAAGCTTAGGTCAGGGGGGAAGGAGCAGAACGAGGAACTTCTCTAAGTGCATTAATCCCAGATTACATGCCCCCTGTGATGATGACGTCGAATCAGACCCAGAGGTACTTAAGGCGCTCAACTTTTCATGACACAAGGCATGGAACAACATATGGAAAATCATATCTGAGGTGCCTTTAGAAGAGCTATCATCGAAGATCCCTTGATTTTCGTCGTTGTTCGTCATGCTAGGACTTGGCGGTTTTGGATATGAAAAGATCCATACCGCGGTGAAACAGGTCATTTTAAGAAGGGAACAAGAGCAAAAGTATTGTGAAGATCTGACTAGGGTGAAGATGTCAACCAACATCAGTGAATTTGAGGCTGTAGTATCCCGAGCCGAGGCTGACTATGCTACCAAGATGAAGGAGATGAAACATAAGATCAAAGATAAAGTCGTTTAGCAGATGCACCTTCAGCAACAGTTAGACACTGTTACTGGGGAACTTGACCAACTCAATAATTAACTAGAGGGAGCTCAAACGAATGGTATGAAATCCATCGCAGATTCCAAGAAAGCACTCCATCAGGATGAAAAGAGTGAAGTTGGTCGGGTGCATGAGCTTCAAGTAGCTACTGATGAAGCTCGGGATGATGTCCATCAAGTGAAGACTTATGTTGATAGCCTCTTATAATTTCCTAAAAAAGAGAAAAGACTCCAATATGTGGATGTTATTCTAATTCTTGTGCATCAAATGGAAAGATTTCTTTCATCTTAAATCAATTGTGCATGTATTTTCCTACTACCTGCTTTAAATTTTACCTAAGCCAATGGGCCGAGTAAGCATAGTTTGATTTTTACTAGGATTATTATAAATAACCCTAAAAACTTTGAATCTTTTAATTACTCAATATTACCTAAATCATACAAAATGTATGTTTAGTGAGATGGAACTTGAATTTTATTCAGAGTTCCCTTGTCTTTTGTGGGTAGTTTAATGTCATGCACGTCAAACATAAATAGGCTAATGTTTAAGGTCGAAATAGCTTTGACCGAATGAATTAGAATTGACTCAATTCCTTGACAACTTATCTGAAAATATTTTACCACACTCAAGTATGAGGGAAAATATGTAAACTAAGACTTAAGAAAATTTGAATCCAAGGAATGATATGAAAAAGAGCTAAAAAGGCATTAGAAGAAGTAATTCCCATGAATGAAGTTACCATTATTTAACAAACCCGTTTGGGGGTTGAATTATGAAGAGCCACCTAAGGGCATTGGCTGCATAGTCAAATAAATAACATCTTTTGGATGACAGGTCCATTATGTAGACTACTTATACAAGGCTGCCTAAGGGAACGTGCTGCATAGTCAAGCAAAAGAACTCTCAGAAATTTACTTTTCTACTGCTAAGAAGCCAGTGAAAGTTTATGGGGATTCAACTTTTCCAAAGTATAGAGTTTGCTATATGGAGATAGGTACTTGAATATGGAGAATATATTTCCAAATAGGTTTTTTCTAAGAATTGGATGAATGTTACTCCTATGAAGGTCTGACCCAAACGTAGGGAAGGAAAATATAAACCATAGACTTGAATACTTTCAGATCAAAGATAAAGAACATGAAATAAATATGTTAAGGATAACTATTTTTTTTGCGGATCCTTACATATTTTTTTTATAAGACCAATAAGGACAAAAGAGTTTTTCTTCCCAAGAATGAAGTTTCCAGTATCTGACAAACCCGTTAGGGGGTTGAATTATGCAGGGCTGCCTAAGGGCATTGGCTGCATAGGCAAATAATAACATCTTTTGGCTGACATGTCTATTATGTAGACTGTTTATGCAAGGCCGCCTAAGGGCACGTGCTGCATGGTCAAGCAAAAGAATTCTTAGAAATTGGAAATTTTGTGACCAGAAGTCAAGAAAAGGGTTATGAAGATCTCAAAGTATTCAAGATTAGGATTATGACACATAAAGATGGGTATTGTCCAATGTATGCAGAGATACGTGGATCAATGATAACCATAATCATGTTGTGGCTGGATCCTTAATTGAAATGTTGGACTTCACTACGTATCCCATAAGGATGAGAATTAAGCCATACGTAGTTCTTAAACTACATTTTAACGTCATGCGGGGCGAAAATATAGGAGATCTTAGTTTAGGGTCATAGAGATTGGACTATTTATAAGAAATACACAGTATGTGTTTTCATGGTGACTTTTCAGCCAAGGGACTGAAAGTTGAATTTGGGGTTAGGCCCAAAAGACTTGGGGCTGGATTCGAGGGACACTCGAACATTCCTACGTATCCCATAAGGATGGGAATCAAGCCCACGTAGTTCTAGAAATACCCTTTGTATAAATTTGGTTCGTACATATGAAGGGTGAAAGGGGACTTTAGTGCAATGATGGATTAAGCCAAGATAAAAGGTTTGAGAATTTCCATGTATGCACGTAGTTTTTGGAATGAAACATGATTGAAAAATAAATGTAAATAATGATTCCCTCTTAGGTGAGGGTATCAAAGAATATTGTAGTTTATTGTCATACAGGACAAAAAATGTTGTACATTTTAACGTCATATAGCAAGGACGAAAGTGAACCAATGTAAAGGTATTGATTCTGGGGACGGTTTCATGAATCAACATCGTATGAGATGGAGGTGAACCAATGTGAAGAGATTGGTTTTGGGCTTGAACCTTGGGAGGTTGCCTACGTACCCAGCCGAGAAGGAAAGTATCAAAGTCCACGTAGTTCAATTAAAGAATGAATTAATGATCAAGTTGTTCTTGGGGACAACGACCTAAAAAATTATGCTGGGACTTATGCGTGGTTAGCGGCCCAGAGAGAGTGTTATGGTTGAAATTTTCTCTAACTCACGTGGGTCATACTCAGTGTGAGAAACAAGAGGTAACAACAACCTTAAAGATGCACAATTTAATGTCATGTATGACATATAAAGGGACTATGAAATTTAAAGTCTTGTAGTTAGGACTATTGGTGATGTACATTTTAGTGTCATGTAGCAGGGAAAAAGTACAGTTTAATGTCATGTAGGATGTATCAAAGGACTTTCTGTACAGTTTAGCGTCATGTAGTTAGGGTGATGGGGACAACACAGTTTAATGTCATATTTCAAAAAAAGAGGACTGTGCAGTTTAATGTCATGCAGCAAGGACAAAAGAGAACACATTTTAACGTCATATTGGACGTATTAAGGACTTTTTCATAGTTTAATGTCATGTTGGACAAAAGTGAAAATAGTTTTAGGTCATATGTATGGACCATTTCTGTATAGTTTAAAGTCATATAGCAAAGACAATGAAGGGGACACAGTTTAACGTCATGTTGGACGAATTAGGGAACTTTTTCACAGTTTAACGTCGTGTGGGATGAAATTAATACAAATAGTTTAAGGTCATATGTATGGACCGTGGATGATGCAGTTTAATGTCACACTGAACATAAGGTACTTTTATACGGTTTAGCGTCATGTAGTTAGGACGTCACAGTTTAACGTCGTGTGGGACGAAAGTAATAAAAATAGTTTAAGGTCATATGTGTGGACCATGGATGATGTATTTTTTGTTTATACAAAATACTTCTTCAGAAATCTGGCATTGATTGGAGTAGTGATGAGTTCTCCATCCATTGAGATTAACGAATAAGCTCCATTGGAATAGACCTTATGTATTGAATAAAGTCCTTCCCATTTTGGCTCAAGCTTGGGAGGTTTCTTTCCTGGTATCATTGGAGTTCTGATAACTAATACAAATTCTCTCTGAACGAATGAACGAAGATGAACTTTTTTGTTGAAAGCTCGTGCTATTAGATTTTGATAGACTTATAATTGGTGCAGAGTGCACAATATTTTCTCATCTAACCGTTCCAATTCATCCAATCGCTTTTGAGATTGTTCATCTGTAGATGATTGATCACAAATGGCTACTCTGAGTGAAGGTAATTGAACTTCAATGGGCAAGACTGCTTCCATTCCATATACCAATGAATATGGAGTTGACTGCGTTGTAGTGTGGGTGGTGGTCCGATAAGGCCATAAAGCATGAAAGAGTTTATCAAGCCACGACTTCTTGTCTTTATTATAAGGCCCCAGCCTTAAACATTACTTAATCTTGAGAATTTCAAGAATAAACCTTGAGGATCTTTTCAGGTTTAGAGTTTTAGAGAATTAGATCATAAAACATGCATTATATCCCACATTTAAACAAAGTGGATACAATAAAATATAGTATTCATTTTTTCTCATCAACAGAAACATATTTAAAATAAAACATGGATTCTTTCTTTACACTTCCTTGACACTATCATCATATCATGTACCCTTCCCTTGACCTGTGAAAAACATTTCAAAAACTTGGGATGAGCATAAAAAGCTCAGTAAGGGATATAAAAATATGGGAAGGAAACATGAGTACATGTATACATAATAATCAATGAAATCATACTCTAATCATAAAACATAAGCACTTTAACATACCTAATCAAATCATGAATAAATCATAGAAATCATAAGACATAAAGGTAACTTGAGGCATTCATAACATTCTGACGTAGGGAGTAACCCTCTTGGTTACGTTTGGAATACCCATCACAGTATATTCCCTAAATCTTTTTGGAGAAACCTTAAATTTTAACTCCTTCACATTACCCAATGCATTGGAGAGCTATATCGGGCTCACCCGCCCTTAGTTTATCACGAAACCACCCGTCTTCATAACAATTCCCAAGAACCATAACATAATCATATCACATAAAACATGCATAAAGGAAACATAGAATTTCCACATTTCAATCACAAGATATCAATACAACACATTTATATAATGAAAACTTTATGAAAACCATTTTCAATACCAAAATAAAAGAAAATTAATACATGGTATTTATTTTTCATTTAAAAAAAAGTTATGGCTTGTAGAGGAAGCCGAAACTCAAATAATGGTCACGGCGGCAGAGAAGTCGTTGCCGCCGCATACATACGACAAAAACATTCCCTTTTTTCATTTATTAAAATGATTCTTATAAAAAATATTCCTTTTGGATAAACTTAAAAGTCAAAGGGGTTTATACACCATATAAAAGAAGGTTGTGTATAAAACAAAATATGCCTCAATGAAAGGAGATTGAGGCGAAGTCCCATACCTTGGGTCCGACTTGAATCGATCGTTCTTTAACCTCCTGAATAATAAACTTGAGTTAATTTATAATTTCTTAAGAACCTTTTTCAAGTTCATTATTCCTTTTATATCACTTATTACCATGTCATGAACACTATGTAATTATTTACGTTAATAACGGTCGTTTTAATGATCATTGGTACTTGAGTCAAAAATAAACTCTTTATAATTACAAGTTGTTCATGTATCCATTATATCCAGAGTTATAATCATGATGTAGATATCATATATATCATATATATCAAGTATATACATGCATTTATAATATTACATAACGTTTAGAGGTAAGAAATGAAATGCACCGTTCATGGAGACGGTAAGCCGTATGTACGCATGGACGCTACTTTCATTTCTATTTCATATTTTATGGAATGGAATCATAATGATATAAAGGTATATTATAATTCCAGTATAATATAATATATAATATCATTAATTACACTCTTTATACGTCCCACATATGGCATTAACGAATCAAATCACTTTGAGGGGGCGGTAGTCCGCACTTCCTAAAATGAAGATATCGCATTTACCCATAATGGAAACCATAAAGGTATGCCATAAATAAAAAATACAGAAGCTTAAGTAAAAAATAAACATATTATATATCATATATAAATATAGTGTCATCTTAATGGCCACCTTTGAAGGTGTTAAAAGAATATTGAACAATCATTGTTTCGTGAGGTAGGAATTCACCATCCATAGAAACAATATGTTCTTTAACCATTAGATGTAGGTGTGTGTAAGTGTAGATAGAATAATTCTTATAAAAACATCCTAGTATATGGAAGATACTGGTGTTGTTACAAAATAAATGAATAAAAATAGTTTAGGGGGTTGGAGAAGCAAAATAAAACATAAGAACACAAGAGAAGACACTACCTTTAAATCGGGTAACTCTTTTTGATTTGAGCTCAAAGGCGCCCTTGGGAAGACTTATGCCCAAAGTGAGGCTTATAAGAGTTAGATAAGGATGTGGAGAGACAAAATGGGCAGGTTTTGTCTGATCCAAAGGCTTTGGAAGTGTGGGTAAGGTGGTAGAGGTGGGGGCCTTTTATAAGAGGAGAGGAGGGGCACTCTAGGAAAGTTAAGAAAAGATACTTTGTTATAAAATGATTTTTGGATAAAAAAGGTCCCAAAATTATAAATTTCTAGGATATGGTGTTAAGGGTTCTAAATCCACCCATCAAATAGGTTTTTGACAAGTGTAGGTCTTATATTTTACATTATATTTTCATTTTATTTAAATCGTTAAATAATGAGGTAATCACTGCATCATCATGGTGTCATAAATAATTTAATCTATTTAATGTCTAAAAATTATAAAAAAAATATCATGATGTATTAAATATTTTTATATTTCTAATGACTATTTATAGTCAAAAATATGACTTGTATAACCCCATGTAAAAATTGTTTTAGTAAAACAACTCATGTTTGTGTCATTTTTACTTTTACTTTAAATAAAAGGTATTAATGTCATTATCTTACCCAAGTGGCTCCATGGGGTCCCAAAAATATACCCATGGGTTGTATTGGTCGGCCATGATACATCCAATAAGGTTAGGACATGTGTCTAGGTATTTTCATTTTATTATAATATCATTTTCGCCTTAAATTGCACTAATTACCTCTAATCGCGATTAAAAACTTAAAAGTTACTATTCACCAAAAAAATATTTTAATCCCATTGAACAAAATTTTAATTATTAATGAGAACCATTTATGTTGGATTTTTGAAATTCAAAACACAGAGGTGGTAAAATATCATTTAAACGAAAAATCAGTTTTTTAAGTACCACTTAGTGGTTTCACTATTCATCAAAAATTGGAGTTTTTCAGAAAAATACAAAAAATTCACCCTAATCTATATTTGATATTCCGAATTCAAAAATGATGTTTATTTTACAAAATTCAATACAAATAAGTTTCATTAATTAATTTAATAATTAATTCCCGCTGTCAAAACAAATAGCGTGTTTTTATGAAACAAAATGTATCAAAAGATTGACACTAGTTTAAGTCTGATTTCAAAGTGAAATTAATTCCAAGACCACTATTGGATTAAATGGAAAAAATATATTCTAATTTCACTTTAAAACAAACTAAAAAGATAATCTAACCATATAATTAAATTAGATGAAAAACCAGTTTTGATGTAAAATGCAGTATTTTTCACTATTCATTAAAAAATGAACTTTATCGGAAAAATACCAAAAATTTACCCAATGTAAATTTCAATGTCCCAATCATAAAGAATAAGTTTATTTTTACAAATAGAGCTTATAAAATTTTCCAAAGTTTGATTTAAAAATGGTTTTCCATCAAAAGGCAGTAAAAAAATCTTTTAAAAATATTAGTGTATTCCATGCTTAAGAGTGGATTTATTCTCATTTTAAACCTCTAAAACACTATCTAATTCATTAATAGACATAGATAAAAATATATATTATTCATTACTTACTTGGGATGTTACATCCTTCTCCCCTTTAGAAAATTGCGTCCCCGCAATTTATTTACTTATCGAATAAGTGGGGGTATTTAGCCCTCATTACATTTTCACATTCCCATGTTGCCTCTTCAATCATGTGGTTTTTACACAAAACCTTTACCTGATGAATCAACTTATTCCGTAACACTTGCTCCCTGTGGTCAAGAATCTGGACCGGTTGTTCCTCATAAGATAGGTTCTCTTCCAGCTGAACTACCTCTGGACTCAAAACATGAGATGGATCTGGCATGTACTTCCTTAACATTGAAACATGAAAAACATTGTGTACCTGAGATAAAATCAGATGTAAAGCCACTCGGTAAGCAACTGATCCAACTCTCTCCAGAATTTCATATGGTCCAATGAACCTTGGACTCATCTTTCCTTTCTTACCAAATCGCATCAAACTTTTCCATGGTGAGACTTTGAGAAAAACATGATCACCTACCTCAAAAAAGAGATCCTTCCTCCTGTTGTCCGCATAACTCTTATGCCTTCTCTAAGCTGTTCTCATGTGTTTCTGTATCAGTTGAACTTTTTATGCCAACTCTTCTACCAATTCTGGTCCCATCAGCTTCCTTTCACCCACTTCATCCCAGAAAGCTGGAGTTCGACACCGTTTCCCATATAACACCTCAAATGGTTCCATATGTATACTGGAATAAAAACTGTTATTATATGAAAATTCAACCAAAGAAAGATGTTGGTCCCAACTTCCCTGATAATCCATCGAACAAGCACGTATCATATCTTCCAAATTCTGAATTGTTTTTTTTGACTGCCCATTTGATTGAGGATGAAAAGCTGTACTAAAATTTAATTCCGTACCCAATGACTTCTGAAGGCCTTTCCAAAAGTTAGAAGTGAACCTGGGATCACGATCAGATACAATGGATAGAGGAACTCCATGTAACTTGACTATCTTTTTAAGATACAAACGGGAAAGTTGATCTAGGGAAAAATTATCTCGTATAGAAAGGAAATGAGCAGATTTAGTCAAGCGATCAACAATAAACCATATTTCATTATTACCTTGAGGTGTCTTCGGCATTCCCACAATGAAGTCCATGGATATATTTTCCCATTTCCACTCTGGAACTGGTAAAGGATGAAGCATCCCTTTCGGTAACTACCGCTCTGCTTTAACCTGTTGACAAGTCAAACACTTCACTGTAAAATCAGAAATATCTTTTTTCATTCCATCCCACCAGTAATACTCCCGCAGATCTCTGTACATCTTAGTACTGCCAGGATGAACTGAAAACAGAGAAATATGAGCTTCAAATAAAAAATCTCTCTTCAACTGTGAATCACAAGGCACACACAATCTCTTCCAAAATCTCAAAACACAATCATTATCAATGTTGAATTCAGGAAACTTACCCTTCTGAACCAACTCTACCTTTTTCTACAACTCACTGTTTTGCTTTTGTGCTTTCTTGATTCTGTTTGATAGAGAATATTTCACTGATACCTGAAACAAAACAGAAGAACATCATGCACCAAAAACTTCTATGCCAAATTTCATCAAATCTTTAACTAAAGGATCACATTCCAAACACAACATTGTTAATGAAGCATTACTTTTTTGACTCAAAGCATCAGCCACTTTATTTGATTTTCCCGGATGGTAATGAATTGTATAATCATAATCCTTGATTAATTCTAGCCATCTCCTCTGTCTCATGTTCAATTATTTCTGAGTGAATATATACTTTAAACTTTTGTGATTGGTATATATTTTAAACTCTACTCCACACAAATGATGCCTCCAAATTTTTAAAGGGAAAACTACAGCAGCTAATTCCAAATCATGTGTAGGGTAATTTACCTCATGAGTTTTCAACTATTGTGAAGCATAAGCAATTACATGATCATTTTGCATTAGGACACAACCAAGTCCTTTCAATGAAGTGTCACTCTAGATAACAAACTCACCATTCCTAGAAGGTAGTGCCAAAACTGGAGCATTCACCAATCTTCTTTTCAATTCCTGAAAGCAATCATCACATTCTTTTTTCCAGATAAAATTAACACCCTTTCGAGTTAGCTTAGTCATTGGAATAGATAACCATGAAAAATTTATAACAAACCTTCAGTAATAGCCAACCAAACCAAGGAAACTACGAATCTCAGTAACATTTGTGGGTCTTGGCCATTCTTCAACAACCTTTGTTTTTTCAGGATCAACAATTATCCCATCTTTAGAAACAATGTGACCAAGGAAAGAAATTTGTTGCAACCAAAACTCACACTTTCTGAATTTACCATACAATTTCTTTTCTTTTAAGGTTTTAAAAATAACCCTTAAATGTCTTTCATGCTCCTCTTTACTTTTAGAAAACACCAAAATATCATCAATGAAAACTACCACAAACTTATCCAAGAACTCATGGAAAATTCTGTTCATTAAGTCCATGAATATAGCAGGTGCATTGGTTATCCCAAAAAGCATTACTAAAAATTCATAATGGCCATATCTTGTACGAAACACAGTCTTTAGAACATCTGATTCCTTTACCTTCAGCTGATGGTACCCCGATCTCAGGTCAATCTTTGAAAAATACTGAGCTCCCTGGAGCTGATCAAACAAATCATCGATATGAGGCAAAGGATATTTGTTCTTAACAATGATGTTATTCAAGGCTCTATAATCAATGCAAAGTCTCATTGAACCATATTTCTTTTTAACAAATAAAACGGGAGCACCCCATGGTGATGTGCTAGGTCGAATGAAACCTTTCTCTAATAAATATTGCAATGTCTCCTTCAAATCTAAAAGTTTAATTTTATCCATTCGATAAGGGGGTTTTGAAATTGGATTAGCATAAGGAACTAAGTAAACAGTAAATTCAACTTCCCGATATGGTATTATTCCAGGCAACTCATCAGGAAAAACATCAGGATACTCATTTACCACTGGCACATCATTAATCTGAACAGTTCCTTTATTTTCAATGATGTGTGCAAGGTAACATTCATTTCTATCTTTTACAAGTTTCTAGGCATCTTGATAAGTTATCAAAAGTAAGGGTTCATTCTTGTACACAAACTGAAAGTCTTTCTAAAAAGAAACTTCTTTAGATCTACAGTCAATCTTAGCATGGTAAATAGAGAGCCAATCCATACCCAGGATAAAATCAAACTCTACTAGAGGTAAAACAATAAGGTTCGCAAGTAGGTTCTTTACACGGATAAGGATAGAAAGATTCTTATAAATTCTTTTTTCCTCAACATTTCCCCCAGGTGTTTTTACCACAGGTTCATGAGTCATTTCTTGAGATGATATTCCCATTTTAATAGAAAAGTTTTCAGAGATGAAAGAATGTGTAGAACCCGAATCAAACAACACACTGGAATAATCTGAAAAAACAAACAAAGTACCTGATACAACTTCATTTGATGGCCCGACATCTACTGAAGTAGTTGAAAAGGATTTCACCACCCCTTTCTTCTTGTAGTCTAACTGCTTCCCATCACTCGAGATCTTTTTCAAACACTCATTTGCATAGTGACCCATCTCATTGCACTTAAAACATTTCACTAACTGTAAATCAAATTTGGTCTTACCATCACAATGATCTTTTTCAGTGCAATCACGAGCCTTATGTCCCATCTTCCCACATCAGTAGCGCTTTCCATAATTCAGAAGACATTCCCCAGCATTCCTTTTACCACATTTATCACAAACTAGAAACTTAGTTTTCTTACCATCAGACTTTTTTGAAGAATTCTTCCCTTTCTCCTGTCACCTCAGTCTCTTCTTCTATTGGTTGTTATAGAATACTTAATCATCGGAAAACTCCATTTCCACCTTCTCAACACATCGAACAAGCTTTTCATAACTTTTGAAATCACGAGAAGCTAAATCCCTTCGATATTTTGGCTTTAATCCTGAGTAAAAACGATTGATTTTACTCTCAAGGTCTTAGATAAACTTTGGAGCATACCTTGCCAATCAAGTGAACCTTTCTTCATAGGCAGCCACTGAGTCCTCCTCTTACCTCAATTCCTGGAATTGTTTTTCTATCCTAAGTCGAAAAACCTTAGGAAAATACTTCTCAAGAAACATACCTTTGAATTCATCCCAGTAGAGAGCATCCATATCATCAGCGTCCCTGACATTTTTAACCATCAACCACCACTAATCTGCTTCACCCTCCAAACGGTAAATAACAAGACTAAACTTTTGATTGTCTGAACACCCCATGACATCGAAAATATTCTCCAGTGCTTTAATCCACCCTTCAGCTAGCACAGGGTCATGTAAAGACCCGTAAATTTCAAGGAAATATTTTTCTTAATTTTATTTGGAATTTTAAAAGAACACAGTTTCTGACGGCACCTGATTCTGAGGCCCGGTGTGCCCGGAATAATTTTCCAAAGTTTGGATCAGGTACGTTCAGTGAACGAATGAGCGAGTTTTTCTAACTTTTGAACCGGTGCTCGGAATAAAATTCTGAGGGCACCGATGGAATCGAAGCGCTGGTATTTTCTTAGAAACTCCTTTTCCGGAGTTGCGTTTTCTCGGGTGTGGTTTTTAAATTTTTGGGGTTAAGTTAAGAAATAAAATAAAGTAGTGCGACAAATTTATTTTTATTTCACTTAAAGCCACTTAAAAGCCACTTAAAGCCACTTGAGCTAAGTTAAAGCGGATAGGGTGTAATCCAAAATATCTTACCCTCTTGGTAGGATATTTGTGAGGTGGGGCCCGCATGAGCCCTACTGTTTTTTTCCTCTAAGTAACACACCCACGAAAACTCCTCTTTAATGAAAGTCAACTGGTGCGTTTTATTAAACTCTTAAACACTCCTATTAATTGGGAGGTTTATTCGTTGAAATTAATTCTATGAATTAATGGGTCGTTACTTAGTTTGTTTTTCAATTTTTTGGCAAGTTAATAAAATAAGACCAATGCTTGTTTTCTCTTAAGGGTTGCTTGTTGAGAGAGTTGGGAGAGGCTTGAGATCTTCATCCTCCTTCGCGAAGAACGCGAAGAACGCGAAGAACGTAGAACCCTCGGAGATCGACGACGCGATGCCGTGTTCCGCGGCGCCGACGATTCTTCTCCCGCGACGTTCTTCTGCGACGTTTCTCCTCCTGCGACAAATCTTCGATCAACTGCTTGGGGTAGGAGATTTCGGAACTTTTAATTTCCTTTGTGGATTTTATCCTTAACACATATTTAATTCATGAAATAAAAATCTGTGTGTTTTTCTTTAAACCTCGGAGATCATCGATGCGACGCCGTATACCGTGACAACGCGACGCCCTTCCGCGACGCGACGATCATATTCTTCCGCGACAGTCAATTCCTTGAAGAACTCGTCCGACGACTACGACGAGGTAGGGGGTTTACGTGATTTTTACTTACGTGATTATCTTCCATCTTTTATCCACGTTTATTTGGACCGCATGATATCATTTAACGGGATGAAGCCGGACTGCACAAACACGACCGCCCCCCTCCCTATTGTTTTTCTTGTTATTGCGGATCGAATGAAAGTGACGCGGTGCCGTCACACCACGTGGGATTGAGCGGCAAGAAATGCGCGACGTCGTCACGCCGCACATTCAAATTTTTGAACCAATTCCGCAGTGCCGTCGCGCCATGCAGAAGAACCACAAAGGAACCCCGGCCGGAGTCGGGCCGTGGTGAAGGGGCGCGACGCCATTGCGTCGCGCCGAAAAACCACAAAGACGGTATGTTTTTTTAATTGACGTGCGGATCAGCGGACGACGACGAAGCATGACACTATGGCATTTGAATCCCTTTGCAGTGAAGGTCGGGTCCCGGGAGGACCGTTGGCGAAGACGATAGGAGAAACAGACCAACGGAGCGCGTCCGGTGGTCCGCGGAAGGCGGTGGCGGCGCGCCGCCGGAGGGCTGGCGGCGACGGTTGCCGCCAGCCTCAATTAGCGGCGAGGGTGGGGGAGCCGCGCACCCCGCCCGCGGCTTCCGCTCGGCCGCGCCGGCCGAGCCGCAGCTGGCTGGTCGGGCCGGACCTCGCCGTCCGGGCCGGGCCGCGCTGGCCGGGCCGGGCCGGGCCCAGCCGGGTCGGTCCGGGCCCAGACCCCCCGTTTTTGGACCCCTCACGGTCTTTCGCCCATATCTTGAGCTGTAGACCTCCGATCGACGCACCGTCAGTGGCGATGTGATCCTTGGATCGAGATGGTTGTTTTGTTATATCGCACTCAAAGTTTCAGAACACTTTGGGTTCGTCCGGGTTGGTTCGGATACGAAACCAACCGGGCCCTCGGAGCGGAAACACTCATATCTTGAGTTCCGGACGTCCGATTGACGTGCCGTCGACTTTTATGGATTTCTCTAAGTGAGACAGATCATTTGGATTACTTTTCTTGAGGTTTGGATGCCTTTAGAGTGCGGTTGGGTTGGTTTGCTCACGAAATCCAACCGGGCCCCTGGAACGAAAAAGCCAATAACTCACAGACCGGGCGTCCGATTGACGCGCCGTCTGTCTCGTTGATTTCCTCTTGATGAGACAGAACTTTTGGCATACTTCGCCCGAGTTTTGGTTTCTGTTGGATAGTGGCCGGGTTGGATTGTACCCGAAATCCAACCGGGCCCCTGGAACGTAAAAGCTGATATCTTTCAGACCAGACATTCGTTTGACGAACCGTCTGCGGTGTTGGTGATCACGTTGAGAAACAGTCCCTTTAAGTTTACCCTATTAGAGTTGGTGTACAGTTGAGATACGTCCAGGTTGGTTCGTACACGGGACCAACCGGGCCCCTGGGACGAAAAGGCTAATAACTCACAGACCGGGCGTCCGATTGACGCGCCATCTATTGTGTTGAGATCCCTGTGACGAGGCGGTCCTTTGAGACACTTCTTCGTGGGACTTTGTGATACTTGGGGTATCAACCAGTAGATCGTGGATCGGACCCTCCTGAAGATGAGCGTGCGGAGTACGGATACCGTGTAGCCGGTTGAGACCTGACGACTGCTTGACCGATCGATTCAGTGTGTTTCGGATAGCCCAGTGGGGAGCGCTTGGTTGTAGCGGCAGACCCACGGCGGATGAGCGCTTGGTTGTAGCGGCAGACCCGTGGTACTCAACTGAAGGAGTACCTATGGAGGCTATGAGGGGGAGCGCTTGGTTGTAGCGGCAGACCCACGGCGGATGAGCGCTTGGTTGTAGCGGCAGACCTGCGGTACTCAACAGAAGGAGTACCTCTTGAGGCTGTGAGGGGGAGCGCTTGGTTGTAGTGGCAGACCCATGGTGGGAAGCGCTTGGTTGTAGGGGCAGGCCCACAGTACTCGACAGGAGGAGTACCTCAGCAGTCTTAGGTTAGTGAGCAGTACCTCAGAGTCGTGACAGGACCACTGTACACTCTAGAGACGGGGCTCTTCAGCAGCTACGGTTTCGATAATGAAAATCCTGGTTTGAGATGAGACTTTTGACCTTTGTGTTTACCTTATTATTGAGATGAGTCACTTGATAACTTAGGTATATATATGGGCATATACCTGGGTAGTGGTTATCTGTTGAGATCTTCTTTGTGGTTATCATTTTTGGTTTTTAGTGGGACCTTGAGGGTCTCGGGGTCCCTACTGAGTATCGTTATACTCACCCCTGCACGGGCTATGCCCGCACCTCGTTGTGTTGGTTGCAGACGACGGGCAGTGCTGACGGAGGCCGAGTGTTCGAGGATTGGACGGTACCCGGAGGTGGACTACACGATGAGTCAGTACCCGGAGGTGGACTACAGGACGAGTCAGTGCCCGGAGGTGGACTACACGACGAGTCAGTATCTGGAGGTGGACTTCACGACGAGACGACACTCGGAGGAGGTTGACGGGAGAGATCATTGTGGAGGCTATCTATACCTACCCTTCAGGTAGGATCCGTGGTGGAAGATCCAGGAGTTGTGCCATCTATACCTACCCTTCAGGTAGGATCTAAGGAGGACGACCCAGGAGCCGCTTCCGTCCTTCCAGTTGTTGTCTTTTTCTATTGTACTTTGTTCAGTTGTAGTTGTACTTTCTTTTGGGTTTGTATTCTGGCCCATTTACCTTCAGCACTTCTCTTTGTACTTAGTGTTTTACTTCCGCTTGTACTCTGTGGTGTTTTTTTTACTTTTATAAAGGCAATGCCTTCCCAGTTATCAGGATTTACGCCTTTGGTGCTAGTCGCCAGCCCCTGGCCTATGGAAGGCAGGCTTGGGGTAGTCACGGCACGGGCCCCGAGGACGGGTTGTGAAAAATTGGTATCAGAGGAGTCGGTTCTACCACATAACTTATAACTCTGATATTTTCTTTCTGTGAAGTAATAGTGTTAAGAGTACCGAGTGTGGTTTTAAGTTCAGGGAGTCCAGTGTTGGTGCGGGCGGCCGACGTATCCATACACCAGGACCCTGACAACTGATTTCCAACTTTGTGCACGAAAACACTGATTGCGTGTGTGTTTCCAGAAGTTCTTAAATGTTAGCTCAAACCAGGTCAGCTCACCAGGTATAATCGTTTGACCGTGTCACATTGTTTCTTTCAGGATGCCTTTTCACGAAACTAGAGCCCAGAGGGATGTGCGTACTGACAGCCTGCCGGGCGACGAGGCTTCAGTACAGGGCCCTCTTGCAGTTGAGGCACCAATAGAGGCACCAGCGGTACTACCATATGTTGGGCCACTGATGCCACCAGCCCCAGTAGTAGGCCATGCCCGCCACTTGATCGCGCTGCACGAGTTCCAGCGCCAGAGGCCACCCAGGTTCTGGGGAGAGACGGACCCGCAGGCGGCTGAGGATTGGCTGGAGGTAGTGGTGAGAGTCTTTAGGCTACTGGGGACGCCTGCAGACTTCATGGTGATCTTTGCTGCCAGCCTTCTTTAGGCAGCAACAGGCAGGTGGTGGGGCCACTTGTTCCAGTTTTTTAATGGGATGACCTTCACATGGGAAGACTTCGAGACCATTTTCAGGGTGGAGTTTGTGCTAGTATCTCTACACCCCGAGCGTGTACAGGAGCTTCTGCCTTTGCCGCAGGGTTTTCGATCAGTAGCCGGGTCATCTGTGGGCAGTAGACAGATGATGCAGAGGTCCAAGAGGACTAGAGACAGCCGTACGAGGAGTAGGAAGTGTTATTAATGTGGCAGGAAGGGTCACTTGGCACGTGACTGTCCGACTCCTCGTACGGATGATCCACAGGCTTTGGAGGAGCCACTGAGGCAGAAGCAGCGGCAGGTGATTGAGCAACAGTCGAGCAGTGGATAAGGAAATAGAGCTCCGGGAGTAGGTGGACATGAGAGTAACTAGTGGATACGTCCCTTGTACTTCTATTTCCATGTTTCTGTTGTATTCGTGTCTTTGTACTATGAGCTGCAATAATAAAAATACACTTATCTTTTTGATGTTTGCTTTCCTGTCCTTTTGTTTGGTTGATACTGAGTGGTCCTAGTTAAGACTGTTGAATTGACCCTCACTTTCGAGATTTCTACTGGAGGAGACCCAGTGACCTCACACTGATGCTGACAGTGTGACTCGACCCTTGGAGGCGAGAGTGACAGTTGGATCTCTTGGTAGTTACGTCGAGGCCTTACGACGTCATCCATGGCATGAATACATCATTAATGTCAGGATTGACTGTATTAGGCAATGAGCGTGGTTCATACAGGGGATGAGACCGAGTTTCTCTTTTCGATAAAGGAGAAATTTTAGCAGCTCTTTCAGATCATAGGCAAAGAAGGTGTAGATCATCCAGGAGCGGATGAAGACTGCACAGTGCAGTAAGAAACAGGAAACTGGCACCAGTCTTGGAGACTCGGGCATGTTAAAAGTTTCCATAAGAGGAATCTTAAAGGAGAGATGAGTCTGCGAAGCAGCAGACATGGAGGCAGAGCTAGGAGATAAGCATGAGGTGGTGTACATCTTAACATGCTACAACCACCCACCTTAGTTATCCCCGCTAGGCTCAGGGAACTGGAGGGCGGAGGAAGAGTGCGGCTGCATGCGGTCAAGGAGAGTGACCCGATGGCTCTAAGAATGATTCAAGGGATAGTCTGTGTCCACTACTAGATGTTGTAGTAACGTATGTTGATATGGATCATTCCTTCCTTCCACAAATCTTTTCCCATACCTAGAGTTTCCGGTAAGCCGTAGACTTGACCCTCACGTCTGGAGATACCTTGGGAGAAGACTCGATAATCACACTTACGCCGACGGTGTGGTCAGACCCTCGAGGTGAGAGTTTCGGTTGGAATCTCTTGGTGGCAGCGTCGAGGCCTTACTGCGTTGGTTTGAGTATTTACTGGGCAATCATAGTTCATACAAAAATTGACGGTATTAGGCAAAAAGGTTATGGTTTAACTACGACGTCGAGATGGGTTTTCCTTGGTCGGTGAAAAGGAAACCCCAGGTAGTACAGGATAAACTCATGCATAGGAGGGTGCGACCGATCACTCTTGAGTCGGTCAACCTTACCCTCGTGGCAGCAATCGTTTTTAGTTTTAACAGGAATTGGAGACCTCTAGAGTTCGAGGATGACGATCACGTCTTTATACGGGTCTCGCCTCGACGAGGTTTATGGAGATGTGGCCAAGGCGGAAAGTTATCTCCGAGGCTCAGCGGACCTACTTAGGTCCTCAGCTGGGCAGGCGGGGTGGTTTACCACTTGACCCATCCACCTCAATTGCACCAGGTGTACGATGATTTCCACGTATCTCAAATGAGGAGATACGTGCTCGACCCTTCGCATATCCTCGACCATGAGGAGCGGGACGATGGCGATGAGGTGACTTCCATGGAGGTTCCTGTGGGTATCGAGGATCGACAGGAGCGGATCCTAGGTGGACAGCCGATTCCTCTTGTACACTTTCTTTGGCAGCACGAGAACCTCCAGGTGAGCACATGGGAGCGGAAGGCTCAGATGCGTGCTCAGTACCGCTTTTGTAACCCTAGTTTGTGTTAAAGCTTTATGAGGATGTAAATCCATGAGGTGGGAGTGATGTAAAGACCCGTAAATTTCAAAGAAATTTTTTTCTTAATTTTATTTGGAATTTTACAAGAACGCAGTTTCTGACGGCACCTGATTCCGAGGCCGGTGTGCCCGGAATCATTTTCCGAAGTTTGGCTCGGGTATGTTCAGTGAATGAATGAGCGGGTTTTTCTAACATTTGAACCGGTGATCAGAATCAAATTCCGAGGGCACCGATGGAATCACAACGCTGGTATTTTCTTAGAAACTCCTTTTTCGGAGTTGCGTTTGCTCGGGTGTGGTTTTTAATTTTTTGGGGTTAAGTTAAGAAATAAAATAAAGTAGTGCGACAACTTTATTTTTATTTCACTTAAAGCCACTTAAAAGCCACTTAAAGCCACTTGAGCTAAGTTAAAGCGGATAGGGTGCAATCCAAAATATCCTACCCTCTTGGTAGGATATTTGTGAGGTGGGGCCCGCACAAGCCCTACCATTTTTTTCATCTAAGTAACGCACCCGCGAAAACTCCTCTTTAATGAATGTCAACTGGTGCGTTTTCTTAACCTCTTAAACGCTCCTATTAATTGGGCAGTTTATTCGTTGAAATTAATTCTATGAATTAATGGGTCGTTACTTAGTTTGTTTTTCAATTTGTTGGCATGTTAATAAAATAAGACCAATGCATGTTTTCTCTTAAGGGTTGCTTGTTGAGAGAGTTGGGAGAGGCTTGAGATCTTTATCCTCCTTCGCGAAGAACGCGAAGAACACGAAGAACGCGAAGAACGCGAAGAACGCAAAGAACGCGAAGAATGCCGAACCCTCGGAGATCGATGACGTGACGCCGTGTTTCGCGACGCCGAGGATTCTTTTCCCGCGACGTTTCTCCTCCCGCGACAAATCTTTGATCAACTGCTTGAGGTAGGAGATTTCGGAACTTTTAATTTCCTTTGTGGATTTTATCCTTAACACAAATTTAATTCATGAAATAAAAATTTGTGTGTTTTTATTTAAACCTCGGAGATCGTCGACGCGATGCCGCATACTGCGACAATGCGACTCCCTTCCGCGACGCGACGATCATCTTCTTCCGCGATAGTCAATTCCGCGAAGAACTCGTCTGACGACTATGACGAGGTAGGGGGGTTTACGTGATTTTTCCTTACCTGATTCTCTTCCATATTTTATCTGCGTTTATTTAGACCGCATGATATCAGTTAACGGGAGGATGCCGGACCGCACAAACACGGCCGCCCCCCTCCCTATAGTTTTTCTTGTTATTGCGGATCGAATGAAAGTGACGCGGTGTCGTCGCACCCCATGGGATTGAGCGGCAAGAAATGTGCGACGTCGTCACGCCGCACATTCAAATTTTTGAACCAATTCCGCGGAGCCGTCGCGCTGTGCCGAAGAACCGCAAAGGAACCGCGGCTGGAGTCGGGCCGCAGCGAAGGGGCGCGACGCCATCACGTCGCGCCGGAAAACCACAAAGACGGTACGTTTTGTTAATTGACATGCGGATCAATGGACAACAATCAAAAAGGCCGCTATGGCGTTTGAATCCCTTAGAAGTGAAGGTCGGGTCCCGAGAGGACCGTTGGCGAAGACGACAGGAGAAACGGACCACCGGAGCGCGTCCGGTGGTCCGCGGAAGGCGGTGGCGGTTGCCGCCGGCCTCAATTAGCGGCGAGGGTGGGGGAGCCGCGCACCCCGCCCGTGGCTTCCGCTCGGCCGCGCTGGCCGAGCGCGGCTGGCCGGTCGGGCAAGACCGAGCCAGCCGGGCCGGGCCCAGCCGGGTCGGTTCGACCCGGTTCGGGCCGACCCAAGGGGGGTCGGGCCAGGTCGGTCCGGGCCCAGACCCCCCGTTTTCGGACCCCTCACGGTCATTCACCATATCTTGAGCTGTAGACCTCCGATCGATGCACCTTCAGAGGCGATGCGATCCTTTAATCGAGACAGTCGTTTCGGTATATCACACTCAAAGTTTCGGAACACTTTGGGTTTGGCCGGGTTGGTTCGGATACGAAACCAACCAGGCCCTAGGAGCAGAAACGCTCATATCTTGAGCTCCGGACGTCCGATTGATGTGCCATCGACTTTGATGGATTCCTCTAAGTGAGACGGATCTTTTGTCTTACTCCTCTTGAGTTTTGGATGCCGTCAGAGTGCGGTCAGGTTGGTTTGCTCACGAAATCCAACCGGGCCCATGGAACAAAAAAGCCAATAACTCACAGACCGGACGTCTGATTGACGCGTCGTCTGTCTCGTTGATTTCCTCTTGATGAGACGGAACTTTTGGCATACTTCGCCTGAGTTTTGGTTGTTGTTGGATAGTGGCCGGGTTAGATTGTACCCGAAATCCAACTGGGCCCCTGGAACGGAAAAGCTGATATCTTTCAGACCAGACGTCCGTTTGACGAACCGTCTGCGGCGCTGGTGATCACGTTGAGAAATGGTCCCTTTAAGTTTACCCTATGAGAGTTGGGGTACAGTTGAGATATGGCCGGGTTGGTTCGTACACGAGACTAACCGGGCCCCTGGGACGAAAAGGCTAATAACTCACAGATCGGGCGTCCGATTGACGCGCCATCTGTTGTGCTGAGACCCCTATGACGAGGCGGTACTTTGAGACACTTCTTCATGGGAATTTTTGATACTTGGGGTATCGACCAGTATCTCATGGAGAGGAACCTCCTGGAGACAAGCGTGCGGAGTACGGAGACTGTGTAGCTGGCTGAGACCTGATGACTGCTTGACCGATCGATTCGGTGTGTTTCGGATAGCCCAGTGGGGAGCACTTGGTTGTAGCGGCAGACCCACGGCGGATGAGCGCTTGGTTGTAGCGGCAGATCCGCGGTACTCAACTGAAGGAGTACATATGGAGGCTATGAGGGGGAGCGCTTGTTTGTAGCGGCAGACCCACGGCGGATGAGCGCTTGGTTGTAGCGGCAGACCCGCAGTACTCAACAGAAGGAGTACCTCTTGAGGCTATGAGGGGGAGCGCTTGGTTGTAGCAACAGACCCATGGTGGGAAGCACTTGGTTGTTGCAGAAGGCCCACAGTACTCGATGGGAGGAGTACCTCAGCAGTCTTAGGTTAGTGAGAAGTACCTCAGAGTCGTGACAGGACCACTGTACACTCCAGAGACGGGGCTCTTCAGCAGTTACAGTTTCGATAATGAAAATACTGGTTTGAGCTGAGACTTTTGACCTTTGTGTTTACCTCATGATTGATATGGGTCACTTGATAACTTAGGTATATGTATGGGCATATACCTGGGTAGTGGTTATCTGTTGAGACCTTCTTTGTGGTTATCCTTGTTGGTTTTTAGTGAGACCTTGAGGGTCTCGGGGTCCCTACTGAGTATCGTTATACTCACCCCTGCACGGGCTATGCCCGCACCTCGTTGTGTTGGTTGCAGACGACGGGCAGTGATGACGGAGGCCGAGTGTTCGAGGATTGGATAGTACCCGGAGGTGGACTACACGACGAGTCAGTACCCGGAGGTGGACTACACGACGGGTCAGTACCCGGAGGTGGACTGCACGATGAGTCAGTATCTGGAGGTGGACTTCACGGTGAGACGACACTAGGAGGAGGTTGAAGAGCGAGAGCGTTGTGGAGGCTATCTGTACCTACCCTTCAGGTAGGATCCATGGTGGACGATCCAGGAGCTGCGCCATTTGTACCTACCCTTCATGGTAGGATCCGAGGAGGACGACCCAGGAGCCGCTTCCGTCCTTCCAGCTGTTGTCTTTTTCTGTTGTACTTTTTTCAGTTGTAGTTGTACTTTCTTTGGGTTTGTATTCTGGCCCATTTACCTTCAGAACTTCTCTTTGTACTTAGTGTTTTACTTTCGATTGTACTCTGTGGTGTTTTGTTTACTTTTATAAAGGCAATTCCTTCCCAGTTATTGGATTTACACCTTTGGTGCTAGTCGCCAGCCCCTGGCCTATGGAAGGCGGGCTTGGGGTAGTCACGGCACGGGGCCCCGAGGATGGGTCGTGACAGGTCAGATGATCCTCTGAATGATGGGGGATGTTGCCTCATGAAATGTTCCACCACTGACATGTTCCTCTACGGTTGATCTGGATGATCTTGTGCATGGATACCGCCACCATTTATCGCTTGAGTCAACTGCGCCATTACTACAACAAACTGTTCAGATCCAATTCCGACCATCTCAGGATGCTGATTCGGAATGTTATTTCCTTCTGTATGCCTTCCTAGCACTACTTCCCTGTTTCCTCTGCAAAAAACCATTCTGAACAAACATGTCTTAGATGAAACAACATGGTAATCTTCAAATGCTATATCGTTTCAATTTGACCATAAAAAAAATATTTTTGGATGATCATTTAATAGAATTCTAACTACTAAAGTTATCTAAACCGACCTTTGATACCAACTATAAGGCCCTAGCCTTAAACATTACTTAATCTTGAGATATTTCAAGAATACACCTTGAGGATCTTTTCAGGATTAGAGTTTTAGATAATTAGATCATAAAGCATGTATTACAACCCACATTTAAACAAAGTGGATACAATAAAAGATAGTATTAATTTTTTCCCATCAACGGAAACATATTTAAAATAAAACATGGATTCTTTCTTGAAACTTCTTGACACTATCATCATATCATGTATCCTTCCCTTGACCTATGAAAAACATTTCAAAAACATGGGATGAGCATAAAAATCTCAATAAGGGATATAAAAACATGGGAAGGAAACATGAGTACATGTATACATAAGAATCAATGAAATCATACTCTACTCATAAAACATAAGCACTTTAACATACCTCATCAAATCATGAATAAATCATAGAAATCATAAGACATAAAGGTAACTTGAGGCATTCATAACATTCTTACGTAGGGAGTAACCCTCTTGGTTACGTTTAGAATACCCATTACAGTATATTCCCTAAATATCTTCGGAGAAACCTTAAAGTTTAACTCCTTCGCATTACCCAATGCATTGGAGAGCTATATCGGGCTCACCCAACCTTATTTTATCACGAAACCACCCGTCTTCGTAACAATTCCCAAGAACCATAACATAATCGTATCACATAGAACATGCATAAAGGAAACAAGAATTTCCACATTTCAATCACAAGATATCAATACAACACATTGATATAATAAAAACGTTATGAAAACCATTTTCAATACCAAAATAAAAGAAAAGTAATACATGGTATTTATTTTTCATTTTAAAAAAAAGTTATGGCTTGTAGAGGAAGCCGAAACTCAAATTATGGTCACAGTGGCAGAGAAGTCATTGTCGCCGCATACGTATGACAAAAACATTCCCTTTTTTTGTTTAGTAAAATGCTTCATATAAAAAAGATTCCTTTTGGATAAACGTAAAAGTCAAAGGGGTTTATACACCGTATAAAAGAAGGTTGTGTATAAAACAAAAATATGGCTCAATGAAAAGAGATTGAGACGAAGTCCCATACCTCGGGTCCGACTTGACTCGATCGTTCTTTAACCTCCTGAATAATAAACTTGAGTTAATTTCTACTTGCTTAAGATCCTTTTTCAAGTTAATTATTCCTTTTATATCACTTATTACCATGTCATGAACACTATGTAATTATTTAAGTTAATAACGGTCGTTTTAACGATCATAGGTACTTGAGTCAAAAATAAACTCTTTATAATTACAAGTTGTACATGTATCCATTATATCCAGAGTTATAATCATGATATATATATCATATATATCATATATATCCAGTATATACATGAATTTATAATATTACATAACGTTTAGAGGTAAGAAATGAAATTCATCGTTCGTGGAGACGGTAAGCCGTACGTACGCATGAACGCTAGTTTCATTTCTATTTCGTATTTTATGGAATGGAATCATAATGATATAAAGGTATATTATAATTCCAATATAATATCATATATAATATCATTAATTACATCCTTTATACATCCCACATATGGCATTAACGAATCAAATCACTTTGAGGGGGCGGTAGTCCACACTTCCTAAAATGAAGATATCACGTTTACCCATAATGGAAACCATAAAGGTATTCCATAAATGAAAAATACAGAATCTTAAGTAAAACATAAACATATTATATATCATATATAAATATATTGTCATCTTAATGTCCACCTTTGAAGGTGTTAAAAGAACATTGAACAATCATCGTTTCGTGAGGCAGAAATTCGCCATCCACGGAAACAGTATATTCTTTAACCATTAGATGTAGGTGTTCGTAAGTGTATCTAGAATCCTTCTTATAACAAAATCCTAGTATATGGAATATACTGGTGTTGTTACAAAAGATATTAATAAAAATAGTTTAGGTGGTTGGAGAAGCAAAATAAAACATAAGAATACAAGAGAAGACATTACCTTTAAATCGGGTAACTCTTTTTGATTTGAGCTCAAAGGCTTCCTTGGGAAGACTTCTGCCCAAAGTGAGGCTTCTAAGAGTTATAGAGGGATGTGGAGACAAAAAATGGGTAGGGTTTGGCCGAGAAAAAGGCTTTGGAAGTGTGGGTAAGGTGGTAGAGGTGGGGGGCCTTTTATAAGAGGAGAGGAGGGGCACTCTTGGAAAGTTAAGAAAAGATACTTTGTTATAAAATTATTTTCGGATAAAAAAGGTCCAAAAATTATAAATTTCTAGGATAAGGTGATAAGGGTTCTAAATACACCCATCCAATTGGTTTTTTTACAAGTGTAGGTCTTAGATTTTACATTATATTTTCATTTTATTTAAATCGTTAAATAATGAGGTAGTCGCTCCATCATCATGGTGTCATAAATAATTTAATTTATTTAATGTATAAAAATTATAAAAAAAATATCATGATGTAGTAAATCTTTTTATATTTCTAATGACTATTTATAGTCAAAAATCTTACTTGTATAACCCCATGTAAAAATTGTTTTAGTAACACAACTCATGTTTGTGTCATTTTTACTTTTACTTTAAATAAAAGGTATTAATGTCATTATCTTACCAAAGTGGCTCCATGGGGTCCCAAAAATCGACCCATGGGTTTTCCTGGTCGGCCATGAAACATCCAATAAGGGTAGGACATGTGTCTAGGTATTTTTATTTTATTATAATATCATTTTTGCCTTAAATTGCACTAATTACCTCTAATCGCGATTAAAAACTTAAAAGTTACTATTCACCAAAAAATTATTTTAATCCCATTGAACCACATTTTACTTCTTAATGAAAACTATGTATGTTGGATTTTTGAAATTTAAAACACAGAGGTGGTAAAATATCATTTAAATGAAAAATCAGTTTTTTAATTACCACTTAGTGGTTTCACTATTCATCAAAAATTGAAGTTTTTCAGAAAAATACCAAAAATTCACCCTTATATTTGATATTATGAATTAAAAAATGATTTCTAGTTTAAAAAATTCAAAACATATAAGTTGCATTAATTAATTTAATAATTAATTCCCGCTGTCAAAATAAATAGCGTGTTTTTATGAAACAAAATGTATCAAAAGATTGACACTAGTTTAAGTACGATTTCAAAGTGAAATTAATTCTAAGACCACTATTGGATTAAATGGTAAAAATATATTCTAATTTAACTTTAAAACCAACTAAAAAGATAATATAAACATATAATTAAATTAGATGAAAAATCAGTTTTGATGTAAAATGCAGTATTTTTCACTATTCATTAAAAAAATGAACTTTATCGGAAAAATACCAAAAATTTACCCAAAGTAAATTTCAATGTCCCAATCATAAAGAATAAGTTTATTTTGACAAATATAGATTATAAAAGTGTCAAAAGTTTGATTTAAAAATGGTTTTCCATCAAAAGGCAGTAAAACAATCTTTGGACCTCCGATCGGTCCGGGCCCAGACCCCCCGTTTTTGGACCCCTCACGGTCTTTCACCCATATCTTAAGCTGTAGACCTCCGATCGACGCACCGTCAGTGGCGATGTGATCCTTGGATCGAGATGGTTGTTTTGGTATATCGCACTCAAAGTTTTGGAACACTTTGGGTTCAGCCGGGTTGGTTCGGATACGAAACCAACCGGGCCCTCGGAGCGGAAACACTCATATCTTGAGCTCCGGACGTCCGATTGACATGCCGTCGACTTTGATGGATTCCTCTAAGTGAGACGGATCGTTTGGATTACTCCGCTTGAGGTTTGGATTCCTTTAGAGTGCGGTTGGGTTGGTTTGCTCACGAAATCCAACCGGGCCCCTGGAACGAAAAAGCCAATAACTCACAGACCGGGCGTCCGATTGACGCGCCGTCTGTCTCGTTGATTTCCTCTTGATGAGACGGAACTTTTGGCATACTTCGCCTGAGTTTTGGTTGCTGTTGGATAGTGGCCGGGTTGGATTGTTCCCGAAATCCAACCGGGCCCCTGGAACGTAAAAGCTGATATCTTTCAGACCAGACGTCCGTTTGACGAACCGTCTGCGGTGTTGGTGATCATGTTGAGAAACAGTCCCTTTAAGTTTACCCTATGAGAGTTGGGGTACAGTTGAGATACGTCCAGGTTGGTTTGTACACGGGACCAACCGGTCCCCTAGGACGAAAAGCCTAATAACTCACAGACCGGGCGTCCGATTGACGCGCCGTCTGTTGTGTTGAGACCCCTGTGACGAGGAGGTCCTTTGAGACACTTATTCGTGGGACTTTGTGATACTTGGGGTATCAACCAGTAGCTCGTGGATCGGACCCTCCTGAAGATGAGCGTGCGGAGTACGGAGACCGTGTAGCCAGCTGAGACCTGACGACTGCTTGACCGACCGATTCGGTGTGTTTCAGATAGCCCAGTGGGGAGCGCTTGGTTGTAGCGGCAGACCCACGGCGGATGAGCGCTTGGTTGTAGTGGCAGACCCGCGGTACTCAACTGAAGGAGTATCTCTGGAGGCTATGAGGGGGAGCGCTTGGTTGTAGCGGCAGACCCACGGCGGATGAGCGCTTGGTTGTAGCGGCAGACCCGCAGTACTCAACAGAAGGAGTACCTCTTGAGGCTATGAGGGGGAGAGCTTGGTTGTAGTGGCAGACCCATGGTGGGAAGCGCTTGGTTGTAGCGGCAGACCCACAGTACTCGACAGGAGGAGTACCTCAGCAGTCTTAGGTTAGTGAGCAGTACCTCGGAGTCGTGACAGGACCACTGTACACTCTAGAGACGAGGCTCTTTAGAAGCTACGGTTTCGATAATGAAAATCCTAGTTTGAGATGAGACTTTTGACCTTTGTGTTTACCTCATGATTGAGATGGGTCACTTGATAACTTAGGTATATATATATGGGCATATACCTGGGTAGTGGTTATCTGTTGAGATCTTCTTTGTGGTTATCCTTGTTGGTTTTTAGTGGGACATTGAGGGTCTCGGGGTCCCTACTGAGTATCGTTATACTCACCCCTGCACGGGCTATGCCCGCACCTCGTTGTGTTGGTTGCAGACGACAGGCAGTGCTGACGGAGGCCGAGTGTTCGAGGATTGGACGGTACCCGGAGGTGGACTACAGGACGAGTCAGTACCCGGAGGTGGACTACAGGACGAGTCAGTACCCGGAGGTGGACTACACGACGAGTCAGTATCTGGAGGTGGACTTCACGGCGAGACGACACTCGGAGGAGGTTGACGGGAGAGAGCGTTGTGGAGGCTATCTGTACCTACCCTTCAGGTAGGATCCGTGGTGGATGATTCAGGAGCTGTGCCATCTGTACCTACCCTTCAGGTAGGATCTGAGGAGGACGACCCAGGAGCCGCTTCCGTCCTTCCAGCTGTTGTCTTTTTATGTTGTACTTTGTTCAGTTGTAGTTGTACTTTCTTTTGGGTTTGTATTCTGGCCCATTTACCTTCAGCACTTCTCTTTGTACTTAGTGTTTTACTTCCACTTGTACTCTGTGGTGTTTTGTTTACTTTTATAAAGGAAATGCCTTCCCAGTTATCAGGATTTACGCCTTTGGTGCTAGTCGCCAGCCCCTGGCCTATGGAAGGCAGGCTTGGGGTAGTCACGGCACGGACCCCGAGGACGGGTCGTGACAAATTGGTATCAGAGGAGTTGGTTCTACCGCAGAACTTATAACTCTGATATTTTCTTTCTGTGAAGTAATAGTGTTAAGAGTACCGAGTGTGGTTTTAAGTTCAGGGAGTCCAGTGTTGGTGCGGGCGGCCAACGTATCCATACACCAGGACCCTGACAACTGATTTCCGACTTTGTGCACGAAAAAACTGATTGCGTGTGTGTTTCCAGAAGTTTTTAAATGTTATCTCAAACCAGGTCAGCTCACCAGGTATAATTGTTTGACCGTGTCACGTTGTTTCTTTCAGGATGCCTTTTCACGGACGACCAGCTAGATCCTAGAGGGATGTGCGTACTGACAGCTTGCCAAGCGATGAGGCTTCGGTACAAGGCCCTCTTGTAGTTGAGGCACCAATAGAGGCACCAGCGGTACTACCATACATTGGGACACTGATGCCACCAGCCCCAGTAGTAGGCGATGCCCGCCACTTGAGCGCGCTGCACGAGTTCCAGCGCCAGAGGCCACCCAGGTTCCGGGGAGAGACGGACCCGCAGGCGGCTGAGGATTGCCTGGAGGTAGTGGTGAGAGTCTTTAGGCTAGTGGGGACGCCTACAGACTTCATGGTGATCTTTGCTGCCAGCCTTCTTTAGGTAGCAATAGACAGGTGGTGGGGCCACTTGTTCCAGTTTTGTAATGGTATGACCTTCACATGGGAAGACTTCGAGACCTTTTTCAGGGTGGAGTTTGTGCTAGTATCTCTACACCCCGAGCGTGTACAAGAGCTTCTGTCTTTGCCGCAGGGTTTTCGATCAGTAGCCGGGTCATCTTTGGGTAGTAGACAGATGATGCAGAGGTCCAAGAGGACTAGAGACAGCCGTACGAGGAGTAGGAAGTGTTATGAATGCGGCAGGAAGGGTCACCTGGCACGTGACTGTTCGACTCCTCGTACAGATGATCCACAGGCTTTGGAGGAGCCACTGAGGCAGAAGCAGCGGCAGGTGATTGAGCAACAGCCGAGCAGTGGACAAGGCAATAGAGCTCCGGGAGCAGGTGGACATGAGAGGAACTAGTGGATACGTCCCTTGTACTTCTATTTCCATGTGTCTGTTGTATTCGTGTCTTTGTACTATGAGCTGCAATAATAAAAATACACTTATCTTTGTGATGTTTGCTTTCTTGTCCTTTTGTTTGGTTGATACTGAGTGGTCCTAGTTAATACTGTTGAATTAACCCTCACTTTCGAGACTTCTATTGGAGGAGACCCAGTGACCTCACACTGATGCCGACAGTGTGACTCGACCCTTGGAGGCGAGAGTGACAGTTGGATCTCTGGGTAGTTACGTCGAGGCCTTACGACGTCATCCATGGCATGAATACATCATTCATGTCAGGATTGACTGTATTAGGCAATGGGCGTGGTTCATACAGGGGATGAGACCGAGTTTCTCTTTTCGATAAAGGAGAAATTTTAGCAGCTCTTTCAGATCATAGGCAAAGAAGGTGCAGATCATCCAGGAGCGGATGAAGACTGCACAGTGCAGTAAGAAACAGGAAACTGGCACCAGTCTTGGAGACTCGGGCATGTTAAAAGTTTCCATAAGAGGAATCTTAAAGGAGAGATGAGTCTGCGAAGCAGCAGACATGGAGGCAGATCTAAGAGATAAGCATGAGGTGGTGTACATCTTAACATTCTACAACCACCCACCTTAGTTATCCCCGCTAGGCTCAGGGAGCTGGAGGGCGGAGGAAGCGTGCGGCTGCATGCGGTCAAGGAGAGTGACCCGATGGCTCTAAGAATGATTCAAGGTACTGCCTATGTCCACTACTAGATGTTGTAGTAATGGACGTTGATATGGATCATTCCTTCCTTCCACAAATCTTTTCCCAGACCTAGAGTTTCCGGTAAGCCGTAGACTTGACCCTCACGTCTAGAGATACCTTGGGAGAAGACTCGATAATCACACTTACGCCGACGGTGTGGTCAGACCCTCGAGGCGAGAGTTTCGATTGGAATCTCTTGGTGGCAACGTCGAGGCCTTACAACGTTGGTTTGAGTATGGACTGGGCAATCATAGTTCATACACAAATTGACGGTGTTAGGCAAAAAGGTTATGGTTTAACTACGACGTCGGGATGGGTTTTCCTTGGTCGGTGAAAAGGAAACCCCAGGCAGTACAGGATAAACTCATGCACAGGAGGGTGCGACCGATCACTCTTGAGTCGGTCAACCTTACCCTCGTGGCAACAGTCATTTTTAGTTTTAACAGGAATTGGAGACCTCTAGAGTTCGAGGATGACGATCACGTCTTTATATGGGTCTCTCCTCGACGAGGTTTATGGAGATGTGGTCAAGGCGGCAAGTTATCTCCGAGGTTCAGCGGACCTACTTAGGTCCTCAGCTGGGCAGGCGGGGTGGTTTACCCCTTGACCCATCCACCTCAGTTGCACCAGGTGTACGATGATTTCCACGTATCTCAACTGAGGAGATACGTGCTCGACCCTTCGCATATCCTCGACCATGAGGAGCGGGACGATGGCGATGAGATGACTTCCACGAAGGTTCCTGTGGGTATCGAGGATCGACAGGAGCGGATCCTAAGAGGACGGTCGGTTCCTCTTGTACACTTTCTTTGGCAGCACGAGAACCTCCAGGTGAGCACATGGGAGCGGAAGGCTCAGATGCGTGCTCAGTACTGCTTTTGTAACCCTAGTTTGTGTTAAAGCTTTACGAGGACGTAAAGCCATGAGGTGGGAGTGATGTAAAGACCTGTAAATTTCAAAGAAATTTTTTTCTTAATTTTATTTAGAATTTTACAAGAACGTAGTTTCTGACGGCACCTGATTCCGAGGCCCGGTGTGCCCGGAATCATTTTCCGAAGTTTGGCTTGGGTATGTTCAGTGAATGAATGAGCGGGTTTTTCTAACATTTGAATCGGTGATCAGAATCAAATTCTGAGGGCACCGATGGAATCAAAACGCTGGTATTTTCTTAGAAACGCCTTTTTCGGAGTTGCGTTTGCTCGGGTGTGGTTTTTAAATTTTTGGGGTTAAGTTAAGAAATAAAATAAAGTAGTGCGACAACTTTATTTTTATATCACTTAAAGCCACTTAAAAGCCACTTAAAGCCACTTGAGCTAAGTTAAAGCGGATAGGGTGCAATCCAAAATATTCTACCCTCTTGGTATGATATTTGTGAGGTGGGGCCCGCACAAGCCCTACCATTTTTTTCCTCTAAGTAACGCACCCGCGAAAACTCCTCTTTAATGAATGTCAACTGGTGCATTTTCTTAACCTCTTAAACACTCCGATTAATTGGGAAGTTTATTCGTTGAAATTAATTCTATGAATTAATGGGTCATTACTTAGTTTGTTTTTCAATTTGTTGGCATGTTAATAAAATAAGACCAATGCTTGTTTTCTCTTAAGGGTTGCTTGTTGAGAGAGTTGGGAGAGGCTTGAGATCTTTATCCTCCTTCGCGAAGAACGCGAAGAACACGAAGAACGCGAAGAACGCGAAGAACGTGAAGAACGCAAAGAACGCGAAGAATGCCGAACCCTCAGAGATCGATGACGTGACGCCGTGTTCCGCGACGCCGACGATTCTTTTCCCGCGACGTTTCTCCTCCCGCGACAAATCTTCGATCAACTGCTTGAGGTAGGAGATTTCGGAACTTTTAATTTCCTTTGTGGATTTTATTCTTAACACAGATTTAATTCATGCAATAAAAATCTGTGTGTTTTTCTTTAAACCTCGGAGATCGTCGACGCGACGCCGTATACCGTGACAACGCGACTCCCTTCCGCGACGCGACGATCATCTTCTTCCGCGACAGTCAATTCCGCGAAGAACTCGTCTGACGACTATGATGAGGTAGGGGGTTTACGTGATTTTTCCTTACGTGATTCTCTTCCATATTTTATCCGCGTTTATTTAGACTGCATGATATCAGTTAACGGGAGGAGGCCGGACCGCACAAACACGGCCACCCCCTCCCTATTGTTTTTCTTGTTATTGTGGATCGAATGAAAGTGACGTGGTGTCGTCGCACCGCATGGGATTGAGCGGCAAGAAATTTGCGACGTTGTCACGCTGCACATTCATATTTTTGAACCAATTCCGTGGCGCCGTCGCGCTGTGCCGAAGAACCGCAAAGGAACCGCGGCTGAAGTCAGGCCATAGCGAAGGGGCGCGGCGCCATCACATCGCGCCGGAAAACCACAAAGACGGTACGTTTTGTTAATTGACATGCGGATCAATGGACAACGATCAAGTAGGCCGCTATGGCGTTTAAATCCCTTCGCAGTGAAGGTTGAGTCCCGGGAGGACCGTTGGCGAAGACGACAGGAAAAACGGACCACCAGAGCGCGTCCGGTGGTCCGCGGAAGGCGGTGGCGGTTGCCGCCGGCCTCAATTAGCGGCGAGGGTGGGGGAGCCGCGCACCCCGCCCGCGGCTTCTGCTCGGCCGCGCTGGCCGAGCCGCGGCTGGCCGGTCGGGCCAGACCGAGCCAGTCGGGCCGGGCCCAGCCGGGTCGGGTCGACCCAGGGGGGGTCGGGCCAGGTTGGTCCGGGCCCAGACCCCCCGTTTTCGGACCCCTCACGGTCTTTCACCATATCCTGAGCTGTAGACCTCCGATCGACGCACCGTCAGCGGCGATGCGATTCTTGGATCGAGACGGTCGTTTCGAAATAACACACTCAATGTTTCGGAACACTTTGGGTTCGGCCGGGTTGGTTCAGATACGAAACCAACCGGGCCCTCGGAGCAGAAACGCTCATATCTTGAGCTCCGGACGTCCGATTGACGTGCTGTCGACTTTGATGGATTCCTCTATGTGAGACGGATCTTTTGTCTTACTCCTCTTGAGGTTTAGATTCCGTCAGAGTGCGGTCAGGTTGGTTTGCTCACGAAATCCAACCGGGCCCATGGAATGAAAAAGCCAATAACTCACAGACCGGGCGTCTGATTGACGCGCCGTCTGTCTCGTTGATTTCCTCTTGATGAGACGGAACTTTTGGAATACTTCTCCTGAGTTTTGGTTGTTGTTGGATAGTGTCCAGGTTGGATTGTACCCGAAATCCAACTGGGCCCCTGGAACGGAAAAGCTGATATCTTTCAGACCAGACGTCCGTTTAACGAACCGTCTGCGGCGCTGGTGATCACGTTGAGAAACGGGCCCTTTAAGTTTACCCTATGAGAGTTGTGGTACAGTTGAGATACGGCCGGGTTGGTTCGTACACGAGACTAACCGGGCCCCTGGGACGAAAAGGCTAATAACTCACAGATCGGGCGTCCGATTGACGCGCCGTCTGTTGTGTTGAGACCCCTGTGACGAGGCGGTACTTTGAGACACTTCTTCGTGGGACTTTGTGATACTTGGGGTATCAACCAGTAGCTCGTGGAGCGGACCCTCCTGGAGACGAGCGTGCGGAGTACAGAGACTGTGTAGCTGGCTGAGACCTGACAACTGCTTGACCGATCAATTCGGTGTGTTTCGGATAGCCCAGTGGGGAGCACTTGGTTGTAGCGGCAGACCCACAGCGGATGAGCGCTTGGTTGTAGCGGAAGACCCGCGGTACTCAACTGAAGGAGTACCTATGGAGGCTATGAGGGGAAGCGCTTGGTTGTAGCGGCAGACCCACGGCGGATGAGCGCTTGGTTGTAGCGGTAGACCCGCGGTACTCAACAAAAGGAGTACCTCTTGAGGCTATGAGGGGGAGCGCTTGGTTGTAGCAGCAGACCCATGGTGGGAAGCACTTGGTTGTTGCAGCAGGCCCACAGTACTCGACAGGAGGAGTACCTCAGCAGTCTTAGGTTAGTGAGCAGTACCTTAGAGTCGTGACAGGACCACTGTACACTCCAGAGACGGGGCTCTTCAGCAGTTACAGTTTCGATAATGAAAATCCTGGTTTGAGCTGAGACTTTTGACCTTTGTGTTTACCTCATGATTGAGATGGGTCACTTGATAACTTAGGTATATGTATGGGCATATACCTGGGTAGTGGTTATCTGTTGAGACCTTCTTTGTGGTTATCCTTGTTGGTTTTTAGTGAGACCTTGAGGGTCTCTGGGTCCCTACTTAGTATCGTTATACTCACCCCTGCACGGGCTATGCCCACACCTCGTTGTGTTGGTTGCAGTCGACGATCAGTGCTGACGGAGGCCGAGTGTTCGAGGATTGGACGGTACCCGAAGGTGGACTACACGACGAGTCAGCACCCGGAGGTGGACTACACGACCAGTCAGTACCCGGAGGTGGACTACACGATGAGTTAGTATCTGGAGGTGGAATTCACGGCGAGACGACACTAGGAGGAGGTTGATGAGCGAGAGCATTGTGGAGGCTATCTGTACCTACCCTTCAGGTTGGATCCGTGGTGGATGATCCAGGAGCTGCGCCATTTGTACCTACCCTTCAGGTAGGATCCGAGGAGGACGACCAAGGAGCCGCTTCCGTCCTTCCAACTGTTGTCTTTTTTCTGTTGTACTTTGTTTAGTTGTAGTTGTACTTTCTTTTGGGTTTGTATTCTGGCCCATTTACCTTCAGAACTTCTATTTTTACTTAGTGTTTTACTTTCGCTTGTACTATGTGGTGTTTTGTTTACTTTTATAAAGGCAATTCCTTCCCAGTTATCGGGATTTACACCTTTAGTGCTAGTCGCCAGCCCTTGGCCTATGGAAGGCGGGCTTGGGGTAGTCACGGCATGGGCCACGAGGATGGGTCGTGACAGGTCATATGATCCTCTGAATGATGGGGGATGTTGCCTCATGAAATGTTCCACCACTGACATGTTCCTCTACGGTTGATCTGGCTGATCTTGTGCATGGATACCGCCACCATTTATCGCTTGAGTAAACTGCACCATTACTACAACAAACTGTTCAGTTCCAATTCCTACCATCTCAGGATGCTGATTCGGAAGGTTATTTCCTTCTGTATGCCTTCCTAGCACTACTTCCCTGTTTCCTCTGCAAAAAACCATTCTGAACAACCATGTCTTATATGAAGCAACATGGTAATCTTCAAATGCTATATCGTTTCAATTTGACCATAAAAAAATATTTTTGGATGATCATTTAATAGAATTCTAACTACTAAAGTTATCTAAACCGACCTTTGATACCAACTATAAGGCCCTAGCCTTAAACATTACTTAATATTGAGATATTTCAAGAATACACCTTGAGGATCTTTTCAGGTTTAGAGTTTTAGAGAATTAGATCATAAAGCATGTATTACATCCCACATTTAAACAAAGTGGATACAATAAAAGATAGTATTCATTTTTTCCCATCAACGGAAACATATTTAAAATAAAACATGGATTCTTTCTTGACACTTCCTTGACACTATCATAATATCATGTATCCTTCCCTTGACCTATGAAAAACATTTCAAAAACATGGGATGAGCATAAAAAGCTCAATAAGGGATATAAAAATATGGGAAGGAAACATGAGTACATGTATACATAAGAATCAATGAAATCATACTCTACTCATAAAACATAAGCACTTTAACATAACTCATCAAATCATGAATAAATCATAGAAATCATAAGACATAAAGGTAACTTGAGGCATTCATAACATTCTTACGTAGGGAGTAACCCTCTTGGTTACGTTTAGAATACCCATCACAGTATATTCCCTAAATCTCTTCGGAGAAACCTTAAAGTTTAACTCCTTTGCATTACCCAATGCATTGGAGAGCTATATCGGGCTGACCCACCCTTAGTTTATCACAAAACCACCCGTCTTCATAACAATTCCCAAGAACTATAACATAATCGTATCACATAAAACATGCATAAAGGAAACATAGAATTTCCACATTTCAATCACAAGATATCAATACAACACATTGATATAATAAAAACGTTATGAAAACCATTTTCAATACCAAAATAAAAGAAAAGTAATACATGGTATTTATTTTTCATTTTTAAAAAAAGTTATGGCTTGTAGAGGAAGCTGAAACTCAAATTATGGTCACAGTGGCGGAGAAGTCGTTGTCGCCGCATACGTACGACAAAAACATTCCCTTTTTTCGTTTAGTAAAATGCTTCATATAAAAAATATTCCTTTTGGATAAACGTAAAAGTCAAAGGGGTTTATACACCGTATAAAAGAAGGTTGTGTATAAAACAAAATATGGCTCAATGGAAAGAGATTGAGACGAAGTCCCATACCTCGGGTCCGACTTGACTCGATCGTTCTTTAACCTCCTGAATAATAAACTTGAGTTAATTTGTACTTTCTTAAGAACCTTTTTCAAGTTCATTATTCCTTTTATATCACTTATTACCATGTCATGAACACTATGTAATTATTTAAGTTAATAACGGTCGTTTTAACGATCATTGGTACTTGAGTCAAAAATAAACTCTTTATAATTAAAAGTTGTACATGTATCCATTATATCCAGAGTTATAATCATGATATAGATATCATATATATCATATATATCCAGTATATACATGCATTTATAATATTACATAACGTTTAGAGGTAAGAAATGAAATTCACCGTTCGTGGAGACGGTAAGCCGTACGTACGCATGAACGCTAATTTCATTTCTATTTCGTATTTTATGGAATGGAATCATAATGATATAAAGGTATATTATAATTCCAATATAATATCATATATAATATCATTAATTACATCCTTTATACATCCCACATATGACATTAACGAATCAAATCACTTTGAGGGGGCGGTAGTCCGCACTTCCTAAAATGAAGATATCGTGTTTACCCATAATGGAAACCATAAAGGTATTCCATAAATGAAAAATACAGAAGCTTAAGTAAAACATAAAAATATTATATATCATATATAAATATAGTGTCATCTTAATGTCCACCTTTGAAGGTGTTAAAAGAACATTGAACAATCATCGTTTCGTGTGGCAGAAATTCGCCATCCACGGAAACAGTATATTCTTTAACCATTAGATGTAGGTGTTCATAAGTGTAGCTATAATCCTTCTTATAACAACATCCTAGTATATGGAATATACTGGTTTTGTTACAAAAGAAATTAATAAAAATAGTTTAGGTGGTTGGAGAAGCAAAATAAAACATAAGAATACAAGAGAAGACATTACCTTTAAATCGGGTAACTCTTTTTGATTTGAGCTCAAAGGCTTCCTTGGGAAGACTTCTGCCCAAAGTGAGGCTTCTAAGAGTTATAGAGGGATGTGGAGACAAAAAATGGGTAGGGTTTGGCCGAGACAAAGGCTTTGGAAGTGTGGGTAAGGTGGTAGAGGTGGGGGGCCTTTTATAAGAGGAGAGGAGGGGCACTCTTGGAAAGTTAAGAAAAGATACTTTGTTATAAAATTATTTTCGGATAAAAAAGGTCAAAAAATTATAAATTTCTAGGATAAGGTGATAAGGGTTCTAAATACACCCATACAATAGGTTTTTTACAAGTGTAGGTCTTAGATGTTACATTATATTTTCATTTTATTTAAATCGTTAAATAATGAGTTAATCGCTGCATCATCATGGTGTCATAAATAATTTAATTTATTTAATGTATAAAAATTATAAAAAAAATATCATGATGTATTAAATCTTTTTATATTTCTAATGACTATTTATAGTCAAAAATATTACTTGTATAACCCCATGTAAAAGTTTTTTTAGTAACACAACTCATGTTTGTGTCATTTTTACTTTTACTTTAAATAAAAGGTATTAATGTCATTATCTTACCCAAGTGGCTCCATGGGGTCCCAAAAATCGACCCATGGGTTTTCTTGGTCGGCCATGAAACATCCAATAAGGTTAGGACATGTGTCTAGGTATTTTTATTTTATTATAATATCATTTTTGCCTTAAATTGCACTAATTACCTCTAATCGCGATTAAAAACTTAAAAGTTACTATTCACCAAAAAATTATTTTAATCCCATTGAACCACATTTTACTTCTTAATGACAACTATGTATATTGGATTTTTGAAATTTAAAACACAGAGGTGGTAAAATATTATTTAAATGAAAAATCAGTTTTTTAATTACCACTTAGTGGTTTCACTATTCATCAAAAATTGAAGTTTTTCAGAAAAATACCAAAAATTCACCCTTATATTTGATATTATGAATTAAAAAATGATTTCTATTTTAAAAAATTCAAAACATATAAGTTTCATTAATTAATTTAATAATTAATTCCCGCTGTCAAAACAAATAGCGTGTTTTTATGAAACAAAATGTATCAAAAGATTGACACTAGTTTAAGTCCGATTTCAAAGTGAAATTAATTCCAAGACCACTATTGGATTAAATGGTAAAAATATATTCTAATTTCACTTTAAAACCAACTAAAATGATAATCTAACCATATAATTAAATTAGATGAAAAATCAGTTTTGATGTAAAATGCAGTATTTTTAACTATTCATTAAAAAAATGAACTTTATCAGAAAAATACCAAAAATTTACCCAAAGTAAATTTCAATGTCCCAATCATAAAGAATAAGTTTATTTTGACAAATATAGCTTATAAAAGTTTCAAAAGTTTGATTTAAAAATGGTTTTCCATCAAAAGGCAGTAAAACAATCTTTTAAAAATATTAGTGTATTCTATGCTTAAGATTGGATTTATTCTCATTTTAAGCCTCTAAAACACTATCTAATTCATTAATAGACATAGATAAAAATATCTATTATTTATTAATTACTTGGGATGTTACATCTATCCACCATATTTTGTAATATATTTGATAGAGTCTTGTTGAAGGCTTCTATCTGGCCATTGGCTGCTGCATGATACCGAGATGAATGATTGGATTTGATGTTGTATTCTTGATACAACTTATTCACCTCAGATGAATATAAGTCGGTGCCATTGTCCGTCAATACGGTTTGAGGGACACCAAATCTGGTAATGATGTTAGACTTGATGAAGCTAACAATGCTTTTATAACTGACTTCCTTGAGAGGTACTACCTCTGCCCATTTGGAAAAGAAATCAGTAGAAGTAAGAATATACTTAAACTGCTTGGCCGTAACTGAAGGGTAAGGTCCCACCACATCCATTCCCCATGTGGAAAATTTCCATGAGTATTTAGCTATATGAAGAAACTCTGGGGGTTGATGAATGAAGTTGGCATGTACTTTCCATGAATGACACTTCTTTGTGAAATCAACAAAATCTTGTATCATTGAAGGCCAAAAGTATCCAACCCTTCGAATCTGATCAGACAGTCTATGTCTAGACTGGTGGGCACCACAGACTCCTGCATGCACTTCTTTCATGACAACCATTGTCTCTTCACCATCAATGCATCTGAAGATAACTCCATCAAAACCATGCTTGTAGAGAATTTTATCTAGGTGATCTGGGCCATCATAAAGAGTAAAGTTGACCACACGTCGCCGAATTTGTTATTTCCTGGCTCTATCAGGTGGAAGTATTCCATTGTCTTTCAATATGGTATAAGGTGAAATTGTACGACGGTGGTAAATACTGATGGTTGCCTCATCTCGATTTGGATCTTCCAGAGTTGTGGCTATATTAGCTAGTGCATCATCTTGGGCATTTTGTGATCTTGGGACATAAGAAAATGTCGGTTCCGAAGGAAAATCAGCCATTAACTCTCTGACGTAATCATACAAAGGGATTAGTTCTTCTTTTCTGATTGCATAATCCCCATTGACTTGTTTGATAACCAGGTCTGAATCACCTTTCACTTTTAAGTGATTCACTTGTGCTTGAAGAGCCAACTCCAATCTTGTAATGAGAGCTTGGTATTCCGCTTCATTATTTGTACCACCTTCAGACAATAACAAGGAATAAGGTAACACTGCCTTTTCTGGAGAAATGAGTACAATCCCTAAGCTAACTTTATTGAATTTAGGATTTTCCATTTTCCTCCCTGTTGGACTTCTGGAAGCACCATCAAAGTAGATTTCCCATGTTTGAAGGATTTCCTGAATAGAGAAAACTTCCTCATCAAGGAGTTCAATATCTGAAGATGTGTCTTCCACTGAAGGGTGTTTAGCAAGGAAATCAGCCAAAGCTTGACCCTTTATCACCTTTTGAGACACATATTGAATATCAAATTGATGCAAGATAACTGCCCACCTTGCCAGACGTCCTGTAAGTATCAGACGACTAAGGATGAATTTTAGAAGGTTATTGTGAGATACCAATTGGACCTCATGATGTTGCAGGTAGTATCTCAACTTCTAAACTGCAAAGATTAATGTCAGGCAGCACTTCTCAATACTTGAATATCAGGTTTTTTGCTTCAAGCATAGTCTGACTGAGATAGTAGAGGCTGTTTTCATTCCCAGTATCATTCTTCTGAGCAAGAAAGGCACCCAATTATCTCTCTAGAGCTGTCATATAGAGGATAAGTGGTCTTCCTTCAACAGATGACATAAGTACCGGTGGACTCAAGAGATATTTCTTGACAATATCGAATGGTTCATGACATTCTTCAGTCCACTGGTAAGTGACTCCCATCTTCATCAATTTGGTGAAGGGTAAGCTTTTACCTGCCAAATTGGTGATGAAACGCCAAATATAGGCTAAGTGTCCTTGAAGTCCTCTCAATTCTCTTAAATTTCAAGGAGGTTACATGCCAAGGATTGACTTTTTCTTCTCCATATCGACCTCGATACCATGATGGCATACGACGAAGCCAAGAAATTTCCCTGAGGTTACCCCAAAAGCACATTTTAAGGGGTTCATCTTCAAATTATGTTGTCTAAGCTTGCGGAATATGACTTCTAAATTAGCCAAGTGATTAGAATGTTGTTTGGATTTGACCACCAAATCGTCCACATAACATTCAAAAAACTTTCCCAGAAAGGTTTTGAAGATACGATGCATGGCACACTGATATGTTGCGCCTGCATTCTTTAGGCCAAAGGGCATTACCCGATAGCAAAACACACCCCAAGGGGCTATGAAGACTATATATTCTTCATCTTATGGAGCCATCGAGATTTGATTATATCCAGAATATCCATCCATGAAGGAAAGTGCTTCATAGCCAGCTGTCGCATCAATCAAGAGTTCTGTAATCGGAACTGGAAAATCATCATTAGGAAAATGCTGATTAAGATCTCTGAAATCAATGAAAACTCTAATTTTTCCATTCTTCTCTTTCACTAGGACAATATAATCCAACCACTTGGGATATTTAACTTCTCTAAAGAAGTTATATTTGATGAGCTTATCCACTTTGGCCTCAATTTTGGAAGCATAGGTTGGGTGTGTTCTTCTAGCAGCATGTTTGAATCCTCGATGTTCTTCTGGAAAACCCAAACAATGAGTGTAAACATCAGGATCAAGCACTATCATCTCTGTATAGTTCCAAGTAAATATATCTAGATTTTTCTTTAAAAAATAAATATACATCTCTTGCTCTTCAAGAGTCATGGCCGCACTGATTAAAGTGGGGCATGGATCTTCTTTTGTACCTAGATTGATTTCTCTGAGTTCATCCACAGTGGTAGAGATACCCTCTTCAAATGCTGGAGGAGCATCCCTGAGATCTTACTCTTCTTCTTCAACTTGTTTTATTTCTTCTGTTTCCACTTGAATAGTAGATGATGAATCTGAATTTTCATGATCAGAAGAGATGTCAAAATTTTCACATCTTGAAGAAGAAGCTTCCATTTCCAACCCGATTGATGATGATGGGTCTTCTTTGGGTAATAAAGAGGAGATGATGGATTGAGAATCGACATCATCTTTTACCTCTGACATTGATATAACTTTCCCTGGCCTGATTGGCGAAGTATAGACTTGCTGTATTTTAGCAGATGAAATGAAGACATATCCATTTGAGCTTTCATCATTTCTTGGTGGATCACCAATTTCTCCCATGTTGTCTGGCTCGATTGCCGTAATTGAAATTATGGATCTTTCCATAAGAGTATTTTGATTTGGGTCTATCCTGTCAATTTTACTGATAGGAAACACATAATCTGTACTCACATGTGCTAATGGGTTTACTGGAATCTTTTCCAAACCATACAGAACATTAAATTTGGTAATCTCCTTTGTTGTGGATTCCTTCTTTCCCTTCATGTGGTAGAATTTCGCCTTAATGTATTGAGATTCACATGTCTTGAACGGGGCCTTATCACCATATAATTTCCCAACTTGACCATAGAAACAAAACTTGAGACATTGATGGTATGACAAAGGGATAGCCGCATGCTGATGTAGCTAGGGTCTTCCAAGAAAGACATTGAAGGCTGAGTCTTGATCAACAACCATGAAATCTGAATTGGACACAAGATCACCAAACTGAGTTCTGAGTGTAATATCTCCCAGTGGTTCTTGTTCAGTTTTATCATATCCTTGTAACATCAAAGTAGAAGGAGATAAATCAGATTCCGTGAGGCCCAATCGACGAAGTGTACGAATGGGCATGAGGTTGACTCCTGAACCATTATCAATGAAAACTCTTCGGATTTCTATGCAATTGACCTTTCCAAATAAGTACAAAGGTCTAATATGTCTATGCACGACATCATCTTCATCTTCATCAGTAAAAGATATTACTACATGGCATTCTGTAGGATTATTCTCTACATGGTAGACTTCCGCTGCAACAATTTCAGTTTCAAACTCCTGAGGACTTGACAAAGCCTCAATGAGTGCCTCCCAAAGATCCTTTGATAAATTCAAGGATTCCAGAAT
The DNA here is from genome assembly GCA_963277665.1 of Viscum album. Lineage (NCBI taxonomy): Eukaryota > Viridiplantae > Streptophyta > Magnoliopsida > Santalales > Viscaceae > Viscum > Viscum album. Next base: position 97,947,325 of record OY728130.1, on the reverse strand, counting down.
TGATAACTTGGCCAGTACTTGGGCCAGGTGTTTCAATATATCATACTTTTGATCCAAAGGTCTGTGTTTCCCAATAGTAACATGTTATTTAGCAGGTGCCTTGAAAGTTAATGCCTTGTAATTTGATGCATCTTGTACCGGGATAGGAGTTGGTAATACTCCTGGATTTGGAAGATTAGACCGATTAGGTCTATTTACTTGCTGAGAGGAAGAAGATAGAACCTTAAACCGATATTTTAGAATAATTGTGCTAGGGATGAGTCTTCCTTGTGTGGAAGAACTTTCTTGTTCTTGTTGATCTCGTTGAAGGTCTCTACCACGAGTTTCTGCTGCATACACAGTTCTAGTAGGGGTAGAATTGGAATAGTGGCCTCTGAAAGATCCAGGTCTTCCCCTGTATCTTGAGCCTCTTGAACTTCCTTTGATTCCTCTATTTGATATAGGGAATTCAGGCTCATCAAAATCTAAACTGTGACTGGCATATGGATCTGTTAATTGAATCATATTAACAGAACCGAAAATCAACTCTTCATCCGATGAAGACTCTGCCTGATTAGCCTGTTTAGGATATTCCGTTTGGTGGGGCGGTGCCTGTGAATTTGAAGTAGATGGCATGAAGTCTGCCAGAGTCAAAGACAACTTAGGCTTTGACACATACTCATCTTGTTCTGATTCTTTTTCTTTCTTTGAATCATGCCGTTTCTTTAAGGATTTTCCTTCTGATGAAGAGGGTTTTGCTGCGGCATTCATGGGAGAAGGCACAATTGGTTTCTTCAATTGCATTCACAAAATAGCATGAGTTCGGTTGAACATCTTTCTAACCATCCAATCATCATATTTTTGTGCATTTTTGTTCTTAACTTCTTTCCACTCGCCTTCCTCCTCTAGAACTGTAGCACTAACACATGCTACCTAAGCTGAAGAACCTTTTAATTTGACTTGTCCTGAGTCGACCATCTTTTGCAAGAGGTCTTTAAAGACAAAAAAATCCTGGAATGGATGCCCTAACATTTGATGAAAGGGGCAATAATTCGGATGGTCTTCATCTCCTTTCTTTTTTGGCCTTTTGGGCCTTGGAAACTGAACCAAATTATTTTCCAGAGCTGAAATGAAGTAACCAGGAACATGTTCATTTCAGAAAGAGTATGTTTTTCTCTTCAGATCCTCAAATTGTTTCCGTCTTTGATCTATTTGATCATCTTGACGAAACGACCTTTTCTTTAGCGCTCAGGAGGTGGATACCTTCGAGAAGATGAAGGTTTTGAAGTAAAAGTAGGTACAGGTGCTTGTTTAAGCATACCTGTAGCAGTCTCGGCTTTACCCATTCTCCTTCTTGGAGCTGATGGAATTATACGAGCCTTATCCTTAGTCTTTATAAGAGAATATTCAATCTGTTGAGAGATTGAATTAAGGTATTGAAACCCTCCTGTATATTTCACAGGGATCAACGGCATGCGTAATTCGTCATGCAGATTTGCCACACAGATTGGCAACAATTCTTTCTGAGGAAGTTCTAAGCTTATGGAATATGTTAATCCCTTCCAGTGAGCAATGAAATATGAGACCCTTTCATTCTCCCTTTGATTACAGTTTGTAAGATCAAAAACTGTTGTCTTTGGCAATGTTGAGCTGAACTGAAGAAGGATTTTTTTGGTGAAGATCTTCCCACCTGGTAATGGACTGAGATTGCAAGCCTGTGTACCAAACAAAAGCTGGTCCTTGCAAGGTTCGCACGAAGCATCTGAGTTTCACTACTTCTTGCTGTTCCAGAGTTCCCATCATAGGATCCCAACAAGACACGTAATGTGTCAAATTCTATTCAAGATCGCCTGATCCATTGAAAATAGAGAATACAAGGTTCCCAAAACTTGATGGGGGAAGGATTGAATCTACCCATTCAGGGTAAGCTCTCTTTTCTGGTTGAACCTGCTCACACTTCCCTTCCATAGTCTCTAACCGATGAATCAATGGTAGTTATTAACTTTTGATAAACATCTGGTTGAACTTGGGCTTGGGTAGGTGCAATGACTGGAGCTGGTACAGATGTGGTGGCTGGTACTGCAACTGATGGTAGCACCACCAATTATTGTTGTACTTGACCCGTAGGATTAGACCTATGAGGGTGTACTGATAAAGAAGAATATTATTGATCCATTTCAGTATCCACAACAAATTCCTTTGACAGACTAACTCCATCATGCTTAGGAAGAAGACTTCCCTGAAGTACTTCTACATTCATCCTCCTCAATTCCTTCATTTCTTCCTCCTGTTGTGCAAATCTCTACTCTAGTGAGAGCGATTGGAATTCTCCAATGGAAGGGTATGTAACTTGATTCTTTCCTTTCCCCTTGTTAGCTCCCCTTAGGAGAGGGGGATGTGGGTTACTTGAAAGATTACCTAGATTCTGGGTAATCCTTTGATTTTGTGTATTCACACCTTCTTCATTTGTGTCTATGCATACAAATTCTAGAGCAGGAACCTCTTCATCTGAGTCCCCTAAGTGAGCCTCATGTTCTAGAGGATCATCAACAACAACATTAATGACATTAATTGATACATAACGCATCATATCCCTTCTATCAACATTTCTGTGATATTGTCTTATGCCATGCCCCTGATGAGACATTACCTTTTGTTGATTTGATCCCTTTGGAAATTCTTGGCAAACTGTAATTTGGAGAGAATCTCATGATAATTTGGCTATTCGTTCCTCTTGTGGATCTTCTCCAATCGAGAGAAGACTGAATTTCGCTAAGGAGGGGATTGAAAATTTGAAAAAGTCCCTAGTCCGGTGGACTGGGGCAATTCCTACAGCCTTTTTCCAACTCCTTGAATCCTATTTATTGATTGCGAGGGTTTGGTTAAAAGAGTCCCCAGTCTGGAAAGCTAGGGTGGCTCTTGACATGCTATGTCTGAGACTTTATTAAAATATATCCTGATCTTACGGACCTTAGTCCGGAAATTAGCTGGATGCATCAATCGATATCCACTTTTATCGCCCAGTTCAAAAGACCATTTGATGATTTATAACACTTATGTCACTTGATGATGTGCTTGCTCCATACGGGAGGCCTGTTCAATATTCTCATTTTCTTGATGTAGGATTAATTAAACAACTTGTTCTCTGTATTCTTGATTTTGAGAAGAACTAATTGAGGCCTATTTCTGGGAAAGGTTTTGATTATAAACAAAACTCATTGACTGTGGCCGGTGATGGGCAATAATATTACATGAGACCATTTTCGGCGGGCTTTGCTGACTGGAGAGTATAGTGAAATGTAGTGCTCCATGAACACCCCATCCTCAAACATGAATATCGGATGGGGCATTGGAAATTAACTGGCACAATATTATTAGTGCGCCAAGGAATGAACGTTGAAGGGATCTCTGCTGCTTTTCAACCGTCGGATATTGAGAGATTGATAGAGATTCCAAATCAATCTGATGTTGTAACCCTTCTATTATCTTAAGATGATTTTCATATTCATCATAAGATAATACTTTCTTTTTCAACTAACAAAGAGTTTTCTATATGTTAAGACGAATATCATGAATTCCATCTTCTGTCAACATCTCTGGAATGTCATACTGAGAGTCATCCAGAGGCCAAAACATGACTGGCACTTCACCCTTCTCCAATTGTTTTCTCATGTTCAGCATTTCCTCTTTATCATTCAATGAAGATTCTTCTACCTGATTTGACCAGAGATGGTGTTTCCTTGTTGCTTCGTCAGATTCAACAAGATTGGTAGAGAAATCACTGATCAAACTATAAGATGCATGACTTAGGGGTGGTTCGAAGAACGACCTACTCCCTAGGATATCTTCTGGTTGAGAAAGGATTTCACCTACTAGCGATGAAGCATCAGACATGACTGGTTTCACATTTGCAAGTGCCTCAAGATAAGAGGGATTTCTCGGCACTACATTGTCCACTGGAGCATTTTCCAGGAAATGTGCATCACTACTGCAGAGAGGACTTTCACAGCGAAATTCATCATCATGGGGAGGACCACCATGGTGGGTTACAACAAAAGATGAGATCTCTTTCTCCTTAGTCTTCTGGCCACACTGAAGGTAATTGTAGCTCTCATCTGAAGATGAAACTTCAAGATCGACTGAAATTTCATGAAGCAAGCCTTCATGAGGAAGTGTCTGTTGAAGACCTTCTAAATTAATGTTCCCACTATTGGGAAATGAGGGAGTAGAATCTTGGATTCCACCAGATAATTGTCTGAGGGCTTCAAGAACTCCAGCATCGAGCAAGGCATTGTTATAGATTGGCTCTTGATCTCTTGACTGTGCTGGGCAGGTCTTCTTCTTAGATGCCTTCTTACTCGCCTTGGAAACCACTTGTTGATGAAAGTGGCTACTCTGTGTAGGTGTATGTGCCTGATCAGGAGAGATGGCCAGGTTGGCTAACGATCTCTACTCAAATCAGGTGTATGTGCCAGACTTGGTTGTCCGTATGATATGGGAGAATAGGACCACAACCCTCTTGGACTTAAAGAGATGTGTGTGTCTGTTTCAGAGTGAACTGTTTATTTGTCACTCCACTGGTAGGGATAGATTTATGTGTCTTTCCCTGATATGCTGCTAAAGCTGTTATAATATCCTTGCAAGCATCCAGAATATGAGCAGGGATTTGCTTCTGCTCTTTCACCATTGATAGAATATGCTTGGTGAATTTAGCTGCCGGAATGGGGATATATGTCCATTCCATGATTTGAGTAGGTGTGTGTGCCTACTCTTGTCATCCTTTTCCTGGCAGTGAATCCTGACAGTACTCAAGTGTGGGAGTAGAGAGTTGAGTCTGCCTCCTATTTTTCGCCGGAGCTTTCCGACTGACTTCTCTGAGTGCTACCAAGAGAGACTGTTGGTAGGCTTGATCAATACTAGTAGGTGTATGTGCCTTCTAATTGTACTTCATCGAACATGGCTGATGAGATCCATAATATTTAGTCAGACGAGCCTGCTGACTAGCTGATGACGTATAAACAGGTGTATGTTACTGCCTATAGTACTCCACCAGAATTGCCTAGCGGGATTGGCATGATGCTGCCAGATGAGTCTGCTGGACAGCGGAATTAAAATGGACGGGTGGATGTGCCCGCTCGTTGTTTTCCACCAAGTTATGTTTTTGGACTTCTCCGGAGATAGTAGAGATGAGAACCTACTCACTGTTGACCGGATTTCTCCTCTGGCGATTCGTCTTGCCTTCTCAGGTATTAGGAACCTGATCCGAAGACCTGGAGTCGATACCCTCATCATGTTAAGGGCGCACTGGCACACGATTATGGCGGCAATTGTTGTTGGGAGCCCTCGTGAAGGACTCCTGCTTCCTTGAATTAAGGCCCTGAAGGAACTGCTCATTCACCTCCCTAGAATATGGGATGGAATGGTGATTGCATTCTGGGGATAACGACCTGAAACGGTTGGATAAGGTGGTTAGCACCGCCTGCTTCTTGATCGCTGGTCGTCGCTATCTGGACAACCAGGGTGAATTTTTCACTTGGAGGGATTGTCGAGCAGCCTCTAGAGTTGGAATGGTACCATGTTGACGGTACTCCTTAACCATCACATTTGATACCCAGCGTTGAAGATGCTGAGTAGGTGATGTCGTCCTCAGAGCGGACGATGATCTAGCTGGAGTAGCAGTAGTTGAATTTTCAGTAGAGATTTTCATAGCATAGGTATTCACAAATGTTGACTTAAGAAAATCCATTATCATAATGCAGAAGATCTTGAAAAAGAGTGCCTGTTTGATATAACAAACATAATCAAGATAAGTTCAGCTGCTACATCTTTTGGATGAGCACATATGTTATTGATTGTCTTGTTGGCCCTCTCATTGAGTTTAAATAGGGGCATAACAAATAGGTAAAACATCATTTTAACTTGGTTAAGGATTCACGTCGGGTTCACTATTTTTTGTTTCTTCTGGAATTACGGATGACCTCGTTGATTGAAGGTTCAAACATTCCAATCAGTTTCTAACGGGTTTGTTCATAGAACCAAAAACATCCAATGATTCCATATCCATTTGGACATACTTTCCAAAGGTAGGTGCTCATTAGTTTTGGACTGATGAGGCTTAGGAATTTTCATTGGTCGATAGGATGGGAGGTCGGACTCATCACACCTTTTTGAGGGGAATTATTGTCTACTCCGGGAATCTCTTTATAGATTTAAGTTATGTTCGTGAATCCTTATTACATTACCAGGCATAAAATGTGATATCCTTTAAATATGATAATCAATGATTGATATGAATAAAATTTAGGGAATCTTTTATATGTATTCGAGGTTCTTCATCAATAGAGAATCATATGCATTTGTTAGAGATTCTTAGTTGATGGTATCCTTAAATACAAAAAAAGTATCTTGGTCATTATGATGACCATACAGGTTTTAAAGCCACTCAGTAGAGAATTTGAAGTTTATTGTCATTCAGGAAGACATGGATTATTTCAGAGTTGGGATCATACCCGCTGATGGGATACCTACGTATCCTTTGTTTTGGAAAAGGAATCATAACCCACGTAGTTCGGGTAAGGGAGTATGATGTTTCTGCATGATTGATGGCTCAAAGAAATATGTCATGATTATTTTTACACTCTAAGCTCATGTGAGTCATGCTCGGTGTGAGAAAAAAGAGGTATTAGTGAAACCAGACAATTGTTCCATATAATGATGTGGGGCCTATGTATGTATAACTACCCAAATAGATAAGGATTAAGATTTAATTCAGGGAAGAAATCCATGAAGAGGGTCTATAAAGGTATATGTGCTTCATGGAGATTTGGATACTATAATCTTGGGGCTTACTCCTAATGAATATTCCTATGTTAGAAGGGGACTTATGATTGATTTTTACTTCTGAGAAGGAAGCCCAGATCAAAAGGAACTATGACTGGTTAAGAGAAATTAAGACTGATCCTTATTCCTAAGGAGGAGGCCCAGGTTAAAGGGATTTAAAAATTAAGGAACTTGGGGCTTAATCCTAAAGAGGATTCCCATATTTGAGACTAGGGATTATTCCTAAAAAGGAGGCCCATGTTAAAGGAATTAAGGTTTGGGGATTATTCTTGAGGAGGATGCCCAAATTTGGGGAATTATTACTAGGGATTATTCCTGAAAAGGAGGCCCAGGTTAGGGGACTTGGGGCTTACTCCTAAGGAGGATGCCCAAATTAATGAGGATTTGGACTGGGGATTACTTCTGAAAAGGAGGCCTATGTTAAGGATTCTCTCATCTTAAAGGATGAGTATGAATGAATGAACTCTCTAACTTTAGTGACATAAAGATGTGAAAAATCACTAAGTTTTGAGAGATGTTCCGCAGAGCTTCTTTCAGATAAGGAAGTCAATCAAGAAAACATGCCATAAATGGCTTTGAAGAGTGTCTTGGAGATTGAATCTTGAATATGAGAGGTGGAATGTCATAAGAGGGGTTAAATGGGCAGGAAAGGTACCCAAAAAGAGAGGGGCACGCAAGTCCTGGCAGGCGCGCAGGTACTGCATGTGCGCGCAAGTATTGGTCGTGCAAGTATACCTGCATGTCTCATGGGTACTTGCACGATCCTTGCCCAGTAGAGTAATACTTGGGAGATTCTTTACCAAATCCTTTAGAATCATCCTAAGGTACTTCCAGAAGAGTGGTGCGCAAGTTTCAATGAATAGGTAAGGAGGCGCACAAGTGTGTTCATTTCCCTTAAGGGAAAATAATTTAGGTGCGCAAGTGTTAGTGATTTCTAACACTTAGAAATTATTCCTGTTGTTTAGACCTTCCATTCTTGGTAAAGAATTACCTTAGAAGTGTTCGGAAGACTTAAAGAAGAGACTTGGGCGTTCAGAGCTCTATATCTGAATTCTGGGAAAATTCCTCCTCGAAATGGGGGGCCCACAGGGTCTATTTATAGGCTTCTGAAGACCCTGGACAGTTTTCAAATAGGGCGCGCAAGTCACTTGTGCGACCATTAGGCGACGCGCAAGTGTACTTGCGCGGTAGTAAGGGAACTTGCGTGGTGAAAGGTCCTTTGACCACTTTTTCATTCCTTTGTCGATTTTTGATGTTTTCTTCAAAGGCTGAAACAATTTGTGCTAAGTCATTTCCCTTTAAATTTCTTTAAAAAATGTGACGAAAAGGAGCATCAACACAATTCTATTAACCATCTAGGAAATATGGTTATGGAAAATGAATTGTTTCACTATGTGGATGTGGTAGTCCAAACGTATGCATGATCAATAATTTCACTTCCCATTTGATAAAATAGAGGGTGGATAACAGTGGTTACATAATCATAATAAAATTTAATAATATATTAGATACTAAGGTTATTCGTTTATGAAAAATACCAAAAATTTATAGGAGGTAGAAGAATTATTGAATTGAAAGAGGTCGGGTAAGACAATTACCTCTTCTTTAGGATACCTACTTTTGATCCCTTATTAAGGACTCTTGTAACGATATTTTAAGAACACCATAAAATCTAAATAATCTATATAAAATTTTATAAGATAATTTGTATGGTTTTGGTAAATATATATGGCTAAAAATGGTGTAAATAAAATAGGTAATGGGTGTCCTTTTATAAGGTGATGAAGGGGTACTCTTGTAATTTTCAAAATATTAAAATATAATAGTCTTATTCATAACCAAGTGCTTCCAAAATGGAATTTATTTTATGATAATTAGGATATTTTCATAATATTATCATCCAATAAAATTTATAATTTTTTATAAATCCTTTTAAAACTTATCTTTTTTATTAACCCCTTTGTTAACCCTTTTTAACCATAACCACAATAATGAATTTTTCAAAATTAATGGATTATAATTTTACTTATAAGGTGACAATTGGATCATAAATCTAAAAGGTATTAATTTTATACCATTTAGAATCCTATGTGTCCTGTTGAAATATTTTTATGATTTTTAAATAAATTAATAAATTATTATTTTCCATATAATATCAATAATGTAAGTTTTTGACACTATTCATTTAATTTAACTTAAAAGTCGTCAATATAGTAATGTAATTAAAATATAAACATTTAAAAAAATACTTAATATTTTACTTTAATCTATTAAATTAATGTTTTTCTATAAATAAACCATAAAATATTTCGTTTCTAGTTTTTAGACTCTTTTACATGATTTTTCTACTGATTGCACAAGAACCATGTTTGTGTTGGGTAAGCATTTAAGGTAATTATTTCATCACTATTTTTTTTAAAATAAATTTATATTAATAAAAAATTAATTAAAATTTCAAATAAATACATATAACCTAACTTATCTTTTTTCTATCCTTATGTAAAAATTTTAGAGATATTAAAGTCAAGAGAGCGATATTTCAGAATTTTCTTTACTTAAAATAATAAAAATGTCATTATTAAGGGAAAATGACAACAAAATTACATATATTTTAATTTTTGATGTCTATGGTCTAATGTATCCTATAAGATTAAATAAATGAATTTTTTGGGTTGATTTTGAGACCTTATATCATGATTTTAACCCTATTTTACCCATTTTACCTCTACCGACGTGACAAATATTTACCATAGTTAATATTCATAATGACCAAAATTAAAAGGGAACTATTTACCAAATTTGAATATCATGATTAAAAATATTCTATATATTTTTCAAGTTTAAATTTATATAATTTAAATAAATCAATTTTAATTTAAATGTGTAAAATGAAATGAAAAAAAGTTTTTAGAAAAAATATGTTTTTAAGCATAAAAATTAACTAATATAAAAATCAGGAACATTTATTAATCACATATAATTAATTATATTATTATAAATAAAACGTTTAATATTTTAATTTAATACTAAATAAAAAATATAATTTTAATTTTCAATTACTTGATTTAATGTAAAGAAAGGACTGTATTTGAAAAATCGGTATTTTTCACTATTCACTGAAAAATAAATCACTTCAGAAAATATCAAAATTTCACCCTAATTTAATTTTGATATGATTATTTAATAAATAATGATAGTTTTATAAAATATTATTTTTAAAATCGGTATAAATTGATTATCGTTTCCACACACAAAATGCAATAAAAACCATTTTTGAAGAAACACATTTTTGAATTATAAAATGATTTTACTGAAAATGGGGGAATTATTTATTATTAATAAATACATTATATAAATCCTCTTTAAATATTTTTCATAATGTGTTTAACCCTATTCATACCCACCAATTCAATGTCTAGGCAATAATTATTACATTAAATAATAATATTTTAATAGTAAATCATGGTTCGCTTAAAGCTCAGTGTTACATGTTATAGAAGCTATTAAGAATAATATTATAAATATTAATGGTTTTACATACACCTTAAATAAACTTCACCATATAAATTTTATCTTGGTCATCAAATATTTAATATTTGAAAATTATTTTATTGAAAACTGACATCCTACAAAGGGATAATAAAACTTCCTTTGAAAAAGGGAAGTGGAAAACATAAAAATTACCTGAAATAACACATAATGGGGTTCTAGATAAGGATAAAATTAGTGGGAAGTTAAAATTTAGATATGAATAATAAAACTAGTATCCAAGGACTAATAGATAGTGGTAAAGAACATGTTCATGAGAAAGTTAATGACCATAAAACCATAAATCTATGATGGGTGAAAAGACCATTGATTAATAATAAATGAAGGTAAAATTATAACATTTTTTTTCAAGATCATTTTCTTATAGTTGATGTATTATTTTAATATAAATATATAAAGCATGGTAAAGTATACTTAATTAATTTATTTCTATTTCATAAGCATAATTTCTCCCTTTTTTGTGTTTGGATTAATTTACACTTCATCTCTTACTCCCAAAAATGAATATTCAAGATGAATTTTTCCTGCTTGAAGAACTAAAAGTAACTTTTAATGGATCATAAGATCCATAAAATAATTACAAGTAATTCCCCATATCTCTATGTATTTACCAAAAATAAAATGATTATTATAGTTTATCTAATATAGATAAATCATATATTAATCTCTAAATCCAAAAGTTCAACATAAAAAAAATATTCCAAATATGTCTCACCAAATCCAAAATCCAAAAATTTAGAAATAAGGTCACTAAATTTTTAAAATCACCTAAACATTTTTCCCCCAAACAAAATAACATATCTCTTAATGTCACGTACTAAATATTTTAATACCTTGATCATATATTCTTCTAAAACATAGTAATAAACTGAATCACCATAAAACCACATTAAAATCATATATAATTCAATAAATTAGCTCAATATTCATTCCCCAAATTATTTTTACCCTAATCATATAATATTCCCAATATAGTGTACATAAAATTAATCACTTAGACACCAAATCAATTTTTAATCCTATGGTTATATATGTGATACATTTACAAAATATGATAGCTCTTTTATCCCAATAAACCACAATTTCCTCAACATCAATGATTATATTAACCATAAATACTATCAATGAATTTAAACTTATATAAACAAAATATAATAGCATTATTACTCAAATAAACTTCTCACTAAAACATATACTAAACTGATGGGTTGTATTACTATAAATGTGTCCCAAAATTTCTTTAATAATGTTAAAATATCATCACATAATACTTCAAAGGGGTATTTATGACTTTAAAATTATAATCAACCTTATACTTATCAACCCAAGACACTTTAGGATTTCCCATATCACAATGGAATATCATAGGTTTCCATAGGTTCTATTATCTCATTCATTATAATGATTCACACGTAAAATGTGAATTGACCCAAGCATATCCCTTGGGAGTGTCCAACAAGGTGAATAGTAATGGAACACTCAACGTGCACCAAAATGATGAAAAAATATATTGAACTAACTTTTTTAGATGTTATTACCCATATGTTAATAAGTTAAAAAACAACATCCACCTGTAGGATCTAAATAGGGATGTATTTCTAGGAAAACCATGTAATCTTTACCTTACCAAAAATATTATGATATTATCCTATAATTATACATATCGTCAAGTATAGTCAAAAGGTTATGTTCCCTAATAAATGTTTTCTTAAATCTAGTTCACAAGGTTTTTACTAAAATTATCCAATACAAACTATAAATACGTCAAACCTAGAAGTCCAGAATCAGTGGTTACGTTATTACATTGGTACTAGATATATGGGATCATATCCCAAAAGGCTAAATAATTTTGAAGTCTTGGAAAAAAAATTACATGATTGAATCTCAAATTATATTTTAAAACATATAATACAAAAAAGAATTTTATTTGAGAAAATAATTATTACCTCTATAATATCCTTGAATATTAATCATAGTAAACTTCCTGACATCTTGGGGAAAGGAGACGAAATAAATGGCCGATCCTAGATGCTCAATAAGAGAATGCATATAATAGAATCTATCATAGAATAAATAAGGCATGAATAATATAATAGGAATAAATGATGATAAAATAATGCCATAAAAATAATCACATGTGGTTAAAACTTATCCATTTATGAAATAACAATTCAAATAATCACATAGAAATAAATAAATGATTTCATAATGATGGAATTCATAATGCAAACATCTAAAATTTAAGATCGAGACCTCATGCCAAGAAATATTACTTAAATGGGTAAGCCCTTATCCAAATACCCAATATGTTTTTACTATGAGACCTATTGATGCATTGAGGGGTTATATAATTTCAGACCCAATATATCACTTAATAATTCCAATGCATTCATCATATGAATAAACAAAACAACTTAATCAACATGCCTTAATAACAAAAAACTATATGTACAAAAATAACTAGTATATAGAATGTCAATAATTTCCCCAGTAAAATAGATCATAAACTATCTAAATAAATAATAAGGATGGTATCATTACAAAATATCCCTAGTTGATCATAATTAAAATAAATTTTTGTTTTCATTGATGAATAAATTAACCATAAAAAGATCTATTAAAATATTTTTGAGAAAAATACCCATTTCAATTTGAAATTAACTTTAAAAAATAAGTGTTTTTCATAATAATAAGGAAAATATTTTATTTTAAAATAATCATAGAAACTTATAAATAAATATTCAAAGTAATGGGTGTTCATGATGGTGTAAAATTCCGTTCATGCTGTGTACGTTAAGACAAAGATTCCTTTCACATATTCACAAAAAGTTAAAAGTACATTATTAAGAAAATGAAAAGTAGATTCAATTTTAATTTTTTTTAAAAGTAAATCATGGGAAAAATGAATTTAAAAAAATAAGAGGATAATATAAAAAAAATTCTTTATTTTTTTTATAAAAAATAGATATGGAAGAAAATGATTTTTTTATCAAAGAGGAAATAAAGTGTGTTTTTCTTAAAAAATATTCTCTACCGTTTTAAGTACCAAATAGAGGAAAATGTTATTATTACTTAAAAATTTCATGAATAACCATATTATAAGAAAATATAATGGGTTTAATTTATAAATATTATATAATTACCCCAATAGAGACTTAACCACAAACAATCCCAAATAATGACGAGATTGTGAAATAAACCGTTATCTCAAGTCTAACTTGCTAACCTACTGTATATAAGTTTAATTTTTTTATAATTATATACCATAAATATATAAAAAATTATAATATCATATATTATCCTATTATAACATTTAAATACATGTTTATTAATAATTCTTTAATAAAATCATCATTTTTGAGTGTTAACTATGTCATTTTTCATATAAGTTTTGCTTCAATAGTTTTGGTCCTTGTACTTTGATCATGGTACCATCATATATAGAATATTATTTATGATATAAGTATCATATATATTCATTATATAAATAATTAGTATCATCTATAAAAGGTATATATTGAAAAATGAATTACACCATTTAATGGGATGGTATGACATACGTACACATGACTGCTATTTTCAATTTTTGAAGGTTGGAATGAAATAAAGGTAAATAATAATTAAAATTTAAAGAATAATTATTATATCATATATATCATATAAATTTATCAAATCTATTCTTGTAACCTAAAAACAAATCACATTGCTTCATGGAGGTGGTAGTCCACACGTATGCACGAGCAATGTTTTCATTTTCCAATGGATGAGAAGGAATCAAGGTAAAAATGGTATTATAATTACAAATAATAATTATGTCATAAATATAATATATAAACATTAAACCTATACTATTAACCATTAATGAAATATGGTGATGGAAAATAAATTTTATCACTACGTGGAGACAGTATTCCACATGTATGCATGATCGATACTTTCACTTCCCATTTAATGGGATAGAGAGTGAATAATGGTGGTCAAATGACCATAATAAAAATTAAGTATATTTATTATACATAATTTATTATTTTATTAATAATACCACAGATTTATAGGAGGTATAATAATGAATAAATTTAAAGAGTTCGGGTAAGATGATTACCTCTTCTTTGGGATACCTTCTTTAGACCCATTGGAATGGTATTTTAAGAAGAATAGAACCACTAATTTCTGATTAGGTACGTTTATAAGATAACTGGGTAGGGTTTTTTTAAAATATATGGATAAAATTGGTTTAAATAAAAGAGATAAGGGTTGTAATTTTATAAGGGATGGAAGGGGTATTCTTGTAATTTTCAAAATTCTAAAATATAATAGTCATATTCATGTCCAAGTGGTTCCAAAATTAAATGGATTTTAATATAAAGAGTGTATGATACTAATATAATTATCCAATAAAATTTATACAGGTTTAGATATCATTTTAAACATTATCCTTTTGATTAACCACTTTGCTAACCATTTTAAACTTTAACTATGCTAACCACTTTTCCAATCTTAAAGGGTTATAATTTTAATTGTAAGATAAAAATTAGATCATAAATGGAAAATGGATGAAATTTTCAAAAATTAAAAATCCTAATTCTCTTCTTGAAATATTTTTATGCTTATTAAATATTTTAATAAAATATTATTATTCAAAAATATCATTAATGTTATTTTTAATACTATTTATTTAATATGACTTTAAGGAGATCAGGATTGTAATTTAATTCAAATATAAAACATTAAAACATCACTAATATGTTATATTAATCTATAAAATTCAAGTGGAAATATAAATAATCTAATAAATATTACTTTTATAGTTTTTAAAATCATTTACATTATTTTTCTACTACTTACACAAGAACTGTGTTGACATTGTGTAAGCATTTAAGGTAAATATTTCATCACTAAAAAATTAAATATAAATTAATATGATAAAAAAATTCACATTTAAAATAAAAATTTATAATTTAACTTGTACTCTTTTTATCCTTATGAAAAAAGTTTAGTTATATTAATGTTTAGAGAGTGACATTATGAAATTTTCTTTACTTAAAATATATAAATTCAATTATCAAGTTAAAATTGCCCCAAAATTCAATAGATTCAAATTTGTGATGGATATGGTCTAATTTATCCCAAAATATTAATTAAATTAAAGTTATGGGTTGATTTTGAGACCTTTTATCATTGTTTTAATCATGGTTTACACATTTTACCATAATTGATGTGAAAACTATTTACCAAAATTACTATTCATAGTGACAAAATGACCCTATTTACCAAATTTAAACCTAAAAATTTAAAATATGATATCCATTTTTCATCATTAAATTTATATAAACTTCATAAATTAATTTTAATATAAATGAGTAAAATGAAACGAAAAATAGTTTATATAAATATTTTTATCATATAAATTAACTTATTTTTAAATCCTGAATATTTATGATTCAAATATAGTTAATTGGATGTTTATATATAAAATTTATCAAATCTAAATTTAATACCAAATAAAAAATATAATTTAAATTCTAAATTACTTCACTTAATTAAAATGGATGTAATCATTTGAAAAATCGGTATTTTTAACTATTACTGAAAAATCAATCATTTTAGTAACGTCCCAAAATTTCACCCAAAGTTAATTTTGATATGATGATTTAAAAAATTATGTTAATTTTATAAAATATAATTTCTAAAAGTTTTAGATATTATTTATACTTTCCACACACAAAAATGCATTAAAAATGATATTTGAAGAAAACATATTTTTGAAGTATAAAATGATTTTACTAAAAATTGAGTAATTATTTATTATTAATAAATAAATTATATAAAAACTATATAAATATATTTCATATTGTGTATAAAACAGTTAATAACTTCCAATTCAATGGTTAGGTGATAACTATTACATAAAATCATAATATTTTAATAGTACATCGTGATTCGCTTAAAGCTTAGTGTTATGTGTTAAGAAAGCTATCAATCACAATTTTATAAATTTTGGGGATATGACAATATGGGAGGTATAAAATGGTTTTTACATTAACATAATTAAATTATATCATACTAATGATTTTAATTTCATTATACTTGTATGGTTATAGATGATTTGGAGGGGGTGGAAGAGGAAAGAAAACCTGAAAGCACTTGGTTGACATGATTACCTCTTCCTTGGATATCCTCCTTTGGATATCTACTTAATCATTATTAGGTTGGTATTTTGGTGAGGCCAAAACCCATAAAACATGGATATGGGTTTTGGGATGTTATGTGGTTTTATCTTAGTTGAGATATGGTTCTTAATGTATAAGGAGAAGTGAAGGGGTGATGGGGTCCTTTTATAAGTGAGGGGAGTGACATTCTTGTAAATACTTAAAACTTTAACATAATACAAAGTCATGTTCCATGTAAAGTGACAAAAAATAAGAAAACTTTATAATATAAGGTAATTTAGGGTTTATATCCAATCAAATAATCAAATTGGTACATTTTTTAGTGATAATTTTAGCCTTATCTCTTATGTTAACCCCCTTTTAACCATTTTAACCTTTATCATGGTGACAAACTTTTACCATGATAACTTATCTCTGGGACCAAAAATTAATTTGAAATTATTAATTAATATTTATTATTATAATTCCAAATATTATAAACATTTTAATGAATTCAATTTCTAAATTTGATAAAAATTAATTTTAATATAAGTACGTAAAATGAAATGAAAAATAGTTTTTTTTGTGAAAAATGCCTTTTTAAGCATAAAAATGGTTTTACACCTATAATAATGTATAAAATTGAATATAATGACACATATAGATTTATTAATAAAAAATTATAGTTATGTGACTTTAAAACCAATCTAAAATCAAATGTAACCTTATAATTACTTAATTAAAGAAAAGGATAAAAATGAGTTCTTTTATTAGAATAAAATACCACTTATGTTCCAAAATGTTACGCATATATTTATAATTAAAAAAATAATTTTAAATAATTTATTTCACTCCCTTGAATAAATATCTTATAAAGAAAAATATTTCAAAAACTTTTAAGGAATTATTAAATTATGATGATGTCTTAAAAGTGATGTTATTTTTAAAATTGTATTTTTTCTCTAATCACCTAAAAATAAAACTTTTTAAAAAGTCCAAACAATTCACACAAAAATAATTTTTGCAATTATAAATCCATAAATTAAGCTCATTTTATCAAATTGAAATTCTATATTTTGAAAATTTAACTTTTAAATGCTATCATATTACACATAGAAAAACCAGTTACTAAGAAATAAAAATATTTGTTTTTTATGAGTAGTTACATTTATATTTGTCATATTATCATAATTGTTAAATGGTTGATAGTTAATTATTAAAAAATAAAAAAAAATTAATTTTATTATATTAATATTCTAATTAAATGTAATATAAATTTTAAAATTTTAAACGAGAAGACAATTTTAGTGTAACAAACTTTATATACTATGATTGTAATTTTATGTTAATTTCATTTTAATTTTTTAAAAATTACATCATGAAAATTTTATAAAATTGTTACAATAATAAGTCACTATATATAAGAGAAATTACATTTTTCAATATTCCATAATTTGATTTTGTTATAAAACATGTTAATTAACATTTTAAAGGGAAATTTTTAACTAATAGAATTTGTACATAGAATAAGATAACAAACCACTTAAAAATTAAATGAACTATGATGTAATTAAATGTTTATAATAAGGTATTATAATTGTTTAAAACTGATCTTAAACCATTCTTCATATGTTTTACATAATATTTTATGACATAAATTTTAATGGTTATATGTGAATATGAAAACATGTATCATACTTTGTTAAATATTATATTACAATGAATTAATTACCACAATGATATGAAAATAAAACTACTAATAAATGTAATTTAGTTTAAAAAATATCATGAATATAGTAATATAAATATAAGTACACACACACAGAAGATTAAAGAGGGAAGTAGGATTTATAATATTATAGTGGTAGTCATTGTGCCATAGTTGCTCTTTGGACATGAGTTTGAGCCCTATGGCCTCATTGGATGCGATGAGTTGTCACCTAGCCTACAATTTTCCCCTTTTCTAAAAATAATTAATAAAAAAATTCCATTATAATTGAAAAATATATAATGAAACAACATATATGATATATAAATATTTATATAAATTATTGTTTAATATTACTAATGAAATGAATTTAATATCTACATATTCAATTTAAGAAAAAATCATACAAAAATTCCCTAGAAACCTGGGATGTTACCCTCAGCACTTTGAGAATATTGAGATTTTTTTGAACCCACTAAAATTTTTAGAACATTTACATTAATAAATATAGAATTAAATTCTTATATATAATAATCCTCTTAAAAAAACTTTAGTATCTCTTAGTCATTGGCATACTCAATCTTATCAATTATATGAATAGAGACTAAAAATTACTTATGAAATTTTTATATGATTCCATTGAAACCTTAAGTGAATTATTCTACATTTAATATAAATATAGTTTTAGATGTTACAAAACTTCAAAAGTTTGTCACTTATAATGGTGTTTCTCTGACATATATAATTTTATTTTACATATGAACAGTTCTTAAGTTACCATTCTTAGCAGTTGATTACATTAAGACATTCCTTTGAAGGATTAATCTCAAAGTCATATTTAATGATGATGATTATATTTACTCTACAAAATAAGCTTATACCAGATGAGTGTCATATTTTATGATCATTTAATAATTAATTTTATTAAATTCACTCCTTGATGTGACCTGATAATAAAAAACATAAATATTATATCATTTTACATGAATAATCAATACATATTACTATATATCACACCTAAGAACCTATATTTTTAGTGTATTTTGAGATTAAATACATGATCTTATAAATTTAAATTAAGTATCCAACATTTACCATAAAATTATCTACACATCATATAATTCTATAAATATCATACATAATACTTCTCTTTATTTCATGGGGAATATAAACATTAGAAAAAGATGAGCTCAGATGCTTCATAAGGGAAAACATAAGTGATATTAATTGAAGATCATAAGTGAGCATAACTCAAACATATTGGTATGATAGGATAATAATTATACATGAAAATAACATAAGGAATTCATACCCAATAATACATATATAATAATTCATGAATCATGACATAAGTATTTCATTATAATATAATATGTAAGTCATAGAGGTGTGAAAACTTTAGTCTTTGATCATAATCCATGAACATGTGCATGGGATAAATATATAATTTAAATGATCATGGAATGGTTATATTTGTCCATGAATGTTTCAAAAAGGAAGAATAACACATATATCATTACATAATGATGTGGAACATAGGGAAATAACCATTATCCATGGGGAATAACATAGGCATGTGGAACAATCATAAACATAATAAACACTTAACATTATAAACATATCAATAAGGTACATTCCTAACATTATGAACATATCAATAGGGAACATGCTGAACATTTTGGAAATATCATTAAGGTACACACTTAATATTATGAACATATCAATAAGGACCATGCTTAACATTGTGAACATATAAATAAAATCCACACCTAACATCATGAACATATAAATAATGTCCATGATTAACATTTTGAACATATCAATAAGTTCCACATTTAAAATTTTTATATCATGATATATAAAACATAAACCAATACATTAGTGGATATATCATACCCACCCATCACAAAATAATAAACCATACATGTGTGTTCCACTATAACTTAAAAATATTTATAATTCCATCATAGATTAATTAACCCGTGGAAAGAAATAGGTTTCATGAAACCTTCCATAATACATTATCATAAGGCATAAAATGAATGAAGTTGGATGATATCGTTAGAGAATATCCCTAGGGAAGTAAAATAAAATTTAAATCGTGTTTACATAGATGAAAACACTTTTTTAACAACATTAAAAAGTTTCTTTGGAAAATAAGAATAAAAGTCTTTTACTTTTGAAAAATTAATTTTAAAAGAAAATAATTTATAAAATAATGAGAATAAATATTATTTTTTGAAAAAATGAAAAATTATATGGGGATATTTATAAATATATTTAAGGAAGATGGTTGGATAATGGGACCATGCATAAAATGTAAAAAAAGTGATTCCTTTCACACCATTGCAAAGAAGGTCAAAGTTTGTAGAAAAATACCATATTGAAAACATTAAAAGAAGTTTAATTTTGTAAAGAATGTAATTTCCATTGAAAAATAACTTATGTAATAATATAATTATATATAAGGGAATCTATAAAATAATATTGATAATGTGGACATAAAGGTGTAATATTCTCGACCAAAAAGTAAAGATAAGGTTGTCTCCACTTACAAATATACTTAGGTTGAATTTTGAACCAAAGAGAGGTTAAATTGTAAGAAAACATGAAAAAATCATAAATAAATATATGATAATAAAATATATGGGGTTTTAGATAGAATAAAAATTCAATTTCCCTAGATGAGAATTTATTCACAAACAATCTCTAATTAAAGTGAGATTAGAAATGAACACCTTACCTTTACCTATGGCTTCAATGAAATAACTTTCACCTCCTATATAATAAAAATAACTATCTTAATAAATTATTTTAGAAACTTATTCATACCTATTAATTTTTATACTCTTAAAACATATTCATTTATTACATATATATTAGTTACTTTTTGTTTATTTCATAGTCAAATGTTTGTAATTTTGATTATTTCGTAAAAGTTTTACAATGGAGATACCAATATTAATCCTTTAATACCAATTTTATCATTAATAGATTAGTAAATTCAGTGTAATAATTGTTTTATATTTTTTTCATCAATAATATATTCATTTTAAGGAAATTATGGGTATGGGTTTCTATGATAGAATCCATGGCGATCATGTTTTAGGTAATTTATCGATATAACAAGTTACTTTATAATGAAATTTTTTTGTGTAATGCTTAAAAACCATATACATGAAATAATTTTATCATTAATATTATATATTTTCACTATTAATGTCTTGATACTTATTCATGATGAAAATTATGATGTTAGTAGAACATCATTTATATAGGTGGTTGAACGTACACAAATAATAACATGCTATACTAATGAAATGAGTAAGAGAATAGAGATATATAATAGAGATATAATTTTTTCAGAAGTATAATTATGTTAATATAACATCAATTCATTAGATAATAAAATATATAAAATGTTTATATGAGAAGGTAATAGAAAAATATGGTGAAGAACTAGGTACTTTGTTGAATTCACTCTTTCTCGACATGGGTTCCTTCATAAGGAAGGATTTAGGGTTCCTTA
Organism: Viscum album; assembly: GCA_963277665.1. Classification (NCBI taxonomy): domain Eukaryota; kingdom Viridiplantae; phylum Streptophyta; class Magnoliopsida; order Santalales; family Viscaceae; genus Viscum; species Viscum album. The sequence continues at coordinate 97,925,571 of OY728130.1, read as the reverse complement.
TTAGATCCAAAGGATAAAACATGTCTAAAAAGGATTTATTAGATGAAAAATTATAAGGTATTCAAGATATATTTTAAGGAAAATAGTGGGTTGGGAGGGGTATAAGAGACCTCCTATTATAGCTGAAAATGAGGGAAATTTCTTTGGGAACTTGAGTTAGGTGAAGGGTAAAGATGGTATTATATGGGAGTTAAGAGAGATAAGCAATAAAATGTTTTTGAGACATGTAGGTTTGAATCCCACACTTAAAAAAGAACTTCTATAATTTCTATGTATCAAGTTAATTAATCAAAATTCAAGCTATATTGTTTCATTATTTACCATGGTAATTTTTTTAATAAAATATAAGATAAACCCTCTTACTGAATTTTGATACGATGATTCAAAATTTAGATTCCATTTAATAAAATCGAATTTATAAATATAATAAATTTAACTTTTAAATGAAAATATAAAAAGAAATATATAAAAATATGTTTTTATAGAAAAATGTACCTTTAAAATTTAAGTGTCCTACTTCATATAAATTAAAAATTAAATGAGTGTTAATATATTTGTTTATACATTGAATAATCACATTAAATTAATCATTTAAAAGTGACTAATTTAATTTATTATGATAAAAATACACAACACTTTAAAAATAGTTCTTTGAAAAATATCATTTTTTAACATTAAATAATTTTAACCACATCCTATTAAAATCAATTATCAATAATCTAAACATTTAATTTTGTCAATAAATTGATATTAAAATATTTCTTTGAATTAAATGATTCTATAATAATAGTAATATGTAATAAAAAAAATATTTTTATAATAAAATATTTTAATTAAATATGATGATTTTATTTCATTTCGGAATTATAAAATTATATATTTTTTTGATCTGGGTTGGGGTGGCCTGACACTTGGTTTTATGAGGATCTATGCTTAACTACACAATCCTCAAGCCATGTTACTACTCTTATCATAGATAGTTTCTAACTAGGTTTATTCATGGAACTTAAAACACCCAATTACTCCATGAAGAGTTACTGGCCTACTTTCCAAAGGTAGAAAGTCATTGGGGGTTCTTAACAGTGATGCTTAGAAACACATATTAGTTTTTAGGATGGTAGTTTAGGCTCATCACACCCAATTTTGGGGAATTATTTCATACTTTTAAACTCTCTTATAGATTGAAATATTTTTTAAAAATATTTCTCAAATCCTGATATGGGACTGGTTACCCTAACGTTTAATAATCATTTATTGGAGTATGAAAATGTGAATATCTATACATATCAAGGATATACCATCAAAATGAACATAAAAATGTATTAGATGTTCTACATAAATAAAACCATCTATATGTATCAGTTGTTCTCTATATTTATCTTATTATTACTTTATGATACTGGTTTATTTATCACCATATTTGATAGCCACACAGTATGGTACTCTAGAGTTTATCACTACCAAGGAGTGCAGTTGATGTTTATGGTATCAGGATTGGGCCCATAAAGGGGGTTTCCATGTATCCTTTTATAAGGAATCATATCCCATGTAGTTCAGTACCAATTAACAGGGAACACTATACCATTTTAGGTCATATGGTAAGGACCAATCCATTTAGTTTAACATCATGCAATAAGGATGAATATAAGAAATAAACCTAACAATGTTCAGTGTGAGACTTATGCATGATAAACCCTTTCAGTTTGAACTCAAAGGGAACATATCCCAATGAGGATGATTTGGTTTCACAAGGAATATGGATCTATAAAGATGGATCCCATTGGGTGTATGAATCAATGAGGATGATATGATAGGACCCAAAAGAAATATAACCCTTTATATAAGGGAATGATTCTATCATGAATATTTCTCGATGAGACAATGTTCTATAGGTTATATGGATATAATATATGAGATATCCAGACTCATGAGAGTATATACAAGTAAGGAAAGGACATAAATATTTTTATAAGGAATATATATGAATGAGTATAGCGATTAAAGGTTAATAATGTTGGGTTTTAACCTTAAGGAGGAATCATACCTATCCCACCATGATAAGAATCAAATACCATGTAGTTCAAGTGACATAGTTTAAGGTTGTGTGATAGGATCATACCATGTAGTTTAATGTCATTGCAGTTAGGATGTAGGCTATATATTTTATCATTATGTTTCTAGGACACCTATGTTGTGAATGGCGTGAAAACAAAGAATTAATAGGCCTTACGCAGATGGGGGTTTCCCTGAGATATTTTATTGGGAGTATGTCCCTTTAAAGGAAATTAAGATATTTTTAGGGATTAAAACAAAAATGGGGGGCCATAATAGAGAAATTTTCATCATTTCAAGGGTATGGTAATCAAATATCTCTAATACCACATGATCCATGCTCTGTGTGATAAATAAGAGATATCAAAAGATGAAGCACATTACATGTGAGCATATGATGTATTGGTCCTTACACGTAGGAAGGAAGCTCATGGTGTGGGTGCATTCCTCATCCATTTATGGATGAGAAAATAGGATTAGACCCATGGGTAATGTGAACCTGTAAGCTAGAAATTTCAAGGCTCTCATATATAATAATTTGGATATGGGATTATAGGGGACCTCCAGGGTTAATGAAATGGGTTATTGTCTTCCATGAGAGATTATTCCTTATAAAACCCAAAGAAGTAGCTAATACTAGGTATTTTTATTGGCCTCTAACCTCAAAGAGGAATCCTATGTATCCTTTAAATAGGTATCATAGTCCTTATAGTTAAGATTTCGTATAGTTTAATGTTAATTGATAAGGATGTTAACTGTAACACCCCGAGATTTTATGAAAAATATTCTTTTCATTAATGTATTGTGTTGTACGCTACACCAAAAGAATCTTGCACAACACACATCATTGACTTGCCTTGCATTACATGCAATCGCGACCTTCCTCGATAGCGTGTGTAGTACGCAATACCGAGTTTCACTAAAAAACGATATGCTATTAAAATATTATTAAAACTAGCCGTTATGAATAGTAATAACCACTTTTTGAAATTTTGTAAATTTTATTTTTCAAAATGGACTTCATTTTTGGATTCGGAATATCTAAATTAGCTTAGGCTGAAATTTTGGTACTTTTCGGATAACTATCATATTCTGATGAATAGTGAAAATTACTAAATTTTAATTAAATAGAACTTTTTTAATAGAAATAATTAATAGTGATAAATTATTAATTTGAGTGGTTTTATAGTATATTTAGAATATATTTTTACAATTTAATACAATGTTGGTCATTGGATGTAATTTCACATTTAAACCAGTTATAAACAAGTGTCAATCTTTTGATAGTTATTATCTCTTAAAAACACGCTATTTGTTTTGACGACGGGAACTAATTTTTAAATTAATTAATGCAACTAATATGTTCTGAATTTGGTAAAATAGACATCATTCATGAATTCTTAATATCAAATATATCTTAGGCCTAATTTTTGGTATTTTTCTGAAAACTTTCAATTTTTGATGAATAGTGAAACCACTAAGTGGTAGTTAAAAAAACTGAATTTTTCATAAAACTTAATTTTACCGCTTCTGTGAGTGGAATTTCGAAAATCGGAGGGACACGGTTAATATCAAGGACTAAAATGTGGTTCAATGAGATGAAAATAATTTTTGGTGAATAGTAACTTTTTAATTTTTTTTACCACGGTTAAAAGTAAATAGGGTAATTAAGGGTAAAAATGATATTATTATTACCCTAACACATGTCCTAATTCTATTGGACAAGTGTAATTCGAGCAAAAACAAACTTAGGAATAAAAGATGACCATTTAGGCCCACTTGGATTAGATTAGGACATTTATTATTAATTTATTTAAAGAAGGGTTAAAATAGTTAAAATCAAAGTTTAATAACTAAATCATTTTTAATATGGGGTTATACATATGATAAATGAAAATATAAATATTCCTTAGAAATATAAAAAGATTTCCTACATAATGGTATTTTATTTTTAATTTTTGGACATTAAATAATTTAATTTATTTATGACACAATGATGATGCAGTAATTGTCTTATTAATGAAATATTGACATAATTGATGTTATAAATGACCAAATAATTGTAATTTGAGACTTTTTATGACTTACACTAATTTTATAGGTTAATATGACATGTTATTGTTGATTTAAGTAACTTGGTTTGAACTTATCATTCTGTTATGAATTTCATAAAAATCATGTACCAAATAGTGTCAAAATTGACATAAATTAGTTTTTAAAACAAATATTATATTATTAATTGTTATTTTATTCCTAAAAATCTAAGGTTCGGTAAAATGACTTATATAATATTATATATATTAAAAATAAACAACTTTGGGTTCTTTTGGCTTGATATAGTAAGTTTATTAACCATATAGTGTAAGAAAACAAAAAGACACGGTAAAAGTTAAATTATTTAACTTAGAGTTAAATCTAATTGATAAGTTTATAATAATAACCTAAACTTGTCTAAATCCTATTGGAGGAGAGGATTTCGACTCATACCCACTTTAACTTCGAAATAAGACCCTTTGGAACCATTATAAACCGAATTTGACCTTCATATAAAATAATATTTTGAGATTTTCCTAAGGTGCCCCTCTCCTCCCTTATAAAAGGGAACCTCCTTCCTCTCCTCCTCACACCAATTTGAGCATTCAAGCTCGGCCAAACCCTGCCAAAATATCTTCTTCACTTCTCTAGTATCATCCTAGAGGTCCTGGTATTCTTCAAAGACCATCCTTAGTTCTTTAAGTGGAGGTTAAGTGAAGGCGCATCAAAAAGAGGTAATATCCATTACCGATCTTTTTCAATTTCTTTCTTCTTCAACTTCTTCTTCTTTAGTTGTTTCATGATAAAGTAATAACATCAGTATTTATTATATACTGATATGTTATTATAAATATGAAACAACTCTAATTAACCTTTTATCCATCCTACGGAAAAAGGAAATCACCGCGCGTGCGTACGTACGGAATACCGTCTCCACGCCATGGTGTAATCTATTTTCCGCCACCACCTTAATTGGATGGGTATAATGGTGTAATGAGTAAATATATATGATTATTATAAAGTGATATTGATACTGAAATAGTATAAATACACTTCAACACAATTCCACAACCATGGGAACGATATCATCGCTCGTGCGTACGTACGGACTACCGTCTCCACGACGCGATGAGATTCATTCTCCACATTAACCATTCATGAATGATTATAAAGTATATATAATGAATAATAATGAAATATATGACATTTTAAATCTACTGGATTTATGTATATATATATATATGTATTTCATCTACTTACTTCCATTCAAAACAATAAGGAAAGGAAAACAGCGTTCTTGCGTACGTACGGACTACCGTCTCCATGAACGGTGTGTTTCATTTCATTTATCTATCTATTATATATATATATACTGAATATATATGATATATAAATCATGTTTTATATTCTTTAAGTAAGTAAATTATGATATAAGTAATAATAATGTCAACAACAACAAGTCCAAACACCTACGATAAATGAAACGATTTTACCCAAAACGCTTCTTTAACATGGAATTTACAAAAGAACGGGTAATATAAAGTCATAAGTGAACCATATATGATATCATAACAATGAATATGATTCTTTAATAAGTTAATGACATTATTTAAATCATTATATAGGAGTTTCGGATACGTGCAAAGCATATCGGACATAAGGTAAGGGAAAATATCACAATCTCATTTTTATCCGAGATTGTTTATACTTTGGTATTTACTGGGGTGTATTTTATCATCCAAATAAATGTTTCCTCAATATATAATGTTATTTCCATCCACCTACAATTGTTTAAATCCAATTTTACCCTTCGGTGAGTTTTTAGTAAAAGATATGAAAGGAATCTTTTGTCGTTTTTCGTACGAGGTACTTTTTGACTTTTCTGACAAAAGTACGAAGAATGTTTTTTTAACTTATACGGCATGAATGGATTTTTAAAAAATTATTTCCAAGAAGATTACTTTAAAAGTTTTCAAGTTTATTTTTAATCAACTTCTTTTAGTTTAAAATTGTATGACATGTTAAGAAAGGAAAAATGTTTTTGAAGTAGAAAGGATATTTTTCTCAAGAATGGAGTTCAAGTGTTTTATCAAAATTAATTTCCATCTAAGATAAAATAGGGTTCTGATTCTATCCCTATAATTACATTGATTTGATTATGTTGGGATGGAATTATTTTTATTAATTCATTTATCTTATATGAATTGTTTTATGATGTCACGATGTTTAAGATTCCCATTTTTATTACATGGGTTATGCAATGATGTATGATTTATGATTTTGTGGCACACATAAGAATGGTATCATTATGATATGGGTGGGACCTATATCTCCCTCTAATGAATTGGGTAAATATTTTATATCTCATGAGATAGACATGGCTGGAACGGTAGGTTATACCGGTTCAGTGAAACATGACTGAAACGAGGGTGACTCAGTTCAGAAATGGACTTTGTCCACTAAGATAGTCTTGGCAATGAGTCTTGACTAATAAGAAATGATTCTCTATGATTATGTGTGTATGCCACAAAGTTTCATGTTTTAAGTTATGATTATTGGGATTATATTTCACTACTATGATTTATCCCATGTTATGAAATCATGATCTCTTTTGCAGGTTAAGATTTCCAAAAGACATGTTCTTATGAACATGATGTGATTGATATTTCTTTTTTTTACCCTTATTGAGCATTTGAGCTCACAATTTTATGTTTTCTTTTCCCCAGGATATAAAGAAAGGTTTTAGGTAAGAAAAAAAGGGAAGATCTTTATTGGGAGATGTTGAAGATCTTTCACCACAATTAGAAGATTTTATTCCGAGTTTCCAAAGGCACTAAACTATTACGGTCCTTGTGTGTTTGTTTTTCTTATGTATTTAGTATTCCGCAAAAGTAATGTAATATTCATGTACGTCAAGCTTCTGGTCTCTACATTAACCATGTAGTTTAACATTTTATAGCGAGTTCATGGATTTCTATAATGAAAATGTGAAAATTGAATGAAATATGTAATTAATAATGTTCCCTATAGGGAATATGGACATACAATAAGATAGGATAAAAATATATATTTGAGGGAATTTAAATTTTATATGTATGATTAAAGCTTTGAAAATGAATACCATGTATCCTGTTTAAAGCAGGAATCAAAGTCCACAAAGTTTATATATCAATTTTATGGTTTTTACACATGAGAGTCCCAATATAATTTTCTCCCAACCCACTAGTGGGAAAGGAAGGGTAATTTAAGTCATGGGGAATATTTACCTATGAGTTGGAAATGTTAGGGACTTACACTAAAGTGGATTCTTATGAGGGATATATTATCATTCCATGTTGTTTTATGGACATGTATGGATAAAATTTTAAGTATATAATTGGTATCGAGGTATTAAAGGGTTATTATATAAGATGAGTTACATAATTGTGTGACTATAATAGGGTTATGTGATCTCATGACTAGCATCGGTCCATGCCATCATGTAACCCCTATAATCGCAAAATAAGGATATGGTTTGGAGATTGTATGATTGAGTTTGGGTCATGTGGTAAAAAATAGATACATGGGAGACTCTCACACTATTCATGTGATTGTATACACAATAAACTCACACAAAACTCCTTATATGAATTGTCTTTAGAACATTAATTACATGTCGAGTTCTCTATAAATCAACTTTGATGCTTGCCCCCTCTACTCTCTCTACACGTTCATCTCCATGTCCCTCCCTATGTCTTTTCTGAATAAAATATAAGTGTTTTTATAGTAATTAAATCATATATCCATATTTATTCATAATTTATGTGATCCAAATACATGGGTTTGATGCGGTGGAAGATACTTACATAATCCATCATTATCTCATGCAACCCATATAACTAATTTTGAATAACATCGATCATGTATCTAGTGAATCACATGATCAAGAGAAACCAAATGGGGTTACATCATTGATATATTTTCCCTAGGTTGGTCATTTAAATTTATTAGCATCAGGAAATCACATATCCTGAGAGTGTCACATGAACATAAATAACCATAAATCCATCCATCATGGATAGCCTTTTTGAGCCTATTGGATGATCATATTTGAGTCAGGAGATTGCATAACCTAGGAGTGTAACATCATTGGGAGTGATAAAAAAGGGTTACATTATTGATATCCATTCCTGAGATTTTTTCATGAAGATTATAGGGTCAGGCGATTGTATAACCTGAGAGGTGGCACATGATGCTGTGAAGGTTATGCAAGCGTGTAACTTGATCGCATGACCATCAAGATGTAATGCAATCTAGGCATGAAGTTTTTTTTCTTATAAGTGAATCTGTACCAAAATAGTAATCATAATTTTCATATTTTTTCACAAAATTTTCTTATCAATGTTCATATAAAGGGTGTCAAAAAATTCCCCCCTCAGAAGTAAAGTCTGGTAGAAGTAGAAGGAAGGAATCAGTAATGAAATAGTGGATTCCTGTCTAAATATGATTCCATTTATTTGTAATATAAATCTTGGCCGCCTGATATTATTTTGATATATCAAGATATCATACTTATAAATAGATGGATGGGGGTGTTGGATCTATAATTGTGTGTCAGGTTTCTATAGCTCTATGAACTTTTTCTAAGAGTTCTTTTTTCTCATGACCGCTTCACATAACCACTTTAAGTAAACAAATCATGTGACTCCTTCATGTAATTAACATTTTCTGAATGAATTAAATAACATCATTTAGTTGATCAAAAATATTAATTCACTTAATCATTTTTTGGTATCATGAATCATTCATATATTTATGCGATCATGTGATTACTTTATAATCACGTGTTCAGCTGATGGTACAATAATCATGCGATCACATAACCCTTGTGGAGTCACATGATCATGTGAATTTATATAAATAATGTGATCACGTGAACTTTTATAATTCATGCCACAATATTTTATATAAAACCATTTTCCTTAATCTTAAACTAAATCTTTCATTTTATAATGTAAATGACTCTAAGGTAGGATGATGAAGAGGTTTTGGATTAATGAACTTCCCTGGTTAACTATGTAGAAGCTGAACAATGTGAAGTTGTTCAATTGATTCTTGATATTTTTATGATTTTTATGGGGATTTATCTTTTAGAGTATTCAATATCTGATTAGAAACCTCTATATGGGTTCAGCTTTCAAAACGACACACCAGTATCATCACTTAGGGAAGGGATCATGCCTCCTTTGATCATCATAACCCATAACACATTTCAAATAAAATATCTTGTACATGGGTCATTTCATTACCAAGGAGGAACACTCTAATGACTATATTATAAGTTACATTCCAATGGATCTTGAAGTTTACTTGAGTGATTATGAGCCTAATAATCATGTATACATATTATAAATAAATAAATCTATATCAAATTAGAAATTAATTTAGTCATTGAACTGGGGAATTTGATAAGGTGGGGGATTTAGAATGGATTGGGGATAGCCCTTCTATATGCATTACACTGGCACATAATTTTTCATATAATTGGCAAAAATAGGCTTATATAAGGCTTTCTAGGTTTCACAAACTCCTTTATATAACAAAAAAGTTATTATGGTGGATTTTGTTATTTAGTGGAGCATGGACACCAACACATTTAACCTGATGTATAAAAACTTTAGTATAAGTCTTTGGGATGTTGATAGAATCAATGGGGTTTTGATTCTGGGATATATGTATGATGAATTTATCACTCCCTATTCTACCCAAGATGATGTTGAATAGAACCCTCCTATTTCAAAGAAGATTCCCAATTTGGAAAATAATTCCTTGGGAAATATCTATATACATGATTCAACATATATTTTTTGAAGTGGGATGCATTATTTTTCAAAAATATCAGGCATGAACCATTGGATAAGAAGTTTAAGGATTTTCTATTGTGTGAATCACATGGGGTAGAGGGTACTTATTAGATGATGATTTAAGAAGGTTAGTTCAATGACTGGGGATGGACAATCACTTCCCATACCAATTGCCTTATTTAATTAGCAATATTTTTTTAGAAATGTTCCTCCGTGGGTACCTATTCTTAGTTCATGAGAAAGTTAGGGTAAGGGTGACCACCTTTGTGATGGTGATTAAGTTGTAAAGTGTCATAAATATTGGCTTGGTCATTCTTATACTGGATAAAATGTACTTCCATCTTCACCATATATATAAAGGGAATGATTCTTATAGGTTTTTTGGACCCTTACAAGTGTTGTGGGGGTGGATGGGAGATTTTATGGGTGTTTATGAGTTTTTAAAACCTAATCCATTCCTATTACTGGTTTATACCATTCCTCCAAAGTATCAGGGGGTCAGACCTAATACGTTAAAGAATTAAGTGATAAGGAAAAAATTGAACCAACAGAATCAATTTATCTTCATTCCATATGGATCTCTAATATATGACATTATTGATAATGGTATGGATGAAATTGAATTTCAATATTATCTGGTAGTTATTCATGATGATTTCTTGTCAAATTATATTAATGGAAATATCTTCGATGAATGGTATATACCTTGCTAATTGGGGAGGTAGTTTTAGTGTATCTAGATGAAGTTCCATGATCCTAAAAGTATTCATGCAGATACACACCCCATGGATTCTTACCAGTTCTAACTCATGTTTTCTAGGGAAGAAACTCAGATATGGGTGACCTTACTTCTAATTGGTGTGGGTATTGTTCTCTTAATGGTTTATTCCAATAGTTGGATTTGAGTTTATCCAAATAGTAAATTCATTGTTATAGCAATGAAAATCAATTATCTATGATTGGTGGTTGGATTTGAGGCTGTAGGGGATTTAATGACATTGAAGATATACAAAGGCCCAATAAGTAGATGGATTATATTAGACCAGTGGCTCTATAAATTCCATGGATGTATGTTAGGTATTTGGAGTTAACTCCTTCATCATGTGGGGCACCATCAGATATAATAACCATGGGTGAAGTTCTTACAAGTGGAGTTCTGGATGATGGGGTTCCCATGAGTGAAGTACCAATAACCTCCTTTATTTCCTAATATAGTTGTGGTGCTGTTTCTAATTACATGTAAAAAATGGGATGATTGGATAAAAAAAATTCCAATCATAGAAACCTGGAAGATTCTTTATCAGATAGAGGTAGAGCTAAAGGTATTTAATATTGTAACTACTCTAGAAGGAATCTCCTATGTGGAGTAGCCTACTGAAGTTGAGACATTACTTTAGGATATCGATTTTGTGATTCACTCTATTCAAGAGCAGGTACATTATCCATACCAGGTATTACAAATGATAATTTTTAGTACAAGGTCAATTGGTGATAGTAATGGAGGCTAGTATAGTTCTAGAAATAAGCAGATATAAATTTCATTATTACTCACATACTCTATTATTGTGGTTTCGATTATCTTTCCCTTGAATATTATAGAAGGTTAGATAGGTTTTTTCACATCTTGTTACTCTAATATACTATCCTTGGGGGATAAAATTGAGGATACTTCACATGATGGGGAGGAGACTGATGATCTAGACACTCCTGGTCAAATGGAGCACATGGAAGTATCGATTTATGATCTATAAGTGGTGATTTCAGTTTCACTACTGATTCCACCTACAAAAACTTAGGCACTAGTTTCATTCTCGGATCTTCCCTTAGAAGATACCTAGAAGAGAAAACATGAGAGATTGGTAAATAAATTAACTTATTCATATTCAAAAATTAAATATTTTATTTTTAGATTTTATTTTTAAATTTATCTTGTAGTATGTATTGAATTGTTAGATTTTATAGGTTCTCATTAGGTACCACATGTTTCTTTAATTGAGGAGCATGCACCTTATACCCCTATGCTAGGACCTATGACTCTGGATGGGATTTGTGTAAGGGTTCAAATGATAGAGGTACAAATGGAATTGGAACCAGTGCCTAATTTGAACAAATTAACCCTCATTTACTTTGATCCAGCGCATGAGAGGGCGCTCTTGGAGACTCCTGAAATAAGAAAATATTCTTCTTTTTTCTATATTTTATTCTCTTCATAGTGAATATCCCAACACACTCTCTGAGAATATTAAATTGGGGGGAGATACATCTTTTATGTCCCAGGGCTACTTACGACAGGATAACATCCCTATTATCCCTTAAGTTAAGTTCAAAGTGATAAGAGTATCTACTGTTGTAGTTGGCATATGTATATTCTTAGTGGTTAACAGAGTTATTGATTGTTCAATGATTTTTTTATTTATGTCAAAAAATAAGATTTATGTGTGTAATTATTGTAGTTTCACCATATATATCATAGATTACAAAGAATATTACTTTTGAATATTTTCTAATGGAAATAGAAAAGGTACAATCTTGTTTAGTATCAATCCCTCCCAGGGATGTGAGTAAGAACCCCTCAATTAGTGTCTTAGTTCTAAAATATATCCCTTTTCCTAGGTTAGGCCTACATCAAGGCTTGGAATACCTAGCATTTTAATAGAATATTAGGTGAAAAGTTAGGGGAGACATTGAAAGATTGACTATGGAGGTCCCATTTAAAGATCCAAAATATTGACTAATCCATCTCCAATACATTTTTATGACCCTTGTGTATGGTGGGTTTGACTATCGAGCACTCCACACCATGTTGAAGGAGGTGGTAACTATCAGGGAGCATAAACAGGCTCTTGAATTAATAATATCAGTGGTAAAGGCCTAATCTTCAATTGTACAATGTTGTAATGAGGCTCTTAATAAAGTCTTCCATCATGCAATGAAATCAGCAACATGTCAAAGCTTGGCCACCTAAGGGAGAGATGAAATTGATAGGCTTCAATAGGAGCTTTCTCACCTGAATTAAACTCTTACTACTACTAAGAAGATAGAATCATAATAATATAATCTCATTAAGTGGTGGAAAAGTCTAAGGATAATGTTGTTACTAGAGTGGAGGCATTTAAATTGATTATGGAAGTTGAAATTGTAATGGTGGATCAATTTCACTTGTCTATAATTACCCTAATAAAGAAGATATTAGGGCTCAAGGTGTCTTTTAATTACATGATATTTTAGTATTGTAATTTTAGGCTCCCTATATTTGAGGGATCATGGGAGAGAGTCTATGATGTGGAGGTTCCTACCTCTTTCCAAACCATCAATGAATAAAGTTACATGAATTACATCTATTTCTATAAATATTGTATTATTATTAATATTATCTTGGTGACCCATTATATTTTAAATCACTGAGATGTGTTCTGATTCTCTAAATTTTAGGGAAACCCAAATGTTAATTTATATAATTGAGACATAATAAGTTTCTCCTAGGTGTATCTCATGGGTGGATATTGTTATAAACACCATCATTGATACACAAGGGATGGTCCATTCGGGAATAATTATCAATTCTTCATGGAAAGGGATCATGGATAAATATTGGTATAAAAATCATCACTAATATACTAGAGTTTGTCTACTCGAGAATAATGATGAATTCCTCCCGGGCATGGATCAAGGAAGGATATCGATATAAACACAATCACCAACACACTAGAGTTTCTCCATCTAGAATAATGATGAATTCATCCTGAGTGTAGTTCATGGAAGGATAATGGTATAAAAATGATCACCAAAAACTAGAAATTGTCCATTAATAATAATAATAAATTTATATTGGGCATGGATTATGGATGGATATCGGTATAAACACCATCATCTACATAATTTAATTGGTCTATTTGAGAATAATAATGAAGTTCTCTTGGGTATAACTCATGGATGAATATGAGTATAAACACCATAACCAATACACTGTAATTGGTCCGTTTTGGAATAATGATGAATTCATCCTAGGCATGACATATGGATGTATATCAGTATAAACAAAATCATTAAAACACTAGATCTGGTCCATTCAAAATAATTATGAATTCCAACTTGGAATTTCTCATGTATAGATATTAGTATAAACACCATCACTGATGCCCTAGAGCAGGTCAATTTTGGAATAATGATGAATTCCACCAAGGCATGGCTCATAGACAGATATCAGTATAAAAACCACCACCAAAACACTTGAGTTGTTCCATTTGAGATAATAATAAATTCATTGAAGGTATTTATCATGGATGAATATCAGTATAAACACAATAATCAAGGAACTATAGCCGGTCCATTTAAAATAACAATGAATTCCTCCTAGGTGTGGCTCATAGATGAATATCATTATAAAAACCATTACCAAAACACTAGATTTGGTCTATTCAGAATAATGATGAATGGTTTGGATCAAAGGGGTGATTTAGGTTAACTTGTTATAGAAATATAATGCTCTAAAGTTTTCCTATATTAGTGTCCTAATGAGCATATCTTGACAATTACTAGGACTATATGGTGGGTCACACAAGCTTTCTGTCTTCTTCCTTAATTTCCCTTACTTTTTCCTAATATTTACCTAAGGATGGCTTAATAGTAGGGACTTGGACTTTTCTTAGGCCACCATTCTTGAGGTTTTGACCTAATAAAGATTATCTCTCTTCTATTTTATTTTTAATTCTCAATTTTTCCTAGTCCATACAAGGAGCAATTTTAGTGAGAAGAGGCTCAACTTTTTCCTAGACTACCCAGAGTACTACATCTCCTTCCTCAAGAAGTTTAAGGTCATGTAATTTAGACTAATGTTCCATGTGGTTTAGGGTCACGTGATTAATACCATTAAAAGGTTCAAGAATGAGGTACCATGTTATTTACCTGATAATGAGTATCATATATGGTGACATAATGTTGAGGACATAGAATCTACTTGAATATTTGGATTATGGGTTATGTAAATCACTTATTAAGGAGTTTTAACCAAGGATGACGAGATGAAATATACACATAGGGTATGTACGCTAACTATATTTTAAGGAAGAACTCTATTATGATGTTTTTAGAAGATACATATACCTGAGGAACTTTATATTAGGATTAATATGCCTATGGTTAGAAAGATAAACTGAGGGAACATATGTAGGAGACAAATTTGGGAATGTATGCATTTCCAAAAAAAGTTGTCCCTTGAATATAGACACACTCATTACCCTTATACATGAAATGTTTGATAATATTCAAACATTTGGGAAATGAAGTAGGTTATGGAGAAAATACTACTCAAAGAGGGTTCTAGCACCCTAAAAGTTTCATCACCATGTACTGAACACATCATCAAGGTGAGGGGAGATGATAAATAATTGCTCTAATTTTTCCTAGAATAGTGTATTAAGTGATATTAGCTTGGATTTTCTAGGTTCATAAGAAAGACCCTATTATAATTTCACCTCTTTTATTTATACTTTAAATTTATCTTAAGATCTTGAATAACAAAGATTAGAGAGTAAAGACTTGAATTTTTCACAGACCACCCTTTATGGGTTTTCGGTCTGAAATTTTTTGTTTCTATTTCACTAGAAATTTAGAGTCTTATGATCTGAACTATACTTCTTCAACTAGGGTGTACACAAATTAATGTTAAAATGTGTGTACCAGAGTGTACATAGTTTTAGGTCATAATGAGTGGACCATGGGAAATGGAGAAGTGTGACATAAAAACATTATTAGGATTCCCAAGGTTAAGAATAATTGAACATCCTTTTGAATGGGGGATGAGAATGCTATAAATTGTTTCTCAAGGATCTAATATCATGAGTGATGGTATGGTACATACACACAAGGGATGACCACTAAACACATTCAAAGGAACAAATCCCATTGTAATATTTTAGGGCATATAAAGATGAGAAGACCTTTTTTTGGGATGAATATGCATCTAGTTAGTATGAAAAATTGAGTTCACATATACCAGATCCAAATTGGGGAATGTATTTATAGATAAAATGAGGTGTCCCTTGAATCCAAACTCACTTTTCATTGATAGACATGAAAGGTTTTTAAAAATTAAATCCATGTAAGATATGAAGTGTGATGTTGTGGATCAAGATAGCTGGGAAAGGTGATATAAGTATCCCAAAACTTAGTTGAGAATGGTTTGACTATTACAATCCTTTGATAACGAGTTAGAATGAATAATGGTTTTTGTAGTTTAACATCATTCAATAAGGATGCAATTATCATACAATTTAACTTTATATGACAATGCATCTTGTGTTCTGTAGTTTAGGGTCATGCGATGAGGACCCTATTCTACATAGTTTAATGCCATAAAACTAGGACAAAGGTGGACCATCATTAATATTATACACTAAATATCTTTAGAGATACCTCAAATTGGTTGGGGGTGTTTGAATATGGGGGGAAATTTCATCCTTGTATAATCTTATGGGAAAATATAAATATACTTGGAGATCTTACGTAGGTTTGACTCATACGTAAGTAAAGATTATCTCTAGGACTATACTATTCTAGAGTAGTTTAAGGTCCTGGAAGGTGGAACGTTTTTTCCACCCGTCTTTTGTCATGATGATAATAGTTATTCTAAATGGGCTGACTTAACAATACCTCTAATCCCACTCGAGTTATGATTATCATGAGAAGCAAGAGGTGATTATAAAAAAACACACACTGTATTTCCTAAGGTTTCATAAAAAATGAGGGATAAAAAATATAAGGGAAATTTATCCTAAAATAGGTCTATGAGTACATGATGACTTCTAGAATGATGAATTTCAATCCTCTCTCCTTCCTCAATGTAGGTTGGAAAATGAATCTACATTGAAATATCCTATATATAGGATAAGAGGAAAATTTGGATGATAAAAATTGAAAATGGAAATTGAATATAAGATCTAGTTGTATCATAAGATAAACATAACTAGAAAATGTGTAGTTATTATAAATATTATCTCTTGCATGAATCTAAATAATTTTCATGGGAAAGAGGATCTTTCAAAGAATAGGTTTGTAAATGAGGGGACCCATGTTGGAGTCTCCTATGTAGATATGGCTTATATATGGGAGGTTTCCTATTCTAGTTTTTGGGTTTTTGTGGATTTTATTCAAATGTGAGGTAAAAGAAGATTGTTTTATTTTTGAGAATGGACAAGAACCTTTTTGAATGACAGGTGATCTTATTAGGCAGTAAGATGAGGTGGGGGAATATATGATCTCTATGGCTAGAACCAGTTAGAAAATTATGGGTTCCACTACGTATCTTGTGAGGAAAAAAATCAAGACACACATAGTTCTTATATTGTAATTCTCTATAGAGATTATGATCTTACATAGGGATAAGGGATTTTTTAGCATATGTTCATTAAGAAATCAATGGTGAAAACTCCCATGAAGATCATACTCCTATGTTGGAGCATGTGCATTTTATTTACCTTATTCTACAAAAATTAAGCTTATGTTCTAGGGAAGAAAACTAGGTCTCACTCTAGTACAATGATATCCCAAAAACAGAAGTTTCATTAGTATAGCCATAATACTAAGGTGAAGGGATGCATTTTTTTATGTTCTATATGGTCCTAGGATAGGGAGACCTAACATTACTATGTATCCAATATATATAGGAATATAAACACACATAGTTCCTAAATTGGTGTTTCCCAACATAGATTTGTCTTGTATGCAGGTGAAGTAGATCATTTTGTTTTTAATTTATAGTTGATCCTAGATTAGAGAATACTATTTTTATTATGTATCATGTGCTGATCATAATCAATCCACACTTAGTTCCTACATTAGAAGTCTCCTACACAAATTTTATTTGTATGCAGGGGGTATATGGGGAATTTTATTTTGAATTTGAGACTAGTCCTAGGACAGAGAATCCTAATGTGACTATGTATCCCATGTTGATAGGAACCAAGACATACATAATTATTAAATGTTCCTTACATAGATCAAGATCATATTTTGAGAGTTATATATTTTTTGGTTAGAAGTTGTAGATGGGAATAAGATAATATATCTAACCATGAATATATATACTATTTTGAAAATAATCAATCCTCACATAGTTCTAGTTTTGTGTTATCCATATAGATCAAGATCATGCACATATGAGAGTATTTACAGTATAAGTTAATATATGGAGAGCTCTACTATGAATACTTCTATGTATATATGGATTATATGTAGGACGATGAATTTTATCAAGACATACATAATTTTTGTGAGGCCTCATCTACAATTATTTAGCTCATGTGCATGGAAAGAGAATTGATCCTCACCTTAGTGTAGTGACATTAGGAAAATGATGCATTACAAAAAAGGCTCAAATAATAAGATAAAAGGGGATTTTTTTTGAATTGTAGTTACCCTTAATATAGGATATCCAATAAACAATACATATCCTATATTGATAGGAATAAATCCACATATAGTTATTGAAGAAAATACCCCCCTATAAAGATTTGAATCATACACCGAGGAAATGGGTTTGTTTTTGAAATTTAAGATTGGGCCTATGAAGAGGATCAATGCATCACTATATATCATATTATCATAATAATATAGATACACATTATTATTTTAAATAATTCTTCCTTATATAGATCTGGATTATATGCAAGGAATAGGGGGAATTAATACTCTGAGGCATAAGAGAATCATGCAACATAGGCTTCTATATAGATTGATATCTCATGTAATAGAGAATGAGGCCATATGGAATGGTCCACTCCAATAAGTTTAGATTCATAAAGGATGTAATTCCAACTCACATTTTAGTTTCATGAGGTAATGGTGATGACTATTTAATTTAATGTCATGTTGTAAGGATGTGGGGGCTATGCAGTTTAGATTCTTACCTCCAGGACATGGAGGATATGCAGTTTCAAGTTTTTTTATTAGGAATTGGTTCCTAAGATAAAAATTATACAAAGTATTACCCAATAAATATTATATTATTAGGGAGTTAAATGTGTTCACTATCCATCATGTCTCAAGAGTAATCATCATTATAATAGACCTTGTTTATAATGTATGGTTTTTCCAAATTTGGCTCTAACTTTAGAGGCATCTTCCCTAATATCATCAGGGTTCTGATAACCAATACTAAATATATTTAAGGGAATGTAAATGGTAGAAAATTCTTGTATAAGTCTTATACAATCTAATTCTGATGGAATTTTTGATTGATAAATGTATGAAACCTCTTCTCATCGACTCATTTTAACTTATAAATTCACTATTTGATTGTTCATCTTCTAAGAGCTGACCATAGATAGCAATTAAAATTTTGGGAAACTGGAATTCAATAGACAGCACTTCCACTATTACATAGATATGTAAATATGGGGCTTATTGTGTGTAAGTATGGGATGTGGTACAATAGGCCCACATGACATGAACGAATTTGTTTGGCTATCCACTATCTTTTAGTGTATATTTGATATAATCTTATTCAAAGCCTCCATTTTCCAATTTTTTTCTATATGGTAGAAAGATTAATGGTTGGAATCAATGTTGTACTTCTGATACAACCTTTTCAACTTAGAATAACAAAAATTGGCGCCATTTTCCATCCATATGGTATGAGGGACACCAAATATGGTGGTGATATTCAATTTCAAAAATTTGATGATGTTCTTAATTATGAATTATTTGAGTGGTATAGGCTTAGAAAATTTATAAAATAAGTTGGTGGAAGTAAGAATATACTTAAAATGAATAGTTGTAGTTAGGGGATATAGACCCATGACATCCTTTCCCCTTACTGAAAATATCCATGCGTATTTTGTAGTATGAAATAACTTCAGGGGATGATGGATGAAATTTTCATGTATTTTTATAGAATGATATTTCTTAGTGAAATACACACAGTATTATATCATCATTATTCATAGATAAACGATTATACTAATTTGGTTGGAGATCCTAGTTCTTGACTGATGGGCACTGTTAGAGCCTTCATGGACTTCCAACATTAAGGAGAGATTCTATCCTCCTTCAATGCATCTGAGGAGGACTATATTGAAACACTTTTGTAGAGGATTTTTTGTTCATTTGGGCCATCACAAAGGGTGTAGATTGTTTCTTAAAATCATATCAATTCCTTTTTAAATTGATCTTATGGGAGGGTCCCATTTTAGAGGTAGTCCATTATGGGTATCATCCATCTAGTATCAATTGACGAGGGTATTGGATTTTTTCATATCAATGAAATATTAATTGGATTTATTTCTTCTATGTCACAAATAATGAATGAGGATACTACCCTTTGCTGTTTGATGTAGAATACTGTCTCATCCGATTAAGTATCGGCTAAGGATATGGATGCATTATCCTGTGTATTATCATAAAACTCTATAAATTAGGATTTGATTTAGTGTCAGTTCAAATGGGAAATACTCCATCAGTCCCCTCACAAAATTAGCGATAAGGGTTATCTATTCATTCTTGAGGTTGTATACACCATTGATATCCTTAATATACATTTTTTAATTTCCTGTCACTCAGATGGGATATCTATAGCTTTATGGATAGTTCTAGTCCTACGATAAGAGTTGTTGGTGTTGCCTTCAGATATCATGAAATAATATGGAATAATTTCCTTGGTTGGGGATACAATGATAATACCCAAACCAACCTGATTTAGCTTTAAGATTTCTATTCTTTTCTTTATTATACTTTAAGAGGATCTATTAAAATACATTTCCTATATTTAGGGAATTTCATGGGCATATAAAAACTCTTTTTATGGTAGCGTAGTATTTACCAGTATGATTTTTGGGGCATGATGTGCTAAAAAGAAATTTTCTTTTTATTTCTATTTGATTTCCATATGCAATTAATTTTTTTTGAATTATTATAGGATAACCACTTATTAGGCCAAGTCCCCAGTCAGTATACAGAGACATATAATTCACTTTTTTGGGTTGATATGAGAGACCAATAATATTTCATAGTTCTTCAAGTAGTGCCATAAAAATTTCACCATGAAAAATGTACAAGTAATTTCTTATTGATTTCAAATATTAGTATGCAGCATCATTATAATAATATAACAAAGACTATTTTCTTACCCTACATCATTCTTATATTTGATAAGAGTGTTTAACGATATCTCTATAGTAACTAAATATAAGATGAGTGACTTAACATTTACTGGTGGCATTAAAACCAACGAGTGAAATAGATATTTCTTGAGGTTCTTGAAGGTTTCTTAGAAATATTTATCCTATTAATATGTGACTCACTTCTTCATGAACCTCATTAAGGTGAGAAATTTATTGACTAGTTTTTCTATGAAATTTCTAATGTAAGTGAGGTTTCCCTAAATCCCTCACAGATCTTGAAGGTTTTGAGGAGAAAAAATTGCAATTATTAGAATAGTCTTCTTAGGTTCGAACTCGACGCTATAGTGGAATAACACAAAACAAAGTAATTTCCTTAATGTTACCCTAAGGGATCACTGTAGAGGGTTCATCCTTAAGTTGCACTACTAATACTATTTGAAGTTTGGTAAATGATCACAATACTACTAAGACTGAACTACCAAATTATATATATAATATTCCATGATTATTCATAGAAAGGTTTTGAGAATATTATGTATGATACATTGGTAAGTGGAGGTAATATTCTCCAAACCAAAGTGTATGACTTAGTAGCAGAATATCCCTTGGGGTACTTTGAAAGAAGTGGATTCCTCATCTTCAAGGGAAATATTGATCTGATTTTACTCAAAGTACCTATCAATAAAGGAAAAGGATTAGAAGACCATAGTCACATAAACCAAGAGTTACATAATCAGTACTAGGAAATCATCTTTTAGATAATGGCTTTTGAGATCCTTGAAATTGATTCAGAACCCGATCCACCCATTCTTTCTCTTAAAAGGGATAATGATGGAAATACATTTTGGGTATATTTTATCTCTAATGATGTTGGATTTTATAATATTATCAATTTTAGACTCCACCTTAATAGTATTTGAGGGATTTATTCTTATGGCCACCTACTTGAATCATCGATGATCGTATATCATGACCAGGTGATGGGTGCACACATTGGGATCCAACCTCAGTATCTCTATGTAATTATAGGAGATCACATAATGATTCTATTTAAATAAGGATATATAATTATATTTATCTTCTATAGAAATGGAATAACTGATAAATGTTGTCGAAAGATCCTATTATATGAATTGATTTACTTGTTTGAGCTCATCAATGGTGGTAGAGATTCCTTCCTCAAATGTTGGAGGGGTATTTATATGGCCGTCCTTTTTTTCTTCCCTCTCAAAATTGAGAGAAGTATCCTTAATACTAGTATATAATATGGAATAATTGTTGTCTTTTTTGAAGTATAAAAAGTCACTCATTTTCTTAGAAGTGTCAAGGAATGGGTATAATGACCTAGGGAACTCTATAGATGTTTAATTTACTATATACTATCTTCTAGAGAAAAATAAGAATTGACATATCTAGTTATAATAGATATACTGGGAGAATTTTCAATTCCCACTAATGGTTTATGGGAATTATCTGATCCTAATGGTGTATTAAGGGGACCTTGATGTCTCAATGATGGAAAAGGATAAATATTTTTTGGGGCATTAATCACCCCAAGATTTACCTGACTGCCTCTTTATGGGTTCATCTAGTATGGGTGATATTATATAGACATAGTACAATGAAGTTTATAAACCACAATGGCTCAATGTGGTGGGATTTTCAACCTCAATCTGGTTGATAGGTAGTACATAATCATTTCTATGAATTCTCTAAGGTCTTATAGGGGAATTACACAAACCATTGGGAGTGGAAATTATCATGTATTCCTCTATCATAATTTTTTTTATTTATCTATTATAGAAACCCACCTCATTATATTGGGATTCACAAGATTCCAAGGGGGAACTATCACCACATAACATTCTAACCTTTCAGTTGATGAAGTATTTCAATAATTGATGGTATGAAGATGGAACCACCACATAGATATGAAGACAAGGTCTTCAATGTTGAACATTATATGTTTTGTCCTTCTAGATAACCATAATCTCGACATTAGATACTAGGTACCAAAACTAGGCCTTAAGTTGGTATTTTCAAGAATATTTTTCTTGATCTTATCAAACCCCTTAATGATCATATTCAAGGGAGATTAACCATCCTCAATGTATCCAAAATTTCAATGATTCCAGACTGGGATAAGATTTATCCTAAATCCATTACTAATCAGAGCCCATAAAATATGAACATTTTCAATATTTCTTGAAATGTACAAGGGTCTGATATTCACATTAATGGATTATTCTCAATATTTCTATGTGAATAAGATAGTGATATGAAATTTTATTGAGGAAATTTCTACTTGGTACTCCTAGACTAAGAAAATTTTTGTTTCAAAATCTTGGAGACTATAGAGGGCCTTGAAAAGTGCCTCCCTATGTTATTTTGAAATATGAAGAGCATTCGTGATTGAGATCTTCATTGAGATATCCACAAAAGTTTTTCAAATGTAATACTTATTCCACATAGGTATGAGCTTCCCAATTTGGGGTTTCTCATTGAAATGTGTCTTAGGGGAAAAATTGCTTGTGGTACATGGATTCAACACTAGAACAATAGTTTAAATCATACCTATAATTTAAGGGTTGAGACAAGCTAGTCTACCCACTCATGTAGGATGGTAAAAATATTTTAGACCCACTAACTAGTCTTCTAAAAAAATTGGGTTTTTATGAATATTTAAATATTATGGGGTGTCTCTATACTTCTATTGGACTAATTGAAGTTGTTTGTGATGGGTCTTGTCTAGGTATATGAATTCTACTATGATGTGTCTGGAAAATTTAACTTGTCTACAATTGTGTCTCCTCTTGTTACTATATATTCTATGGCCTCTACCTATGGTTCCCTAGTTAGGTATGTGGAACTCGAGTTAATTTGAAAATCATTTATCAAAGATGGGTTCTCTTAAATTAATGAAGTCAATATATCTAAAGAGCATGGATTCCTATGATGATGATTTAGTTTATTGAGTTGGTTTCTATGCCTCGAATGATGAGGGAATTAAATCTGATAAAGTATGGGAAATTTTAGGTGTTATATGAGACTCTTAATCTTGTTCCATTTTCTTCTTCTTCCAGTTTCATTTTCCTCTATCAGATTATTTTAACAGAAACCCTTTGGATAATGAAGGAGGTGCTGGGACTATAATCGGTTTATGGGGTTATTCCTTAAGAATAGTGTGATCCTGATCAATTATCTTTTGGGTCATCTAGTCATTAAATTTTTTTCCACACCTGTATGATACTTCTTACTAGTCTCCTTATTCCTCTGATTGGGTAGTGGACACATGAGACACA
Organism: Viscum album; assembly: GCA_963277665.1. NCBI lineage: Eukaryota > Viridiplantae > Streptophyta > Magnoliopsida > Santalales > Viscaceae > Viscum > Viscum album. Next base: position 97,901,223 of record OY728130.1, on the reverse strand, counting down.
TTCACTTGGGATTTCTTTAGTATCACATTTCTATAACCAACCATTCAATTTAAAATGTATTTGAAGATAAAATAGTCTTGGATGGTTTGGACTAGCCTCTAGTGAAAAGGTCAATATCTAAGATGATTGAGGTTTAATTTACTAGTTTTCTTAGGTTTAGGTAGCTTGAGGATATTATTTTCCATGCATATGAGAAAGTAACTAGAAACAAATTTGTTTTTAAAGTAATACATTTTGTTTTTGGTGCTTAAATTGTGGGAGGCCTTGATCTATTTTTACTCTAGAAGAGGGAAGTTTTTTTGTTATTTTCACCCAGTGGGAGGAAATGGTTGACTTAAATAATTCCTAGGTATTACAGTAGCCATTGAAACTAGTTTGTGGGTAATTGTAATAGTTTTTTCTTTACTATATATTTAACTTGTGATGTGGGAATGGAACTAGATTTGGACCAATTTAAATGAATGAAATATTCTAGATGTTGTTACATGTTAAAAAACTCCAAGAATCAACTCATATATTTCAATAAGATCAATAGTATTTATAGTTTCTCATAGAGTTTATTCACACAAAGATCCAACAACTGATCTTATTAGAGTAGAATAATGCGCAAGTTCGCTATGAATTTATATCTAGTGATAAATATAGATAACCTTTTATTTTCATTATATTTACATTTCACTAGATCAATAATTTTTTTTCCATAATGTAGAGTTAAATTAATAAATCATTTTCTAGTGAATTTATTCTCAAACTATGATAGACCCTACTATAAGGCTATTATACCAAATGAAATCTGGCCCCACTAGAGTTTTCACAAAGAATCCTAATTTTTTATGCCTCTTTCTACTCTCATGGGCCTATCATTGGGCCTCATAAGGACAAAAAGTGTGAGAGATGCTTCTTTTTATCTCTTATTCCATTGAAGGTTGGAAAAAATGGATTCCCAAAACTAGGTGGAGGTGGATTGGTGTCCACCCATTTAGGATATGGTTTTCTTTCATGTTGCACCAGGTCACACTTTTCTTCCATGGGATTTATTGAAGTGGAAAGAGGCTCAATGGTGTTGATCAGTTTTGGGGAAAAAATTATTTGAGTCATCCCTTAAATGTGAGTAACAGGCAATGGTTGATGTGGTCATATGAAATATATAGGTTGATAATAGTTAGTTTTTTCTAAGGCTGGGTGATTATCCTAGTATAAAATAAGTGTTTATCGTAATGGATGGAAATCCCTATCATCCACAATTACAGTATTCAAATAAACTGGCTATCTATATCCAGAGCCAACCTAGTGCCATAATTATATTATATTAGGGAGATTAATTCCCTCCAAGTGAGTTGGAGGATAGTTATTCACTTTGGTTTGGAGGTAATACCTGGTGGAAATATTTCCCCTAAGTAACTCCTCATTGAGTTGTCTGATATTGGATATCTTAGCCAAATTTTGTTCCAACTTATATTATATAGAGTTGAATTCATGTTTTCTTTACGATGAGTGGTACACAGACACATTCCCTTTATCTCTAGAATAATAGCACTGAGGGGGTGGTGACTCCTTATTTTAGGTTCCATGTCCCAGTTACTCCTCTGGTTCTAAGTATGCGTGGGCTTATATAGTGTTTCATTAGAACTCTTGTATTCGTGTATTTTTCCCCATTACATGCCTCAAGGTCTATGACTCGATTTTTATCATCTATTTTATTCATTATGATAACATTCACCAAGGAATATCGGGTATTAGGAATCATTTCGGCATTATCTATGTAATAGAGTGACTTTGAACTACCCACTTCACTTTCATGAGTTATGTTGTTGTCACCCCCTCAATCCCTTTTCTCAACAGTTTATTTTATCTTGTTACATTTGTAGGATTTGATCTAATTTCTCAGATGTTATCCTAGTTTTGATACATGAATAGTGATCTCGAGTGAGTCTCTCACCATCCTTTCCAAACATTCCCTAAATGAAAGGGGTGTGTCATTTAGTGGTAGGAATGATTAGGGTTCTTGCTATTGGAAACAAATAATCAATCTATAAAAGACTAATTTCCTCATAATATATGATAATAAATCTTCTAACCCTGAGGAATAGGGCCGATGTTGGGCTACCACTAATTGTTTTTAAACCTGCCAAGGATTTGATGATTCCAGTGGTGGAAGTCATGGTAAAAATTTTCCTATCCCTATAGGGTGGGGTTGACTTATAGACTACATAGATATATTATAGACCAGATAAAGACTTGATGATCCCATGGGTGGAGCTGGAGGTAATAATTCCCCCGAAAATACAGGTCTGGTTTGCTCATGGATAGCTACCATTATGTATTCCAGTGAAATATTCTTGATTTTGAACATTTTCACTCGATCATGAGGTGGGTATAGTGCTTAATATGAATTAGAACTACTTATTGTGGGGAGTTTCCATGTGGCAGGAGGTTTGATTCCTCTCATTAGATACATTTCCATGAACTTTTGGGAGGCTTCACTCAAGATACTACAAACAACATTCACTATCTAATTACATAGTTTTCATGCCTTAGAGATAAGAGGATTTTGTTAGATTGACCAACTAGAATGCATGTTGTTTAGGCTTGTGATCTCTCATACATTGATGAAATTATAGGATGCCTTCTTTGGGGGAATCTACTGTCATGAGGGTGAAGTGACATGTAATGATTCACACTCACCTCATCCTTATATGTGTATGTCAGATGATTCATTAGAGGATTTTTTATAGAGTGCCAGTAGGCTAGTGGTACAAGAACGCCAAGAACTCTCTTAACGCCTCTCAGAACTCTAGACCCAAGAAACAAAGAAAGTATCACGACCTATCTAACAGAAAATATTTTTCATTTCCTAAATATTATTATCACATCCCTAATATGATTTGTGTTTATAATTTAATTGATAAAGAGTCACCCATAGCAACTAGTGTTAGTAAGTCATGAATGTCTCCTTTATCATATATAGGATGTCATAATAGGAGGTAGTGATTGGACATAATATAGTCATGTGGTTTTTATTGTCCAATTCATTCCTCATATCCATGTTAGAATATTTATCAGAGGCATATTCATATACTTTTTCATACTATATAGGTCAAGTTTCCGTAGATATTATCCCTTGACCTATAGAAGGTAGGAATGGTGGTTTCCACTCTAGGTCCTTTTCTGCCTGAGGTGAGGTGTTTCTAAAGATTTATGGGTCACCATATGTATATGAACCTGATTTTTTAAGAACCTATCTATATGGAGTTTCCCTAACAAGGGGAGTATGTCCTTTCCTGAGTGCTATATTATAGTGGGTAGGTTTTTCACATCAGATTTATGGGGTAGAATCCCCGCGATCCATTTATATGATACCATGGGGAGGAATTTCATGGTGGGTATGGACTTCAATTTCATATTAAGATTCAAATGATTTTTGAGATTCTATAGATATTCACTGTATAGATTCAAGGATACTAGAATTGAGTAGGTTAAGAATATGAACCTCATCCTTTGTTGTCATTTTAATATGGCTACCATCCATTTGTGGTTGAGAAGAGATATGATCCTGCTACATGGTGGATGATAGATTATACCTGTGAATTTATTTTTCCACTCTGAGGATATACACTTATTTTTATGAAGCTTCTAGAATATTCTGGTAAGCTTCCAAACTATTGGTAGGAATATAATCCTGCCTTTGGGTGGATTCCAAAATATGTTAGCCATATTTAGTAAAAATGGGGATTTTTATATGATTCTATTAATTATTACCCATCAGAATAGGGAATATATATGCCTCTTCTATAGGAATATATGCTTATCCTAAGGCGACTGTCAAGTTATATTAATGAACCCCAATCAAAATGGGGATATGAACATATTCCTGTGCCTCATCATATATTGGATTATACTGATAATCCTCTTAAATGTGATAAATAATGTGATATTATCCTAGAGTAGCTATCTAGACATTTTGAACTTGTTTATTTACTACTATGGTTGTTATAATAGGAGTGTGTTCTTATTCCTATGTGATTTATAGAATATACTAAAGAATATATTTTGTTTCTGCCATAATATGTTGATAGTTAAAAAGGTTTGGAGAAGGAATATGATCCTTCTCATTCACTGTCACTAAGATAAGTTGGAATACATATTTTATTAAAGTGATAATAAGATCCTAGACTTTTACTCTATTTTCCATCATGATATGTAGATGGTATTCGTGCATGGAAGTGGGAATATGCACCTACCCCATTAATACCACAAGAATATATCTGCAGACTTTATATATTTTAATAATGATATGAGAATCCTCATTATTTGCCACCAGAATATATCAGTAGACTGATATAATGGATGTAGGGATATTTTCCCACTCCCTATGGTCCACAGCTTATTGCACCTGGACATATCTCCTAGATGCTCAGGTCTGAGTGACCGGGGGGGGGGGGGATATATCAGAAAATTACCTTAGGAGACATACGAGGGGAGGTGGTTGCATGATTTTGGCATTGAAGGTTGATATGATCCCTCCTAGGTGACTCTTAAACTAGGGTGAAGTCATGGTTGACTCCCTAATATAACATTCTAAGATAAGGATGGTATTGGTTGTCAGATTCTAGGGATATGCATATGAAGTGTATGGTGGTGGTGACAAGTGTCATTAGATTCATTAAATATCTATTAAGATGGGATGAGATTACATTATTTAGGGCTTTGAGACCCTTACATGCATTCTCTTAGGTTGGGATAGCACCATTCCAATGGTTCACCCTTACCATCGCATTCTCTACCTAGTGTTGGAGACACTGAATAGGTGGAGTTGCCTTTCTAATTTTAGGGGCCATTGTTCTTATGGTAGTTGAAGCCTTAAAATTCTTTCTCAATGATGTTTACATTTCTTTAAATCTAAGATAACACTTGAGGAAGTTACCCACAAACACAAAGACATAAAAAGGAGAATATTGATTATTGTATCATGTAAAACATGAAACCATGCTTAAATAACTATGTATGAGCTACCCAGTTGTTTTTTTTCTTATTAATAAATTATTCACATCAGGTTCCCCATTTTTGTTTATATGGAATACACAAAAAAATGGACCAATGTGTGGGAAACCCGATTAATTTTATTTATTGAAAGATTCATGTTGGTTTCACCATTTTTTGTTTTGGCCTGGAATGGGGTGAATCAATGCTTGGTTTTGTGAAGAGATGTGGGTTACTATACACTCCTCATATAATGTCACTAATATTATCTTGGATGGTTCACAATGAGATTTATTCTTGGAACTAGAAACACCTAATGGATCATACATCAGTGATGATCTATTGGACTATAACATCCCCAACCCGGTTCTCCCTCACGTGATCGAGATAGGTCACCACATGACCTCAAGCACACCTCCACATACACCAAAATATTTTAACTATTTGCGAGGGTCCAAAATGTATAGTGGGGAGACTATAAATTTTAGTAAAAATTAATAATAATGACAGAAAACATGATAAAAAAATAATATAATTCAACTCAAACAGATATACAGGAAAATTCCAAATCAATATAGTATAATCAAACCATGCTTTATCATATTTAATTTCATACTGAATATTATATAACCAACATACTGAAAGGAATCCAAAAATAAATACTCAAAAACAAATCTATAACACCATGTTTGGTCCCATAACAAGGCTACAATCCTAGTAATCAAATAAAAAATCAGGTACATGTCCCCTTGTCCTTGTCCAAACCTGCATCTATGAAGTTTTCTGGGCTACCAGACAGCATCCCAAATAGGGTGTTAGTAAAACTCAGTAAGAAACCCCCAAAATTATCTAAAAAATATATTTTGAGTAATAGTGCAAGAAACAACACAATATACATGATTATTAATTCATAAATTAAATATAGGACATCAAAATAAACCCATTTACCCTCGAGCTCTAGGTTGACACCCAAGGTTAGCCATACCTACTATGGCATGATGCTGAATGCATTTATACATACTCACCACCGAGTCAATTCAGATTCCTATGACAGATACCAATCACACATTTATACCATAGTCAACCCAAGTAAAATTCCCATGAAAAGGGTGAATTACATATTTCACGTATTAATAGTCCCCATCCAAATTTCTATGCTAGGGTCACCTACATTCTTAGTGGACATCCGACCTAATTAGAATTCTGATGTTAGGGGTGATTTTACATTTCAAATGTCAAATCAAATAAGAACCAATGAATACTAATTTACCAAGCATTCCAAGCATGTTAACATATGCCATATTGGTTAATCCATGTCATTTACTAATTATCTTTTCAATTTCAATTAGATGTTATTATTACTTTAACTAAAATACTAGTTTCATGTCAAGTTATTAATTCACACAATGATTGTGAAATTTTTTGTTCACAAACCAACTTTTCCAAATTTCCATTTCATATGTAAATATAATTCTAATTTTTCAATTTTAAACACCTCAGGTGACAAGGTACATAAGGTTCTATCTAATGATTTACCCACAATTCTATAATTCAATTAAAAGGGAACTAGGTTTAAAAATTCAAGTTCTAACCTAGGTTCGAGGATAGAGACACCTCTTTGGTGGCCAAAAGTCTAGGGTCTCATTGCCAATGAACCCTATGAGAGTCATGGAAGGTCTAAGCATGATGATTCAAGCCATACAAGTGAATTGAGTGCTGATGTGTTTTTAAAAGTTTCATATACTAGAAAAAAATGAATAAATTAAGGGTATGTTTGAGAACAACTACCTTAAAAGAATATAAGACTAAGACCAAAGGTTAAGCATTAGAATATATATGAAATATTACGATTTCCTATGTATAGATATAAAATCATCTAATTAAGACCGAGAGATGATGATCTGGGAATAAAATGAGAGGAGTTCATAAATTCCAAGTAAGACTTAATGATTCATGATGTTCAGATTGAACCAAGGATCAAGAAACCAAAATAAGGTGTTTTAGAAGTTGAGGAATCCTTTAGAAACCCTTTTAGATTGATAAACACAAATTTTGGTCGAGTGAGGGAGATTAAGGAGTTAAACATGGGGTTTAGGTGGAAAAAACACGATTCTTCCCCTCATTATTCTGACCCATATCGACGCCACTGGATAGACAGTAGTTTCAGCTAGAATGGATACAACCCTAGATATCCCATTGGTTAGATGGTGGGTCTCCTATAGGAAACCCGTTCTACCAGGATTCCATCAGTGGGCCAGTGGATCTCACCGGCTATCTAGTTGACTTTTAGTAGCCTTCCTGGATAATTCTTCATCCATGAGCTAGCCATTAAAAATATAGTAACTCCTTTTCTATATGCCACAACTATATCTTGCTAGTTCACCTCATATGTTCCCTTGAGCACCTATAAAACCAAATTTTAACCAAGAAGATGATATTTTTTTACATAATTCAAAGAGGTTCAACAAAACTTAAATAGAGAAGTAACTGAAATCAAATATGTGGTCATTCAACCTCCCCACTATATAACATATCATCCCCAAAGATATGATCCCAAGCATCAATGATAGTTATTAATTAAAAACTAGGGAAACTACACCTATATATTTGATTCTCTCTCCCAAGTTTCTTCTTGCACCATCCTTGATTCCATTGCACTCACACCATGAAAACATTCCTTCCTTAGAGATTCTTCTCACTACGGTCCATTATATAGATAAGATACTCCTTAAAGGATGCATCAACATCAATCTCCACATAATCATCATCTATCATGTGATAAGGATAAGGGTGATATATATGAATCCATGATACATGAAATACATCATTCATGGAACTATAGTGCTATGGAATAGAAAATCAGTATGCCACTAGACTGATCATTTCCACTATCTAAAATGACCTAACAAACTAGTGTTCTAGATTACATTTTTTCCAGATATGGCATTGAACCAACCTCAAAACACCCATTAAAATACCTAATGACCATCCTTTAATTTTAAAGGACTTATACAACTTTTATTATAAGATTTATACCTACTCTATATAATTGAAAACTACTTTATGATCAACTAAACCTACTCAAATGTCTCTTGAACGAGTCTAGGTTTAGTGAGTACTGACTCAACCACATCTAACCATTACAAGGAAAAATGACATGGTCTTCCATATAAATCATCGAATGGAGACATTTTGGTCTATTCCTAAAATATATAATTTTAAGAAAACTCCATGAGTACCAAATGATACTCCCAATAACCACTTAATTCTAGAACTCAGGATCAAAATATTTTCTCTAGAATCTAAATCATCTAATCAAATTATCCATTATTATATGGATGATAGGATATTTTCAGATGAACCTATAATCCAAGAACCTTATTAATATCCTTTAAGAAACATGAATTAAAATGGGGATCTTGGTCTGAAACAATACTCCAAGTAACACCATGCAATTTAACTATATCCCATACATAGAGGTTACCTAATTCATCAACAATTATAGTCTCTCTAATAGGAAATATGTGGGATACCTTAAAAAATCAATCCATGATCACCTATACTATATCATTTTTCCAAGTTATCCAAGGTAAAATTTTCACGAAGTCCATAGTGATAAAATACCACTTCCATTTCAGAATGGGAAAAGGATGAAACAACCCAGTAGGCCACTGATGCTTGAACATCACCTAATGACATGTGAACCATCATTCTATATATCCCTATATCTATTTTTTCATCCATAAAAATCAATTTATCCTATGGATATCATGATTTATCTTTTCCAACCCTGGATGTACCTCCCATTTTGAGGCATGGGAGTCCCTCATCAGCTCCTCACACATGCTCATAGGAACCCATATATGGCCATGAACATGAATTTTTTTTAAAAGGAACTATCATAATGGTATCTCTCCTCCATATATGATATACCTTAGGGATAAACCCTCTTGATCAGATGACTATATTCTCTTAATTTGATATATAATAATGGTAAAAATAGAGGTTGATGTTAGTGTTGCTTTCCCCTGAGACTCCTAAACATATAGATGCATATCCTAAAAAAGATCTATAAGATGCCAATAATCATAATATTCCAATAGTAAATTAGATTGCATATTCCTACCTAGAGAGTTAGAAATGATGTTTCCCTTGTCAAGAGTATATACCAAATCAAATTTGAAAGACTGTGGATACTTGAACCACATCCTCTATTAAAGTTTCAGGTTCTGATGTGAGAATATATACTTCATGATCTTGTGATCTGAGTATCCCATGAATCTCTCACCCAAAATAAAATGATTCCAAAATCTCAGAGTGCGTACCACCAAAACTCAATCTAGTTCATGAGTGGGATATTTCCCCTAATGTGGCCTCAAATGCCTAGAGCCATATGCAACCACTTTATCTTCTGGCACCATAATTGATCATATCCCGACTCTTGATGTGTCACAATACACAATGTAATCCTTTACAAACTTATGTAAGGTCATGATCAATGCTTAGGTTAGAATTATCTTAAATTTATGGAAATACAAAACATTATAATCATACAAAAAAACCTCACCAATTTCTTCATTAGACCGGAAATCGATTATACAAGATGAGAGAAATACCAGATGAATCACTGATAATAGGCTGCTAAACGTTGGAAGCTTAGAACCTCAAAGATGTTAGTGGGGTTCTCACAAGATACCATGACTACCACATTTTATAATTCCATTGAAACTCCAAAATTTGAGATAACATTACCCAATAAGTGAAAATTTTAAATCCAAAAATTAAATTTAGATATCTTGGCATATAACCGATGCTATCTTAGCACACTCAAGACAATGTTAAGATATTGGGAATGATCATCTCTAGAATGGGAGTACACTAATATATCATCAATAAAAACCACCACATACTAATCTAGATATAGATGGAACATCAAATTTTTCAAGTATATGAATATGAATAATATTTTTTTGGACCAAAAAACATTAAAATGAAATCATATAAACCATACCTTCTCTAAAAGGTAGTCTAGGGTATGTTAGACGGTCTCACCCTCAACTGTTGGTACCCTGATCTCAAGTCAATCATAGAGAAAATCTAGGAAACTTATAGCTAATCAAATAAATATTTGATGCATGAAAGGGGATACTAACTCTTTATTGTCATATAGTTCATCCTTTAGTAATCTACACAAAAGTGTAAGGTTCCATCTGAATTCTTGGTGAATAACACAATAGTGATATACTTGGCTATATTAATCCTTTTTTTATATCTTTCAACCAAACGTTTAACTCCTAAAGCTATGATGGTTCAATATTTTAAGAAGTTATAGAAATAGGTTTGGATCCTAGCACCAAATAGATATTCTTCTTGTTAAGTCAAATAACACTTTAGGAAAGACATCATGAAAGTAGTACACCACTAGAGGAAAGTTATTCTTCTATGATTCACCATTATCCAAAATAAGGCTTGATACCTGGGTCATTATACAATCCAATATACACTATATTGGTCTTTTATGACCATCCATAATATCCTATTCTCCTTGATAGAAACATTTGTCCCCTTTTGGGGATATGAAGGTCACACTTCTATCATAACAGTTGATATGAGCCTGGTATAAAACTAGAAAATCCATACCCATAATCAAATTGAACCCAACTATTTCAAACATAAAAAAATCCTATAGAAAAAATTATTCACTAATTTCAATAGAATACTTCTTATAGAACCTTATACATTGTGATTATACCCCTAACGATGTATATATGGTTATAATCCCATCCATGCTTTCCAAACTTAAACCAAATCCATTGATGGATTGAGAAGATATAGAGGAATGTGATTATCCTACATCAAATAATACAAAGAAATGATATATTCTATAAGAACCATACCTTTGATAGTTTAAGTTCCTATATCCATACTGGTAGGAGTAGATTATATCATGTGAAAATAACTCAATGCTCTACCTTAGTCTCTAGATTGACTCCCCTATGATGCTTCTTCCCACTGATAATGTTGCTGTTAAATTGGGGTACTATGCCCCTAACTTAGATTGAGTGACGTATGGAACTCGAGATACCTATCTATTGAGGGGTATCTAAGTCATTACCATATTATTGTTCTTACTATGATCCTTTACCACCACTCAATTTCTATGTTATCCTATAGAACCTTTGTAGTTGGCCCATATTACTTCAAGCTTGAAACTCCACTGATGGTAATGGACAGTGATTTTTTTTTTGAAAAAACCCACCACACTAATATCACTTCCCTTGGTTGTGGTCCTAGGATGACCATCCACTCCCATGGATTCTTTTATTTCTGTTTCCTTGGTAGAAATTCACAAAGCGGTGTTTCATTCCACATAAAGAGAAACTCCCCAATTATCCTATTAGAATTAATTAATCACAACTCAGGGCCTCCTTAAAGTTCCCTTAATTGATGAGAGCATGATTCATCACAAAATATAATATTTTGAATAGGAAAATTTTCACCTACAACTTGATTTCATATCAAGCCCCATAATGGAAGTGCTTCTCCCTTGCAACCTTATACCCCACCAATGATGGTGAAAAATGCTACAGGTCCATGAAACAACCAGCATAGTCCATTAAAGACATGCTCAATATGTATGGTGCATGAAATCCTAATCTTTTTTATTGATCAACATCTCAGGGTAGAAGTGACTAAAGAACTTTTCCTTGAAGCCTCTACAGGCTAGCTCCTCGTGCTGTCAAGCCTACACTATGACATCACACTAGTGCTTGGATGGTCCTAATAGAATATAATAAGAATGTTTTACCCCCCTCTCTACAGGCCTCTCTAGGTGACTAAATATCATCTAGATAGACTAAATCATAAACTTTTCTTCTTAAGGGTATCCCTCCCTAGTGAATATGGGTGAGTGGTGAAGCTAGAACTCATCAAATCAGATATAGAATAGATAACATGATTAGTCTCCCTATCCAAAAATCACATGATCCATACGAGACTATCATGGAGTAGATTTTCCATTGGATTCCTATGGGGTGAATGAAGTCCCAGTTCAACTATGTTATGTGTGTCATAATTACCAATTTCATGACGTTAAAATAGAGGACGAGGTCAAAGAATTTCTCTACAAGGTTCAACATAATCCACAGATCATAGGGTTCATAAAATGATCATAATAAAAGGGAAAAAAGGTAACAAATAAATATAGAAACAAGGTCATCCAATTTCTTGGCTTAACCATATAATAAATAATATTTTAATAGATTATTATTATTCATTTTTATTAGGCATTTCATGAAGTTAATACACAATTTAGATAGGAAATTTATTATGTAATAAATGAATCCCTAGAATAAAAAATTCATGATAAAATAATTTACTATGTTCCTAATATTATACATGCATACACACCTCCTTCCATACCTATCCATGAGTAAAATATCATAAGTTAGGAACATTACACAACAAGTTCAACACTTGAGGTGAAATAACATTAAAACTATAATAGGAAACTTCATGAACAATAATCCCCTACTTAAAATCTTTGATTCTCTCCACACATGGGTTAGAAAATTACATGGAAGAGCTCATTACCAATCCATACCACTTTTTTATCATCCTATCCATATTTTACCAAATATTAAATCAAAAGAAAATACTATCTTTGATTCCACTTTTTAACGACACTGGCCCGGTTCCCCCATGTTTGACCGAGACAGGTCATCGTATGACCTCAAGCATGCCTACCCAAAAACTAGAGACTTCTGACTAGTAGATAGGGTGTAACAACCCAAATATGGTTACTCAAATTTTGTGTTTAATTTATTACCTTTATAAAATATACAAATGATCTCACTATAGAGGATTGATCATTTTAGCAGTCTTGGAAACTAGATAGATACATGATTCCCATATTACATCGAAAATATAAAAACATATCATAAGAAACATTCTTGAATCCATAATATCATTAATAACATCCTTATTCATATCCTAGGGAAAATAAATAAAAGAAGGTTAATCACATATTCTTAGTATGGGTTACATGAAATAGAAGAAATCATAAGTAAATAAGGTATAATCAACTTGGAATAGTGGATAATCAAACACATACGATTCAATCAAAAAAGTAAGTTCAAAGAGAATCCATGTGTAATATCAACATAGAAAACAAATGGATAATAGAAACAAAATTCTTAATAAAGAAAATTCATAATTTTATACATTCATGATCAAGGACTCTCAACCAATATATCAAGAATCCTACAATCATGGACTATTAACCAAGACATCATTCTTAAAAAATGGGTAGGTGTAAACCAAATACCTATATAATACGGAATCCCCAATATTTTTTTCTTAATCAATATTTTTTATGCATTAAGGGACTATATATAATCTATACCCACCCTTCACTTTCACATCCAATATATTCCTCTTTTTTTGAGTGATCAATATAATTCATTCTCAAAATGCTCTATCTGTCAAAAAATATCTGTATTCAAACAAGAATAAAAAATCTCAATATTCATCATTATAACTATCTATATAAATAATAAAGTTTTAATCATTGTATCGTATCCCTAGAAACATCAATGGGGTTTTTCATATATAAAAATAGATTTAAAATATCACTAGAACATTTCTTGAGGAAAACACCCTTTTCTTTTTGGAATAACTTATTTGAAATCTAAAAATTTAAAAAATATTAAGAAAACCAGTTTCTATGAAAATAAAAATGGAAAATTATAAAATAATCTTGAAATTAAATATTAGTAGTTATGGTGGGAAAATATGTTCTCATGGTGTACATTAAAATAATTATTATATTCACACTTTTGGTATATCATTCATAAAATTACCAAAAAAACCTTTTAAAAGTTTTATAGAAAGTAAAAAATGGGTAAAAATAAGTTTAATAATTATTTTTAGAATATTAAAAAAATTATTTAAAACATTTAAAAAAATATTGATATGGAAGAAAACAACTAGAAAGAAATCCCCAAGATAATATTATTAAAAGAAATCCCCTTATGTGTAACATACTTTTTGATTCATTTTTGAACCAAATAATAAATGTAAATCTAAAATGTAAACCCCAAACAAAAATAGAGGATAATAAAATAAATTGGGTTTAATATATTAGTGTTAAATAATTTCCCAAGGGAAACATGGACATTCAAAATCCTAAAATAAAATGTAATTGTAAAATAAATCCATTTCCTCAAGTTTGAATTTACTTTTAAGTGATTTTAAGCACTTTTTAAATAAATTTATATTTATTATAAATCTATAAAATTACTATATATATACTTATAATATCATATATGATCAACTAATAACATTTTAATACCTATTAATTAATAATTATTTATTAAAATCATCATTTATGAGTATTAATTGTTCGAGTTTTCTTGTATGTTTTAGTTTAATGGTTTTAATACTTGTATATTTATCAATTTTATATCATAAAAATAATTTTAATAATGATATAAATATAATATATATTCATTATATTCCTATTTATAATAATCCATGAAATGTGGACATGAAAATTAATCATATCACTTTGTGGACTTAGTAATCCACACATACACATGAGTGGAGTTATCATTTTCTGACAGGTGGATGGGTAGAAAGATAAATGGTATATTATATTTAAAGGACCATAATTATTTCATAAATATCATATATATTCATTAGTTCATTATTTATAACCATCCAAGTAAAATGGTGATGAAGAATTAATTACACTGCTATGTGGTGGTGGTAAGTCGTACGTTTGTATGAGCAATGATTTTTCTTTCCATAGAATGTAAAAGAGGTATAAAATGGTAGTAAAATAATCATGATAATATATAAACATTTTTTATACTAGATTAATTATTTTAGTATGACTGAAATATATTTATAGAAAGTGTAAGAAGAAATGAATTTGAAAGAGTTGGTAAAAATGATTACCTCTTCTTCAGTAGACATACTTTAGATCCTCATAAGGAACCTTAGAAAATTATTTTAAGAATAAAAAACCTATAATTAATGTATAGGTATGTTTAAAAGATACCCGAGTAGGGTTTTATCAAGATAGGAAACTCAAAGTAGTGTAAAAAAGGGAGAGGAGTGGTGTCCTTTTATAAGTGGGGGAAGAGAAACACCTTGAAATATTTAAAGAAATAAAATATTATTAAGTCATTTTCATGGAACAGTTTCCCATAAACAATTGAATATTAATACTATGGTAATAATTTTAAATATAACTTCATCAAATAAGAAATAATTTGAATAATTATGGCCTTATCAATTATTTTAAACCTAGATTAACCTGGTTTACCCTTTTACCACAATGATTTTTTACTATTTTTAATGTTAATTAAGAAGAAAAATTAAGTTGAACATAATAAATAATATTAATAATGATTATTATGGAACCAGTTTTAAAATATTTAATTTCTATAAGTGGTAGAAATTCATTTTAAAATAAACCCACAAAACACGATAAAAAACAATTTTATGAAAAATGTCTTTTTTAAGAATAAAAGTTTTTAATACGAAGATCATGTATAATATTGATGAAAAAAAGTATAAATTGAAATATTTTTAACAAAAATAAACTAATTAAAATTTTAAACTAATCCAAATAAAAATGATTGTTTTTAAATATTAGAAATGAGAAGACAATTTTCTTTAATACCGATATTTAAACTATTTACCCAAAAATAAACGTTTTCAAAAAATTCACAAAATATAACCCAAGATAATTTTAATATGATGATTTAAAAAATGATTTTTTTATAAAATTAAATTTTTAAAAGTTTTAAAACTAAATTATAATATCCACACACAAAATTAAATAAAAACCATTTTGGAATAAATCATATTTTTGAAGCATAAAATGACTTTACTAAAAATTGAGTATTTATTTCCTAATAATTAATTAGTAAATTTATATAAAATAAAATATTTATACATTTTTTTCATAATGTGGTTAATCCTATTATTACCCTCTAATAAAATATTTAAGTGATAACTATCACATTAAATAATAATATTTTAATAGTATATCACAGATCCTTTAAACTCGGTGTTTTATATAAAACAAGTTATCAAAGAAATAATTTTTTAGAGAGAAATATTTCATAATATAATAGGTTGTTACATTTTACCAAATTATAATAATATATACCTTTAAATTACATCACTTATATACAAAAAAATGAGGATACTTTTTACTCATAACACCCTTGGGTTCCCATGTAGCTTCCTCAAATTCATAGTTTCGCCACAAAACCATGAACAGATGAGTGGCCTTATTTCGTAGAAATTTCTCCCAATGATCTATAATATACAATGTTTGTTCCTCATAATATATATCTTTCTCTCTTAATTTAACCTTATAGTTCAATATATATGAAAGATCTAGTATGTACTTCCTAATAAGAGATATATGGAACACATTGTGAACTTAAGAGAGATTCAGTGGAAGCACCAAGATATAATATACCATCCCAATACAATCAATATTTTATAAGGGAAAAATATATATTATACCCAAATTTACCTTATTTAAAAATATCATAACCTTATTTTATGTATATATTTACAAGAATGTGTTATCACCAACTTTGAACTCTAGATCTCACCGATGATTGTCATCATAACTTTTTTTTTCAACACTGAGTTATACTTATGTGTTGTTTAATTGATCTAATATTATATAACATTTTCTTAGATAGATTAGGTACAAATATATTTATTTATCTAACTTCATCTTAGAACATTGTAGTTTCATACTCCCTTCCATAGCGGTCTTCGTAAGGAGCCATCAAAATGCTTGAGTGCAAGATATTACTGTAATAAAATTTCACCAAAGGAAGGTATTTATCCCAAACACCTTTAAAATACATAGAGAAATATATTAAAATTTATTCTATAGTTTTAATGTTCCTATGATAATAAACATATTTTTGGGTATAATAAGTAGAATTGAAACTCAACTTTGTATCCATAGGCAGTTGAAGACTTTTCTAGAACTTTTAGGTAAACCTCAAATCCTGATCAGATACTATTAAGAGTAGTACTATATGAAATATTAATACTTCCTTAATTTATAACTTAATAAGTTGATCAAGAGAGAAATATTCTCCAATAGAAACCAAATAAACTAACTTTTTATGATGATTTATTATAACCCAAATAGAATTGTTCCCTTTAGATGTTTTGTGGAGTTCAAAGATAAAATCCATGGTAATGTTTTCCCATTTCCATTCTGGTATGGGTAATGGATGTAATATCCCATTAGACTTATATATTCCATACTTAACTTATAAACATGCCTAACATTGGGATACATACTATTCAATATCCATTTTTAATTAATACCACTAGAAATACTCTTTCAGATCTCTATACATCATCATACTTCTAGGATGAATTGAGAATAATGAATTATGTGCTTCATAAAAAAACTCATTAAAGTCTGGTATTGAAGAAACACATGCTCAGTTCCAAAACCTTATGATTCCATTATGATCATGGTTTAACTCTTAAACATTACTCACCTTATTCTATAATTCCACATCTTCCTTCTATCCCTTGTTAATCCTCTCATAGATGGATGGTTGAATATTCATTTAAGAAAGATAAAATCTATCCCCTTCCCTCAATATTTCATGATCCATCATATGGAAATATATAAATATTGGATATATTTTAATCCTCATCATGTAAAAACTATCTTGGTTTTTTAACTCAAAGAAATAACCACCATAATCTCCATTCTAAGGTGGTAAAGTGTTGAGTGGTTATAATATTTGATCCACTCCAACCATATTCTCTAGTATAAATTAAACTATTTCTATGTAAATATATGCTTCAATATTTTATTATCAGTATATATATCACAAATTTCACCATATATATAATCCATCTATATCCTTAATAAAAACATTACCTCTGCCGGATCTAAATTATGAGTTGGATAATTTTGATCATGAATTTTGAATTACCGAGAAGAACAAGGTATCACCATATCATTATGAATGAGGATGAATCCAAGTCCATTATTTGATTCATCACTATATATATCCTAAAATATTTCACACTTTAGTTTAGTGTAAGTAAAGATATATTGAAAAACCTTATCCTTTTTTCATTAAAGTAATCCTCACATTAATCAGTATACAAGAACTTAGATCCCTTCCCGGTCAACTTAGTTATTGGATTTGATAGTCATCATAAATTTCTCAAAAAGCATCGATTGTATCCTACCAACCCAATAAAAATATGGAAATTAGTCACTATGGTTGGTTTTAACCATTTTTAAATAACTTTCATCTTTAAACGATCAAAAAATATACCCTCACTTGAAATAATATGATGCAAGAATAATAATATTATGGAAAAAATTCACACTTGGTAAATTTGAAATGTAGCTTCTTATTCCTCAAGGTCTTCAGAACAAACCTTAAATTATCTTCATGATTTTCCTTATTTGTTTCAATATATAATAATATCATCTACAAAGACTACTAAAAATGATCAAGGTAATATCTAAATACTCTATTCCTTAAATCCATGAAAATAGTATGAGCATGGTAAGTAAAAATAAACATACTATAAATTCATAATGACCATGCCTAGAATGGAAGGCTTTCTTCTATATATCCTTTTTATTTACCCATAGATTATGATATCCAAATCAAATATTAATCTTGGAAAAATATTTTGATACTCATAACAGATCAAATGTATCATTGATATTGGGTAGAGGATACTTGTTCTTAATAGTGATCTTCTTAAGTTCTTGATAATCAATGAAAAAATGCATTAAACCATATTTCTTCTATAAAAAAGAATTGGTTCACCCCATAGTTAATAATTATCCTAAATAAACCCCTTATCAAGATTCTATTGAAGTTTTTTCTTCAATTCCTGAATCTAAATCAAGACTATTCTATATGGAGTCTTTGAAATAGGTTTAGAACTAGGTATGATTTATATTGAAAACCTAACTTAATTATTCAAAGAAATATAAGGGAAATACTCAGGAAATACATAAACATATTCTATAACAATAGGAAAATTTTAAATATTGGGTTTCTATCCAACAATTTGAGATAAATATATCTCATGAATAGGTAGTAAAACCTATATGATGAAAGTAATTTCCATTGAAAGTTTAGGTTCTTTTTCAAACCAATAGATGATTATATGTTGATTTAAAATATCAAATATGAAATACATTCCATGATAATTGATATGGGATCTATATTGGGAGTGCCAATCCATGCCCAAAATTAAATCAAGTTCAAGTATAGGAAGAATAACAATATTTTAAGGAAGCACATTCCCACAAAATTATATCATAGAGGAGATATAGACTTAAGATGCATTCAACATAACATTAAAAGTTCTCACTACCAACTGAACATCTAATCATTGAGGTGGTGATGTGATACCCTAATAAAATCATTCATGTATAAAATAATGGGTAGAAATTGAATCAAATAAAAAAATCACTTCTAGAGTAGATGATAAGTATACCTTTCACCACATCTATAGGTACTTACACTTTAGGATTAGTAATTTCATAATCATAGCCTTCTCCCCTTGAATTATTCTATTGTAAGTTCTCTTGATGCTTGGGATATTAGTTTTAATAATCCTCCATATATTTATTGTTAAATAATTAGATAACAGTGGATTCCTTCTTTTCATTGGATTCAAGAGCCTTATGAGCCCTTTATCTTCACTTGAAACAAACTTTTGTTAGCATTAATAAAGTACATGGGTGTTGCTTTCCATGATTATCACATGTTTTAAATCTCAATTTCCTTTCCTTAATCTTTGAAACATTATGTTTTTTATTGGTTCTTAGAAAATAATTTCTTTTCTCAACTTACCTTGAATATATAAAACCTAGAAAATATTTTCCTTATCTTGATGGAACTTGAATATATATCATCATATGATGAAATAATTTAAAAAACTGGTGACATTTTTAGGCTTGGATTAATCTCATTAAATAAATAGTTAATCTTTATTTCTAGATTATGTATATAGTCCACAACATTATTATATAATCTTGTAATGTTAGCCTCATACTATACTGCACCTTCTTCTTCCTTTTTCTTTAAAGTGAGGAACTTACTCTCCATTTCATCTTGTTATTCTTGATGGAAGTATTTATTAAATATAATCACTTTAAAATTTATCCATTATATGATTTATATTTTTTTAACCTCTTTAGTTTTCTTGATCAATGACAACCATTTATCAATATCTCATTTCAATTGATACACTTCCAGAATAACCTTTTCACTTTCATTACTTCCCAAACATGGGAATATATTTTCAAGGGGACTAATACATTATTTAGATACAAATTGATTAGTATTTATATTAAAATATGGATTCTTATATCACATTAATGAATCCAACATAGGTGAATCACACTATGGAACACTAGGTTTCTCTATACGAGAAAGGTTATTCATCATAACCTAAGTCAGCTGCCCTAATATGTAGATGATCAGCTTATTTATAACACTAGATACATTTATTTCATTATCTGATCAATCCCTATATTTACTATATGTGTTGACTCCCTTTATTCCATTAAACACCATCACTAAAAAATATCACTCGCTTAGTTTTCTTATAATCATCATTAATATTAATCCATAAAATAAAAAGCCTATAATGGTAAAAATTCTCAAATACTATAAGGGATTATCATAATTTTCATGTTAGCTATGTTCATTTAAAATATATTTCCCAATGTTAATATAAAGATTTATTTAATACTAAATGTAACAACACAAATCTAGAAACCCAAATTCGATGTTTACATTATTACATTGGAACAAGATACAAGATATCACACCTTGCAGGATCAATCAGTTTATAAATCCTGGAAAACTAGATACATAAATGATTCCTATATTAAATTGTGAATATAAAAAATATGTTTAGAAAGATCATAAGGTCAATAAGAGTTATGTACATTTAAATTTATTATAAACAAATAAGGAATATTAAATATGGCATAATGGATAATCAAAACACATCCAATCGATGAAAAACATGAGTTCAATATAATCCATGGCTAATATCAACAGAAAAAATACATGGATAATGAAAAATGACTTCTTAATAAATGAAATGCATAATTTTAGACATTCATGATTAAGTAATCTCAACCAAGATATAATTAATCTTACTATCATGTCCTCTATAACAAGACATCGTTCCTAATAAATGGTTATTTTTAAAACAAATATCTATCTAATATGAAATGCCTACTATTTTTTCTCATGATACCAGTCGATGCATCGACTGGGACCCACATGTTAATTTTAAGTCCTGTGCATTCTTTATATTTTTAATAATCAATAAAATTCATTCTCAAAATGACTTATAATTCAATAATTATATATATTGAATCAAGAATAAAGAAAATCAATATTTCAAAATTATAAACTATCTAAAGAAATAATAAAAATGGTATCATTGGATCATATCCCCAATAACATCAATGGGTTTTTTTGTAGATGATAATAACATTAAAAGATAACCAAAAAATTTCTTGAAAATAACTATGGGAACTTCTAAAGTAATATTTAAAAAAAATATTAGTTATGAGGGATAGAAAATTCATTCGTGCAGCGTATGTTAAAACAATGTTTCCTTTTACAGTTTTGGTATGAAGTACCTCATTTAGAAAATGACAGGAAGATTCATTTTAATTTTTTTATAGAAAGTGAAAAATGAGTGAAAAAAACATTAATAATTATTTTTAGAATATTAAAAACATTTTTAAATTTTTTTATAGAAAATATGGACATGGGAAAAAATAGTTGGAAATAAATCTTTAAAACAATATTTTTAAAAGAAATCCACTTACATATGACTTACTCATTGATTACTAATCCAAAAAAAGAATAAATGGAAAATAAACATGTATAAATATAAAATAAATAAAGGAGAATAAAATTTATATTTTTAAATATATTATGATCACATATTATTCCCAAAGGAAACCATAACATAAACAATCCCGAAATAAAATGAGATTATAAAAGAAATCTCATTCCTCAAGTTTGACTTTCCTTGTAAGTTATTTTAACCTCTTGTATATAAATTTATAATTTTTATAATTTTACCTAAGATCCATACAAATAATTATAATATCATATATTTTCCACTTATAACATTCCAACACCCATTATTAATAGTTAATTTTTAGAATCATCATTTTTGGGTGTTAATTGTTTCATTTTTCATGTATTTTTTTATCAGATGGTTTTAGTACATGCATATTTATCATGATTTAATCTTATATATAATTTTCATAATGATATAAATAATATATATATATATATATATTCATTATATACATATTTATAATAATCTATTATAGGTGGTTATGAAAAATGGATCACATCACTTTGTGAAAGTGGCAGTCGACACGTATGCACGAGCAACACTATCATTTTTTAAAAAGTGGAAGATTAAAAAGGTAAATGATATATTATATTTAGAATAACATAATGTTTTTATAAATATCATATATATATATTCATTATTTCCATATTTATAAATATCCAAGTAAAATGGCGATGAAAAAAAAATTACACCACTACAAGGAGACTCTAAACCGTATGTATGGACGAGCAATGTTTTCTCTTTACATAATATGAAAAAGAGGTGGAAACTGGTTGTATCATAATCATAATAATATCACATTATATCTATGATACATTATTAATTATTTTATTATGGGTAAAAAAAATTTATACGAAGTATAAGATGAAATAATTTTGAAAGATTTGGTAAAAAAATTACCTCTTACTTAGTATACTTTTTTTAGATCGCTTCTTAAGGAACCTTGGAATGGTATTTTAAGAAAAAATAACCTATAATTCACATATATGTAAGTTTTTAATATAATTTGGTAGGTTTTAGTCGATATAGGTGGCTCAAAGTGGTGTAAATAAGAGAGAGGAGGAGTTTCCATTTATAAGTGTTTGGAGGGACACACCTTGAATATTTTGAGGAATTAAAATATTATTAAGTCATTTTCATGAATAATTTCCCCAAAAATAATAAAATATTAATAATAAGGTTATAAGGGTCTAAATAAATTCATTTAATAAGAATTAATATGAAATATTGTGTCCTTATCCCTTAGTTTAAACCTAGGTTAACCCGATTTACCATTTTACTGTGGTGATAATTTTTTACTGTTTTTACTATTCATTAAGAGAAAAAATTAATTTATCTTTATTAAATAATATTAATTATGATGATTAATAATATTGAATCTACTTTATAATATTCAATTTTTATAAGTGTCAAAATTTTATTTTAAAATAAAATCACAAAATATTATGAAAAATGGTTTTCTAAAAAATACCTTTTTAAGTCTAAAAGTATTTTTGTACCAAGATCAATTATAATATTGATAGAAAAGGAATAAATTGAATTATTTAAAAAAAATAAACGAATGAAATTTTAAAACCAATTTAAATTAAAATGGGGCTTTGAAAATACTATAAAAAAATACAATTTTCTTTAAAAATCGGTATTTACACTATTCACACAAAAATCGACTTTTTTTGAAAGAATTACCTAAACATAATCCTAATATAATTTTAATATTTTGATTATAAAAATTATATAATTTTTATAAAATTCAATTTCTGAAATTGGTAGAAATTAATTACAATATCTGCACACAAAATGCAATAAAAACCATTTTAAAAAAAATTATTTTTGGAGCATAAAATGGATTTATTAAAAATTGAGTAATTATTTCATAATAATTAATAACTGAATTTGTGTTAAATAAAACCTTTATACATAATTTTCATAATGTGGTTAATCCTCTTCATACCCACCAATCCAACATCTAGATGATAACTATCACATTAAATAATAATATTTTAATAGTATATTGAGGTTCATTTAAACTTGGAGTTGCGTGTAAAGAAATCTATCCAAGAAATAAAATGTATTTAAAGAGAAATATATCATAAAATATCATCATGTTATAAAGGGTCTAATATGTATATTGGGGAGACTATACACTCTGTTATATATTAATAATAATAGTAGAAACATGATAAACAAAACAATATAATTCAACTTGTTATAGTTATAAAATAAAAGTCCAAACCAAACTAGTATAATAAAAACCTCGCATGTCATAATTAATGTGATTCTAAATGTCATACAATCAACTAATTGAAAAAAGTCACCAAAAATAAACACTCCAAAACTAGTTTTAAAGTCTATGCTTGGAATCATCTACAATGTCCATTCCCATCAATAAAATCAAAGAACCAAGCACAGAGTACCTTTCTCGGGTACCAAACGGTGCCCCAAACAGAGTGTGAGTAAAACTTAGTAGGAAAACACTAATAGTGTCTAAAAAATCTAGTTTGATTAATAGTTCATGATATGGTATGATATATATAGGAATTAATTCATAAATTTAATATAGAACATCAAAACAAACCCACCAACCCTCAAGATCCAGGTTAACACATGACGTCAACCATACCTCTATGACATGATGTAGATTGTCTCTTTCCATACCAACCATCGAGTCTTGGTGGATTCCCATGCCAAGGACCAATCACACAATTGAATTACAACTGACTTAATTATGATTCCCATACGAAGGGTGAATTAAAATTTTCAAATACCAATGGAACTAGTGTGAATTCACAAGATAGAGAGACTTATATGCTCATTGGACATTAAACCTAGTGTGAGTTTCCATTCTAAGGATAATTTTTCATTTAAAATGTCAAAGTAAACAAGCGCCAATGATAAAAAGTTTCCAAACATAAAAAACATGTTACCGTATTCCATATTGGTTAATTCATCCTAATTACTGATTATCTTGTCAATTTTAGTCACATGAAATTATTAATTTAATCCAAATACCAGTTTCATATAGAGTTACCAATTCACATAAAAATTATAAAAATTATAGTTTACATACAAATCATACAAAATTACTATTTGATATATCAATCCAATTCTAGGTTTCCAATTTCAAATCCCTATGGTGACAAAGACCACAAGGTTCGATCAAAAGATCAACCCAAAATTATATAATTCAATTACAAGGGAACTAGGATCACACATTCTGGTTCCAACATATAGTCAAGGATTTACACACCTCTCAAGTGGATAAAAGTGTTAGGTCTCATTTCCAACAGACTCTAGGATTCGTGAAAGGTCCAAACATGAGGATTTAAGACATACAAGTGAATTCAAATTAAAATATGTCACACACATGTCATGATGGTGAGTTAAAACATGTTTTACACACTAGAAAAAATAAATAAGACCTTTAAGAAATGCTTCAGAACACCTTCCTTGAAAGAAGATAAGACAAAAATGAAAGGTTAAGCATCCATATCCTCATGAAATATGAAAATAACCTATGTATAGATATAAACTCATACCATTAGGTATTAAATAAGAATATCCAGAAAGAAAATGTGAGGAATTCATCAATTACAAATAAAACTTATCAATTCAAGATGTTTGGATCGAACCATTGATCAAGGAACCAAAAGAAGGTGTTGGGGAAGTCAAGTAAGCCTTTAGAAGCCATTATAGATTGATAAAAATGAATTATGTTAAAGGATAGAGATTAAGGATTTAATTGGGGGATTAATGTGGAAAAAATAGGATTCTTACTCTCATTATTTAGACCCAGATCAATGCCACTGGCTATCCATTGGCTAGTCAGTTGTGTTGAACAGAATGGTTGCACAACTATAAACCCCACCGGTCGAATGGTTGGTATCACTAAAATTCCAATGGAATTATTTTATCCTTCCTTGACACTACCTCATCCACTGGTTAGCTGGTGGAACTGTAACATATCCTTTGCTGTATGCCACTTCTTTCTCTTTCTAACTCACCAATTCCGAGCCTAGGAACACCTCTGAAACACCATTTCAATCAGGTATAAGGGATTATTGAAACAATTCAATGGTGTTAAATAATAATTAAAGATTTATGTACCCATAATCAAATATGAGGTCTTATAGGGCATGATTTCAAAAATTGGCGGTTATTTAGGCTTCTTACCAATGATGCTTAGGAACTCACATTAGAGAAGAGGAAGGGAGGTTGGGGTCATCACACCTTACTGGGGGGAATTATTTCCCACTGAAGTACTCTCTTATATATATATATTGAAATCATGTTTTTGAATCTCTCTTGAATCCTGATATGGGATTAGTTACCTTAACATTAAACAACCAGGTATTAGCATATGATGATGTGAATATCTATATATATCAAGGGTATCTTATCATTTTGAAAATATATATGTATTAGAGGTTATCTATTAGTGAAACCATCTATATTTTTTATAGGTTATCCATATTTATCTTATTGTTACATTATGATGTTGTTCTATTGGTCATTGTGCTTTACTTGCCACATAGCTAGGCACTCTAGATTTTATCACCACCAAGGAAGACAGTGGATTTATGTGGTGTTGGGATTAGGCCCATGTAGGGGATTCCTATGTATCCTTGTGAAAGGAATGGATACCACATAGTTTAGTTCCACTTAGTGGGGGCACATTGTACCTTTTATGGTTATATGAAAAGGAATAATCCATGTAGTTTAACATCATACAATATTGATGACTAGGTGAAAGATAAAAAGAAATGGTTGGTATGGGACTTATATGTGAGAAGACATTTCTAGTTGAACTCAAACAAAATATTACCCAATAAGGATGAGTTAGTTTCATAAGGAGTATGGCCCTATGAATATGGTTCCCACTGAGATTATGGATCAATGAGAATGATATGATATGAACCTAGAGGAATATAGCCCTCTAGGTAGGGGAAAGATTCTATAGGGAATGTAGCCCAATGATAGAATGTTCTGTAGCGAATATGGGCATAATGGATGAGACGTCTAGACTCAAGTTGATATATCAAGGTGAGGGAAGGAAATAAATAATATAATGAGGAATAGAAACCAATTGGGATTATAATGGAAGGTTAATTATGTTGGGTTTGAACCTCAGTGAGTCCACCTATGTATCCCAGTAAGACAAGAATCAAAGACAACATAGTTCAAGAAATATAATTTAAGTTCACGTAATAGGATCATAACATGAACTTTAAGATCATACAGTAAGGATTTTGGACACCCATTTTATCATTATTTTGTGGGGATTTTGTTATATTAAAGGTTTTATGAAAGATAATCTTGCAGTTCTTACCCATACATGGGATACCCTGAGATACTTTATTAGGAGTATGGACCTTTAAAGGAAAAGAAGATATAGTCGATGATTATACCTAAAAAAGAGGATCATAATGTATGAATTTTCATCATTTTGAGGTTATTTTCATACTATATCTCTAATCCCATGTGATCAATTCCTGGTGTGAGAAACAAGTAATAGTAGAAGATCAAACACATTTCATGTGAGTGTATGATGTATTGGGCATTACACCTTGGAAGGAAGATAATGGTGTTGGTGAATTCCTCACCCTATAATGGATGAGAAAAGTTGGTTAGAACCATAGGTAATGTGGCCCTATGATCTAGAAATTATGGGGTAGTCATATATGATAATTTGGATATGGGATTATAGGGTACCTTTAGGGTTAAATACATGGAATATCGGCTTCCACAATGGAAATTTCCATTTGAAAATTAAAGAAGTAGATGATATCGGGAATCAATATTTATCTCAATCCTCAAATAGGCATCCTACATATCTTGAAAAAATAAGAATATGAGTCCTCATAGTTTTAATTTCATGGAGTTTAACATAATGTGACAAAGAATTTAACTATGCATTTTATCATCATATGGCGAGGGATTAGATTTCCATAATGGAAATGTGGAAATTTAATGACATATAGAAGGAATTATGGTATCTATAGGGAATATGTTCATATGGTAAGACACGATAAATGAATATATACAAGATCAATTTAATATTGGATACAGGGATAAATATTTTAAAATTCATCCTATATATCCTTTTTATAGTAAGAATCAGATTCTTTGTAGTTAATATGTTAATTATATGGGGATTATGCATGATCAACCCAATAAAATTTTCTATTGGCCCACTGGTGGGAAAGGAAAGTTAATTAAACTCATGGGAAATATTTTCTTATGAGTTGGAAAATTTAGGTACTTACACCAAAGTAGATTCCCATGAGTGACATAGCCTCATTATCTATACTTTTATGGATAAGGATGGATAATATTTTGTGCATGTAATTGGAATAGAGGCATTAAAGGGACACATTAGAAGAGGATTTATGTGATCGCATAACAAAAATAGTGTGAGGCTATCACATGATTAGCTTCATCTTAGGTTATTGCATAACCCCTGTGATCAAATAACAAGGATAGTGTCAGGTGATTAAGTAACCTAGTTTGGATCATGTGATCATATAAATTGATACACAGTGAAATATCACATTTCTCATGAGATTATATATGTGTCTGAATCACATGACACACCTTATGTGACTTTTCATTTTACCATTAATTACCCATGGAGTTCTCGGGAAAGAAACTTCAAAGTCTTCCCCACTTTTATATCTCTGCATGTTTGTCTCTTTATCTCTCTCTATGTATTTTATGAATAGAAGATGGGGGTTTTTATATGTATTACCTTCATATATTAGTAACGATTCATAAGGTAAGAAATACACATACATGGTTTTGAGGAAGTGGAAGACAATCTCATAATTAGACATCATCTCATGTAACTCATGCGACTAAAGTTTCATGATTTCAATTATGTCTCTAGTTAGTCACATGATCAAGAGTGACTGTTAGGTTTCCTATCATCAACAAACATTCCCTTGGTTGGTCATGTGAATTTATTTGAATTAGGTGGTCACATATCCTAAAAGTATCACATGACCATTAATGATCAAAAATCCATTAAAAATGGATATAAATTTCAATCCCATCATGTGATCCTATCTAATTTAGAATATCACATAACCTGTAGGAATCATGTAATCTGAAGAGAGCATTGTAGGGTTTCATTGTAGGTCTCCTTTCCCAGTCCCATTGCATGAAATTATTGGGTTCAAGAGATCATTTAACCTAGGAGGTGACACATAATGCTGTTAAGGTTACATGAGTGCATAACCTTAGTTCACGACCATCAGGATGTCATGTGATTTGGGAATGGAGTTTTTTCATCTAAGATCATTTTTACCAAAATGGTGATCATCCTTTGAATATTTTCACTACTTATTCTTATCAACGTTCTCTATTGGCTATCAAAAAATATTTTTTTTTTCAATTTTCTAATAAATATTTCACAATTTTAATATTCTTATTGGATACATCTATATCCAATGAATATATATAAAATGATTATATTTTTAATTACCATATTTCTAATTACTATATTTTCAATGACCATATATATAACGGTGAGATTTCATTCCTATGTATATTTTTACCAAAATTATTTGAATCATTCATCCTAATTACTTCTCTCTCAACATGTATATTATATTTATATTGTTTTTTATTATTTACATAATTATCATCAGGTTTTTTATCTTCATGGAAAACCATAACGATGAAGATTTCAGGTTCTTTGTTTTTCTATTTAATTGAATATTAATTCCAAATGTACTTTTCTTAATGATGTTTCATGTTGTGTTTTGATAATGTATTAATGTTTATTTTCCATTGTAATATATTCTCTTAAAAAAATACAATATAGTTTTTTTTTATGTTTAGGGTTTCACGTGAAACAATATATTCAACACTATATTTATTTAAATGAAAAAAAATACATAGTAATGTTGTGGGGTGTTATATTATACCCCCTTAAAATAATTTCACTCTTTAAATTTTGTTACTCTCATGAAAACTTGAGGCATAAAAATAAGGCATGAGAAATAGGCACATCAAAATAATAAGAATAAAAATCATAACATGGAAATATGGATACAACATTTAAATGGGATATTCATAATCATATTACCGAGGTTTTTCAATGAGGTGTCATAAATGAAAATTACCAAGGTTATTCACCAAGGTATCATAAAAGATGTCATTTCTAGAGACTAAATTATTTACCCAATTAATTTTATCCACATAGTTCATAATCTAAAACATCATAAATAACTCATGGAGAATAAACGATTATTTTTATATCAAAATCATCCCATTTCAAAAGTGCTTAAAAACATGATCATAATGTCATTTTCAACCCATATAAAGGGAATGGGGGTTTAATACATGTTAATATTAGAATAAAATAAATATTTTTTTTAAATTTAGTTGAATACAATTAGAAAATAAAGAGGCTTGGGTATTCACAAAAATAAAATAAAAGATAATTTCTTGAGGGGAAGATGAAAATTTTGAGAAGTAAATTCGATAGCATAATGGGTATAAAATGTGGTTTTATAAAAGGGTAAAATGAGAGGGGAAAAGGGTATAACATTCATAAAATACTATTATTATAGTAATGGGATAAGATAAAGTGGAAAATATATGTTATTTTTAAAACTGGAAGACATACCACATAGAAAGGGAAATTGAATGGAAAAGGAAAGTGGAGATTTCCCTTACCTTGAAGAGTTACTCCTAGGTCATGAGGAATAGAACCTTGGGGACTTTAGGACAATTTGGGGGGAATAATTGGAAGTATAAATGACCATATATATTTTTGGATGGTTTATTGTGGGTGAAATGAAATGGATAAATGGGTGGGTATTTATAGCAAAAGTGGATGATTCATTTAATAATTTCCAAATATAGGCCTTGGAAATCTAGGTTGTGGAAAATGAAAAACCATGAAATTGACCATGATTTTTTTCAAACATATTTAAATATTTGAGAAATATTTAATGTTATTTTAAACCATAAGAACTGATAATACTTTTATATTACTTATTTTGGCATGGAAAAGTAAAGATTTTACAAAAAAATATTTTTAATGTTAAGGTTTCCATTTTAGACTTTAGAATGTAACATATAGGTTTGGAAATTGATTAAAATCTATTAAAATATGTGATATTAATAATATAACACGTTTTAGTTCTTGGATAGTGGTTAATTAATTATTAAATTATGATTACATAGTTATGAAGTCATTAAACATACTGAATAACCCAATAGTATTTTTACTATTCACTGACAAAATAAAGTATTTTAAAAATTATCATAAATTCACCATAACCTAATTTTGACATTATGATTTCAAAACTAATGTTTATTTTATTATAATAATTATATAATTATGAAAATATTAACTTTTAAATATAAAAATCATTTTTTATTAAAAAAAAATTAGGTTGAAAATGTATAGTAAAAGTTCTGACAGTTAAAAATGTTCAACGACATAATAAAATAAAATTATCATTTATATTTAAATAATAGTGTTTTTATCATAATATTTAATTAAAATAAATATTATTTATAATACCTTAGTTTATTATAAACAAATTTTACATTATTTCTAAAAGGTATAATTTGTGTCTGAAAAATCAATTTATCAAATTCGTTATATTTAAGAAAAACTATTCTTAATAGGGAATTGATGGAATTAAAATGTTATTTATAAAATGTAATTAAAATTTAAGTAACTAAGTCCCATAAATTTAACCCCTTATAACATCCTCATACCACCTAAGGGTTATGTGGAATAGTGATAGATTCATGGGGTGGCTCAACTAACATCACCCAAATAGTAATTTCTAATAACTTGAACTTTTCCCATACACAATTTTGTTCAAGATTCATTTTTTGGAACGGAGCTTGGTTTTGGTCAAGGGAAAATCCCAGTGACTCTACCTACCTCCCAAGTTCTGAAAAATGGGCTCCATATGACATTACTCTACTGGTTGAGGCCATCACTTCTCCTTTCTACATTAGTTATAATTTTTCATTTCTACTTATAAAAACTAATTATAATGTTAAAATTATTACCAATAGTATAGTTTCCAATGATCACGTTGACCAATGGTCATATTTGACCAATGATCATATTGACTAATGGTCATATTTGACTCATGATCATATAACAGTTGAATCCCAATGGTCACATTTCCCTTTATACTCTATAAATAATACTTCATTAAAAAGATATTTGATTTTGTGGTTTATAAAATAGATTTTCAGGAAACAAAATATCATTTAAAAAGTCAGGTTCATTACAGCATCACCCCCTTAATCTTTTATCATTATACATTAAATTTTTGACATACCAAGAATCAAGATACATACTCTTAAATTTCCCTCTTTATGATATCCATTAAAAATGA
This sequence comes from Viscum album, assembly GCA_963277665.1. NCBI lineage: Eukaryota > Viridiplantae > Streptophyta > Magnoliopsida > Santalales > Viscaceae > Viscum > Viscum album. The sequence goes on along the minus strand of OY728130.1, from coordinate 97,868,926 downwards.
TTCTTAAAATATCTATACATATTTATGCTTCCAGGATGGATATAGAATGATGATCTATGTACATCATCCAATAAATATTTAATAAACTATATTATTAATGGAATAATTATTCATTTTCAAAATATTATAATTCCATCATTTTAAAAGTTAAACTCTAGAATATTACTTACCTATTCTGTAGCTCTATATCCTCATTTTGTGCCTCTTTGAACATTACATGGATGAATGGTTGAGAAGTCATTTGTAAAATATATTATTTGTCCTCATCCCTCTTTATTTAAAATCAATCATTTATAAAGCCATATGTATTATGTCTCTTTCAATACTTATCATGGATAAGGTAGTTCTGTGAACCAAAATTATATAAAAAGTGTATATACTTTTAATAGAAATTAACTTTCAAATTCAAGTAAATCCTTGGAAAATTATTGGTTAATGTAACTTTATGAGAAATCTAAAATTTATTGAAAATTGGATTTCATATTTATTTTTAATAGAATATTCAATTTTTTATTTATTAAACAATCCATACATTAATTTTGGTTTTTCTGAAAATTTCATTATTCATAAAATTTTCAAAAAATAAATTCAATTTAGTCTGAACTCTGATTTTTCAAGAAGTAATTTTCAATATGGAATTTTAAAATTTGGTTTTAACATAATGCACAAAAATTTAATTCTGATATGAAAATTTTGATTTAAATTTTTTAATAAAAAATTAATAAGGATTTATTTTGGAATTTTATTTTCAATGTTTTTATTAAAATTAATTTCAATATAGAATTGGACTATATTTCATTTGGATTTTATATTATCTAGGTAGAAAAAATAGTAAAGATTTTTAATGGTGCGCCTACAATATCATGAGGGATCTACATCCATTCTTGTGATCATTCCCTCCTCATGATACCTTTAATCCAATCATGTTACCTTGCGAATTCAACCATTCTCACCCCTTTGAATAAACCTCCATTTTCCTTATAATCATGAATCCTCCCTACTTCCTTGAAGTACTACCACCATGCCATACAATGTGATCATTTTGTCCCAATCATGGTTAACCACACTACCATCAATTCAATTGAATTCCTGATATTCCATTATTTATAGTCAATTGTAGTAGAGAATCACAAAATTATCCCTTCCCTATTAGAGTCTCACTAATTAAAGGGTGTGAGAAAGCTGAACCATATTTTATGAAAATTGATTGAAGATCATGAACTGATTAAAGTCACTATGAATCCTCTTCCTCACAACTTCCCAAACATAATCAACATGCCCAAGCTGAAAATGGGTGGGGAGTTATCAAACTAGATATTCCTATGACCATACCATAATGTTGAATATAAACTAGTAAAAGATTAAAGCAACATCTCTTACACATACTAAGAATGAAAGAGGCTTAGACTAGAACTCAGTATCACTAAATGAATTGAAGAAGGCATATCCAAAACTAAATCCTTTCCATGGATATTTTTATACTCCCAACAGAGAGATACAGAATAGTGTGTTCAAAAATATTCTATGATTTTGATAAAAAAACTATCATTTTCTAGCTTTTTTTACAGATTGAAGACAATTGTTGTTCCTTGATGTTCTTTAATGTAACTATGAGGGCTTGAAGAATAGTGGAAAATAATTTCTTGATAATATTACTTAGTGAAGATATCATGTTTAATAGATATGATACACGATCCATCCATTATAGGTTAATGATCCTCTTCCTAAGATTATTCATTGCAATCTACTTTAACTGAAGGAAAAATCACCTTTAATGAACTAATAATCATTACATAATCTTGAATCTCAAACATGGTCAAAGAATTATAAGATTATGATTATGGAAACTACATCTCCATGATCTAAGCCTCATTAAGTTCATTCTTATCCCAAGTCCATCACATGAAACCAATAACCCGTGTACACCACAGTTGAAGTCCACCATTTTGAAAGACCAACTCCAATAGTCTCAATAACATGAAGGCCAACTACCCTTGGATAGAGAAACCAGAAAAATATGTGGTAAAATATTATAGTGACTTAGAGGGCCAAGTACCAGCACACTCGCAAATAAAATAATTACAAGGATTAATTTATCCAAACCGCTTTCCAATATGTTCATATCCTCATGTGTGCACCAAACAGAGCATGATTTTATACTACACCTACGAAGTAGAAAAAACATCTTCTTGGGATTATTATTGAATTATTATAAGAATGATCATGGAAGATAAATTTTTTAGTTTCAAGGTTTAAGTGATGTTGATCATGACCTTCAATGCTATACACGTGACACTCATCTAACTGAATTTGGAACTCACTTATCGATACTTCATGCAAGGAGGAAGAATATGATGACTATAAATAATTCCCCTAACATATTTTTGAATTATTGATACCCTTATTATTTTATCTAGGAACGTTTGCAATTCTATTCATTTTAATTTTAATTCAACTCTATTTTTTAATCTGTTAGGTAGTGATGGTTATTCACACCCCAATTATTTGTGTTTTTATTATATATATTTGATGTTCTATGATATATTTAATATAGAAAAACTAAATAAACAACTTGATTAAGTCAAATGAAAATTTTAAAACCAACAACAATAAGAAGAATAGGGTCTAGATATGATTAAATTAGTAGAACAAGAACATAAACTTCCAACATATATAGAGGAAATATAATATTTTTAATTACTTGAATATGAAAATATCCCATATATTTATGAGATGCCACCTGAGGCAATCATGGAGTAAAAAAAGATACTAGATAAACCATTAAAGGGGGATGACCAAAATATAAAGTCCCTTGAATTTAATTTTTATAAAACTCATTTGAATTCTCACCTTATTTATTTTGATAATTCAGAGTTATAACTTATGAAGTGTGATTTGGAGGATGAATAATAGAGGATTCTTGGGTTTGAGAGGTAACTATAATTCCCCCTCATACCATCATCCACACAATAAGACCTCAAATAGGTATTGAAAATGGGTAATGCGTTACCTGTTGAGATTAAAGAGATGAATATCAATGACCTAGATTCATTTCATTTGATTTTTTTCAAACTGAATTATTTACTAATCTTCATAGTTTTAATTTTATAGGATCATATCAACTGATCTCCATCTTGTATGAAGATGAAGAAGAACCTAGGACAACTACCCTAGAAGAGAAAATAGAGCTACAAATTTAAGAATAGAGTTCCCAACCAGATGAAGAATAGTTGGATGAGGAAAAATTTGAAAAAATACTCAAATATGATATGAAGGAAGTTAATATAGACCCAATGGTGGTTAGATAATCTAAAACATGCCTACATCATATACATATTAAAGATGAATACATACAACTAGCCTTATAAAATAAACACAAGTCCACCCATGAAGTGGATGATAAAGTGGAAGAAGATTCAGAACCTATAGTGAATCAATTACTCCCTCAAAATCACTATGAATATAAAATATCCATAGGAAAAAAAGAAAAGATATTCCCAGTAACCTCTCATGAAGAAATAAAAGAACAATCTTTAATTTATGAATGGAAAAATATTGACTTAAATGCAAAATATTTTAATTTTATTCATCTTGAATTATTTACTGACTTTCTATTAATTGATTATTAAGTAACATTAATAGAGAAACCACTAGTTGAAGATGCCATAATAGCTTTGGTCAAGGAGTCTCCATACATTTTCCTGCCACCCCCACTTTATGATATACTCTACAATGTCGAGAGGGTGAAAAAAATAATTCTTTTTTAGGGGACTTCTAAGAAGAAGTTAAGATGAGAAAAAAAATTAAGAAATAGGATATGGGAGTTTACATCATAAAACAAATCCTCCTATATATTGGGGATAATCCCAATACTATCCAGCTATGGGAAGTTTAAATACAACCCCTCGTGGGAGAAAAAACCAAACAAATTTATTCCCTTCTCTTTCTTTTTTAATTATATTTACTTTAAAATAAAAGTTATTACATTTAATTCTATTTTATGTAGGTTTTCCCAAAGTGTAATACACTTATGATTCTAGATCAAGTTTTCCACAACATACCAAGGGAGATCTTAACTAAACCTATTGGAAAAATAAAAAACCAAGTGGTTTCTATCATTTTACACTATTTATAAAATCAATTTTCATATAAACTATAACTTAAATAGGTAGTGATGATTAAGTGTGGAGAAATGGATTCAAACTTTTTGAAACCATTTAGAATTTTGTTTTTGGGATCTGTAAATAAATTTAAAATAAAAAAAATAAACCCAAAAAACAAAACATGTTATGTTTGTAAATGTTGTGCATAAATATTTTGAATTTTTTTCAAAACTTCTTTGAGATGAATGATTCCCTACCTAATTAAAATTTCTTTCTAGAGTGGATGGGATTCATTGGTTCTAAAATTGTTAGATTTATATGATTTATCAGTGAACTCACCACTAATTTCATATAAGTTTCTATATTTAAATTGAGAATAGATTTTCAAATGAAAAAGAACTTAATTGAATCAAAATCATAGCTTGAGGGAACTGTAATGATGAAACCAAATCTAAGTAACTATAACTTAGTGTTTGAGTATTCCTTAGGGAACCTACCTAAAAGACAATTAGATAGCTCATATGAACTAGTACAATATAGGAAAATGATATCTGATCTATAAACATTATTAAGTCAACATAAGTAAATATATGTGTGTGTGTGTTAACCTTCAAATAAGAGTTAAAGAGAACTAAAAGATCGACGAGTAAGTGATTATTCTATTCCTTAACTATTATAATTAGACTTGAAGGAGTCCTACTATCTTGGGATGGTTTAGTTTTAGGTTTAGTTGTACTCATTCAATAAGTGCTTTACAAAAATTTGGATTGAAAAAAATTCTATATGTGTTAATTGAAAAAGGAGGGGGATAAAAATGAGGTATTAAAAACTTTGATGAAGAATGGGTAAATGATTCATCTGAATTTCATTTAGGAAGTGTCAAGAAAGTGAGAAAAGGAACCTTGTAAAGGAATCTTTGGGGAGAAAGACTTAGGTTGTCCCCACTCATTAAATTTTTTATTTGACTAGGATCCATTCCATTTACAACAAAAAACTTAATCTTGGGTGATAATTGAAATGATATAGTGAATTAAAATCATAAAAGTGGAATAATAATATTAACAATATAAGGATATGTTATTTTATTTTTCTCAAGTTTGTGTATTATGTTTTTGTAGGAATTTTTTTTTGAAAAATAAAATTCATGTTATTTCTTGAGAGTTAAATAATTCAAGTGTGGGGGAGTGATTTGGGATAAAAATTTTAAAAAAATTATCCTTTTTATAGAAATTAATCCCCTAATTCATGTAAATCATATGTAATTTTTTATATTTTTTAAATTTTGATAAATCATGAATTTATTGAAAATTGACATTAATATTTTTTTTAATGGAATATTAAAGTTTTGATTTATCTATGAAACCATACATTAATTTTATAGTTTTTAAAATTTTATTATTTATAAATATTTTGAAATTTAAATTAAATTTAGTTCAATCCTTTATTTTTCAAGGTGTAATTTCAAATTTGGAATTTTACATTTTTTTAAAATAATATACTAAAAATTAATTATGATTTAAAAAATAATATTTAAATTTGTTAATTTAAAAAATGAATTTGGATTTATTTTGGAAATTTATTTTCAATGATATTATTTAAAATCATTTCAATTGGCCCATATTTTGTTCATGTTTTATATTTACAGGTAGAAAATCAATGGTAATAGTCTTCGATGGTTCCCCTGTAACCATGTGAGAGGTCTGAATCAATGCATATGAACGTACCCTTCTCATAATACCATAAGTCCATGACTACTACTATGTTAATTCAATCATGATCACCCATTTGACAACACCTCTATTTTCACTTTGACCGTAAAGCCATCCTACTTCATTGAATCCCTACCACTATGCCATCTCATGTGACCATGATTTCCTCATCATAGTCAACCACACTAACACCAATTCAATTGAATATATTGATATACCATTCTATATAGTCAACCATGGAATGGAAGCACACAATTAACCATTACTCATTAGAGTCTTACCGATTCAATATTGTGAGAATTCAAAATCAAATTTTTTATAAACCGATTGAAGATCATAAACTACTCAAATATCTTGTGTATCCTCTTCCTTAAAACGTCCAAATACATAATTGAAATGACCAAGATAAAATTGATTGGTAAATGATCAAATAAGAAATGTCTATGAATGGATTCTAATTTTGAGGATGAAATAGTTCAATACTATTGTATCACATCATAAGAAAACTAATAATAAAGGAGGATAAGATTAAAACTCAGCCCCAATAAATGAATTGAAGTTGGCCCATCCAAAACTGAGTCCTTTCCATAGAAATTTTTACATACCTACCTGAGATATGTGGATGAGGGTGTTCAAAAAATATTATATGATAACTATAAAATATATCATTTTTTTTATTTTTACTTGGGAATATTGAAGATAGTTTTTGGACCTCGATGTCCTCTAATGCACTAGTGGTGGGTTTGAAGAACAGTACACACCACTTTCTCAAAGACATGCCTCAGTGAAGATAGAATGTTCAAAGGGCTTGATGAACCAACCCTCCATTTCAGGATGGGTATCCTCCTCCCGATATCATGTCATGCATATTTCTCCAAGCGAAGGCCAAATCTCATTTAATGAACTGATCATCATTCCAGAATATGGAATCTTGAACATTGTTAAAGAATTGGAAAATGATGAACACTAGAAACTGAAAACCCATGATTGAATCCTTATTGAGTTTGTTCTAGACCAATGTCTCTCACATGAAACCAGTATCCTATGTGAACCAGAGTTTAATTCCCACATTTTACAAGCCCAAATCCACCAGTCTCAAGAACATAAAGGCTTGACGATATTAAGAATCACAACCTAGGCCCAAGAAACCATAAAAATATATTTCTAAATGAATAAAATTATTTTAGAAACCAAGTTCTGGTGTAGGCCCGAATGCATTAATGGTGATAACCAATTCATCTAGTCTACTTTCTAGCATGTGTATCTCCTCACTTGAGCACCAAATAGATCATGATTTTTCACTACACCTATGAAGTAGAAAAACACATGTGATTTTGATTATTCTCAAAGGAGTATAATCTTGATCATATAAGAGGAATTTTTTAGTTAGAATATTTGAGTAATTCCCATCATGACACTTAATACTATACAGATGAAACTCATTCAACTATAGTAGGAAATAACTACATGACACTAAATATAAGGAGGAAGAATTCAATGGATATAAATAATTCCCATCCATAATTTTGAAATTTATTTATCTAATGTGAACTATATATAGGAACTTATGCAATTATATTAATTTTAATTTGAATCTAGATCTATTTTGTTAATATGTTGTGTTGTGTCAAATCATTTCTCCCCCAATTATTTAGGTTTTTCTTTAACCTCTATGATGTTTTGTGATTTCTTTAACTCGATAATTATAGAGGAATAAATTGAGGGATAGGTCCCTGGAGAGATTATAGAGGTACCTAGAAACCCCATTATGTAATTCTTTATCTTCTAATTTCATCCTTGATGTAGCAGTGAATTGGGGAGAAGAAGATATATGTTGATCATATTCTCCCTCTTTGGTGATATGTTACATTCTTCAATCTATCAAATAAATTATACCTCCCTTATCCTAGTCTATATATTATACCAGGGGTATTATGTGTACTGGAGTATGGAAAACATATTATGGAGTTGGGTGTATATACAATGAATTCCTTGATTGAGTGTGTTCCTTGCCTCTCCACTGTGGAGGAGGTTGAACTAGATATTCATTGGGAGTTCTTTCTATTTGTGTTTAGAGTTAAAAATTAGATATAACAAAGAAATTTATTAATGATTTTGATTTTATTTTCAGATGATAATAATGGTGTATTATAAAAAACACATGAACTCAAACCTAGACCCAACCCCTTTTATTCTAACATTGTTGTATTTTCTATTTATCTTATTTTAAAATTTCTAAATTGAAAATTCAAAAACTAAATGACCATTTTTTTATTTTAAATTAATAAAACAAAAAAAAAATACATCAGTTTTATGATAATTGAAACTCCCATTCCCAACTCCTTTAGATATGACCCTAGTCATCCATTAAACAACATTTGGTGTAAAATAAAATTTCTATTTAGTGAGGTACACAATAGTCATTTACATTGGGTATCATGATCCTTCTCACTCAGAGCACCAAAAACATTTTTTCCTTCCTAGGTTAATAATGTATTGAGAATTCATAGTCTTTGAGCATGCCCAACAATATCCTTTGGCATATTATTAATGAAAATACTATCACAACTAGCTCTAAATCATGCATCAATTTTTTTCTCATAAATCTTTAATTGAGGGGAGACATAGTCTACCACCGTATCATTATAAATGTAGACACATCCCAAAACCTTCATTGATGAATCATTGTATATCACAAACTATTATACATTATAGGGTAGTGTGTGTATTAGTGTAGTGAACAACCTTCTATTGATCTCTTTGAAATTTCTTCACATTCATTAATTCATTGAAACTTGGTCCATTTTTTAATCACCCTTGTCTTTTAAAGATCCATATAAATAACTTCACTTGTATTTACATGAACTAAAAATGATTCTTTCTATAACTATAATCCACACTTACTAAACATTTCTTACAAGTTATCCTTTATTAAGTTCTATAGAACAATCCTTAAATGATATTTATACTCTTCCTTACTCTTATAATATATGAGAATATAATATATAAAGACTACAAAAAAAATTATTGAGGTAATATCTAGGTTCTATATTCATTAGATCCATGAAGATAACAAGAACATGGAATCACTATAAATTCATAGTGCCCATATCTTACATGAAAATTCTATCTTGAGTACATCCTCTATTTTCAACCTTAATCGATGATATCTAGATCAATGGTTAATATTTGACAAGTATTGTGCCCCTCATAGTTGATAAACCATTTAATCAATATAGGGTTTATTAAACTTGTTCTTGATTATGATTTAAGTTCATAACAATCAATATAGAGATGCATTTATCAATCCTTCCCCATATAAAATAGGACCAATGCATCCCATAGTGAAGCAATTGGGTGTATGAAACCCTTTTACAGATTTTTTATAATTTATTATTTAGTTTATCTAATTCAGTTGGGGTTATTCAATAAAGATTACTTGATATATATATATATATATATATATATATATATATATATATATATATATATAACACTAGGTATCTGCTCTATTGAAAATTTAACCTAATTATTTAAGAAAATACAAGAAAATTGTTCCATAAAAACATCAATATATTCAATCATAGTTGTTATATCCTTGATTTTGAGTTTCTATCCAACCATCAGAGCTTAATACCCCTCATGATTGGGTATTAAGACCCATGTAATGGAAGTAATTTCCATAGGTATTTTATGATAAACCTAACACTGATAAATGATCATTGATTGATTTGGGATATGAAATGTGGCTTCCTTATCCCAAAAATTAATATGATCTCTTTATAGAGAGTTCTAATCCATTACCAAGATCACATAAAATTATAAAAAAGATAGAATAATAATATTTATAGTAATAACATTACTATAATCTTTCACTGTAGAGGAGTTATAGACTTAGGATTAAATCATTGTACCATTAGAAGTTTTCATCGATAATTAATTGTATAACTATTATGATGGTGATTTGATACTCTTAAAAAAAATCCTAAATATGAAGGAGTGGGTAGAACCAATAGAAAATAAAACATTTTTAGTTATTAGGTAGATGATGAGTGTACATTTTACCAATTTGTATTCATGACCTAATTCAGCAATTGTGATTGCATAATCTTTCTCTTTATCCCTTCATTTTAGGGGTTTCTAATATTGATTGTTTCTAATAACCTTTGGATTAGTATACTACTTCACATAACACCCAAAACTCCTTGAATTTGAAGCATTAGAGTGTAGGTGATGAATTTTTTGGGAACTTAGTATCATCTATTTAATTTATGGGTCTCTTTATCTCTCTTAAATTATCATGATTTTGATGGCCAGTCCTATAACATCCTACCCTAGTCCATAAATGTTCAGTGCTTCTTGAACCAAGGGAGTCACCACTAGACCGCAGGAACAACTTCACATACACTAGAGGCTATCGACTAGAAGAAAAGGTCTAGGGTAGTTCCATGGGAAGACTATACCCCTATATCTAAGTGTTCAATAATAATGAATAATAAACCATGAATTAACTATAACATAAACTTGAGTAAGTAGAATCCATAAACATATCCATCAATGAGTAATAAATAAATTAAGAATCATACAATCATATAATAAGACTAATATCCCACTAGGAATATCACATATACAAAAATAATACAAGAATAAAATAAATAAACATGAAACTCTACAACATTACCATTCCTCACCTCATCCCAATCTCTAATCTGATATGATCTATTCTACTCGATCAAGATACTCTAGGCCTCTACCCTACCTAAACCAATGATTAGTAAAGTATGCTTGGGTACCTAAGTGACACGGCTTCTCGATTAGGGTGTGAGTACATCTTAGTAGGGAAACACCAATGTCATTCCATACATAACTAGTAAATTCCTTATATACATGTGATATTATTAGAATATAAATAAAAAAACTATGTGGAAGTGTAGATGAATAACCACAGTTGAACCTCAGGTTCTACAATGGAACAGTGATCAACCCATAATTTGTTCAACCAATGTCAAAGTGTCTATAAGAATGTCTCATAAATGTGACAATTGATAGAATGTGATTATTTTATCCCCTAATAGATCATCATGGATGGTTCATAATATCATGAATAAAGGCGATCCTTAGGGGGAGACCCTAAGTTATCTAATAATAGCATCAAGTGTCACCTTAGAACCCCAACGGTCATCCTAGCTATTCTATAGTCATTAGGATCTACTGTCAAACCTAAGGGGGGTGAGCCTAAGGAATTAGTAAGTATCATACATCATCACCAAACCCAAGGTTTATCACCCCTGGAATTCCAAATAATCAATTTAAAAGAATATTCCTAGGGGGATGACCCGAGGAAATCAATAGTATCATGCATCATTGTTGATACCTAGAGGTAATCCTAGGCAATCCATAGTCATTAGCCTTCATTTTCAAACCCCAAGGGATATCCTATGTATTCAATATTAGTAGTCTCAAAGAAAATATCCAAGGAGATCATTCAAGGAATCCCATGTATCTAATACATCTAGAATGGAAATAATTCCTCCTATAAAATCACACTAAGGATGACCATTTTCCAAATCCCACTCACATAAACAAGGATGGACCCTTAAGTTCACAACCCATAATCATCACAATCATAATACATTAAATTTTTTTTTCAAGTTCTATAGTTACACCTATAATCATATTTACCCAAAACTCGAACACACCCCATATAAGGTCAATCTATCATTAGGTAACCCACTAGGGCCCCCTATGTATCATCAAGTATGGATAACCTTCATACGTTCCTGAATCTCAAAAACTTCTCTTAGGTTAACAGTGGTCACTCAGAGATAATATCATATCTCTTCATCATTGATGTCTCATCGAGGCCTCACTTGCCTCTGAGAAAAATCCTACTAGAGAAGGCTCAAATCCTTTATCAATACCCAAGTCATCCCAAGGCTAGTTCGAACACTCAACCTATATCCAAACTACCCAAGGTTTTCCCATCTAGGTAATAACATATCTTTCGAGTGTAATGATCTTCCTATCAACATCGCACAAACCGAAAATTCTCTAAGGGGTTTCAAGTGTCCCATAAGTCCCATTAGGGTCACTCATCCCTCTACTTATAGGTTAGTAATGAGCCTATATTAAAGCGTTTTATGCTTATATAAAATAATTACACCCCTCAATGGGTTCTATGATTCATAGGGACCACAAAAGTAATAAATTACTCAACCATTGGTGGATGGGGAAAACTAGATAGTGCACAAGGGTCCAACATGGACCTTATCACTTTCTCCAATGCCAAGAATTCCATTCAGTTTAAAAGTTTTATTTAAAGTAAAATGCTCAATTTCCATCAGTGGTGATACCTCATTTAACATTAAAATATAAATAGATAAATTAAATTATTATAGGGTCATGTACAAGGGACCAACGACCTCAAACAATCCATCTCCTATTTTAAGCTTAGCCTAACAACACTTGCACGAGATCGTCCACATCCAACTGAACATCTCCTATCATTGTGAGGCCAAAAATCATGGGAAAAATTATAATCAATTTTATAATCTGTTTAAACAATTTAAAATTTAATTTACCATATAATTTATTTAGGACTAAATGCTCAAAACTCATTGGGTTCTCTTGTGGCACCATAAACACCACCAAATGCAGGCGAGAGATATAAAACTTACTCTCAATGATAAACCATGCCAAATCCCTAACCTACCTCAAAAATTATATTGAAAAATAAATTTAATTTAGGTATAAAAGAGTATAAAAAACACTATGGTGATATACCTCTTTGGAATAGTGCATGCTGGCATGCGAATGCCATATTATGATTTCCTTTAGCTAGTCTACACAAAATAACCATATGAATCAACCAATTCCACCATGCTCAGATGGAATCAAAACTAAAACCCTAATTGAAATAAAAAATAAAACAATGAAAGATCAATGGAAAATTAATTGGAAGGGAAGTAGAGGAGGAATATTTACTCTAATGCTGCAAAAGCGCACCCAAGGTTGCTCAAAAAAGAGGAGGAATAAAGAAATTATAGGGCAAAATGAGACCCTCCCCATGCACCATGTTAATTATAAATAAACAAGGGGGATCAAAACCACTTAAAAAATAATATAACACTTCATATATGTTTCACGATGTGACCAAAATGTGAACTCTATGAACACCCCAAGTGGAGAGACCCACTTTCTCTATCCTAAAAAACTCATGGCATCGTCAATATGGTCACACTATTAAAATTTTATACTAAAAAATTGTGGCATCCCAGCCACCTAGCCCCTATCTGATGCTCACTCGACCACCCAAGCCCTCCACCAAAGATCAATCCATGTCTAGAAATCTCATTTCATGATGTTCAAACCCTCAAAAACACATTCAGAGAACTGATTCCCAAAATTAATCATCCACCAATTAAAAATTAAAATACCTCATGAATTTTACAAACTGTACAAACACAGGGTATTAAAATACCTCCACTATAAAACTTCTTATCCTTAAGAATTATCATTATATATTCATCTGAAAAACATGACCTACCCAGTCACCAATCCATTCTCAATTCATCATGTTATACTTCAAAACATCTAATGAGCCTCCACTACACAACTCTAAGAATAAGGTGGACCATCTATCAAAAGTCTAGAAACCACTCTCGCCATAATTTTAACATTAGTATGAGGTTCCATGATCCCTATATGTCTCGAGACTTGACAATCTCTCCAAAAAACCCATCCTTAGACTTATGGTGCTCCCCATAATAAGAGTTAACTCAAAAAATCCAATTCTGATCCATGATGCTTCCCACCTTCACAATTTATTTCCAAAAAACTTTCACAATGGTCCAGAAACCCATTAGGTGCAGTTCTAATCACCCTACACCCCATACATATGAAAAAACTAGTCAAAAGCTGGTATAGCCTATCATATCTAATTCTGAACCAAATCAGATGAGTATCCATCACCCATGCACAGAGCTTGAATATACTTCCCTTTCCTCAAAAGGTCCTTACTAAACCTCAAGTTACCTACATCATACCAAATACTACACACTTGATGAAGTATCCAACCTACCAAATCGAATATCACACAAAACACCACAACTATATTTTCCTACATGATTCACCACCTAAATCATGTCCTGAATTATGTTCACCCCCTTAAAACATGGCACAAAACTATTTCATCCCTTGAAACTTGTCACGAATCATTGGTTCACCCATAAAAAATATGATGAAATAGGTTCACCCCTTTAATAATTCAAAAAATTGAAGGTTCATCCCCTGAACCATGTGAAAAAATAGGTTCACCCACTGAACGATGTTATGAACTATAGTTCACCTCAAAAACCTCCTTTAAATCATACTTGAATCATCCTAAGCCTGATGCCAATGCACCAAATCCATCCAATATGACATCTGAATATCAAGTTTGTTATTAACATGAGACTAGAGAAAAACATATTTTTCCACTCACCAATTCACAAGAACCAACTCAATAGGCTTAGTCATCACACACATGTATCTCCTCTTGATCCATGATCATTTAATCATGGGAAACACCTATACATGATCAAACATCAGATCGAAAATTCCATCACACTTTGATCAAATTTTGATGTCTCTCTAACACAAAGGATTATTTATCATTATCACTAATACTTATGAAACCTAGATCATAAGGATATTATTTATCCCATTGGTTCTTGGGTCACAAAAGACTACTCACCGATTCCAAATTAAATAGTTCCACACATATCCTGCACAAGATACCTCAATATCTTATATAAGTAAGAGCTATACACTCTTGTACCACCCAATCACATCAACCCGACACATAATCCCATGAATCATATACCTCCATAGCTAGGATTACATGCCTAAACAACTAAACATTCTCTATGACAGTTCAATATCATCTAAAGAGATGCACCCTTGCTTACCCTATTCAAATTCAGGCCACTCAACTACACCCAAGTTTATCACATGATCACCCATCATCCGAGCATAATTCCAAAATTACTTGTGTCCATCCATGCTCTACCATTATTCCATTCAATAATGAATCCAAAATATATAGGGTTAGGTATCCTACCGATCCTAACCTCAAAACCAAACCTCCATATACAAGGCACCAATAATCAAGATTCTTTATTTAGAAAATCCAATGCATAATAATTCCTACACCATATAAGAAAGCATCTATTATGAATTAATATCAAGTTACAACATACATGTTTTCCATCTAGGTTCACAAATTACAAATCATCACTATGATTTTATCCCATATCTAGAAGCACACCCCATGCATCAATATCATAAACTGAATCATGTATCTTTTCTTCCCATATATAGGGAACTCATATGACTAGGCCAACCCCTATCACGGGTTACCCTCAATGTATCTCAGTTTATTTTAATCATAACAGTTGGATCCCCTATCCTGAGTCATATATAAAGAACCATGATCCCCAACCTAACTCATAGGTCATATATAATATGGTCATAGCTCTTATGAAAAACCTCTATGTTATCATCTCAAATGTCACATGAAAAGTCATGTGCCCAACCATCCACTCTAGGGTTTCACATATTTTTCATAGGCATCAGATGACAACTCATTCAACTAATAGGGCACTGATTCTTATCAATAACCCATATACAGATCTACCCCTTGAGAATTACAATCTCATGATGATCCTCATCTAGAATAAAAATATAGGAGTCACCCCCTTAAGGACCACATCCTCCTATTCAACACATACATATATATTGAAATTATTCCTAGATAACCTATGTGAACCATAGTCACATGTATCAATTATTTAGAATGTTAATTTCAAGTTATATAAGAAAACATATTATAAATTTTTATTAGAATTTTAAATAATTGAGACCATTTTCTTTTCAAAACTATTATCAAAATTAATTCACTCAATATAGATTCATCACTAAGGAACCTAATTCCTATACCGACTCACTAAGGGGCTCTATGGATCCCATAAACTGAGGGAATAAATAACCATCATCATAAATCATCTTTATATTGATCAACATGATCTATCATTAAAATAAAATATACAATGGTTCAACTAAGTAGAAATTCATTCCAAGTTATATGGGAAAACACCATATCAATTTTCACTAAAATGTTAAATAGTTGAACTCTTTATCATCATTGATATAAAAATCATGCATGGGAATATGTATATCATGTGAATACTATATTCAAAATATGATTCATTTACACTAGCCTCTAACCACTGTACCAAGAGCTAAAAATATTTTTGATGACTTCTTTCCAATGGGATAAGATTGAAAATCCAATAATTCATAAATCATAAATCTCAAAACCAACATGCACCATGTTAGGTAAAAATCATACAACCTTAGTACTAGAAAAAAAAACAATCCCATATCCTTAGAAACCATTAATTCCCATTGGAAATGGTGTTTTAGATGCACTCGTCTAAGTTACATCACAATCCTAAATACATCCCTATATTATTAGTATTATAGTGAACTGTTCTTTTCATACATAGATATTATGTATATTTAGATGAATATTTATTACATTACATAAAAAAATTATTAAGGATCATAAAGGTATAGTGCCTTTGGAATCATGGAAATAGAATCAATTGGTTCATAATAGTTATACATAATCTCTCACTTAGTTACTCACAACTATCACTCTTCTCAGACATATCACACATAATACCTATCATCATAACCTATAGAAAAGAAGAAAAATAAAGGGTTAAATCAGATGCTGAGTAAGGTTAATCAAGGGAAATACATAAACATAATGTAAGCATAAGGGTATGTGTCACGAACCAGCTCATGCACCCTGGTTACCCGAAAAACAAGCTGGCCATAACATAGCCCGAAGGGCATTCCCGACCCAACGGGTCGATGATTAGCACCAGACATCGTATAACATACAAGTGGGAATGATTTTTTCCACAAGAATGAGGAATAAAAAGGAAACAAAGCAGTATTCCAAACAAAAGAAACTCCATTGGAAGTGATGTACCCGAATACAACATGGCATGAAAACCCTTATTAATATAACCCAAGTACTAAAATGGGAAAACAACCCCAATTTCCCTAAGGACAAAACTCACCAAGACCAAAAATCAATAGCTGGATCCACCTTCAAGAGATCCCTTCCCTTTGCTCGAACATGGAAGAAGAAAGTCTACAAACCCCCGAAGGAAAAATTTGGATGTGATCCTAAGCCCAATAGGATACCAACAAAGATTCCATAAGAGATGTCGAATATAGATTATCCAAAGAAAAGCTTTCAATTTTAAAGTAAACATGTTTGGCAATTCAAAAGAATATTTAAACAAAACATGATATATATTTTCAACATATTTGACAAATACATTAAGAAAAGTCATTAAAATGATGGAATATTTCTAAAACAATGACTTAAAAAAAAAATTTATATAAAAAATTTATACAAATTCAGCAGGCATGTAAAGCAGTTCAAAAGAATTGGCATAAATTTATATCTCAAATATAAGTAAACAAGCGAGCAACATGGTCATCTACTAAAAGGTAGGATAGTATTTATCAGCTATAGGATTCCACACTCTTTATGTGAACTCAGAAAAATGTGTATACACACGTCCCTAGGACACTGGCCAAAGGAGACTCGTCACCAACCCATCAGGGATGTGACCTGCTGCAAGTATGTTTTAAAATGTTTTCGTAGCGTAGAGTGTATCCAAATAACCCACTAACTACCTAAGGCTTGCATGTTCCCTTATATTATGGGAAAACTATTTTAAGAATGATTAAAATATGATCAATCCCATTCTTCTATTTCAAAAGTGACAATTTCTTTACATTTAAAACTAAATAGGTTTTATTCAAAAACACACATTCTTCACAAAATAAAACCACTGGGTTTCTATCAAATAATTTTAAATCATTGTCGCCAGTTTTAAATCCATTCAAAACCAATTCCATTATTACAAAAATTATTTCCACAATTAAATCCACCAATTTAATTGAAATCATTTCCATAAATCTATAATTTAAATTAAACAATTTAAATCATCCAATTTCCATAAACACACCCAATTCAATGAAATTGGGTTTTTTTAAATTTCTATACCAAAACCATTTCAAGTATCTCAATTCACTGGAATCAAGTTTTGATCAATTTAATTGAAATAAACTTTGAGCAATTGAACAATTGAAATAAATCATGTAATACAAGGATAATAAATTTGTCAATTCGGGATGGAACCACCTACCTCAAGTTTGTTAATGTCAGCGACAACGATAATCTACCCAGTGTGGTTCAATACACCTCCTCACGACATTTTTATCATAAGAATTGAAACACCAATGATCGATGCTCTTCAAGGGTTCCTAGAACCAAAACATCTATTTTATTTCACAAGGAAGTAAAATATTACATATGATTACATTTCCTCTCTCCTGGATAATCTCTTGATTATCGTTTTATGTTAACACATGCAATCACATTAAATAACAATAATAATAATCATAAACCTCGTTTGATAATTATATCCATCTATTTTATTTCTCAAGGAAATAAAATATTACTTATAATTACATTTTCTATGTCCTTGATAATCTTTGGATTATCATTTTAAATTATCACATGCGATGATAATTTATCTCACCGGGATAAGTTTCAATATATATATATATATATATATATATATATATTATCACATGTGATAATATTTATATTTCTTGTAAAATTTTCAGTTTATCATTATATCAACGCATGAACTTTTGATTATTTATCAGAATAATTATCTTTTATAAACTCACAATTATCATTTTAATAAGACTTTGCATTTATCTAGTGATAAATTCTTCAATAACTATCCTTTTGATAATTTCAAGCAATTATCCTTAACAATCATTTTAAAAATTATCTTGATAATTTCATAAAACTATGTTTTGATAGTTCTTTGTGATTATCTTTAAATAATTTGATGAAGTTACCATTTGATAGTATTTTTAAAACTTAACATCCAATAATCATGCACATTGAAACTTTGATAATTCATCATTATTATCATCTGATAATTCTTAACAATATTTTTTTTTGATAATAGGACAATATACATCTTTTGATAATTTAATAACTCATCATTTGATAAAATTGTTTAAGAACTATCCTCAATAATTTCATTAAAATTATTCATTGATAAGTTGTTGCAATTATTATTTGATAATTATTAACAATTATCTTTTGATAAAATTTTTTAAAAATAACCATTTAAAATGTGAAAAATCAAATCAAATAATTCCTTACTAACTTCAAAACAAAAAATATTATTTTGATTCTGCTCGTCGAGACGAATTCAACATTACTGATGGTACACAATTCCGATCAATGACGAAAAATTTATAGAAGAGAGAATATTTGGAGAATAATAGAAAACAGAAGGAAATAACATAAAATAAAAACAATTAAGAAAACTACCATCTTCAACCCTACACATCCCATCGCGTTGCCTCACCATCGATGGATCCTACGCACGCTTGGATCTGCCATGTGACACTTGGGGAAGGAGGTGAGCATAGACTACCTCTCGCTACAACATGAAGAATACCTAGTTTCCGAATCGACATACACCCAAAGTGATATAGGTTCGTCTATTTCAATGAAACCCAAAACGCATTTCAAAACATAAATTTAGAAACCCCCAAATTAATTAGGATTTCAACTGAAGATTTACATTTGAGGGATTTAATTTGTTACATTAATGCATTGATGACTTGAATGGTGAAAAACGATCCAAAACAGAAGATTTTGAATCAAGTCACCCGTCAAAAATAGTGCATTACAAGATGAGTTCCAGCGTGATTTTTTAGAAGATGAACATTACTCCAATTTTTATTAATAATTAAATTATTTTAATAAAATTAATTATTTAATGTAAAAATTAAATGACACCAAAGATCTGTTGCGAATGAAAGTAATACACTATCTAGGGTAAACATCCCATTCCGGACCCAACCGTGGTCTTGGATTTCTCAAACAATGTGCGGTTTGAGAGATATTAATGATTTATTAATAACAACTCGGAATAATTAATTAATAAATATAAAAAGTGTTATTTTTGTGAGCGAGACATCCAAACACATGATGCGAACAAAAGTTATACATTTTCTAGGGTAAACCCCTCATTCCGGACCCCCCAGTGGTCTTGAATTTCCTATATGACGCACCGTTTGGGAGATATTTAATTTTTAATAAATAATATATTAAATTTTATTTTTAAACTTTATCTTACGAGCGAGACATCCAAAAGTCCGGCGCCTTCGAATGTTATACCCCTCCTAGGGTAAACACTATATTTCGGACATAACAACATGCTCTGATTTCTCATACGATGGACCGTTTTAGAGTTATTCAATTATATTGAATAAATTTTCCGTGATTAGAATAATATATTTAATATTTTTATTCTATCCTCCGTGAGACTTTGCAGACTTCGGAAACTTATACTTATGAAAATTTTAACACAGATTATATTCAATTGAATATTATGGGGTATTAATTGGGCATTTTCACCATTCCATGACGTGTTTAAAAAAATGAAACTTTTCACTGATAAACCATTTTTCCCATTTAACATAAAATAAATTAACCCAAGAAGGATTAGGAATACCTAAAACTGTAATGGGATGTTAAAACGTCCCCACCATAGGAACTTTTTGTCCCCAGAAAGCCTATGAAGAAACCTCCACCTCAAAAAGACAAGTCCACTTTTCTCCCATCAGTGCCTCCCTCTCTCATATATCATGAGAATTAGAATAATTCTTCCATATCATTTGGACCATAGGTAATGCCCTCTCACAAAGTAACTTGATCTCAAAATCATCAACTATGGCTAGTCATTCAGTCACAGATAAAACAGGTTTCACTTCAAGATCATGTCAACTCAGAACATGAGATGAATCAGATAAATTCTTTCGAAACTGAGATACATGAGACAAATTATGTATTGACGTCTGTTGCAGTGGTAGTGCTAAATGGTAAACAACTTTCCCCACATAATCAAAAATCTCAAAAGATCCCACAATACAAGAAGCAAGCTTCCCTTTCCTGCCAAGTCATCGATAACCCAACCAGGGTGAAACCTTCAAGAATACATAGTCACCAAATCTAATGCTTCAAGTTGTAGAATGTCTTAGTGCTTCCTAAATGCACAAACCATTGAAAATTATGACAATCCCCCATTATAGCCTTTCTTGTCGCTAATGGTGCAACGTAACGGTTCTGATAACACAGAACACCCTCTTGAGAGAACGACCACCGGGAATCAGTCTCCCCACTATAAAGAGAGTCTCTAATGCTTACATAATTTGTCAACAAGATTTTATTCCTGAAGAATCATCTTGAGAATAGAAGATTTTAGATAACCATTAGCTTTCACAGTGGAGAGAAATGGCGCTGCCCAAGGTGACACACTTGGGTGAATAAAGGCTTTCTCAAGAAGATCGTCCAACTGGGACATTAGTTCTTTCAGTTCTGTTGGAGCTATTTGGTAAGAGGGAAAAGAAAATGGCTGAGTATCTAGCATCAAATCAATGGAAAAGTCAACCTCTCTTACTAGTGGTAAAACTGAAAAATCTGAAGGAAACACGATGGGAAACTCGACAACAACTAGTGGGATATCACCACCCAAAGAATCTTGCTCGAGATCAAAAGTAAACACTGTAATCAATTTCTCCAACTCTAGATAAAAAGTTCCAACTCTGCTTGACCTTAGGTCACATTCTTCTTGAAGGAAAAGAGGCACACCACTGGGTGTAGTAATGTAGACCCATAAAAGATAACAATCAAATCAGGATTTATTGGTAATGAGCCAATGCATCCTGAATATGACATTAAGAGATTTCAAGTCGAGTACCAAAACAAACTCCAAACATGTTTTACAACTAATAGAGAGAAGACACGTGAGGGATTACGGAGACCCTACTCTCTCTTTATACCGAGGGGTATAATAATATCAATTGCACAAGACAAAATCTCCAAAGGAAGATTAAGCGGATTAACAATACGAGTTGAAATAAACTAGTAAGATTCACTTGTATCAAAAGAGTAGTCACTACGACAAAGCTATAGTAATAGTAACACTCACAGTTGTTGGACCAGTATCTACTTCCACTAGATACTCTTACACTGCGTGAAGAAGCTTCATTCCAGTTTCATGTTTCTAGAACCCTTTTTTACGTGAAGCGTTTGATTGCCTCATAGTTTTTGAAGATGTTGATGATCTGGTACCACTTTGTGGAGTGCTGAAGATGTGGAATAAATTCTTGCAAGCCCCCCAAATGTCTGTAGGAGCCACATTTCTTTTAGCCCACTCAGGCTTGAAAAACTCCACAGCATTGGCCAACACCATTGGCTCTGGATAGAACTATTTGGTGAAAATAACCATGATGTCCTTCCAATATAAGCCCTCATGTTTCTTTATCATCACTCTCGTGTCCCACCATCTTCTTCCAGGTCACACCAACACAAAAGGTGGCACACTTCACCTTGATCTCGTCCGATAACTACAAGAACTCAAACAGAAATTCTATCCTGGCCAACCATTCCTTAGCATGTTGAGGATCAGTGGAGCCTTTGAAAAATGGTGGTTTCTGGTGACATAACTCTTGAGAAAAATTTGGAAGAGCACCCCCAGGTTCCATAGCTAGAGCCTGAAAGGGGACTAGAGGTGGTGCCTATCCCAGACATTGGACAGTGCGCACAATCACCGCAAATAGGATCCGGTCCAGTAGAGGATTCACTCACAGATATTCAACATTAGCCCCTTCCTGGATCCGATTTGCACGTCTTTTGGAGGCATGATGTTACAAAACATCAACAGACAATAAGAAATACATTAGACAATGCTCGTATATAACAATGAGTGAAAACTTGATCATGACCGGTAGAACATACATGATTTGGATTTCACTCTATCCAAATCAAAATAGGAAAAAACTAGAACTAATACACAAGTTGTATTTCCCTAACCACCCCTGGTGACTTAAGGTTCATTGCGGTGAGAGCTGGCCAGGCACTCAATCGCAACTACCTCCTAAGTCCCGACAAGAATACTCAAATGAAAACTGTCATCAAGGAAAGATGGTTAACCTCCCTCTAATACCATTTTGTTCTGAACCATCTTGGGTACCCTGGTAACCCAATAACCAAGCCAGACCTGACATAGCCCGAAGGGAATTCCTGATCCCCATGGGTTGATGACTAGCACCTGGCATCATACAAAATACAAGTGGGAACGATTTTTTCCACAAGAATACGGAAGAAAAAGGAAACAAAGCATTATGCATAAAAAAAGAAACTCCACTGGGAGTGATGTACAAGAATAAACATGGAATGAAAACCCATAGTAATATAACCCTAGTACTAAAATCGGAAAACAAGCCCAAGGTCCCTAAGGAAACAACTCACCAAGACCAAAACACAACAGCTGGATCCACTTGCAAGATATCACTTCCCTTTGCTCGAACCTGGAATAAGAAAGTCTACAAACACCCGAAGGAAAAAGTAGGGTGTGAGCCTAATCCCAGTAGAATACCCCCAAAGATTCCATAAGTGATTCCAAATATAGATTATCCAAAGAAAAGATTTCAATTTTAAAGTAAACAGGTTTGGAAATTCAAAAGAATATTTAAACAAAACATCCTATACATTTTCAAAATATTGGACAAACACATTAAGAAAATGCTTTACAATGATGGAATATTTCTAAAATAATGGCTTAAATAAAAAATTTATATAAAACAGTTTATATAAATTCAGCAGGCATGAATGTAGTTCAAAAGCATTGGCATAAATTTATATCTCAAATATAAATAAACAAGCGAGCAACATGGTCATCTGCCAAAAGGTATGATATTATTTATCAGCTATAGGATTCCACACTCTCAATGTGAACTTAGAAAAATGTGTATACACATGTCCCCATGACACTGGCCCAAGGAGACTCATCACCAACCCGTCGGGGATGTGATCTGCTATAAGTATGTTTTACAATGTTGTCGTAGAGTAGAGTGTATACAAAAAACCCACTAACTACCTAAGGCTAGAATGTGCTCTTATATGATGGGTGAACTATTTTAAGATTTCTTAAAATACGATCAATCCCACTCTTCTATTTCAAAAGTTCCAATTTCTTTCCATTTAAAACCAAACAGGTTTTATTAAAAAACGTGCATTCTTCACAAAATAAAACCACTGAGTTTCTATCAAATAATTTTATGCCGTTTTCGCCAGTTTGAAATCCATTCAAAAAAAATTCCATCATTACACAATTTATTTCCACAATTAAATTTAACAATTTAATTAAAATCATTTCTAGAAATCCATAATTTAAATTAAACAATTTAAATCATCAAATTTCCATAAACACACCCAATTCAATGGAATTGGGTTTGTTAAATTTCTATGGAAAAACCATTTCAAATATCTCAATTCACTTGAATCGAGTTTTGATAAATTTAATTGAAATCAAAATTGAGCAATTGAACAATTGAAAAAAATCAAGTAATACAAGGATAATCAATTTCTCAAGTTGGGACAGAACCACCTACCTCAAGTTCGTCAATGTCAGCGGCTACGATAATCTACCCAGTGTGGTTCAATACACCTCCTCACAAAATTTTTATCATAAGAATTGACACACCAATGATCGATGCTTGTCAAGGGTTCCTAGAACCAAAACATCTATTTTATTTCAAAAGGATGTAAAATATTACTTGTGATTACATTTTCTCTCTCCTGGATAATCTTTGGATTATCGTTTTATGTTAACGCATGCAATCACATTAAATATCCATAATAATAATCATAAACCTCATTTGATAATTATATCACTCTATTTTATTTCTCAAGGAAATAAAATATTACATGCAATTACATTTTCTCTCTCCCTGACAATCTTTGGATTATCATTTTAAATTATCAAATGCGATGATAATTTATCTCACCTAGATAAGTTTCAAAAATATATATATATTATCACATGTGATAATATTTATATTTCATGGAAAATTTGCAGTTTATCATTATATCAACACATATACTTGTGATTATTTATTAGAATAATTATCTTTGATAAAATCACAATTATCATTTTAATAAGTCTTTGCATTTATCTAGTGATAAATTCTTCAATAACTATCCTTTTGATAATTTCAAGAAATTATCCTTAACAATCATTTTAACAAGTATCTCGATAATTGCATAAAACTATGTTTTGATACTTCTTTATGATTATCTCTTGATAATTTGATGAAGTTACCATTTGATGGTTTTTTTAAAATTTACCTTCCAACAAGCATGCACGTTTAAACTTTGATAATTCATCATTATTATCATATGATAATTCTTAAAAATAATTTTCTTGATAAAAAGACAATATTTATTTTTTGATAATTTAATAACTCATCATTTGATAAATTCTTTTAAGAATTATCCTTGATAATTTCATTAAAATTATTCATTGATAATTTGTTGCAATTATTATTCGATAATTATTAACAATTATATTTTGATAAAATTATTTAAAAATAACTATTTAAAATGTGAAAAAGCGAATCAAAGAATACCTTACTGCCTTGGAAACAAAAAAATATTATTTTGATTCTGCTCGTCGAGACGAATTCAACGGTACCGACGGTGCACAATTATGATAAATGACAAAAAAGTTATAGAAGAGAGAATATTTGGAGAATAAAAGAAAATAGATGGAAATAAAATAAATTAAAAACAATTAAAAAAACCTACCTTCTTCAACCCCGCACAGCCCGTTACATTGCCTCACCATGTAAGGATCCTCTGCACGCTTGGATCCGCCGTGCGACACTTGGGGAAGGAGGTGAGCAGAGACTACCTCTCGCTACAACCTGAAGAATACCTGAGTTTCGAATCGACCTACACCCAAGGTGTGATAGGTTTAACTATTTCAATGAAACCCAAAACGCATTCCAAAACATAAATTTAGAAACTCCCAAATTAATTCGGATTTGAACTGAATATTGATGGTGGAGGGATTTAATTTGGTACATTAATGCGTTGATAAGTTAAATGGTGAAAAATGATAAAAACAGAGGCTTTTGAATCAAGTTGTCCGTTAAAAATGGTGTATAGCGTTAAAAGATGAGTTCCAACATGGTTTTTTGGGAAGATGAATAGTAATCCGATTTTTATTAATAATTAAATTAGTTTAATAAAATTAATTATTTAATGTAAAAATTAAATGACACCAAAGATCTGTTGCGAATGAAAGTAATACCCCTTTTAGGGTAAACATCCCATTCCAGACCCAACGTTGGTGTCAGATTTCTCAAATGATGAGTAGTTTTAGAGATATTAATGATTTATTAATGAAAACTCGGAATAATTGATCAATGAATATTAAAAGTGTTATTTTTGTGAGTGAGACATCCAAACACATGATTCAAATAAAAGTCATACTTTTTCTAGGGTAAACCCCTCCTTTCGGACCCATCAGTGGTCTCAAATTTCATATACGACGCACCGCTTGAGATATATTTAATTTTTAATAAATATTATATTAAATATTATTTAAAAACGTTATCTCACGAGTGAGACGACCAAAAGTCCAGTGCCTTCGAATGTTATACCACTCCTAGGGTAAACACTATATTTCGGAAATAACAGCATGCTCGGATTTCTCATACGATGGACCGTTTTGGAGTTATTCAACTATATTGTATAAATTGTCCGTGATTAAAAAAATATATTTAATATTTTTATTCCGTTCTCTGTGAGACTTTGCAGACCTCATAAACTTATACTTACCCAATTTTTAACATAGAAAATTTTCAATTGAATATTATGGGGTGTTAATTGGGCGTTTTAACCATTCCGCGATGTATTTAACAAAAACACAACTTTTCACTAATAAACCATTGTTTCCCATTTAACATAAAATAAATTAACCCTATCAGGATAAAGAATACCTGAAACATAAACAGGATGTTACAACAAGATGCACCTTCCTTTTCAGGAGCCATTCCGATTAGAACTCCATATATAAGCATGTTTGACCTAGAGTAGTGATCAGGATGGGTGACCTTCTGGGAAGTCTTCTAGGGTGTGTGTGAGTGAGGAAAAAGCACACTAGAAAGGACATGTGTTGGCTTGTGGGGATAGTAATTAGCCAGATTACCCGTTCAGGCACGTGGGTGGGCTCTGGGTGGGGACCACGTATCTGCGGGGCAACTGGTGGTACCTGGCGGGCCAGGACCTGACGACCATGTTAAGGTGGGGTGACTATGCTGTCACCGGGACCCGATTGTCACATTTGGTATCAGAGGTGGTACCCAGCCTTAAGTGCGGTGCACTGCCTAGGTTGAGATGTAGGGCCCACAACGAGGATGTTGTTCTCTAAAGGGGGGTGAATGTAACACCCCAGAATGAAAAAAGGTTAAATGACTAAATGATATGACTCATGTCAACAAGGTGCACCTTTCTTTTCGGGAGCCTACCAGGTTAGAACTCCACAGTTAAGCATGCTTGGCCTGGAGTAGTGATCAAGATGAGTGACCTTTTGGGAAGTTTCCTAGGGTATGTAAAAGGGAGCCTGCCAGGTTAGAACTCCATAGTTAAGCGTGCTTGGCCTGGAATAGTGATCAGGATAAGTGACCTTCTGGGAAGTTTCCCAGGGTATGTGTGAGTGAGGACAAAACACACTGGAAAGGACTTGTATTTTCTTGTGGGGACAATCAAAAGTCAAATGACTCGTTCAGGCATGAGGGTGGGCCCCAGGGTGGGGACCACATGTCTGTGGGGAAACTGGTGGAACCTGGAAGGCCAGGACCCAACGACCATGTTAAAGAAATCAAAGAACAAGATCCATGAGAGCATAACAATGACATAACACATAAGCATAAAAAATAATTTCCTTAATAGTCAAAGATTATTTCCAAAACTATCATAGTATAATGGGTCCACTTTCCAAACTATTGTAGTAGTCATGGTTCACTCTCAAGACCATAATAGTGTAAAAATTCCCTTATTGAACTGTGTTCCCTCTCTATTCCATTCTTATTTATATCATGAGATATCGATCTTTACCCATTGCATTGAAGTGAAATATAAGTCCCACCCATCACATAAGGAAAATCATATATATGTGTTCTTTATATCATAAAACATTTATTATATTAGAACCAATGAAAATAAATGTGTTTCAAAAAAATTTCCTCATAACATAACCTATGGGTAGTAATTAGTCAGATGAACCATTCAGGAATGTGGGTGGGCCCCTCGGTGGGGACCACATGTCTGCGGGGCAACTGGTGGTACCTGGCGGGCCAGGACCCAATGACCATGTTAAGGCGGGGTGACTATGCTATCACCGGGACCCGGTAGTCACATTTGGTATCAGAGGTGGTACCCATCCTTAAGTGTGGTGCACTTCCTGAGTTGAGATGTAGGTCCCACAATGAGGACGTTCTGATCTAGGGGGGGGTGAATGTAACACCTCAGATTGATAAAGGGTTAAATGACTAAATGATATGACTCATGTCAACAAGGTGAACCTTCCTTTTCGGAAGCCTACATGGTTAGAACTCCACAGTTAAGCGTGCTTGACCTGGAGTAGTGATCATGATGGGTGACCTTCTGGGAAGTTTCCTAGGGTGTGTGTGAGTGAGAACAAAGCACACTAGAAAAGACATGTATTATCTTGTAGGTACAATCATAAGTCAGATGACCCATTCGGGCATGTGGGTGGGCCCCAAGGTGGGGACCACGTGTCTACGGGGCAACTTGTGGTACCTGGAAGGCCAGGACTCAATGAACATGTTAAGGTGGGGTGTCTGTGCTTTCACTAGGACCTAGTTGTCACATTATGAGAGCATGATCATTACATTTGAAGCCATAATGTGCATATCAAAGATAAAAATATTGAGTCATGGAATAAATATTGGCACTTCATAAGACATGAATCATAAGGAAATCAGAGAACAAGATCCATGAGAGCATAAAAATGACGTAACACATAAGCATAAAAAATAATTTCCTTAATAGTCAATGATTATTTCCAAAACTATCATAGTTGAATGGGTTCATTTTCCAAACTATTGCAGTAGTCATGCTTCACTCTCAAGGCCATCATAGTGGAAAAATTCCCTTATTGAAATGTGTTCCCTCTCCATTCCAGTCTTATTTGTATCATGAGATATCGATCTTTACCCATTACATTGGAGTGAAATATAGGTCCCACCCATCACATAATGAAAATCATATATATGTGTTCTTTATATCATAAAACATTTATTATATTAGAACCAATAAAAATAAATGCATTTCAAAAAAGTTTCCTTATAACATAACCTATAGAAAAGAAACAAGTTTCATAATCATTTATTCATTTCATCAAAGAATAACCCATGGAAAAAGAAGTGGGTTTCATAATCATTTTATCATGGTGTAACACATGGAAGAGAAAAGGGTTTTATAAAAATATTTTTATCATAAATATAATCGAAATAGAGAAAGAATAATAATGGTATCTTTAGATCATATCCACAGTAAATCATAAGTAATATCAAATTAGGTCATCTTATATGGAAAATGATTTTAAAATATCACTTGGAATTTGTTTTAAGGAAATTAACCTTTCATTGAAAATCGATTTATAAAACTAAAAATCCATAAAATATTTTGGAAATAATTTTCTTTTAAAATAAAATTTTGAAACATATAAAGGAATATTTAAAACATTTTACGGTCATGATGGAAGAAATTCAATTCATGTATTACATGTTAAAATAACAATTCCTTTTATATTTTTGGTAAAATCCAAACATGCACTATTTCTAAAATGATATGAAGATTGCTTTTATTTGTTTTTATAAAAATTCAAACAAGGGTAAAAATGTATTTTAAAATTATTTTTATAGTAATGAAAACATTCTTTCAAACATTTTTTTGTAAAACATGTATATTGAGAAAAAATGATTTTTGACTAAAAAGAGAAATAAAGTCATTTTTTCTTAAAAAAATATTTTGAACTCTTTAGTATAGTATGTGAAGAGATGAAAATGAATAAAAAAAATATTCTCATGAAATAAAAAATCAATATGAAAATTAATTATTTTATTGAGATATGGATCATAATTTTTCATCACTATAGGAATAAATATAAATAATCTTGATAAACGATGAGATTAAATTGTTAAACCCTTACCACTTTGGTAATATTGAATCATAATCACCAAGAAATAATAAAATTAAACAAAACATAAAATATCTTGAGAATAATTAAATTTATGATATTAGATGTCAAATGAGATGTATATACAGATCATAAAATAATATAGGTGTATAACTTAATTCATATCCCAAAGAAGACAAATTGAGACAAAAATCTCTCACCACTTTTGTAAAATTTCAACCATAAACCCCATGAAGTTTTGATAATCAAATGGATATATAGATCAAAATAATTTTTAGGATAATCATCATAAAATAAATTCATGAGAATTATATACACCACATATAATAAACACATGGTGAATATGACATGTGTCTCATAGATAATAAAAGTGAGACCGAAATCCCTTACCTCAAGTCTCGACTTCATTAATACACATTCAAAACTATTTTATAATAAATATAAGTTTATTATAAATATATTAAATAACCATACTAATATGTATAATACCATATATTATTTACCTATGACCTTTTATTACCCATTTGTTTATAATTCCTTGTTAAAATCATGTTTTGGGTAATAATTACTTTACGTTTGTGTGTGTATGTTTTGGTTTGGTATTTTATGATATCATAATTTTATAATAATTACATATTCTTAATAATGTTAACAATGATATAAATATGATATATATTTAGTATATACATATTTATATTAATCCATAAAAGGTGTATATTGAAAGTGAAATATACTTTTCATAGAGATGGTAGTCTGTACGTACACATGAATGTTGTTTCCATTTTCTCAATGGATTGAAATAATGAATGGAAAATAATATATTAGAATTAAAAAATAAATTTTATGTTATAAATATTAAATATTTTTATTTATACCTATCCATATTTCCTTCCATGTAAATCGTACGTGAAGAATAAATCACATCGCTTCGTGAGGTGGTAGTCCACTGTACGCATGGACAACGTTATCGTATTTCTATAAAATGTAAAGTAAGAGGGTATATGTGATATTATAATTAAATAAGTATAATAATATCATAAATATAATATTTAAAAATTAAACCCATAATTATATCCATACATGATAGGTGGTGATGGAAAATGAATAACATCAGTTAGTGAGGCGGTAGTCTGATGTACACACGATCAACAGTTTCATTTCTTATTTTATGGAGGTGGAGATGGATATAGGTTATTACATTAAAATAATAACATATTATTATATTTTAGATACTACATTTTTTATATTATTATATTGGAAGAATATTTCAAGGTGTTTGAAGAACAAATGAAACACAAACAGAATTTTAAGAATTTTACCTCTTCTTCGGAGAACCACTTTAGGTTTATACCAAAAGCCTTACTAAGAGGGTTTAATAATAAAAATAAGGCCTATAATATGTTTATATAGAAGTATTTAAGATATTTTGGTAGGTATTTTCTGAACCAAATTGTTTGAAAGTGTGAAGAGGAGAGGATGGGGGTGGCCTTTTATAAGTGGGAGGGGGGAGGATACACATGGAATTTTAAAAAATAATAAAGTGTAACCACATTGTTTACATGAAACAATGAATATAAATGGACTATTATTGTACCTCATAGGTGATTAGGTCTAAATATGTACAAAATATGGGTATTGGACAAGTTTTTGGGTTATTTTACCCCTTATTTTGTTTAGTTTAACCCCCAATAAACAAGTTTCAACCTTAACCACAATATTTAATTTTTATTATTTTACTATTAATTTTGAAAAAAATTAATTTGAACATATTATATAATTTAAATTATAGTTATTAAAAACATGTAATCCATTTTTTCTAATTTCCATTTCATAAGTGGAACAATTTAACTTAAAAATAAACATGCATATATAATTGAAATAATTTTAATTTTAGAACCATTTTAAAATAAAATTAACCTTATAAATTCTTTAAATGAAAATAAATTTTTTAATAAAAGATTTTATTTTTAACTATTCATAAAAATATTATCTTTTTAGAAAAATACCAAAATTTTCACCCTAAGATAATTTTTACATGTAGATTTCAAAAATTTATATTTTTTTATTAAATATTTTTTTTAAAATTTAATTTCTTTATTATTGTTCACAAAAATAAATTAAACATTTTATTGAGAAAATATTATTTTTAAAACATATAAAAATTTTACCCAAACCTAAGTAATATTTTGTACATATTGTTGTCTTAGACCCGAACATACTTATTTTAATGACCCCAAATAATTTTTATCTTTTTATTAATGGTTTTTATGTTTTCTATTAGGAAATGGTTTAATGGAAAATTTTCAATAATGGATAAGTATAGAGATTACCATGACACCTTACCATGTGAAGGTTAGGTGACTATATCATATTTACGCATGTTATGTTTCACATTACATTATGCACATAAACTACTTAATCTGATACAAATAACTAAAATATTTCCATGTCATGACCTGACTGGAAGACAAAGATCACTTTACTACATGAAAAAGAATACCTTAATGCATGAAAATGATCACCTTACTGAATGGAAAAGATCACCTTACTGCAAGAAAGAAACTACTTGACCACATGAGAAATCAAGTTACTATGCCACAATATGTAAATTTTCATAAAGTGATACACTGATAAAAGGTTTCAAAGGTAGTGACATCACGAAGAGTTGAGATAACCACATGAATTGTTTAGATGAATGCATAGAGCAATGAATCGAATGAATCACCTTGATGTATCAGATGATAGTGAAAAGTTACCACGAGAAAAGCTGACCATACTTCAAGTGAAGATAGATTACCATGTCTAAGTTAGTATTAGATCATTTCAAATATCCAATGGCTAGTTTTTGATGCATTAAATGAAATCACTACATTTAATGCATGATGATTGTTATCCAATAGCCAATTCTATTTAATATATCTTTAAAGATATTAATTCAAGTATAAAGATGAAGATGAATACACAATTGAGAAGATTGGATTCCAAATAGAAAATAATAGAGCATTTCTATGAGAGTGCCTTTTATGAAACACTTTTTTTAAAAAACTTACTATAAAACCTTTTCAAGATCCTTTCAAAGAAAAACATGAGGACTTGGAAAAATTGAAGCATCAAAGATCGAGATACATCACACTTTATATTCATCTATCTATTACTATTTCCATTCTATGCTTCTATTTTTAGTAGTGTCTTGTTATACTCTATTTATCTATACACATTGTCTCTTGTGATTTAATAGGAGAATACTTGATATCCCCTCAAAATATTTTATTTTTACTTCCATGAGTAATTATGGAAGAGGTCATGAGTGGCCTGTATTGTTTTTCATCCCATATATAACTGTATAAGAGGATTTGTTCTTGGAAATACTTACATGTCGTTGATTATAAAACCTAATCCACATTATGGATCTATTTTTTGTTATAATAAATTGCTTATTAGTAGGTGAATTTCAAGGGGAGGGGATTAAGTCTCGGATTGAGACTAATCCCCTTGTATATTTTTTCTATGTATTTTGTTATATTTTGTAGATTTAAACTAAAAATAGATTTCTATTTTCAAATATATATATATACAAAACTACACTTTGATAGGTATTCTTAATTTTTGTTATTATAAAGTGTTCAATTAATTAATTTTGTTTCAAAAGTTAAAGTGATTTCAAAGATTATTTTTAACTGAGCCTTAATCATACTTCTGAGAAATTATTTGAATGATCAAATTTATATACTTATACTATTTTTATTAAATAGTTGTTTTTACTAATTTGGGGGAATTAATTTTGAATTATTTTAAACAAAAAAATTTATTGGGAACTCAATTCACCAACTATTGAGTTACTCACTCCAACCAACATTTAGTTTTAGAGGTTTTTAAACATCTTTTAAACTATGACCTAGTTGTATTTTAAAGATCTTAAATTTATATTATTTCTAAATTTAACTATTTATGTTTAATAAAGGACAAGAAGAAAAAACCACTAATTTACCACCTTATTTTAATGAAACTAACTATTATCAATGGAAGATTAAAATGAGAATTAATTTTGAGAGTATGGGTTTTAATATTCAGATAATAAGTAATGATAAATATGAGAAACCTTAAACTGCTAGAGATACTTGGGGTGATGCTACTAAAATTGCATATGAAAATAATTGTAAGTCTATGAATTCTTTATAATATGCATTGGGTGAAGATGAATTTAATAGAATATCTTCCTATGATACTTCCTTTGAAATTTGGGATACACTAGCTATTTATCATGAAAGAATATCTAATGTTAAATAAATTCACATAAATTACAAAATTGTTAAATATGATACATTTAATAAGATGTATAATGATTATATATATATATGATATTTGTCCTAGGTTCAATGAGATATTGAACATGATGTATACACTAGGAAAGAAAATCACTGAAAATGATCAAGTTATGGGACTTCTTAGATTCTTTCCAGAAAGATGGAGGGGAGAATATGTATCAATAAGAAAATCATGTGATATTAGTATACTCTTAGTAAAGGAAATAATTGTAAAATTAATGATCTATAGAGATGAACTGAAAGTGAACAAGGATGAATTGGATGAATTGAAATGAAAATCTATATCTTTTAGAACTACTACTTCAAAATAAAAATAGGAGATCAAAGTTCAAAGCTCAAGTGATGAGGGCTCACCTACTGATAGTGATGTGGAAATAGAACATCTGGCTAGGATTTTTTAAAAGTTCTACAAAACTAATACATTATTCAGGAAATCCAATTCAAAATTAAGGTATGATAAAGGTAACATGAGAAATTATTAGAAAAGGATGATTTAACCAATGAGATAGTCTTCTGTGAAAGTAAGTGAAAATAACATATCAAAGCTAAATTTCATAAGCTAAGGTATAAGAAAAAATATGAGGATAAGTTCAAAGATATAAAAAGGCTATGCAAATAACTTGGATTGATTCAAAATATAGATAAAGTGATTTAGACTCAAGAAAAGTATATAAGAATGATAAATCCAATATGTGACTTATGAAAAACACATCATTGATATAAAATGTTTTCTTGAATCTCTTGCTCACATTTTAAAACATTATGATAATGAAAATAGTGAGGAAAATATTTCTAGTGAAGAAGTATTTTAATACTATAATATGGTGAAAGATACCTTTAATGAACCTAAATATAAATAAGAAAGTTTAAAGAAGCAGCATGTGTAACACCCCAGGTAAATAAAGAATATGACATTTTCACACTTATCCATATTTGTGAATAAAATATTAATATAACTTTAAAGGGGATTCTATGCTCGATGGCGTACCTAATACGCAACAACGATTTTCTTGGGAATCTTACGTTGCACTCTAATAATAAAATAATACTATTTTAAATTGTAGTTAACGTATAGCCGTTGTAAAGGCGGGAATGAGTAGAACTAACTACAAAATTATTATATATGTTTTTCAAATATTTTTACTTTTTACAATAAATGTTAGAGGATTAAAAATGCGAATGAATCTAATTTTAAGCGTAAACATTCTAATATTCTTTAAAAGGTCGATTAACCACCTTTTGATGACGGACCTCTTTTAAATCCACTTTTTGACAATTTTATGTGTTATATTTGACAAAATAAAATTCTTCTTTAGAACCGGGACATCAAAATTTACTTTGTGTAATTATTTGGTATTTTTCCGATAAAGTTCATTTTTTAATGAATAGTAAAACATGTTGTATTTTAATTCAAAACCTCTTTTTAATAAAATTTATTTATATGATTAGATTATCTTTTTAATTGGTTTTAAAGTGAAATTAGAATATATTTTTACTATTTAATCCAATAGTGGTCGTTAAAATTAATTTCATCTTGAAATTGGACTTAAACTAGTGTCAATCTTTTGATACTTATTATTTCATAAAAACACGCTATTTGCTCTGACAGCAGGAATTAATTATTAAATTAATTAATTTAACTTATATGTTTTGAATTTTTTAAAATAGACATCATTTTTGAATTCTGAATATCAAATATATCTTAGAGTTATTTTTTGGTATTTTTCTGGAAAACATCAATTTTTGATAAATAGTGAAACCACTAAGTGGTACCTAAAAAACTGATTTTTCGTTTAAATGAAATTTTACATCCTCTGTGTTTTGAATTTCAAAAATCTGACATACATGGTTGTCATTAAGAAGTAAAATGTGGTTCAATGGGATTAAAATAATTTTTTTGGTGAATAGTAACTTTTAAGTTTTAATCGCGATTAGAGGTAATTAGTGTAGTTTAAGGTAAAAATAATGTTTTAATAATATTAAATGACCTAGACACATGTCCCACCCTCATTTTATGAGTCATGGACGACCAAGAAAATCTATGGGTCAACTTGGGGACCCCATGGAGCCACTTTGGTTGGAAAGTGACATTAATACCTTTTTATTTAAAGTTAAAATTAAAATATCACAAACATGTGTTGTTTTACTAATACAATTTTTAGATGGGGTTATACAAGTCATATTTTTTAATATAAATATTAATTATAAATATAAAGATATTTCCTACATCATGATATTTTTTTTATAATTTTTAGATATTATATAAATTAATTTATTTATGACACCGTGATGATGCAGTGATTACCTCATAAATGAACGATTTAAATAAAATGAGAAGATAGGGTGAAATCTAAGTCTTACACATGTCACAAACCCATTGTATGGGTGGATTTCGGAACCTTATCACCTTATCCTCGAAATATATCCTTTTGGGACCTTTTAAATCCGAAAATCATTTTATAATAAAGTAATATTTTATATCTTTCCAAGAGTGCCCCTCCTCTCCTCTTATAAAAGGCCCCCACCTCTACCACCTTACACACACCTCTCAAGCCTTTTTCTCGGACAAACCCTGCCCATTCCATCTCTACACATACCTCTCTTCATCATTGAAGCCTCACTTTGGGCATAATACTTTCCAAGGAAGCCTTTAAGCTCAAATCGAAGAGAGTTACCCGATTTAAAGGCAATGTCTTCCCTTGTGTTCTTTTGTTTTATTTTTCTTCTCCAAACCCCTATACTATTTTTATTATTATTTTTGTAACAACACCAGTATCTTAAATATAATAGGATTTTTTTATAAGAAGGATTCGAGCTACACTTTCACACACCTCCGTCTAATGGTTAAAGAACATACTGTTTTTGTGGATGGTGAATTACTGCCTCACGAAACGATGATTGTTCAATATTATTTTAACACCTTCAAAGGTGGCCATCAAGATGTCACTATATTTATATATGATATATAATATTTTTATGTTTTTCTTAAGCTTCTGTATTTTTCATTTATGGCATACGTTTATAGTTTCCATTATGGGTAAACACGATATCTTCATTTTAGGAAGTGCGGAATACCGCCCCCTCAAAGTGATTTGATTCGTTAATGCCATATGTGGGACGTATAAAGGATGGAATTAATGGTATTAAATATTATTTCCTACTAGAATTATAATATACCTTTATATCATTATTATTTTATTCCATTGAATACAAAAAAATAAATAAATGAAAGTAGCGTTCATGCATACGTACGGCTTACCGTCTCCATGAACGGTACATTTCATTTCTTATCTCCAAATGTTATGTACTATTATAAGTACATATATATAATGGATATATATGTAATATATTATATCTAAATGATGGATATAATTCTGGAATTATAATATATATATCTCTCATTTTTTTAATTCCATTAATATGACAAAAAATGAAAGTAGCGTTCATGTGTACGTACGGCCTACCGTCTCCATGAACAATGCTTTTAATTTTTTTACCTCAAAATTCTATGGAATAGTATAAAATTAATATATACTGGATATATATGATATTTAAAACATATATACTATTCTGAATATGATGTACCTATAACTACATGGAAAATTCTTTTCCAACAAGTTCGATTTTTACTCATGTACCGAACATCAACAAAAACGTCTGATATGAACTCACTTTATTAACCAATTACTATAACATTATAATATGTGATATTAACTGAAAAATAATCTTTAAATTAGGTCCTTATTAAATTATAAATTGACCAAATTTTATTGTTCAGGAGATTAAAGAATGATCGAGTCATGTCAGACAAGAGGTAAGGGATCCTACTCCTCTCTTTCTTTTTAAGTACACTCTTTTATGTCATTCCTTTTAAGCTCATCTTTCTTATGATTGGGATGTTATTTTATATTACTACTACTGTAATTTTTATGTTCATATGATGAGAGACCCTATTTTCTCTCATCAATCCATTTTGGAAGTTTTGAGTGGCACCGTTAGGCTGCCGAATTTTCATAAGAGATCTAACCTCTCTCTTTCTTTTTAAGTACTCTCCTTTATGTCACTTCTTTTAAGATCCTATTTGTTATGATGGGGGATGTTATTTTATATTCCTCTTGCTGTAAATTTTATTTTAATATGATGATAGACCCTATTTGATCTCATCAATCCATTTTTGGAAGTTTTAAGTGGCGCCGTTAGGCTACCGAGTTTTCGTAAGGGATTTTTCATCTCACTTTTAGTCCCGTGAGATTTATGATACATTTTCCACCATTTCCTTTGATTGGTGTATTTACTTCCCATTATTATACTCTTTGTGTAATATAATTTCATTTATGGGTATTTACATATTCATTGTATGACCCCTCTTCAATGGGGTGTACGTTTCGAAAGTTACCCAAGTCGGTAAGGGAACCTTTCACCCTCCTCTTTTTAAAAGACTTCTTTTGTTATGTCTTTTAATTAACATAATATTATGTTGGGATATGTTCTTCTATATCCTTATTGATGTAAATTTTATGTCCAAGTGATGAGATACCCTTTTTATCTCTCATCAACTCTTTTTCTGAATTTTCAAGTGACGCCGTTAGGCTGTCGAATTTTTGCATGGGAAGCTATAATTGTTTTATACTTAATATCCACTTATATTTGGTGTATCCATTTGTCACACATAATTATGTAATTGATTTATCCTTAATCCAAGGATACCGTCTTTGTATCGGACTTCGTCTCAATCTAATTTCATTGAGGAATATTTTGTTTTATACACAACCTACTTTTATACGATGTATAAAACCCTTTGACTTTTATGTTTATCCAAAAGGAATCTTTTTATACGAAGAATTTTACTAAACGACAAAAGGGAATGTTTTTGTCGTACGTATGCGGTGACAACGAATTCTCCGACGTCGTGACCATTAATTGAGTTTCGGCTTCCTCTACAAGCCATAACTTTTTTTTAAATGAAAAATAAAAACCATGTTTTACTTTTATTTTATTTTGGTATTAAAAATGGTTTTCATAATGTTTTTATATCAATGTGCTGTATTGATATCTTGTGATTGAAAAGTGGAAATGTTATGTTTCCTTTATGCATGTTTTATGTGATGCGATTATGTTATGGTTCTTGGGAATTATTATGAAGACGGGTGGTTCCGTGATAAACTAAGGGCGGGTGAGCCCGATATAGCTCTCCAATGCATTGGGTAACGCGAATGGGTTAAACGTTGAGGTTTCTCTGAGGAGATTTAGGGAATATACTGTGATGGGTATTCCAAACGTAACCAAGAGGGTTAATCCCTACGTAAAAAGGTTATGAATTCCTCAAGTTACCTTTATGTCTTATGATTTCTAGGGTTTATTCATGATTTGATGAGGTATGTTAAAATTCTTATGTTTTATGAGTAAAGTATGTTTTCATACATGGACTAATGTTTTCTTTTCATACTTTTATATCCCTTACTGAGCTTTTTATGCTCATCCCATATTTTTGAAATGTTTTTCACAGGTCAAGGGAAAGGTGCATGATATGATGATAGTGTTAAGGAAGTGTCAAGAAAGAATACATGTTTTATTTTAAATATGTTTTCGTTGATGGGAAAAAACTAATACTATCTTTTATGTAACCACTTTGTTTAATTGTGGAATGTAATTCATGATTTATGATCTAATTCTCTAAAAATCTAAACCTGAAAAGATGATCAATGTGAATTATTTATTTAATTCAATATTAAGTAATGTTTAAGTCCGGGGCCTTATAGTTGGTATCAGAGGTCGGTTTAGATAACTTTAGAGGTTAGGGTATTCTCTAGGCATAAGTGACATTACCATAATGGTTAGGATTTCAGAAAGAGTCCTAGTTTTAGATAAAGTGAATGAGTAAGTATATCTTAGTGTTTATCTTCCTTTTTAGTACATGATGGTTTTGTTGATATAATCACACTGACATTTCTATTTTTAGTGAATTGATGGATCCAGCAGGCACCAAAGTGACAATAGGTTTGAAGGAAACTATGGTGGTTCTCTGATTATGAGACTGGATGAAATGGGGGATTCAATGAGGAAACTCGTGGTTATTCTAAACCAACTATCAAGGAGTCATGATCAACCACTTGTACCTTGGTATGTCCTGTAATTCATCATGTACGAGATGACCAATCGATGTGGAAGTTCAGGTAATAATTATAAAGGTAACCATTGGGGTTTATATGATCCTTACTTCTGAGGTAATTATGGGTTATTATATATTATGATGGAAAATGAAAGGCATGAGATAAACTTGATGTTAAAATATGTTATGATTATTTTTGAAGATTTTATTTCATTTTGGGGAATGATTTAAGAATTATATAATTTTGGAAAAAGGACAACACGCAGACCGTGTGACAACCCGTCGCGTCGGACAAAGCTGCGGGAATCGAACCCACAACCAAAGTGCGACTTGTATTTATCGCCTACCACTGGACTACGTGAAGTCCCGGGTTAGTTTGACTAATTATTTTTAGTTAGATGATTTTAGGAACCAAGAGTAAGTTTATTTTGGTTTATCAATGGAAATGATTAACCTATCATCGAGGATATGTGATTAGGTTAATTACTTTTCAATATGAGAATTTAAGGGCAACTGATGTTATTTGGAGATAAAAGTTAGTTTTTACCTTGGAAGACTATGTGATTAAATCCTTCAGATATATTGATTTCAATATTAGTTTGGTTTACTTTGAAGAATTTTATGGACAATTGTTTATCGAATGGTCTTCATTGAACTTTTGGTTTTTTTGGACAAATTTTGGAGATTAAAAATAGATTTTCATTTTATAATGGATTATACTTTTGTGGATTATCTGATCTCATACTAACAATTTTGGTTTTGGATTTTGTCTAAAGACATGGGAAATATATGGTTCTTTTTTGTGGATTAGGTTATTCTCAAGAAGTAGATTATAGTACTCTTAATGCGAACAAGTTTTCCTAAATACTCGTCTTTTGGAGAAAATATGAGTTTGATTAAGGAATCTAGTAAAAGTTGAAAGTCTGCATGACAAGTAAGTATGTTTCATTATGATTTAATTAAGATCAAAAATAAATTCCTCAATGAAGAGTAACTTAAAACAAAAATGTTGTCTGTTAACTTTTCCTAGTGGGGAATCGAATACCGTTTAACCCATCACAAGTTTGTGATTTTCTTATGGTTAACTTTCTCCTAGACATGTTTACTATCACTCTCCCTCAGAACATGACCCTTTGTTTTTTCCTCCATATCCATGTTTTCCTACATGGAATCCTAGTATGGGTTAACTCAGGTGACCTTTGTACTTATCTTTCTTTATTTTAAAGTGATTGTTTTACTGACTCTTGTTTCGATGTGGGATTTTCAATGAAGTTTCCAAGCCTAATTTTAAAATTGCGAGGACGCAATTCCCAAAACGGGGGAAGGATGTAACACCCCAGGTAAATAAAGAATATGACATTTTCACATTTATCCATATTTGTGACTAAAATATTAATATAACTTTAAAGGGGATGCTATGCTCGATGGCGTACCCAAT
Organism: Viscum album; assembly: GCA_963277665.1. Lineage (NCBI taxonomy): Eukaryota > Viridiplantae > Streptophyta > Magnoliopsida > Santalales > Viscaceae > Viscum > Viscum album. Next base: position 97,827,006 of record OY728130.1, on the reverse strand, counting down.
ATGCAACAACGAGTTTCTTGGGAATCTTACGTTGCACTCTAATAATAAAATGATATTATTTTAAATTGTAGTTAACGTATAGTCGTTGTAATGGTGGGAATGAAAAAAACTAACTAAAAAATGATTATATATGTTTTTCAAATATTTTTAATTTTTACAATAAATGTTAGAGGATTAAAAATGCGAATTAATCCAATTTTAAGCGTAAACATTCTAATATTCTTTAAAAGGTTGATTAACCGCCTTTTGATGAAGAATCTCTTTTAAATCAACTTTTTGAAACTTTTATGTGTTATATTTGAAAAAATAAAATTCTTATTTAGAACCGGGACATCAAAATTTACTTTGTGTAATTTTTTGGTATTTTTCCGATAAAGTTCATTTTTAATGAATAGTGAAAAATGTTGTATTTTAATTCAAAACCTCTTTTTAATAAAATTTATTTATATGATTAGATTATCTTTTGAATTGGTTTTAAAGTTAAATTATAGTATATGTTTACTATTTAATCCAATAGTGGTCGTTGGAATTAATTTCATCTTGAAATTGGACTTAAACTAGTGTCAATCTTTTGATACTTATTGTTTCATAAAAACATGCTATTTGCTCTGAAAGACAGAATTAATTATTAAATTGATTAATTTAACTTATATGTTTTGAATTTTTTAAAATAGACATAATTTTTGAATTCGGAATATCAAATATAGCTTAGGGTTATTTTTTGGTATTTTTCTGGAAAAAATCAATTTATGGTGAATAGTGAAACCACTAAGTGGTACTTAAAAAACTGATTTTTCGTTTAAATGAAATTTTAACACCTTTGTTTTTTTAATTTCAAAAATCTGACATACATGGTTGTAATTAAGAAGTAAAATGTGGTTCAATGTGATTAAAATACTTTTTTTGGTGAATAGTAACTTTTAAGTTTTAATCGGGATTAGAGGTAATTAGTGTACTTTAAGGTAAACATAATGTTTCAATAATATGAAATGACCTAGAAACATGTCCTACCCTCATTGGATGAGTCATGGCCGACCAAGACAATCCATGGGTCAACTTGGGGACCCCATGGAGCCACTTTGGTTGGAAAATGACATTAATACCTTTTTATTTAAAGTTAAAATTAAAATGTCACAAACATGTGTTGTTTTACTAAAAAAAAATTTATATAGGGTTATACAAGTCATATTTTTACTATAAATATTCATTAGAAATATAAAAATCTTTCCTACATCATGATATTTGTTTTATAATTTTTAGATATTAAATAAATTAATTTATTTATGACACCGTGATGATGCAGTGATTACCTCATAAATGAATGATTTAAATAAAATGAGAAGATAGGGTGAAATCTAAGTCTTAAACTTTTACCAAACCCATTGGATGGGTGGATTTCGAAACCTTATCACCTTATCCTAGAAATATATATTTTTGGGACCTTTTATGTAACACCCCGAGATTTTATGAAAAATATTCTTTTTAATTTCATTAATGTTTTGTGTTGTACGCTACACCAAAAGGATCTTGCTCAACACACATCCTTGACTTTCCTTGTATTACACGCAATCACGACCTTCCTCGATAGCGTGTGTTGTACGCAATACCGAGTTTTACTAAACAATGATATGCTATTAAAATATTATTAAAACTAGCCGTTATGAATAGTAATAACCACCTTTTAAAATTTTATAAATTTTATCTCTCAAAATGGACTTCATTTTTGGATTCGGAGTATCGAATTTAGCCTAAGGTGAAATTTTGGTACTTTTCGGATAACTTTCATATTCTGATGAATAGTGAAAATTACTAAATTATAATTAAAAACAATTTTTTTAATCAAAATAATTAATAGTGATAAATTATTAATTTGAGTGGTTTTAAAGTATATTTAGAATATATTTTTACAATTTAATACAATGTTCATCATTGGATGTAATTTCACATTTAAACCAGTCATAAAGAAGTGTCAATCTTTTGATAGTTATTATCTCTTAAGAACACGCTATTTGTTTTGATGACGGGAATTAATTTTTAAATTAATTAATGCAACAGATATGTTTTGAATTTGATAAAATATACATCATTTTTGAATTCATAATATCAAATATAGCTTAGATCTAATTTTTGGTATTTTTCTGGAAACTTTCATTTTTTGATGAATAGTGAAACCACTAAGTGGTAGTTAAAAAACTGAATTTTTCATAAAACTTAATTTTACCGCTTCTGTGAGTGGAATTTCGAAAATCCGAGAGACATGGTTGATGTCAGTAAGTAAAATGTGGTTCAATGAGATGAAAATAATTTTTTGGTGAATAGTAACTTTTTACTTTTTTTTACCACGTTTAAAAGTAAATAGGGTAATTAAGGGTAAAAATGATATTATTATTACCCTAACACATGTCCTAATTCTATTGGACAAGTGTAATTCGACCAAAAACAACCTTAGGAATAAAATATGACCATTTAGGCCCACTTGGATTAGATTAGGACATTTATTATTAATTTATTTAAAGAAGGGTTAAAATAGTTAAAATCAAAGTTTAATAAGTAAATAATTTTTAATATGGGGTTATACATAAGATAAATTAAACTATAAATATTAATTAGAAAGCTAAAACGATTTCCTACATAATGGTATTTTATTTGTAATTTTTAGACACTAAATAATTTAATTTATTTATGACACAACGATGATGCAGTAATTATCTTATTAATGAAATATTGACATAATTGATGTTATAAATCCCCAAATAAATATAATTTTAGACTTTTTATAAATTAAACTAATTTTATAGGTTAATATGACATTTTAGTATAGTTTAAATTAACTTTTTTCGAACTAAGAATTCTGTTATGATTTTCACAAAAATCAATTACTAAATAGTGTCAAAATTGACATAAAATAGTTTTTAAAACAAATATTATATTATTAATTGTTATTTTATACCTAAAAATCTAAGGTTCGGCCAAATGACTTAGATAAGGTTATATATATTAATAATAAACAACTTGGGGTTTGTTTGGCTTCTTATAGTAAGTTTATTATCCTTATAGTATAAGAACACAAGAAGACACAATAAAACTAAAATTATTTAACTTAATGTTAAATCTAAATGATAAGGTTAAAATAGGAACCTAAACTTGTATAAATTATATTGGATGAGAGGATTTCGACCCATCCCCACCTTAGCCTCGAAATAAATCAATTTGGAGCTGTTTAAAACCGAACTTGACTTTATAATAAAATAATATTTTTAGTTATTCCAAAGGTGCCCCTCTCCTCCCTTATAAAAGGGAACCTCCTCCCTCTCTTCCTCACACAACTTTGAGCCTTCAAGATCGGCCAAAACCTGCCAAATTCTCTTCTACACTTCCCTAGAATCATCCTAGAGGTTCTGTTCTTCCTCAAAGACCAATTTTAGTGCCCTAAGAGGAGGTCTTAAAGAGGCGCTTCAAAGAAGAGCTAATTTCCGTTACTGATTCTTTCACCTTTATTTATTCTTCCACTTCTTCTTCTTAGGTTGTTTCATTATGAAGTAATAACATCAGTATCACTCATATACTGATATGTTATTATAAGTATGAAACAATCCTATTTCACCATCTATCCATCCTACGGAAAATGAAATCACCGCGCGTGCGTACGTACGGAATACCGTCTCCACGCCGTGGTGAAATCTATTTTCCACCACCACCTTACATGGATGGGTATAATGGTGTAAAGAATAACTATACATAGTTATTAGAACATCATATTGATTCTGATATATTGTATCATCCACTCCAATTCAATTCAATAATTATGGAAACGATATCATCGCTCGTGCGTACGTACGGACTACCGTCTCCACAACGCGATGAGATTCATTCTCCATGTTAACCAATTAAGAGTGATTATAAAGTATATATAAGAAATAATAATGAAATATATGACATTATAAATCTACTGGATTTATGTATATATGTATGTCATCTACTTAATTCCGTTCAACTCAATAAAGAAACGAAAACAGCGTTCATGCGTACGTACGGCCTACCGTCTCCATGAACGGTGTATTTCTTTCCATTTACTGATTTATTATATATATGTATATTCTGAATATATATATATATATAAATCATGTTTTATATTCTATAATTAAGTAATCATGATCTAAGTAATCATATGAATAATTACAAGTCAAAACACGGACGACAAATGAAACAATTTTACCCAAAACACTCTTTAACATGGAATTTACAAAAGAACGGGTAATATAAAGTCATAAGTGAACCATATATGATATCATAACAATGAATATGATTCTGTAATAAGTCAATGACATTATTTAAATCATTATACAGGAGGTTCGGACACTTACGAAGCAAATCGGACCTAAGGTAAGGGAAAATATCACAATCTCATTTTTATCCGAGATTGTTTATACTTTGGTATTTACTGGGGTGTATTTTATCATCCACATCCATGTTTCCTCAATATGTAATATTATTTCCATCCACCTACAATTTTTTAAATCCAATTTTACCTTTTGGTGAGTTTTTAGTAAAAGATATGAAAGGAATCTTTTGTCGTTTTTCGTACGAGATATTTTTTGACTTTTCCGACAAAAGTACGAGAAGAATGTTTTTTTAACTTTTACAGCATGAATGGATTTCTAAAACATTATTTCCAAGAATCTTACTTTACAAGTTTTCAAGTTTATTTTTAATCAAATTCTTTTAGTTTAAAATTGTATGAGATGTTAAGAAAGGAAAAATGTTTTTGAAGTAGAAAGGATATTTTCCTCAAGAATGGAGTTCAAGTGTTTTATCAAAATTATTTTCCATCTAAGATAATAAAGGGTTCTGTTTCTATCCCTATTATTACATGGATTTGATTATGTTGTGATGGAATTATTTTTATGAATTCCTTTATCTTATATGAATTGTTTGATGATGTCACAATGTTTAAGATTCCCACTTTTATTACATGGGTTATGAAATGATGTATGATTTATGATTTTGTGGCACACATAAGAATGGTATCATTATGAGATGGGTGGGACCTATATCTCCCTCCAATGCATTGGGTAAATATTTTATATCTTATGAGATAGACATGGCGGGAATGGTAGGTTATACCGGTTCAGTGAAATAGGACTGAAACGAGGGTGACTCGGTTCAGAAAGGGACTTTGTCCACTAAGATAGTCTTGGAAATGAGTCTTGACTAATTATAAATGATTCTCTATGATTATGTGTGTATGACACAAAGTTTAATGTTTTAAGTTATGATTATTGTGATTACATTTCACTGCCATGAGTTATCCCGGGTTATGAAATTACGATCTCTTTTACAGTTTAAGATTTCCAAAAGTTATGTGCTTATGTATATGATGTGATTGATATTTCTTTTGTTTAACCTTACTGAGAATTTGAGCTCACCCTTTTATGTTTACTTTTCCCCAGGATATAAAGAAAGGTTTTAGGTATAAAAAAAAGGAAGATCTTTATGGGAGATGTTGAAGATCTTTCACCAGGATTAGAAGATTATATTCCGAGTTTCCAAAGACACTAAACTATTACGATCCTTGTGTGTGTGTTTTTGTTATGTACTAAGTATTCCGCAAATGTAATGTAATTTTAATGTACGTCAAGCTTCGGGTCTCTACAGTTGGTATCAGAGGAAAGGTTTAGTCAACCTTTGGAAACTAGGATGCAAAAAATGTTAGTGATATCCCTAGAGGTATTTCTAAGGTAAGTCTAGGGATGTCCCTAATGTTAAGTATAAGTATAGGTTATAGTCCTAGAATTGCGCTAACGATCTTAGAATTTAACCTAAGAAGTTAGATATTGAGGATACTCCCCCTTTATAATGTTGTTTTCCCTATCATGATTTTTGCCTCTCACACTATTATTTTTGGGTTTTAGACGATGGCTGGAACCTGAAGGAACCGTGTTGATCAATGCAATGGACAATGCAATGATTGTCCTCCTGAACAAACAAATGTTATGGGAGATGGAGTGAAAAATCTTATTGCTATACTTACACAAGCTATGAATCATTCTGGACTTCCAAATGAGCAGAGAAGGGAACAATATTCTATTGAGTCCTTCATGAGGCAACGTCCACCTTCTTTCAGTGGGTCTTCCGATCCACTTGTTGCTGAACAATGGATCATTACCACTGAAAAGATATTTTCAGTTCTTCAATGTTCTGAACATGATAAAGTCATCTTAGTAGTATATCGTTTGGAAGGTGAAGCTGATCAATGGTGGAATCTTATCAAGAATACGAGGCCAAGAGATGAAATTGAGTCCATGGAATGGGACGAGTTCAAGAACTTGTTTTTCAGTAAGTACTTCCCTCGTATTCTTCGAAAAAAGATGGAAAAGGAGTTTCTTGAGCTGAAGCAGAAGGATGATGAATCTGTTGGTATATACGAAGCGAATTTTACAAGACTTGTAAGGTATGCATCTGGAATTATCATCCAACCTGAAAGTAAAGTTGATCGATTTTTCAGTGGCTTAAAACCAAGTCTTCAAAGGGTATTAGCTATAAGAGACTTCAGTAGCTATGAAGAAATTGTGCGTTGTGCTATCAAGGTAGAAATGGAAGTTTGTGTTACATATCCATCTCATGGTTTTGACAAGAAACGAAAGATGGAGGTCAAGGAGAAATCTCAGAATAATGGTGAAAAGAAGATGAATGTTTCTTTATGCACAAAGTGTGGAAAGAAGCATGGTGGAGATTGTCTTAAAGGGACTAGAAAATGTTTTAAGTGTGGAAAAGAAGGTCATCGAGCAGCTGAGTGTCGAAGTAATGGAAAAAGGGTTTCTAATGATGTGAATAAAGCAAACACTGCAGAGAATGCACCACCAACACTTCAATGCTTCAAGTGCAAGGAAATGGGGCATTATGCTAATAAATGCCCTAATCCAAGGGTTAGTGATGATCGACATGAGCAACCGCTTAAGGAAATGGACAAAGGGAAGTCACATGCGATCACTATTGGCGATGTTGAATATGACAACGATGTGGTGGAATGATTAAGTGTCTATGTAATGGGATTCCAAAATAATGTTGTATCATAAAGTATTGGAAAATTTATGTATTGGTCTAATGTGGTATTCAAAGTGATTGAGATATTTTTGGAAATAAGATGATATGCGCATAATGAAGGGAAAACGAGAAAACAAAATGTTTAACAGTATTCATGAGCTCATGATTGATATAAGGACTAAGTGATATCATGGTTTGAGTATATAGAATTTTGAGGATTTTGGTATATGGAAAGTGTTAACTTTTAACTGCATTCATTTTTTCACTAAGGTTCAATGGGTATTAAAGAGAACACATGATTAAGGCCTTTGAATGTTTGTAATGTGACCAATAAGACATATCTTATGATATATGGGGATCAACGATGATATTAAATCTCTGGTAATCGTTTTCATTATATTATGAGAGTGGACTGTAGTATTATGGATAAGCCTAAAGATTGGAATGGACTATGTTGGACATAAGTTAGTATTGTTTAAGGATAAAAGTTTTTTCGATATTATTGATGGGATATTATAGTAGTATAGTTTTAGAAAAAGGACAACCTGCAGGACGGGTGACAGCCCATCGCGTCGGACAAGGCCGTGGGAATCGAACCCACAACCGAAGTGCGACTGGCCTTTATCGCCTACCACTGGCCTACAGGAAGTCCCTATTTAGTAGAAACTAGTTTTATTATATTAATCAGTATGATATATGAAGTATAAGTCCATTTTTAGGAACCATATATGATTAATATCACTATAGAATGACTTATGTATATTTAATAACTTTTTTTTTGAATGACCCGTCATTCTATCACATGATCTGTTAACACTTCACGAATAACAAATTCAACTTCATTTATTTAAGATATGAAGTGGAAATTGTTCAAGGCACGAACAACAGTGAGATTGTACCAAAATAAAGTAAGTATTTATTCTAATTCAAATTCTTCAACTTTAGGGAAACGATCTTGAAAACCAAAAATGTTGTCCTAGTGCTCTTATATCTGATTAATCAGATTGTACCTTAGATCATCACAAATTTATGGATTTGTGATTATTGGCTTTTCCATAGCCATGTTCTCTACCACTCTCCATCAGAACATGATGGTTAGATTTCTCTCCCATATCCATATTTTAACCTATGTGGAAACCTAGTGATTAGTTTTTTTGGGTAACCGTTAAGTTTCATACTTTTGTTTTTAAAGATTAGTTTTGGTATTCCTTTTTACGATGCGGGTTTCTATCAAAGAAACTTTCGAATAGTAAACCATTTATAACCTCGACGAATTTCGAGGGCGAAATTCATTTTAAAGGAGGTAGAATGTAACACCACGAGATTTTATGAAAAATATTCTCTTTAATTTCATTAATGTCTTGTGTTGTACTCTACACCAAAAGGAGCTTTCTCAACATGCATCCTTGACTTTCCTTGTATTACACGCAATCACGACCTTCCTCGATAGCGTGTGTAGTACGCAATACCGAGTTTCACTAAACAACGATATGCTATTAAAATATTATTAAAACTAGCCGTTATGAATAGTAATAACCACCTTTTAAAATTTTAGAAATTTTATCTCTCAAAATGGACTTCATTTTTGGATTCGGAGTATCGAATTTAGCCTAAGGTGAAATTTTGGTACTTTTCGGATAACTTTCATATTCTGATGAATAGTGAAAATTACTAAATTATAATTAAAAACAATTTTTCTAATCGAAATAATTAATAGTGATAAATTATTAATTTGAGTGGTTTTAAAGTATATTTAGAATATATTTTTACAATTTAATACAATGTTCATCATTGGATGTAATTTCATATTTAAACCAGTCATAAACAAGTGTCAATCTTTTGATAGTTATTATCTCTTAAGAACACGCTATTTGTTTTGACGACGGGAATTAATTTTTAAATTAATTAATGCAACTGATATGTTTTGAATTTGATAAAATAGACATCATTTTTGAATTCATAATATCAAATATAGATTAGATCTAATTTTTGGTATTTTTCTGGAAACTTTCATTTTTTGATGAATAGTGAAACCACTAAGTGGTAGTTAAAAAACTGAATTTTTCATAAAACCTAATTTTACCTCTTCTGTGAGTGGAATTTTGAAAATCCGAGATACACGGTTGATGTCAGTAAGAAAAATGTGGTTCAATGAGATGAAAATAATTTTTTGGTGAATAGTAACTTTTTACTTTTTTTTACCACGGTTAAAAGTAAATAGGGTAATTAAGGGTAAAAATGATATTATTATTACACTAACACATGTCCTAATTCTATTGGACAAGTTTAATTTGACAAAAAACAACCTTAGGAATAAAATATGACCATTTAGGCCCACTTGGATTAGATTAGGACATTTATTATTAATTTATTTAAAGAAGGGTTAAAATAGTTAAAATCAAAGCTTAATAAGTAAATCATTTTTAATATTGGGTTATACATAAGATAAATTCGACGATAAATATTCATTCGAAATCTAAAAAGATTTCCTACATAATGGTATTTTATTTGTAATTTTTAGACATTAAATAGTTTAATGTATTTATGACACAACGATGATGCAGTAATTATCTTATTAATGAAATATTGACATAATTGATGTTATAAATCCCCAAATAAATATAATTTTAGACTTTTTATGAATTCAACTAATTTTATAGGTTAATATGACATGTTAGTGTAGTTTAAATTAACTTTTTTCGAACTAAGAATTCTGTTATGAGTTTCACAAAAATCAATTCCTAAATAGTGTCAAAATTGACATAAAATAGTTTTTAAAACAAATATTATATTATTAATTGTTATTTTATTCCTAAAAATATAAAGTTCGTCCAAATGACTTAGATAAGGTTATATATATTAATAATAAACAACTTGGGGTTTTTTTGGCTTCTTATAGTAATTTTATTAACCTTATAGTATAAGAACAGAAGAAGACACGGTAAAAGTAAAATTATTTAACTTAATGTTAAATCTAAATGATAAGGTTAAAATAGGAACCTAAACTTGTCTAAATTCTATTGTATGAGAGTATTTCGACCCATCCCCACCTTAGCCTAGAAATAAATCAATTTGGAGCTGTTTAAAACCGAACTTGACTTTATAATAAAATAATATTTTTAGTTATTCCATAGGTGCCCCTCTCCTCCCTTATAAAAGGGCACCTCCTCCCTCTCTTCCTCACACAACTTTTAGCCTTCAAGATCGGCCAAACCCTGCCAAAGTCTCTTCTCCACTTCCCTAGAAACATCCTAGAGGTTCTATTCTTCCTCAAAGACCAATTTTAGTGCCCTAAGAGGAGGTCTCAAAGAGGCGCTTCAAAGAAGAGGTAATTTCCGTTACCGATTCTTTCACCTTTATTTCTTCTTACAATTATTTTTCTTAGGTTGTTTCATTATGAAGTAATAACATCAGTATCACTCATATACTGATATGTTATTATAAGTATGAAACAATCCTATTTCACCATCTATCCATCCTACGGAAAACGAAATCACCGCGCGTGCGTACGTACAGAATACCGTCTCCACGCCGTGGTGAAATCTATTTTCCACCACCACCTTAAATGGATGGGTATAATGGTGTAAAGAATAACTATACATAGTTATTAGAACATCATATTGATTCTGATATATTGTATCATCCACTCCAAATCAATTCAATAATTATGGAAACGATATCATCGCTCGTGCGTACGTACGGACTACCGTCTCCACAACGCGATGAGATTCATTCTCCATGTTAACCAATTAAGAGTGATTATAAAGTATATATAAGGAATAATAATGAAATATATGACATTATAAAGCTACTGGATTTATGTATATATGTATGTCATCTACTTAATTCCGTTCAACTCAATAAGGAAACGAAAACAGCGTTCATGCGTACGTACGGCCTACCGTCTCCATGAACGGTGTATTTCTTTCCATTTACTGATTTATTATATATATGTATATTCTGAATATATATATATATAAATCATGTTTTATATTCTGGAATTAAGTAATCATGATCTAAGTAATCATATGAATAATTACAAGTCAAAACACGGACGACAAATGAAACAATTTTACCCAAAACGCTCTTTAACATGTAATTTACAAAAGAATGGGTAATATAAAGTCATAAGTGAACCATATATGATATCATAACAATGAATATGATTCTGTAATAAGTCAATGACATTATTTAAATCATTATACAGGAGGTTCGGACACTTACGAAGCAAATCGGACCTAAGGTAAGGGAAAATATCACAATCTCATTTTTATCTGAGATTGTTTATACTTTGGTATTTACTGGGGTGTATTCTATCATCCACATCCATGTTTCCTCAATATTTAATATTATTTCCATCCACCTACAATTTTTTAAATCCAATTTTACCCTTTGGTGAGTTTTTAGTAAAATATATGAAAGGAATCTTTTGTCGTTTTTCGTACGAGATATTTTTTGACTTTTCCGACAAAAGTACGAGAAGAATGTTTTTTTAACTTTTACGGCATGAATGGATTTCTAAAACATTATTTCCAAGAAGCATACTTTACAAGTTTTCAAGTTTATTTTTAATCAAATTCTTTTAGTTTAAAATTGTATTACATGTTAAGAAAGGAAAAATATTTTTGAAGTAGAAAGGATATTTTCCTCAAGAATAGAGTTCAAGTGTTTTATCAAAATTATTTTCCATCTAAGATAATAAAGGGTTCTGTTTCTATACCTATTATTACATGGATTTGATTATGTTGTGATGGAATTATTTATATGAATTACTTTATCTTATATTAATTGTTTGATGATGTCACAATGTTTAAGATTCCCACTTTTATTACATGGGTTATGAAATGATGTATGATTTATGATTTTGTGGCACACATAAGAATGGTATCATTATGAGATGGGTGGGACCTATATCTACCTCCAATGCATTGGTTAAAGATTTTATATCTCATGAGATAGACATGGCTGGAATGGTAGGTTATACCGGTTCAGTGAAATAGGACTGAAACAAGGGTGACTCGGTTCAGAAAGGGACTTTGTCCACTAAGATAGTCTTGGCAATGAGTCTTGACTAATAAGAAATGATTCTCTATGATTATGTGTGTATGCCACAAAGTTTAATGTTTTAAGTTATGATTATTGTGATTACATTTCACTGCCATGAGTTATCCCAGGTTATGAAATTATGATCTCTTTTACAGGTTAAGATTTCCAAAAGTTATGTGCTTATGTATATGATGTGATTGATATTTCTTTTGTTTAACCTTACTGAGAATTTGAGCTCACCCTTTTATGTTTACTTTTCCCCAGGATATAAAGAAAGGTTTTAGGTATAAAAAAAAGGAAGATCTTTATGGGAGATGTTGAAGATCTTTCACCAGGATTAGAAGATTATATTCCGAGTTTCCAAAGACACTAAACTATTACGATCCTTGTGTGTGTGTTTTTGTTATGTACTAAGTATTCCGCAAATGTAATGTAATTTCAATGTACTTCAAGCTTCGGGTCTCTACATTTTAAATCCGAAAATCATTTTATAATAAAGTAATATTTTATAACTTTCCAAGAGTGCCCCTCCTCTCCTCTTATAAAAGGCCCCCACCTCTACCACCTTACACAAATCTCTCAAGCCTTTGGATCGGCCAAACCCAGCCCATTTAATCTCTCCACATCCATCTATTCATCATTGAAGCATCACTTTGGGCAGAATCCTTTCCAAGGAAGCCTTTGAGCTCAAATCAAAGAGAGTTACCCGATTTAAAGGTAATGTCTTCCCTTGTGTTCTTTTGTTTTATTTTTCTTCTCCAAACCCCTAAACTCTTATTTTTTTTTTGTAACAACATCAGTATCCTAACTATACTAGGATGTTGTTATAAGAAGGATTCGAGCTACACTTTCACACACCTCCGTCTAATGGTTAAAGTATATACTGTTTCTATGGATGGCGAATTACTGCCTCACGAAACGATGATTTTTCAATATTATTTTAACACCTTAAAAGGTGTCCATTAAGATGTCACTATATTTATATATGATATATAATATTTTTATGTTTTCATTAAGCTTCTGTATTTTTCATTTATGGCATACCTTTATGGTTTCCATTATGGGTAAACGCGATATCTTCATTTTAGGAAGTGCGGACTATCACCCCCTCAAAGTGATTTGATTCGTTAATGCCATATGTGGGACGTATAAAGGATGGAATTAATAGTATTACATATTATATCCTAATGGAATTATAATATACCTTTATATCATTATTATTTAATTCCATTGAATACAAAAAAAAAACAAATGAAAGTAGCGTTCATGCGTACGTACGACTTACCGTCTCCATGAACGGTACATTTCATTTCTTATCTCCAAATGTTATGTACAATTATAAGTACATATTTATAATAGATATATATGTAATATATTACATCTAAATTATGGATATAATTCTGGAATTATAATATATATATATCTCTAATTTTGTTTTAATTCCATTAATATGACAAAAAATAAAAGTGGCGTTCATGCGTACGTACGGCCTACCGTCTCCATGAACGGTGCTTTTAATTTTTTTTTATCTCCAAATGCTATGGAATAGTATAAAATTAATATATAATGGATATATATGATATTTAAAACATAAATACTACTCTGTATATGATGTACCTATAACTACATGGAAAATTCTTTTCCAAAAAGTTCGATTTTTACTCATGTACCGAACATCGACAAAAACGTCTGATATGAACTAAATTTATTAACCAGTTATTATAACATTATAATATGTGATATTAACTGAATAATAATATTAAAATTAGGTCCTTAAGAAATTATAAATTGACCAAATTTTATTATTCAGGAGATTAAAGAACGATCGAGTTCTGCCGGACACGAGGTAAGGGATCCTACGCCTCTCTTTCTTTTTAAGTACACTCTTTTATGTCATTCCTTTTAATCTCATCTTTCATATGATTGGGATGTTCTTTTATTTTACTCCTACTTTAATTTTTATGTTCATATGATTAGAGACCCTATTTTCTCTCATCAATCCATTTTGTAAGTTTTGAGTGGCGCCGTTAGGCTGCCAAATTTTCGTAAGAGATATAACCTCTCTCTTTCTTTTTAAGTACTCTCCTTTATGTCACTTCTTTTGATCTCCTATTTGTTATGATGGGGGATGTTATTTTATATTCCTATTTCTGTAAATTTTATTTTAATATGATTATAGACCCTATTTGATCTCATCAATCCATTTTTGGAAGTTTTAAGTGGCGCCATTAGGCTGCCGAGTTTTCATAAGGGATTTTTCATCTCACTTTTAGTCCTATGAGATTTATGCTAAATTTGCCACCATTTTCTTTGAGTGGTGTATGTAATTACCATTATTATAATCTTTGTGTAATATAATTTCATTTATGGGTATTTACATATTCATTGTATGACCCCTCTTCAATGGGGTGTACGTTTTGAAAGTTACCCAAGTCGGTAAGGGAACCTTTCACCCTCCTCTTTTTAAAAGACTTCTTTTGTTATGTCATTTAATTCACATACTATTATGTTGGGATATGTTCTTTTATATCCTTATTGATGTAAATTTTATGTCCAAGTGATGATATACCCTTTTTATCGCTCATCAACTCTTTTGGAATTTTGAAGTGATGCCTTTAGGCTGTCGAATTTTTGCAAGGGAACTTCTTAACCCAATTTTGATTCTTTGGGATAAACTTGTACTCCTTGAATATGTCATTCTATGAATATGTGTGAATTTCATCTGATTGTTTTTCACTTAATATCCACTTATATTAGGTGTATTCATTTGTCACACATAATTATGTAATTGATTTATCCTTAATCCAAGGATACCGTCTTTGTATGGGACTTCGTCTCAATCTACTTTTATTGAGGCATATTTTGTTTTATACACAACCTACTTTTATACGGTGTATAAAACCCTTTGACTTTTATGTTTATCCAAAAGGAATATTTTTATACGAATAGTTTTACTAAATGTCAAAAGGGAATGTTTTTGTCGTACGTATGCGGCGACAACGACTTCTCTGCCGCCGTGACCATTATTTGAGTTTCGGCTTCCTCTACAAGCTATACCTTTTTTTTAAATGAAAAACAAATACCATGTTTTACTTTTATTTTATTTTGTTATTGAAAATGGTTTTCATAATGTTTTTATATCAATGTGTTGTATTGATATCTTGTGATTGAAAAGTGGAAATGTTATGTTTTCTTTATGCATGTTTTATGTGATACAATTATGTTATGGTTCTTGGGAATTATTATGAAGACATGTGGTTCCGTGATAAACTAAGGGCGGGTGAGCCCGATATAGCTCTCTAATGCATTGGGTAACGCGAAGGGGTTAAACGTTGAGGTTTCTCCGAAGAGATTTAGGGAATATACTGTGATGGGTATTCCAAACGTAACCAAGAGGGTTAATCCCTACGTAAGAATGTTGTGAATGACTCAAGTTACCTTTATGTCTTATGATTTCTATGATTTATTCATGATTTGATGAGGTATGTTAAAATGCTTATGTTTTATGAGTTAATTATGTTTTCATACATGGACTAATGTTTTCTTTTCATACTTTTATATCCCTTACTGAGATTTTTATGCTCATCCCAAGTTTTTGAAATGTTTTTCACAGGTCAAGGGAAAGGTGCATGATATGATGATAGTGTCAAGGAAGTGTCAAGAAAAAATACATGTTTTATTTTAAATATGTTTCCGTTGATGGGAAAAAATGAATACTATCTTTTATGTAACCACTTTGTTTAAATGTGGAATGTAATTCATGATTTATGATCTAATTCTCTAAAACTCTAAACCTAAAAAGATCCTCAATGTGAATTATTCATTTAATTCAATATTAAGTAAGGTTTATGGTCGGGGCCTTATAACATGCTTTGCCTTCTCACTTTAAAACTGATCTTACTGTAGAAAATGATAAAAAAGGTCAATTAATGAAAGAAAATACTATGCTAAATTTAAAAAAATGAACAATTTAAAAATGATTTTGAAAGATTTACAAATGAAATAAATAAATTAACCCAGATTCTTGGAAAGAAAACAACTCCTAAATACATGATTGGAAAAGGATATCATCTTGGACAAGGAAGAATTATTAAAAAAAATTATTCCTAGATCCATCTATGCTAATTGTGTTAACTATTATTATTATGGTAGAAAAAAATAGAATTTATTCTGAAAGTTTAAGTTATACTTATAGAAAACCAATGAAATAATTATGGATTTCAAAATCCCTTGTTACTAACATTTTTAGGCCCAAAAAAATATGGGAACCAAATTCATTTTTAGCATAAATATATTTTGTAGGAAACCTTTTGAGTATTTTTAGTAAAAAAATATGGTATTTTTATAGTGGCTATTCTAGACTCAAGAAAAGGGACTATTCATGTTTCAAGAACCTAATCAAGGTTGATGGTGGACATGTCACTTTTAGTGATAGTACTAATAGGAAGATAATTGGTCTCGTCCTAATTTGTAATTCCAATACTATTTTAATTTAAAATGTTTCATTTTTAGATGGATTGAAATAAAATTTTATTGGAATTTTTCTATTATGTGATGATGAATTCCATGTTTTGTTTGAAAAGAATTCCTGAAATATTTTTGATTAAAATAATTCTTTAGTTTTTACCACTTTAAGAAATGAAAACATTTATGCTATTAATTTTGATTCATTTATTTATCAAAACAATTCCTCTATAAATTACTTTCACAAATAATCTTGGATTTGGAATATGATGCTAGGCCATTTAAATATTCATTCAATTATAAAAATAACTAGGAAAGGGTTATTCAAGGATCTTCCTAAACTAGAATTCCCATATGAAAAATTCTGTAACTCATGTAAAAAAGGGAAACATAACAAAATATATTTTAGTTGAGAGAAAGAAGATTAAAATTATCAACCTCAAGAGTTGGTTCACATGGGTTTTTTATATCTTCTATAGTTTCTTGATTAAATGGGAAACACTATGTTTATGTTTTAATAGATGATTTTTCTAGATACAATTTCATATTCTTTCTTGATAAAATAGTTACACTTATTCATATTTTGATACGTATTTTGAATTTGTAGAAAATCTTACTGGACATAGAATCATGACCTTAAGAAGTGATCATGGATGTGAGTTTGAAAATAAATATTTTAAATCATTATACTCACAACATGGATATAATCGTAAATTGTTTTCTCTTAGAAAACCAAAACAGAATAGTATAGTAGAAAATATAAATACAACTCTTTATGAAATTTACTAGACCATTTTCAATGAGTATGATTTACCTATTAACTTTTAGGAAGTGGTTATAAGTATAACTTGTTATATAATCAATAGAGTTTTCATTAGACCTCTATAAAAAATAAATCCTAAAAAATTTAGTGTATTTAGTTTATTTTGTTGAAAAGTATTTATTATTAATACTATGTCTAATCTTGAAAAAATTTCTTCTATGAGTGATGTTGGAATTTCCTTGTGTATTCAGTAACCAATAAGTCCTATATATTTTTTAATAAAAAGACTATGGTTTTTGGAAGAGTTTGTACATGTCAAATTTTATGAAACAAATCTACATGATCCTATAAAACCCTTAGAAAAACATGAAGATGATATGACCAATATGAATATAAATTATAGGCCTCATGAAAATTCTTTCAAACCTTCTATAAAGAACGTATCCATTTCTGATAAACAATTGTAATCCAAACCTATAGATGATAATGAAATATATCGTTATTCTATTCCTAGAACCATTAGAATTCAAAGATATCATCCCATAGATTCTATAGTTAGAGACCTAAATAAAGGAAAAAAATAGATATTCTATTATAAATTAGGTTTAACAACAATCATTCTTATCACATCTTGAATCGAAGAACAACAATGATGTAATTAATGATGAATTCTAGGTGATGATAATGCAAGAAGAACATAATAAATTTGAAAGGAAAAAATTCTAGGAACTAGTAGATATACCTATAGACTACCTAAATATTGGAACTAAATTAGTGTTTATAAATAAGGTTAATGAGTCATGAACTATAGTTAAAAAAAGATAGATTGGTTACATAAGAATACAATCAAGAGGAAAGATTGAATTTGAGGAAACCTTTGCACCAGTAGCTAGGATTAAAGTCATTAAAATGATGTTTTATTATGGAACACATTTGGATATCACACTATATCAAATGGATGTTAAGTGAACATTCATAAATGGTTATATTATTGAGTATATTTTTGGGGGAACAACCCCCTATATTTCAAAATAATTATTTTCCAGATCATTTTTTTAAATTAAATAAATATTTATATGGTTCAAAACAAGCTCCTAAAACATGGTATGATAGGCTCAAATATTTTCTAATTTCTTAGGGGTTTAATAAAGGTATATCTGATCCTAATTTACATATCAAAAGTATTTCAAATAATGTTTTAGTTATTAAAATTTATGTTGATGATATATTTTTTGGATCACCAATAAGATCTTTATGTACCGAATTTTCAAAAATGATGTTATGTGAATTTCAAATGAGATTAATGGGTGAACATAAATTCATTATTAGATTTTAATTTTTTCAAAATAAGGAAGGAATTATATTAAATCAAATAAAGTACACCAAATATATTATAAAACAATTTGGTATGGAAAATACCAGTGGTAGTGATACTCCCATGTGTACTAACTATATGTTAGATCTTGATTAAGCTGAGAAATAGTTGATCAAACCAATTATAGAGGTATGAATGAGAGATTACTATAATTAGAATCTATCCAACCAAATATTATTTTCATTATGTGTATGTGTGTTCATTTTCACGAAAACCCAAAATAATCACATAAACTAGCTGTAAAAATAATTTTAAGTACCTCAAGAATACAAACAACTTAGGATTGGTTTACTCTAGAGGAAAATCATTTGATTTGGTTAGTTATTCAGATTTAGATTTTGGTTTTTGTAATTTATATAGAAAAAAACTTTGGGAACATATCAATTTTTTGGAAAGTCTTTAATATCATGGTGTATTAAGAAGAAGAACTCTCTGGCATTATCCACTACTGAAGTTGAGTACATAGCTACAGATAGTTTATGTGCACATATTTTGTGGATGAAACACACATTTATAGACTATGGATATCAATTTAGACATGTCCATATAAACTGTGATAATATAAGTGTGATTAATATTTTTTAGAATCCTATATCTCTTTCTAGATCAAATAAAATTGATGTAAGACATCACTTTATTAGAGATCATTTCCAAAAAGGTGATACAACTCTTGAATTAATAGGTACTAAACATCAGCTTGCTAATATATTTAAAAATCATTTGAATTTTTAGATATTAAAATATATATGAAATGAATTAGGTATGATAAATTATGATTAAATCATTATATAATTTTTTAGATTTCATTTTTTAGTTTCTGTTCTTAATGTTTTTCTAGAAATGATTGTGAAGTGTATTTCACATAGATAGTAGGATGACCATGAGTTTTGTTTGTTCATATGGTCAACATGCCTACCATAAACACTTTTTACCATATCAAATATTCTTACATAGTTACTATTCTTACTGTGAATGTTTTTCATGTAGTTAATTTTAACTTATATTGGATTACATGGGTAGTGTTGTTAACAAAACTACCACAAGTTATGGTTTATATTCCTAGTGTTGTAATGATATTTATTGATTCATGGTAATCAAATTTATCATGTCTATTTTTACATAGAAATTTTCAAGTAAATATTTTTTGAAGATTTATTTTAATTATATTATCATTTTAATCCCCAAATGATTTAAATTAAAAATTCAAATTCAAATCCAAATTTGTACCTGTATTTTCCATTAGATCTCCTCTATACTTTTAGGATATTCTAATAAGATCATTTCCTATCAACTCATTCCTATCAATTTCTTATATAAACTCTCCCTATTCTACCTCCCTTTTTTGAGCATTCATAAATCTAAAATCGTAAAAAAATGATGATGATAAAGCATTTTTTAGAAACTAGTTTTCCAGGTCATTCACCTCCATTGAAGAATTAAAAGAAGATGAAATCCATATTGAGTGCCTCAACACATCTGAATAACACACATCTAGTTAATCATTCAATTTTATCAGTGAAAGAAGTCGAAGCTCAATGGTTGAAGTTGAGATGATCGCTAGTCTAGAATGTGATTAGAAAACAAGGATGTTATGAATGGTTTAAAGAAAACAATATACATGTCTATAAAAACATTGTTAAGGAATCTTATTCTAATTATTAATTCTTTTTTTAAGGGAATAAGTATAATGTAAAATCAAGGATTAATGGTGGATTTTTCAAATTTTCATCAAAGTGAGAAAAAAATGCTTCGGAATACCGCACTATAGTGAATATGAAGAATATAAAATCTCATATCATGTTAAGCATCTGAAATTTGTGTTTGAGAATTCCCTATTTGAATTCACTATGAATGAAACTCCCAAAATACCCACCACTATTGAGGTAATTGGTGAATCCAGACTCCTAGTTAAGTTCATTTAGCGTGATTTTTTCTGAGGAAAGGATGATTCAACATTTTGAAGCATCATGAGCTATTTTTCCTATTTTTTATGAAGAATGGTACTTAGATCAATCTATTTAGATTTAGATTGAATCATATGGATGATCTATTTAAGAGAGTTTCATGGATTAGCTCTATACTTATACTAGATTAATTTTTTCTCTGCTAGAGTACAAAAGGACTAGTTACTTAGGAAGAATATAAGATAATAGATTTTTATAGATTCTATCTTACCCAAAATATCTGTAAGTATATGAAGGTTAACTCGAATATTAGGAAACAATAATGTGTGGTTGACCTAGAGAAATTGTATAAATATTTTAATCTATTTAAGTATCTAATTAGACCAATAGATCTTATACATCTAGGTATAAAACCTGATGAACTTATTGATTAGTTTGTTGATGTTATTTATCCTTATGAAGAAAAGGAAGAGAAAGAAAGTAAAGAAGAATTAGTTATTAAGGAAGAAGTAGTTTCTATAGAAGAATATAAAGAAGAATAAATAGAAGTTGTTGATCATAATGAATAATTTGAGTTAGCTTTTGAAGATAAGCCAGTGTGGGATAAATTAGTTGGTTCAGATACTGATAGGTATAGATTAGAGGGATCTCTTACTATTGGGATTAACCATAGATAATATTTACGAGATACACATTATCGGGGGGGGGGGGGGTGGGGTAGTCCCCTGGATATTTTTTATTGGGTTTAAATTATAATACTTTAGACGATGAGGATCGTGGAGACAGTTCAATTAGTAATGGTAGTCCTTCCACTCTCTTTATCCAAATAACATTGTAAGGATCTTTGATTGATTAATTTAGTATTTAGGAGACAATTAAAACCTATAAATTTTTTGTTCATGAGTACATTTCTGAGGATTTATATAATGACGTAGTTTAATTTTCTGATAGAGTTGAGTATCTAACAAAGGTAGATAGTGAAATTGAAAGTTTACATGAGGTAGATGGTATGAATTCAACTAGTGATAAATCTCCTTCAAATCTTGCACCTTCTATTCTATCATCCTTATATTTCACTAAGAATGACCTAGTTTTATTCAAATTAGATATTTTGGGGATAATACAACATACTTTTAATAAATTTTAGAACTCTATAAACAATGTAAGACTAGAGGATATTTATAAAGCTGTTACTAAGGTCATCAATCATCTCTAGCCCAGATTTAATTTCATAATAAAAATGATACAAAATGATATTAGAGATTTGAGATATTAGATGGTTTATATGCAATATGATCTATCATATATGATGATTCAGTTGGACCATAGATTCATGAATTCAGTGTTTCAGCTGACTCCTATATGTTATCCTCCTCCAGTTGATGAAGAAAGAGACAAATAATTTATTTAGGATGAGATGAAAGATTTTTATGAATAATTAAACAAGAATCATGAATCTGTGTATGATGGGTTTCATACCCAAGCTTCTAAGACCCTCAATTTGGTTTATGAGGATTCTAAACAAGCTATTCATGATAGAGAAACAATCAAAAGAGAAATTGATTACTATCTCAGTAGGATCTTTACAAACTTAGTTTTAAAAAGGATGTTTCAAAATTGTTCTTTGGATTTAAATATTCCTTACTGAATCATTATTTTATGTCTCATGTTGAGAATATTAAAGTCATGAACCATATTTTTGAATCCTTCATAGAGAATTGATATGATTTCCTTCTGGCCTTGGAGCATGGTTCTCGATCTGTTAGTGAGTTTAACCAGTTGATGAAAACTTACCTTTATACCTCTCATACTAATGTCTTAGATCCCTAAACCATTCTTATGTATCATCCTACAACCTCCTCTATAATTAATCCTTTTTTCTTCACTATTTCCCAAGACTTTTACTTGATTAGACCAATATCTAGATTTGTGGTTATTGGAGCCCCTTCATCTTTTATTTGCTCTTAGGACCAATTATTCTCCTACCTCTATTTCCAATGAAAAGGATTCTAGCCTTCATATAGATATGATGGATGAAAATTAATTATATTCAGATCATGATTGATGATAGGGATTTATAGTTCTCTCTTTGTATTACTCTATTGTACTATATTATTATATATTGAAGTCATTCTCTATTTATTCGTTTTATTTTAATTTATCTCGAAATATTTTTATTTTTAAAAATCATAAAAGGGGTAGAATTATAATAAATTAAATTTCATTGAATTAATAATGTAAAAAATGGGAGTAACTATTTCCATAATTTAAGAACCTTATTACAGTTATTTCAATCCTTTGAAAATATTAATTTGATGCATTCAATTCATTTCAATTTACTTTTCATGATTTGTGATCATCAAATAGGGTGATTGTTTTCTTAGACTAGAACCTCCTTATTTTAATGATACCAAATCATGTTTATCTTATTATTAATGTTTTTTTGTTAGATAATGGTTTACTGAAAAAAACATGCAATAATGGCTAAGTATAGAGCTTACCGTGATGAATTATCATGTGATGTTCAGGTGACCATATCACATTTTATCACATTATGTTTCACCTTACCATACGAACACGAATGAATTATCGTGAGATATATGAACAAAATTTTTCCATGTCATGAGCTAACCAAAATCCAAATATCACCTTACTGCATGACAAACATCACTTTATCACCTAATAATGATCACCTGACCACATGAAAAATATCAGCTAACCACATCAAAAATATCACCTTATCATAAGAAAGAAACTACATGACCACATGAATAAATCAATTTACAATTACAAGGTATGTGTAAATTTTCATAAAGTGATATACAGATAATATATTTCTAATATAGAGATAGTAAGAAGAGTTGAGATAACTGCATGAAGTGTTGAGCTGGCTGTATGAAGCAATGAACCAATCATTTCACCTTGTCACATCAGTTGAACGTGATATGTTTTGATGAGAATAGTTGACCATACTTTAAGTGAAGATATATTACCTTGTATAACTTAGTAGTGGAATATGTAAAATCTCCAACATATAGTTTTTGATGCCTTAAATTAATTGTTATTTCATTTAATAAAGGATGATTATTCTCCAACAAAACTTCTACTAGAGATCTATTTAAATAGATTCATTCAATCTCTAAGAGTAGGAGGATGATGCACTAGTAAGAAAATTGGATGTCACATAGAGAGTGAAAAAATATTTCTACGATAGATCCTTATAAGATTATCTATTACACTATCTATTAATCTATCTATTCCCCTTTCTATTCTATGCATTACTTTTTACTAGTGTATTTTTATAATCTGTTTATCTGTACACACCGTCTATGGTTCTTAAATTGGATAACACTTGATATTATCTCAAAATATTTTATTTTTATTCAAATGAGTAACTGTGGAAGAGGTCTTCTATGGACTGTACTATTTTCCATCCCATGCAGAACTATGGAAGAGGCTCTGTGCCCAGATATCCTTATGAACTATTTATTGTAAAACATAATTCTATCTAGATATCTATTTATTTTTATAATAAACTTCTTTTAATTAGGTGATTACCAGGTGG
Organism: Viscum album; assembly: GCA_963277665.1. Classification (NCBI taxonomy): domain Eukaryota; kingdom Viridiplantae; phylum Streptophyta; class Magnoliopsida; order Santalales; family Viscaceae; genus Viscum; species Viscum album. Next base: position 97,802,845 of record OY728130.1, on the reverse strand, counting down.
AGTGGATTAAATATTAGCTTGATACTGAACCCCTTGTTTATTTCCATTATTTATTTTGTTATATATTTTTTTATTTAATCTAAAAAATCAATTTATGTTTTCAAATCTATAAACAAAAACCATACTTTGATATTTAGTCTTAATTTGTGTTTATAAAAAGTGTTTGGTTAAGTAATTTAGTATCAAAAGTAAAATTGATTTCAAAGATTATTTTTAACTAATACTTAATCACACTTATGAGAAATTATTTGAAAGAAAAAATTTATAAAATTATACAATTTTAATTAACTGGGTGTTTTTATTAATTTTAGGGACTTAGTTTTAAATTATTTTAAATATAAATTTTTGTTAAGAAATCAATTCACCCCCCTCTTGAGGTACTCACTCTGACCAAAAAATATGTTTTATTTATATAAAACCATTAAAATTAATATTTAAAATATAGTTATTCCCAATCATTCCATCAAGTTTAATATCTAGTTAATAATGGTCATGTTTAAATAATAATATTAATAGTTTTTCAAAGTTCGTTAAAACTTGGCGATGCTTGTAACACATGCTATTGATGAAATTAAATTTATTTGAAAAAAATATTTCCTAAAATATTGGTTTTTACATTATACCCCCATTAAAATGAATTTCACCCTCAAAATTATTCGCTCTAATACAAACAGATAATGGTACCTTTTCCTTATCATATCCTTAGGTTCTCACATAGCTTCCTCAAACTAGTGGTTTTTCCAAAAAAACATTGACCAGGTGAGTAGTATTATTTCATATAAAATTCTCTATATGATCTATAATCTCTAAAGGTTATTCATCATAAGAAATATCTTACTCTAGTGGTTTGACCTATGAGTTCAATACATGTGAAGGATCAGGTATGTACTTTCTCAAGAGAGATACGTGGAACACATCATGGACTTGAGAGAGGTTTGGTGGAAGTACCAAGTGATAATCTACAGTACCAATAAAATAAAGAGTTTTAAAGGGATTTATATAACTTGGGATTAGTTTCCCTTTCTTCCCAAATCTCATACCCTTCTTTCATGGAGAAATTATTAGAAACATGTTGTTAACAATTTCAAATTCCATATCACACTAGTGATTATAAAAATAACTTTTCTAAAAAATATTTGTTTCCCTTACATGTTGTTTAGTGAATCTAATATTATATACTATTTATTCAGCCATATTAGGTCCCAATAGATTTATTTCTCTAACTTTTTTCTATTACATTGGAGTTATACACTTCGTTCTATAAAGGGATCTTTAAGGATCCATATAAATGCTTGAGTGAAATATAATGTTGTATGAAAAAATAAATAGAGGAAGTTGTTGATCCAAACTAACATTAAAATATAGATAACAATATCTCATTATATACTCTATTATTTTAATTTTTCTCTGGGATTAAACATTTTTTGGAGGACAATACACAGTCCTGAAACATAACTCCATATCAAGAGATTATTAAAGACTTCATGAGAGCTTTGAGGTAAACCTCAGATCCTAATCATACATAATGGAATGTGGTAATGCATGCAACCTTACCAATTCCTTAATATATATTATAGAAAAATGATCTAGAGAGAAATATTATTTGATATCATTGAAGTGTGATGACTTTATAAGGCGATCAAATACTACCCATAAAACATTATTCCCTTTAGATGTTTTGGAGAGTGCAATGAAAAAATACATGGGGTTTCCCATTTAAATTTTGGTATAGGTAATGTATATAACATCCCCTTTTAATTTAATCTCTAAAACCTAACTTTATGAAATACTAAGCACTAAGATACAAACTCTGCGATATCTCTCTTGATGCCATCTCACTAGAAAAACTCATTCAAATCTCTATACATCTTTTTAATTCTAGGGTGAATAAAGAATGAAGAACTATGATATTACTATAAAAAATCCTTCTTAAAATATGGTATATATAGAACATATAGATGGTTCCTAAACTATATCATTTCATCATGATCAATGTTAAACTCAAGAACATTTCTAACCTTCTTTTGCAGCTCAACATCTTCCTTCTGATTCTCTTAAATCTTCACATGGATAGATGGTTGAACATTCAATTGAGAAAGATAATATTTCTCCCCCTCCTTCAATATTACTAGATATATACTTTGAAAATTTATAAATAGTGTATCTTTTTTTATCCTCATCATGGATAAGCTAGATTGAGCCTTTTGACTCAAACCATCGGCCACCTTATTCAATTTACCAAGGTAGTAATTTATTGAGCATTCATAATTTTTAATTTTCCCTAACTATATTCTATGGTAAATATTCAAATACTTATGTGTGAATATATACTTTAAAATTTCTCGATTGGTATACATAACACAATTTTCTCCACAATGACAATGAATTTATATCTTTAATGAAAAATCACTGCAGCTAAATCCAAAATCACGAGTTGGGTAATTTTTCTCAAGAATATTCAATTGTAGTTAGAAATAAGATATAACCATGTCATTATTTATAATAATTCATAAGAATACCTTTCTGGATTCATCAGTATAGATTATAAAACCATCTTTACTATAAGGTAATGTAAGTATAGGTCCACTGACTAATCTTCTCTTAGTTCCTTGCAATTTTCCTCACATTCATCTTTCTAGAGGAAATTGGATCCCTTTCGAGTTAGGATATTGAGTGGATTAGATAGTCATGAAAAATTCTCCACAAACCATTGATAATATCTAGAAAAACAAATTAAATTACTGATCTAAGTTACCATTGTTGGTCTGAGCTAACATTTAATATCCACTGTCTTTTATGGATTTGCTGATATACCCTCTCTTGAGATTATATAACCGAAGAATTAATCCTTTGGAAGCCAAAATTAAAACTTTTTAAATTTTACATATAGATTATCCTTACTTAGGGTATTTAGTAAAATTATCAAGTTATATTCATGCTCTTTATTTTTCTTTGAATAGATAAGAATATCTTCTATAAAGACTACCACAAAGTGATCATGGTAATCCATAAAGACCATATTTTTTAAATACATAATGATAGTTTAGGAATTAGTAAGAATGAATATAATCAATATATAATTAGAGTATCAATACCTTAAAAATAATACAGTGTTGGGTATATCCTCCTTCTTGACCCTCAATTGATGATATCCAAAATGAAGGTCAATCTTGGAAAATTATTGAGCTCTACATAGTTGATTAAATAAGTAATCAATATGGGGTGGAAGATAATTGTTCTTGATCATTTTATTCTTCATCTCCTGATAATCAATGTAGATTCACATCAATCCATATTTATTTTTAACAAAAAGAACAGGTTCACCCCAAGGTGACATACTTGGCCATATGAATCCCCTGTCAAGGTTTTCATGGTGTTTCTTCTTCAATTATTGGAACTAAACTGGTGAAATTATATATGAAGTCTTTGGAATTATTATGGAACTAGGTATGAGTTCTATTGAAAACTAAAATTCAATATTAAGTGGGAGATTAGGAAACTCTTGTAGAAAGACATCAACAAAATCCTACACAATAATCATATCATCAATGTTGAGTTTCTCCCAACCATCTAAGAGAAACACCCCTTTTGAATATAAATTAAAACTTATATAATGGATGTGATTTCCATATGAAGTTAATATTTTTAATCACAATAATAGGTAATCGTAGGTTGGTTTATAATATCAAATGTGACTTCCCATCCTTAATAATTAATTTCGGATTTATGTAAAGAAATCAAATCCATTCTTAATATAACATCAAATATAACTAGATGAATAATGAAATGATTTGTAGGAATCATTTTATAACAAAATTTAACTAGAGAGCAGTCATATACTTGAGATTTGATCATTTTACAATTAGGGGTTTTCACTTCTAATTCAATATTTAATAATTTTGTTGGATTCTTGATACCCTTATAAAATTATTTATATATGAAAGAATAGGTAGATTCATGGTTAAATATTATGTTAGTAGTTCTAGAGTTGATGGTAAGTTTATATTTCACCGCATATTTATCAAAACAGTTATAAAAAATAGTGATCGCATGAGATTTATCTTTTTTCCATTGGATTAAGATGTTTCTAACATCAATCATCGTCATTAACCTTTGGATTTGGGAACTATTAAACATAATTCCGAAACACCTTTTATTTGAAACACTGAAGTGTGAATGGTGCATTCTATGTTGCTTTCTCTCTATTCTCATCATTATCTAACTTCTTCCCATTACTTTGGTAATAAATTGCTCAATGATCTTCCTTACAAAACTTAAAACATTTTCTAGTCCCATTAATACAATCTTCTCAATGATTCCTTCCACACTTTGACTGTGAAGAAAATATCATATTCTTTTCTCAATGTTTTTTAGATCTTCCTTTAAATTCCATATTTATTTTCTTATCAAAACCATGTTATTGATCAGTAACCACAATCTACATTACTACCTTGATAAAAAAATGATTGATTTTTTCATATCTACTAAATTACCTTATGGAAAACACACTTCAGAGACTTGGTTTTAAGACAATGAATAATTAATCAACCTTAATTTCAGGTTGTATGATAATACTATAAGCATACCTCTCAATTTTTCTAAAATTTTCATCATAGGTACTGAAAAACTCATCATCCTTCTACTTTAACTCAAGGAATTACTTTTCCATTTTTATGTGAAGAATACGAGGAAAGTAATTATTAAAAAATATGTTCTTAAACTCATCAAATTATATGGGTCAATTTTATCAAGTTGACTCATATTCTTGATAATATTCCACCATTTATTTTCTTAACCTTTTGAATAATAGATAACTAAAATGGATTTTTTGATCTTCGTACACTGGATAATAGAAATTTTCTTCTCAATGGTGCATATCCATTATTCAGAAACTAGTGGATCATCATAACCACTAAAAGAAGTTGGATGTTTTCTCATAAAGTATTCGAAAGAATGTTGTTCACTCATTTTCTCATTTGTAAGTTCATTATGATTAATAGTGTGAGAATTTTTTTGAGCATAACAATGAGATTTTTCATTCCAAATCCCATAAGATTTGGATTATTAGGAAGAAAATCATTGTATTATCTACCACACAGAACATTAACACAATTTATTTGGGTTATATCCATTAACTAAACAAAAAATAATAGTGTATGAAATAATAATCATAGTGCGGAACCACATAATCATGAATAATAAATTATATGATGTCTAAATCATGAAAATTTATTTTTAATCTATGGAACCTTAGGATTAAACATGGTCATTCATGGTCATTATTAAAATCCTTTATGATGTTTCATAAAGAGTTTGTGAATTTTTAAATCCTATCCCAATGAAGTGTCAAACCATGTGTGCAGTAAGGACCACTGTTTGACACTGGGTGATGATTATGTCCATCTCAATGTAATATTTTCATAGTTATTATCCCTTGGTACCCCTATACCAGATATGTATCCACTTGTAGTGTCTAAAAAAGGATGTCATTTCATAGAAACCACTCACTCTATCATTTACCAAAATTCTTGGACATTTTCCTATACTTTGAATCCTCCTTATACTTATCCTTAGACATATCCCTAGACATATCCCTAAGGATATCACTAAATTTTCCTCATCCTATTATCCAAAGTTTAACTAAACACATCCTTTGATACCAACTATAATAGAATGAGATTATCAGACACAGATATAATATATTTTTAAATTAATATTCATTACATAATATAGACACACACTTAAGGATCATAAAGGTATAAAACCTGTGGAAGCATGGAAATATAAGCAACTAGTTCAGAAGTTTTTTACATTATCTCCCAATTATTTACTCATAAATATAACCCTTCTTAGACTTATCACATGTAATACCTATCATCATTACCTGGGAAAAGAAACATAATAAAGGGTGAGCTCATATGGTTAGTAAGGGAAACAAGGGAAATAGGTAAACATAATATGGAAATAAGGGTATGAGAACATGGGTATAACATGTGAAAACCATACCCTCAATATTAAAGATCAAAATATTGAGTCATGTCATAAATATTGAAATTTCATAAAACACAAATCATAAAGAAATAAAATAACATTATCCATGAGAGCATAACATTGACATAAAACATGTAATTGTGGAAAACACATTAGCATAAAAAAAATTTCCTTAGTTGTCAAGGATCATCTATGAAACTACCATAGTTGGATGAGTTTACTCACCAAAACATTATAGTAATTTAAGTTCAGTCACAAGAATATGATAATGTAAAAATTCCCTTAATGAACTGAGTTCAGTCTCCATTACAATCCTGTTTATCTCATGAGATATCAATCTTTACCTAATTCATTAGAGGGAGATATAAGTCTCACCCATCACATAATGAAAATCATATATATGTGTGTCATAAGATCATAAAAAACGAATCATATCAAAAACCATGAAAATAAATTGGTATCATAAAAATTTACTAATAACATAACCTATAGAAAATAAATAGGTTGCAAAATCATTTCACCATTTCATAAAAGCATAACTAATGAAAAAATAAGTGGGTTTCATAAAAATTTTATCATGGTATAAACTATGTAAGAGAAATGGGTTTCATAAAAATCTTGTCATCATAAAAATAAACCATTTAGATAAAGAATAAGAATGTTATCCTTAGACCATATCCCCAGTAAATCATAAGTAACATCAAATGATGTCATATTATTTGAAAAATGATTTTGAATGATCACTTGGAATTTTTATTGAGGAAAATAAACTTTCTTTGAAAATAAATCAATAAATATAAAAATACATAAAATATTATGAAAAAAACTTTCATTGAAAATAAAATTTTAAACTTATAAAGGAATATTTAAATCATTGTGTGGTCATGACTGTGGAAATTCTAGACATTCCTTACACATTAAAACATTGATTCCTTTCACATTTTCAGTTAAACCCAAACATTAATTATTTAAAAGAAAAACATGAATATTAATATTAATTTCTTTTTAAATTTAAAAGGGTAAAAAAGTATTTTAGAAATCATTAGAGTAGTAAAATGTTTCTTTAAAATTGTTCTTTAGAAAACATGGAAATGGAATAAAAAAAGTTTCAATCAAAGAGATAAATAAAGTCAATTTTTATTTAAAACATTATATATAACTCTCTAGTAAATAAATAGAGAAAAATTAAGGGAAAATATATTATCCTGAAATAAAATTAGGATAATAAAATTCATGATTTTATTGAGAGATGGATCATATGATTTAATCATCAGAATCATAGACAGAAACAATCTTGATAAATAATGAGACTGTATCATAAAATCCTTACCAATTAGGTAACATTGAATCATAAGCCCCATGAAATAATATCATTAATTATAATTAAAATATCATGATAATAAATAAATTTATGATATAACATATAAAATGGAATATATATACACACCATAAAAGAAGATAGGTGCACAACTTAATGTATGTCCCAAAGAAAATATATCGAGAAACAAATACCCTGCTATATTGGTAAATCTTGAACCATAAACCAAATTAAAGATAGATAATAAAATGGATATTTAAATACAAATAATTTTCAGAATATTAATGATAAAATACATTCATGTTAAGTATATACATAACATAAAAGAAACACATGGTGAATATGGCATTTGTCTCACTGAAAATAAAAGTGAGATGAAAATCCCTTACTTTAAGAATCAAATTCATTCATATACATTAAAACATACTATATAATAAATATAATTTTATTATAAATCTATTATATAACCATATTTATGTGTATCATACCATATATGATTTATTTATAACCTTTTATGACCCATTTATTAACAATTCCTTGTTAAATTTGCGTTTTGGGTAGTAATTACTTTGTTTTTTGTGTATGTTTTGATTTGGTATTTTCTGTTTTATTACTTTGATCATGGATAAATAGTATTTATAGTATTAAAAATTACATAAATATCATATATATTCAGAATATTGTTTTTATAGTAATCCATAAAAGTCATATATGGAAACTGAAATATGTGGTTCATGGAAATTGTAGGCCGTACATACACATGAAGATTATTTCTATATTATCAATGGATTGAAAGGAAAAAAAGTAAATAATATATTACCATTATAGAATAATTTTTATTTCATATATATCACAAATTTTTATTTGAACCTGTCCTTATTACCTTCCATGTAAAGTGTAAATTAATAATGAATCACATCGCTTCACAAGGAGGTAGTCCGTCGTACACACAGACGATGTTATCTTATTCCCACTGAATGGAACGTAAGGGGGTATACGTGATATTATAATTAGATAATTTTTATAATATCATAAATATAATATATAAACAATAAATCCATCATTATATCTATTCAAAATAGGTGGTGATGAAAGATGAATAACATCGGTTCGTGAGGTGGTAGTCCACCATACACACGATTGGCGGTTTTGTTTCCCATTTGATGGAGGTGGATATGGATATAGGTTATTAAATTAATATAATAAAATATAAGTATATTTTATTTACTATTGTTATTATATTATAATATTTGAAGAATATTTAATGGAGGTGGAAGAAGAAATAAAAGAAATACAAGTTTAATAATTTTACGTCTTCTTTGGAGAACCTCTTTAGGTTTATACCAAAAGCCTTATTAGGAGGGTTTAATAATAAATATAAGGCCTATAGAAATTTTATAGAGATTTTGGGAAGATATTTGGTTAGTCCTTTTCTAAAAGAAAGTGTTTTGGAAGTTTGAAAAGGAGATGAGAGGGGGTGACCTTTAATAATTGGGGGGGGGAGGACACACTAGTAATTTTGGAAAAAAATAAAGTGTACCCATGTTTATCACATGAAACAATTCTCTAAAATTATCCATTATTAAACCTTATAGGTCAAAAGGTCTAAATATGTCAATAAAATGAGTGTTGTATAAGTTTCTAGGTCATTTTACCCCTAATCGTTTTAGTTTAACTCCCAGTAAACTCGTTTTAACATTAACTTCGATGATTAATTTTTACTATTTTTATTATTCATTTTGAAAAAATATTAATTTGAATTTATTATAAAATACAAAATAATATAATTCCAAATAAATATTATACTTTTTCAAAATTTCATTCATAAAATTGAAAAAATTTAATTTAAAACTAAACCCACATATGCGATGAGAAAGCGATTTTTCAAAGGGAAAATGTTTAAAAGTTTAAATAATTTATATAAAAATTGAATTTGAAATTGATTATAGTAAAATAAATTAGATTAATAAATATAAAATTTAACTAATTTTACTTTTAAAACAATTTTAAAATAAAAATATCCTTATAAATTAATTAAAGGAGAAGGCAGTTTTTAATAAAAAATAGTATTTTCACTATTCATAAAAAACTATCATTTCCATTAAAATACCAAAAATTTACCCTAATATAATTTTAAAATTTGGATTTAAAAAATTAATTTTATTTTTAAAAAAAATTTCTAAATTTTTTGAAAATTAAATTTATTATTTTTTACAAAAATGTGTAAAAACATTTTTTTTGAGAAAATAGTTTTTTCAAAACCTACAAAGGATTTATAAAAAATTATTTAATTTTTTTCAATATTTTTTCTTAGTAAACAACCATTATACTTAATATTAAAAATTTGGTTATTCCTATTAATGCCAAAAAGTTTAACATCTTGGTAATAACTGTCGTGTTTAAATAATAATATTAATAGTTTGTTGTGGTTCGTTAAAACTGGGTGTTGTGTGTGATGCAAGATATCAAAGAAATTAAATTTATTTGAAAAAAAATTCAAAAAGTGTTTGGGTGTTAAAATTATACCATCTCCAAAAATAATAAGACAAAACAAGACACTGATATATCAATGATATCAGCCAGATACAATGATCTTATACCAATTTGTAGCATCTTACCCTAGCTTGTGGCCACAAAATGATTCTTGAATATGGGAGTTAGTAAGGGACCTTAGGTGCACATCCTCATACACCAGATGATACTAACTAGTATTAGGGATCTTGGTTAGTATCATGGGGAGACAATACCCCCATATTAGAGTGCAAAATAACCAAACAAGCATCATCCATAACATAAAATAGGGTAAGAAAAATAAATAGACATATCCATTAATAAATATTAAATAAATAAAGAATCATACAATAATAAAAAATATTGATCAACCACAGATTTGAACACATATTAAAGAAGAATACATGAATAAAATAAATTTAAAACAGGCTCTACTATGCGACGTCCTGACTTGGGTGCCACTCAAAGGTGTCTTGAACCCGATTGGCCACATGGCCTCAAGTGTGCCTCCCTATATGCTAGAAGCTACTGATTAGTACTAAATAACTTGGGTGTCAAAGTGGGGATACTATACCCTCTATTTATAGTGTAACACAATGGATATAAAAACAATTAATAAACAATTAAATCATAATAATAAACATGGAAGTAGAAGTAAGCATAAACATATATGTAATAATAATCAACTCAATTACTGTAAACTGTATCATATAAAAAATGATGATGTCAGGTCTCCTCAAAAAGGAAAGTAGACATACATGGTAGAAGGAAGTCAGTACAATAAATTATATATAATGGAATCAAAAAAGAAAAAAACTATCCAAGCATCCCAAGCAGTGGCCTAGTTATCTGGTACCCAGCTCCCATCCTAATGCAAGACAGTTAGGTGTCCAAATCGGGGTGCTTCTCTTATCCACACATGCGATCATATAATCTACCTGGGTACCAATAACACCCTATATAGGGTGTGAGATAAATATCAATTGGACACCCCCAACATCATCAATACAAATCTAATATATGAATATAAACTAAATAATAGGAATGAATATAAAAGTAAAGAAATACAATAAACCAGCCATACCTGCTTCAACCATAGTTGGTGTTTAAACATTTAACCATTTAATTAATTTTTTAAGTTCATTTTATAATAATTTTATCATGTATAAAAGGGGTATCATTAGTATAATTACTTTATTTATTAATAATATAGGATCCAAGGTTTAACCAAGTCATCCTTGACCTCAAGGGTCGAGGAAAATAATAATAGTATCACATACAGTATGGCTATAAGGGGTATGAGTTTAATCCAAGGGGATACACCCAATGCATTCCACAATAAATGATTCTAACCAATTGCATGTAGATTGTCCATAGTAATATCAGGATAAGCATTATTAGGCCTAATGGGGTGAATCCATGAAACCACATGTTCAAAGAGATCAATCTAAATTCAAGGAGTGTATCCAAGGAATTATAATATCTAGAGAAGTTCCAAGTGAATTTTAATTACATTGATGAGGCATCAAATAATAATATAGAGACCAGATTCTGTGGTGGTTATCTCCCTCAGAAACTAGATCAATGAATCAAAATAGTATCCTTTGAGTGCTCAAGGTATTCACTTAGGAATCCAAGGATGGATCAAGTCTAACCATTCCTATAAAGATGAAAATATTCTAAATCAATAGAGACATCATAATCTTTCCATTTATGTCATATTTAATCAAATTACATGTAGTACTCATGCCATTAAATATTTTAATAGGTTCATTCCGTTACATTTTAATAACTATGAAAAGTTGTATCAAGGATATAGAAACATTTATCACTTTAATTTATAAACATTTAATATGTTATTTCCATACCTTTCTTTTAATATTAAAAAATAGAGGGAATAAAACCAATAACAATTCAATTATAATTAACTAATCCAAGTGATATCTATAAATATACTTTCCATTTAACAATTTAAGGATTAATTTAATTATGATGAAACACTTAACCTAACCATTCTAAGTTAAATCACACCCGAATGGTGTCTTGGATAATCTCAATAATGGGGAAAAAGGCATAACATGGTACACACCCTAATTGTGTGGAAATAAATGAGGTAACATCCTCCAACTGCATCCTCCAACGACGAATATGTGAAATTTGGAAGATGCCGTGCATGGAATGGTACCTTTGAGGTAATAAAAAATGGTAAGATTCTTAACCAACTCTATCCAATATCTCAAAAATCCTAAAAAATGAGGTGACAACTTTCTTTTCCTCTACATCCATCTATGCCCAAGTCTGGGTAATATCCGCAGAAAAACACGATCCCCAACCTTGAACTACAAAGGTTGTTGGTAGAGATTAACATACAAATTTTGTCTATACTAAGCTGTATACATACATTTTATGATCAAATGTACCTTTATTGAAGTCTCCTACATGATACTAGGACCTAGTAGTACTGCCCCTGCCTATATCAAGAATAGAGGTGAATGACACGACCTACCATACAAGGCCTCATATAGATCCATCTAAATCATTTTATGAAAGCTATTATTGAATGAAAAATCAATGAGAGGGATATGTTTCTCCTAATAAATATTGAAGTCAAGTAAGTATGCTCAAATCATATCCTCTAACTCCTATATAGTCTATTCCAACTATCCATAGGCGCGAGGGAGAAAAGTTTGCTTAGAAGCACCTATGTACCCAAATTTTATGTAACCCTTATTAGAACCTCAATGTGAAATGAGAATCCTTATTTGAGATGACAGTATGAGGGACACCATGTAGGATTATAATCAGAAAGACATACAGTCTTCCCATCTCATCAACTAATAAAGTCCCCGGATAGGAAGGAAGTGGGATACTTTCATCAGTTGATCCACAACTACCCACACCACATTGAAACTGTGACGCGATATCAATAATACTACTACAAAATACATTATTACTTATTCCCATTTCCATTACGGGACTAGTAACGAATATAAAAATATTGTAGGCCTATTGTGACCCATCATCACTTAGTTAAAGGTGTAACACCTGGTGATAAAACTTTATATATAACGTTTCATCCTAGCCACCAATATTGGCGACACATATCACGATACATCTTAATGATACATGGATTCACTAACCACTATGAAGCATGCGAACCTTAAATCAACTCCTCTCTCTTGTATATAGGAACCTAGATAAACCCATGTTAACATTGGATACTTTCTCTATTAACAGAGAAATTTGGAAGAGGTTTCTCACTAGAAATACTTTTCCGTAGGACTAACCCATGAAGGTATGAAATCTTCCATCTCTCCACCCTATCAAGGAGTGAATAAGTAACTACTAGGGATGAAAGAAAAAGATACTCGTAACTCTTCTGAAATTCTAGATGCATATCAGAAATAAGTTTCCCTAATTTCCATTCATCACTAGATTCCTGGACAGTTTGCGCATATGTTTTCTAGCTCATCAAATCAGCTACCACATTACCCTTTCCAGGAATATAATAATGATCAAAGTTTAAAGACTAAAGGTATTTGACCCATATTACATATCTCATATTCAATTAATTATGTGTGAAGTAATATTTGAGGATATTGTGGTCTATATGAAAAAAAATCACTCCCCCATCAGACAATTCCTCTAACAAAGCAATGCATGAAGAATGGATGCAAGCTAAAGGTAGTACATCGAGTAATTATTCTCATGATGTTTCAACTTGAGAGAAAATTACACAATTAATTAATCCTCCTATATTAATAATTCACCTTGAACAATTCTTCATTCATCACAAAAAACTGTATAACCACTACCAAGCTTTGGAAGAATCAGAATCAGTACCTAAGTAAGCCTTCATTTTAGCCCCTGAAAGGCTTTCATGCATGTTTCAGACCAAAAGAACTTGACACATTTATTAGTAAGACCATTAAGGGGTGAATTAAGGAATGATAATTACTTTATGAAACCCTTTTAATATCTAGAAAACCCTATGAAACTCTGCATATCAAACACATTGTTAGGCTGCTCCTAGTAAACCACAATGCTCACCTTATGTAGGACAACTAATACTCCTGATTCTGAGATAATATTACCTAATAAGTGAACCTTTTTGATCTATTAGTTTCACTTAGTGAGATTATCATATAATTGATTCTCTCTCAAGGTATTAAAAATTATATAATGATTTTTGGAATAATCTCTTTGAGTCTAATAAAACACCAAGATATCATCCATAAAAACCATGAAAAATGAATCTAGATAGGGGTTGAAAACCCTATCCATTAGATCCATGAAAAAGAAATATGAATTATTAAGACCAAATCACATAACTAGATATTCATATAAAATTTACCAAATATTTAAATCCATACATGGTATATATGATGTACTGACTCACACATAATGATATCCCAATCTCATGTTGATCTTTTAGAACACTCTAGCTCCTAGGATCTAGTCATAAAAGATCACCTATTTAAGGAAATGTATACCATTTCTTACTTTTATGCTGGTTCAAATGTAGGAAATCTATGCATAGCATAAGGTTACCATCCACCTTCTTGGTGAAAAACATGGGTGAACCCCAAGAAAAAGTACTAGTTTAGATAAAACACTTAGATTCTAAACCCTCCAACAATCTCTTGAGATCCTAGAGGTCATTAGGTTCCAAACTATATGGAGAAATATATACTAAAGATACCACTTGAATGAGCTCAATCATAAAATCTACCTCTATATCATGAGGTAATCTAGAAAAATCATAAGGAAGTACATCCCTGAAATGAACTACCTTGAGAGTAAAATATTCCAGAATTATCATTAGATCATACAAGAAAACGCTAGAAATATATTCTATCACTTATGTCAGTCCACGATTCCATGGTTTATCTCTACTATCTTGGACATCCCACTAACCCTTGTAAAGGTAACTATCACCCACTAGTGATGTAAATGATACCCTATAGTCATAACATTCCAGAATGGCCTGATAGGTAACCAATCATTCCATCCCAAGAATGATATCGAAACCCATTATCTTGAGGATTAATAGGTCCCATAAGAAACAATAACTTCCCACCTCAAGGGTAAATCCCTTGTATTGGTGTATACCCTATGAACACACACCCAATGGTGTATCCAGTGTCATCACCCCACAAAAGTACTGAATTTCCAACCTTAGAATTTCCATGATAAATATAGAGATAAATGAGTGATAATAACCTATATCAAATAAATAAGATATAATAGTAGATGCTACTAGAATAGTTCCTCATATAGTAGATGGTGAAACACTCTTCTCCTTGGGTATATGTTGTATTGCATGAAATTGTCCTGATCCACTTCCCTGAGCTATATCTGGACTACCCTGAGATGGTCTGATATGATAGTTATTATAATAAGAAGTTTGGATACCATGACCATGACCTTATCCTTGGAGTATTGTTATGGTCATACTCCATATTCCTACCCAACACGACATAAATGATCATTCTCATGAAGTAGAGCTAGTGTGAGACCTATTCCTCTATAAATGGGCGGAAAGGTTTGGAAGAGCCTTTGAATATGACCCATATGGCTTCAAGAACGACACTCATGTGGGTATTTATCATAAAATGGCTTCACATGCCCCTACCATCCACACTGATGGCATATAATAGAGCTTCCATTGTGGATCTCTGGCTGCCACTACTCTGATGAGAAACCCTAAGGTTAGTCTTCCTACTACTAGAAGAACTAATGCCCTAGATCAGTACTGAACCTATGTTCCTGGTACTATTATCTTATATCAAGTTATTCTCAGTGATAAGGTCTTATTTCAAAATCTAAAAAAATGTATATAGGAAAAATACATTCACCTATGAGAAGATAGCATACCTGATCCCATCCTCAAAAAATATCCGTCGAGACATCTCATCACTAGAAAGAAGTGGTGAAAAGCATTATAACTTAGTGAATCATGCTAAATTTTCCATGAATGAAATAATAACCTTCTCCAGGTTCATAAATTCCCTAGATCAATCAGATATTAGTATCTAAAGAAAAAAATATAGAATGTAGTTTGAAAATCCTTCCCAGACCATGCCCTGATGATGACCAACCTAGGTAATCAAATCCCACAAACTCATGGTATAATCACACTACATTTATGTATAAATCTTTCACTTAATCTATGTAGGTGTCTATAAATTCTTGAAGATAGAAAAAATTTCCTATTGCCAAGTCTCAACATCATTTGGACCACCGTCCCTTGAAAATATGGGAGGATGTTGATGTTGGAACACACAAGTCAGATAAATAATCATAGGAGTAGGTCATGAAACACCCAACATAAATTGCATAAAATCTAGAAACACCTATTGATGTTGAGTGTTAGAGACTAATTTGATAATAATTGGTGGTTCTTCAGGTGGAACTACTAGAGTTATCACTGGTGGTTTAGGGACCACTGCCTTTAGAGCATGGTCATCGCCACCCTCTCGGTGCACAACACAAGGACCTCATGGTGGCATTACTCTATAAATTTCATACACACTCTTCAAAACAAGATCCCAAAGATGATAGGATCTCTATGAATGAAGAATATAAGAACAATGTCTCACTACCCAAGGTATACCATCCCAACTACCTACTTAGAAGGCCAGGTATTAGTAAGTGTTAAAATTTGATTTAGAAGGGTTCCAGAATATGGAGGGTCAATTTAAATTCAAGGAGGAAAACACTATTTATATTTCACCTTTCCTCTTTATTTATTGGAATCCATTTTATTTACTAGATAAAAATTATATTTTAAGTCCGTAAGTGAGTTCAAAAATGATACATGGTTCAATTAAATTGGTTTTTTCCCAAATAACAAAGGATCATACACTTTATAACTGAAATTGGCAACCGACCATCTCCCCTTACATTCAGTCTCAAAATAAAATGTATAAAATATTATTGCTCAATTTTGATAAATTACCCCTTCTAATTTATAAGGACCCATACATGTTATAAATTTAAATTGGTATTCATGAAATTACATCCAAATTCCAATGCATGTAACAAGGGTTATATAGCTTACTTGGGTTGGAATTGGCTATTTAATATTCCACCATCAATCTATAATAAAAAAAATACAATTTAGGTTGATGCTAAAATTGTAAATGACCAATTATCTTTCACAATAGAAGAGGTTAGTAACATAGGAATATATGACACCCAAGTATAACTCAACAATCACAAGAAACACATACAATGCAAGAAATGAAATACACCTATATGGAATGACATATTCATAGAATGTGAGTCCTAGGTGCCTTTAACAATCCATGTAACAATTCTCTTAACCATACCATGTCATGGGATAATATCCATATAGTATAACAATTACCAAAATTCATGTGCATCGACCAATAGTGAAAGTATATCAACTGTAATAAGTGAAAAATATAACAAAAATTATCCAAACCACACTACTTGGTATTTACCCCAAACATGGGTTAGCTACTTTAGGCATGGATTATGACCAAGTTCCAATATTATTTTAATATCCTATCTAAATTTCCCAAAATATAAGTAAAAAGAAAATAAGGTTTATGATACCACTTTGTAATATTACAAACTAGGTTCCACTAAATGGTTCCTCAAACCCTATTGGCCACATGAACTCAAGTGTGCCTCCCCATACACCAAGGTTTCTAACTAGCAGCGAGGGCATAGGGTGTGATAGTGGGTAGACTATTCCCTCTGGTGAATGCAGTGGATATAAAAATAGTTTGTAAATAACATACTAATAATAATAAAAATAGTACAATAAGTAAGAATAATATCTATGTAATAATAATCAACTTAATAACTGTAGACTATATCATATACAGAATGATGATTTCATCTCTCTACAAAATGGAAAGTAGGAATACATGATAGTAGTAAGTTAGTACAATACATGATATACCAAAGATTCAAAATAGAGAAAAACTATCCAAGTATCCTGACCATTGGACCAGTCTTCTACTACCAAGATCCCATCCTAAATAAAGTAAAACATTACGATTTATAAAGTAGGATTTTTACAAGTTTCAACACCTATGATCATATAGTCTTCCCGGGTACAAATTATGACTTGGATAGGGTGTGATATAAGTATTAGTAGGCGACCACAAATGATGTACATAAAAATCCAATCTGTGAATATAAACTAAATAGTGTGTAGTTATATAAAGTAAAGAAATACAATAAAAAACCGTACCTTCTTCATCCTCAGTCGGTGTTTAAAAAATTAACCATTTAATTAATTAATTAAGTTTAGTTTATAATAAGGTGATCTTGTATAAAGTGGGTATGAGTAGTACTATAACATGATGTAATAATAATGGAGGATCCGAGGTGTAACCAAGGAATCCTTGACCTTAGGGGTCAAGCCAAATCATAATAGTATCACATGTAGTCTGGCTATAAGGGGTCTGATTGTAATCCAAGGGGAAAAGAACATGTAATTCCACTGTAAATTATTCTAACCAATTCCATGGATATCATCCATGGTAATCCCATTCTAGGCATGATTGGGTCCAATGGGGTGATTCCATGGAACCAAATGTGTGAATACATCAATTTGAATCCAAGGAATTCTAATTTTTGAAAAAGTGTCAAGTAAATAATTGGTACATCATTGAGGAATTCATATAATAGGATAAAGACTAGATTCTGTGGTGGGTATTTCCCCTGATAATCGACTCAATGAATCAGAAGAGTCCTCTGAGTCCTCAATATATTCCCTTAGTAATCCAAGGATGGCTCAAGTCTGACCATTCTTATAAATATGAAAAAGGTCTAAAGAAATAAAAATATTATACTCATTACATTTATATCATACGTAATCAAATTCTATGTAATAATCATTCCCTTAAATTATTTAATAGCTTTATTCCATTACCTTTCAATAACCATGATAAGGTTTAGCAATGACATGAAACAATGCATCACTTTAATTTATAAACATTTAATAGGTTCATTCCATACCATTCATTAACATGAAAAGGGGTATAGGGAATTTAACCAATAACAATTAAATTATAATTAACTAGTCCGAGTGAAATCTATAAATATAATTTCCAATTAAAAATTTAAATATTCATTTAATTATGATGAAACAATCACCTTAATAATTCCATGTTAATTCACACCTGAATGGTGTCTCAAATAATTTAAAAAATGTGGTAAAAAGGAATAACATGGTATGATCCCTAATAGGGTGGATAATGTTTAGGTCCCAAACAACAAAGACATAAATAACATTCATAGATAGATCTTTATAATGAAATATAAGAAATTATAATTAAGATAGATGAATTTTAGATTCATTTCATAGTGAAACTGATGTGTGCACAATGAGAAAAATTTATAAATGAGAAGACTTTTAGGGATTATTCATAGACCCCTTACCTTATGCCTATAGTAGATGCCTCATCTAGTATCGACCATTAGTTTGAACTAGATCAGAAGAGAATGGAAGAATAGATAAATTCCATAAAAATATGGCATATGAGCCTAAATCAAAACAACACCATTGATAGAAATAAAAATGATGAAAAAAGACTAAGGAGTAAAGTACTTATCACTGGCTATCAAATGAGATGATCAGATCTTAAATTGGAGGCCATACAATGAAATGGGATCAAATCATAGAAGAAGAGTCTTGGGAGATCATTCGGTAGAAAAGTGTAGGTTTAATCTACTAGAATTAAGAATAGAAAATAAAAGTTTAGGTGATTAAAAATTTAAGGTAAAATGGTAATTTTACCAAAAAAATAAGGGTTTACAATGTATGGCTACACAGATTTCCAAATCGTACACCAATAGTGTGCGACTTACTATCAAAGGTGGGGATTGACATGATTAACAAACATGGGAATGTGGACTAGCTCAAATGGGCATGTGAACTAGCTTGAATGGGTGTGAAACCTGACTTTCTCTGTTAAGAAAAACTATATAGCCTCTTATGCTCACTGAAACACCATGCATGGTTAGGAGAAACTGTGTAGACAAGGCATTATAGTCTCTACTAATGGTGTGGCCCAGTTGTTTCTTCCCCTGACCATGATTTTGGGATCCAATTAATCCCCAAATAACATTGTTTCCTCCATATCCTCATAAGGAATTCATATTTGGCCAAAACCAAAGAGTTAAACTGAAAATTAAAGGACCCATACCTCAATGAAAAATTGGGTTCTTAAATACTGCATCCATGAACCTCACCTAATCCCAATATCTAATTCTATATTATCTATCTCACTTGATCAAGATATCTCGGGCTTTGCCCAACATAATCCTATGATCAGTGAAGTCTTCTTGGGTACCCATGTTCTTTGCCCAACTAAGAAGGGTGTTAGTACAACTCAGTAGGGAACCACCAATGCAGTCCCATACATAACTAGTAAATTTAGTTTATATATGCGATTTTATCAAAATATAAATAAAACATCTACGTAGAAGCATAAATAAATAACCACTATCAATCCTAAGGTTCTAACATAGAACCCCAATTGACCCAAACCTTCTTAGGCTAGTTCTAAAGTGTCTCTGAGTGGGTCACATGATCATAAAAAAATAATATAATGAAAATATCCCACCCCCAGGATATCATCATGGGAGGTCCATAGTATCAGGCATAAAGCTGATCTCAAGGGGTAGCCCTAGGTGATCTATTAATATAATAATACATCACTATCAAAATTTAGGGATTATAATGGAAATTACAGTCATAAGGTGAAACCTTTAAACCCATGGGGGAGTCACCTCAATATGTTTTAAAGTATCAAGCATCATCATCAAACCTAAGGGTTTTCACCCTTGGTGTTTCAAATTATTAGGATCGAAGATGATTCCTAGGGGGATGAACATATAAAATCGATAGTGTTAAGAATCATCATTGATATCAAGGAGTTAAACCTTGGAGATAATTAATCATCAGGAATCATCAATGAACATCATGTGATAACCCATACATTCTCTTTTAGCAGGCTCAAATGTCAGACCCAAGGAGATCACCCAAGGCATTCCTTGTATCCATTAAATTTCTGATTTTAGTACTTCCTCTCATAACATCACACCATTTACCGTACACTAGAGCCCTTATCACTTAAAAAATTACCTCCAATTAAGTGCATGACCTATAATATTCATAGCTATAATAGGCTCAAATCTCCAATTCAGGTTCCAAGGTGACACCCATAATCATCACTACACATAACCTGTACAAACCCCCTTTAGGGATAATTTATCACTAGGGTACCCTCTTGGGGGTCTCCTATGTCCAATTAAGTTTGGACACCCTTCATGGGTTTTCAGAAATCAACCACATCTCTTGGTAAAATAACCATAATTTAGAGGTAATAAAATCCCTCAGCATCATCAATGTTTCATTGATACCTCACCGAACTCCTAGAAAAATCTCACCAGAGAAGGCTTAAATCCCTCATCAATACCCAAGTCATCCCAAGGTTAGTCCAAATGCCTGAATTTCATCAAACTACCCAAGCTCTACCCTCATAGGTAATGACATATCTATGGGGGAGGAATGTGTGTCCCACCATAATCTAACTATCTAAAAAGGCTTTAAGGAATTTCAAGGATCTATTAAGACATAATAGGGACACTCATCCCAATCTCATATCATCCCTATACTCAGAGGTTAGGAACGAGCCTATTATAAGGGTGTCTATTCGTATATAATCCAAGTACACCACTCATGGGGTTCCATGTATCTCTTGGAAAACATAAGTAATCAAGGCCTCAACCATTGATGACTGGGGAAAACTAACTAGTGTTAATGAGATAATGTGGCCATTTTAATTTTTTCTAATTACTAGAATTCCAATTAATTTAAAAAAATTATTTAAATTAAAAAGGTCAACTTCTCTCTGTAAAAAAACTCATATCACACCCCAATATAAATAAATAAATGTAATTTCCATAGGGGAATGCACAAGGGACCAACTTCCTTAAACAAGTCGTCTCCCTTTTTAAGCATAGCCTAAAAACTCTCACATGAGATCATCCAAGTCTAACTAGACATCACCAATCACTAAAAGGCCCTAAATAATAAGAAATAATTAATCATAATAATTTATAAAATTAATATAAGTAATTTAAAATTCAATTTTCTGTTTAATTTAATGAGTCCCAAATTCAAGAAAATTAACTGGGTACACCCATCTCACAAAAAAAAACACATGCAGGAGGTCCACAATGCACTCTCAACACTATCCTTAGACAAATCCCTGTCATTTGGAAACAATTATATTTACAAATAATTTTAATTTAATCCTAAAATATTAGAAAAAATCACTTCAACACAATAACACATCAGAATAGTATGGAACTATGTACATAAGTCATTTGGGGATTTCTTTTAGTTAGGTTGAAAAAAATACCCATATCAATTAGATGATTCCACTACAGTCTAGTGAAATTGGAACTGAAACCCTAAATTTAATATAAATAAAACAACAGAATATTGATGGAAAATAAAGATGTAGAGAAGAGGTGGAATAATTTTACTTTCAATGTCATGAAATATAATCCAAGGTCACCCAAAATAGATGAGGAATGAAGAGGGGAGGGTATCGATCGAGACCCTACTCATGAACCATGTTAATATTGAACAAAAAATGAGAGCCAAACTATCTTATAAAATATAAGAAAACTCTAGTTTTATTTCTTAGTGTGAAGAAAATGTTCATCATATGAACACCACAGGCATAGGGATCTCCTCTCTCTATCTGAAAAACTCATGGTATGACCACTACAGTCACACTGTGAAAGTGTTTATTCTGCTAAATTTCCACATCCTAGCCACCTGACCCTTCTAGGATGCTTTCTTGAACCCCATTTCTATCAATCAAATATCAAACCACATCTAAAACCTCATTCTAGGGTGTTTAAACCCTCAAAAACTCATTTTGAGTTATAGTTCCCAAAAAAACATCCGAAAGTTCAAAATTTTGATTCTTCTTGAATTTTAAAACCCATAAAGATATGGGGTGTTACAAATCCTTCCACACTTGAATCATTTTCTTATTCATTTTTGGTAAATTTACTGGGTTCTTTCTTTTGTATTTTTTGTATATAGGTGAATAAATGTTCTTTCCTAAACGACATTTATCATTTAAGTTTCGATGAAAATATATTTTTGTTTCATTATCCCCAAATCTTTGAGAATAATTGATGTATCATATTTACATTTTCACCTTAAATTAAAATAAAATAATTTAATCATAACAACCAATGTCCCTTATAACTAATTCCTTCCAAATTATTGGTTTTAGGATACTAAATAAACATTTGATGTTGATTTTAGGGTCAATGATAAAGCGTTCCTTTTATGTATAGTGAAATTTTCTTCACATTCACCAATGGATTCATATTAATTTTTTTATATCTATAAATTCTCTCTCAATATTAATGTTAATAGTTTAGGGAAAATACTTATTAAAAAATAAATTCTTAAACTCCACCCATTCCATGGAGTTAATTTCTTAATTTTGCCTCATATTCCTAATAAGGACACATCATTTTCACAAAACCCTTTTTGAGTGGTTTCCAATGTGGTTTATTCTTGGAGACAAAAACACAAAATGGTTACCAAATTCATAATGGGTCATAAACCTTCTTTCCAAAGGCATGTGATCAGTGGTCATTTTTTCAATGATTCTTAGTAACTCACATTGGTTGATAGAATGAGAGGTCAAGATAATCAAACCCTTTGGGGGAGGGGTAATTATTACTTACATTGGGACCCTCTTATAAATTTATGACATATTTTTGAATCCATCCAAAATAATGATTGTGGGGTGGGTTTCCCTTATGTTAATAATAAATTTTGGGCATGTGTTGGTATAAAACCATATGTATGTATTATAGGTTCACCATCAATCATACCATCTTTATGTATCATAGGTTCTCCATAAATTTTACTATCTATATGTATCATAAGTTATCTATTTCATTTTTATTGTTATTTTGTGAAGATGGGTTTAAGACACATAATAGGGCACTCCATAATTTATCATCATCTAGGGAGTCATGTTTTTTTGATATTGGGATTGTTCCCATGAGAAAAAATTCATATATATCCTCATGAAAGTAATTAGAACCCATGACGTTTTTTCCACTTAACTAGAAACATATTGTATTTTAAGGACATGTGAAATAGACTAGACCGTATAGTTTAACAGCATGAAGTAAAAAAGTCATGGTGAAAATTACCTAGAAATTTCTAGTGTGGGGATTACAAATGAGTTTTCCTTTATATTTGATCCCATAGGGAATACAATTTGGTGTTATTGGGTTGATCTTACAAGTAATATTTCATTATAAAGATAATTATTACCAAGAATATTTCCTAGTAAGGATGGTAGTGGATTAAAGGTTTTAAGTTTGAACCTCAGGGAGGTATCCTACATACCCCATCAAGATAGGAATCAAAGCCCAAATAGTTCAAAATAATTGGGAATTATAGCTATGGGGGATAAAAAATAGGATATTTGGACCATTCTATTGATATGATCACCAATGGTCTCTAAGCCCACATGAGTCATTATCAGTGTGAAAAATAAGAGATAGTAAAAGATCGCCATGTTACACAATCATGAATAGGAATGGTTTTACACCTAAATTGTAAGACCTTTGAAATTTCCTTCCTCAGATATTCGTAGATGAGTTTGGGGATATATATTAGAAGATAAATATAATATCCTATGAATAAAGTATAGGGGATTACTCTAGTATGGATTCCAATTATGGATATCTTCTCCTCGTCTGTTGGTGTATGAGGGAGAGGCTATGAAAAGGTAGAGAAGAAGAAAGATAGAGGTTGACCATTCCTTTCATATTGAATTTTTATGAACCCAAAATTAGTACTTATATATCCATTAATATGTAAAAATTACAATTATATATCATGATTTACTTCTCATTTCTGGTAGCATGCATGGGATGAATATCGATACATGAATTGAGAAGCTTCCCTCCACCACATCTAGTGTTGAGATCCTTGTTACCATAAGGATGTTTGATTATAGACATCCAAAGGATCTCAATTTTTAGGTAGGTTATGTGGGGTACATATTTTACCGTGGGAAGGAATGATTGAAAGAGGTACCCAGTTATGTGTTCTACACCCAAGATGAATGAGCCTGATGGATGCGAGAAAGGTCTCAATGAAGACATTCTAACATTTTGGTATTAGTTAGAGAGAAAATTTTTTATTACTTCACAGAGAGTATAAGGAAATCTGGAATCTATATGATAGGAGGGTGATAGGAGAAAAATATTGATGGAAAAAAGATACCCACTCTTCATACAGTTATCATTATGTGGGATAGAGATATAAAAACATGTTTTACTTTTGCAAAGGGTATTTTCTTAGTAAAGGGTTTACTTGAAAAAAGTGTATAATATTTCCTTTGTTGATGTCTTGATAGATTTTACCTTTCATGGGGGATATTTTTTTAATGGAACTGTTTCATGGGGAAATTTCATTTACTTTATGCTAAGGGAATCACCTATGCCAATGGATTTTTTCCCTTAATATTTCTTATTGGTTCTTCACACTATCCCTAGGGAAAATGTTATTGGGTATTTATATGAAATAAGAGAAACCAATTTCATGAAATGACTAGCCATATAGTGTAACTGATGCTATGTGGAAGAAAATAAAAGGTGCTTCGCACCGTAAACAGTTTTCATTTGTGGGGGCATGATGTAACCGCCTTACGGTGCAAATGATTTTTGTTTGTGGGGGTGGGATAATACTGAATCTCCCCATAAATTATTTTCATTCATTGGGGGGGGATATTACTGCCTCACCCCCACAAATAGTTTCATTTGTGGGGTTCCATGAAAAGAAGTGGTATCTTCATAGTGTATTCTCTATGAATATTTTTATACCTTTTCAATTTACTCCATTTTTCATTCACCTAGTTTGATTATAGACTCCAAAATTCACAATAGTTTTCTTATTTATTAAAATTTTAGTCCCAAAAAATACCTTCTATTATAATGGAGTTTGATCAAAATAAAAAAGAGTCAATTCTGAGGAAGAAATTGGTATGCTTCATGGTGTACATATGAACCAGGAGGAGGACCCATTCTCTGATAAGGGTCTCAGGAGAACTCATTTATAATATATAGAAGATTGGTGTTTTGTTGTTTTATCTATGCTCTTAAACATCAATTCTCTCTATATAGAAACATATAGTTGGGATCAAACAATTCTACATACTAAAGCACTATAGTGTATGAATTGGTATTCCCATGAACTGAATATTTTACTTCCTGGTGGAATTATTTCCATACACAAATTTCATATGATCTTTGTGATCCACATCGTAACTGGGATTCTATACAGGTTCTTGATTTTTTTCAGACTTACTATATTTCATTTCTAATGTATTTTATCTATTTTTTTGTAGAGATAATGGATTATTATTTGATGCATCTATCTCATCATATGAATGTAGTTAAGAGAATAATGGTTATCTCTAGAAATGTTAAGGCCGACCCTCAATACCTTATTATTACCAAATATTAGATCCTAAAGAATATTCTTCCATTTTAATTTCAAAATTATCCACTGTTTAGAAGGATACTAATTTATATTTTTGGGTTGCAGGATAACCCCTGACCCTGGCAGCTATTCAAGGATTTCCATCTACTTGGTTCAGGGTGTCCCCAAACGGTTTCCAAGCACACATATCTACTATGGGTCACATAATCCTAGAGCCAAGTCAAATATGTGTTTTCATATTGAATATCCCTTTATATAATTATGATAGTTGGGCTAGCCATGATATTACCCTTCAATCTAGAACATTAAACCGCCCATAATTTTTTAAACTTTCACGGGATAATCCCAATGGATAATGGAATTAAATGTTGGATATGCGGTCTGACAGGAGCTTATCTAATGAATGGGACTCGGATTCCTAGGTGCATTGAAGCTATATGTACTTTACTAAACATTTCAATGTTGTTGGTTTATGTCAGGTAGTATAGATTTCTTAGTTTGTAATGTACCCATAAATTAGGCTCTTACCCAAGTTGATCAGTCATTGGTGTTTAAGTACCAACACATATCATATACGAAATAGTGATGTTAGGATTAGCTTATGAGATATCTATAAACTATGAGGAGTCTCAATCCTTGGGGGTGTAGGATCATCATCATCATCATCATATTTTATTTTATTAATGTCAAGAAAAAATAAAGAAGGAAACACAAAAGACACAAGAAGGCCCATCCCCGCCCCCCCATTATCCCAGTCATATCTAAGGAGGCCTAAAATAATGTAGACCGAGTGCATCCCCCTTAATATAATTGATCCCCTCTACCTTGATTCTGAATATATTGTGAAGAAACACCACTGCCATGCTGGAAACATCCACTGAATCCAAGTAGTCTCCAACCTTGTTCCCCTCCCTCCATGTATGAATAACTTGAGAATTTCTATTAAGAAACTTTCTACATTTCTTGATAATGTAAAAAATAGACCAAGGCACATCTACGTAAACTTTCAAGGCATTGTGAACAATCATAGAGTTTGTCTCCACTCTAGAAATTTCAAACCCTTTTTTCCTAAATAACTCAAGACCAATCTGCATTGCCACTGCCTCTGCCTGAAGGGAAGGCCCTGGACCAAATTTGGATGAGAACACCAAGTAAACTGATCCACTACTATCTCGCACCACCCCGCCTCTTAAAGCATACCCAAACATGCAATAAACATCCGTGTTCATCTTTAAACCTATGGAAGGTATCCGCCAGGATACCCATTCACCCCTCCTATTACTGGACGTAGGGACCACTCCACCACCAGACTAAAATCTGTTCATAGATGGAACATTCTTCCAGGATCCAAGAGCCTTATTAAAATAAATCAATAAATTCGTAGCCCATGTGATGATAGTCCAACTTGTCACCTACCCTCCCTCATGCCTCGACCTATTATGTGCTTTCCAAATACACCAGCACCCCGCATGCATCACCACCGAACACGCCACCTGCTCATGACCCCCATCCCCTGTACGTTGTAACCATCCGTCAACAAAGAGATGTCTATCCCCAGTCGTGGTAAGGAACACTGTGAATTCCACAATAAACTTCCACACCTCACTGGCCCATTCAATACCAATAAACAGATGTGTATTGGATTCCTCACTGTGAATAGTACATCAGACACACTTGGACGCTAGTTGAATACCACACCTCCAAACACTATCATTAGTCAAGAGAGTGTCGTTCCTTATCCTCCATGTGAGGAAGTTATACTTGGTGGGAATATTTTTCACCCAAATTATCTCTTCCCACCCGCCATTCTGCACCTGGCCTTATACAATGTGACAAAATTAGTAGGATGAGAAACGACCTGATGAAGAATCAGTAAAGGTGCACTGGTCCTACTCTTTATTCACCTAGAGGAGATGGAAAATATATTTGTGCTCCTTATCCAACACCGTGTCAATAAACATGAGAAACTAGATCACTTCCATGAAGGTGATCTCGAGTACCAGACTTTCTAGGAACCCGATCATTGATCTGCACTAGTTTTGGTTCCAGAATGAGACTTCGCCTTTCCACACTATCCATCAGAAAAAATTATGTATAACAGAATTAATGGGGCCATCCATCGACCATATCGGGGAGCAATGTCGCTACCCAGGGTCCCGAAGGCAAGATGCGTACCTGTGCATGGTAATCTCCCAAAGCGTACGACATTCCAGCACACTTCAATCCATCCTCGCGTGCATGTAGTATAGGGTATATTTGTGGTTCCACACATTAATTCCTCCCTCACACACTAGCTTCTCCATTTTACCCCAATAAATCTAGTGCCTCCTACCCTCTGCTCCTGGATCCCACATAAAATTTTCCAGCATCCTATTAATGGATATGAGCACTCATTTTAGAACCCTAATGGATGAAAGACCTTGAGTAGGTGAGGCCACTAGGATGCTGTTAACAAGGGTGATCCTACCACCAAAAGAAAAAAATTTATTCTTCCAGTTCATCACCCTATCAGTGATCCTGGAGAAAAGGTCGTCAAAGTATCTAATCCTAAGACGCTTGTCCGATATAGGTGCTCCATGATAATACATTGTGAATCCACACCTTTGCACACCCAGAATCCTGCTGATATTATCCACACTCACCATGGAACACTTGTTAGAAATAAAGAATTCACTCTTGCACTTGTTAATAATCCGGCTTATCCATCGAGAATACTCACCAATAACTTTGTTCAGATTGTGTGTTGATCTACTTCCAGCATTAAGGAACAACGTAGAGTCGTCTGCAAACATGACGTGAGTGATGGTCAGAGCCTTCATCCAACAACGGTAAGGAAAAAGGTTAGGCACAAGGGGACCTACCCTGTTCAATAGTCAAGATATGTTT
Source organism: Viscum album (assembly GCA_963277665.1). NCBI lineage: Eukaryota > Viridiplantae > Streptophyta > Magnoliopsida > Santalales > Viscaceae > Viscum > Viscum album. The sequence goes on along the minus strand of OY728130.1, from coordinate 97,773,590 downwards.
AATACTTACATTGGGATGTCCTAGAAGCAGTTAAATATACCATAAGGGGATATATGGTTTAACCGAATGTGACATAGAAACTTTAGTTAGTGGGGTTATTCTCTTTGTTTTTAAGAGGATGGATTTTACCACCCTATGATTCTTATTCATGGGTTAGGGTTGAAACCTAGATGGTGATAGGAAAAACAATCAACTTTGATATACCCACCCTTGTACAGATTTATAGGTTATAGGATCACATAAAATAAAGTAGGTCTCCTCATAAACCTAGTGGACCATTACAATTTTTATACGGATGGATGAAATAATACTTTCACTTCTATGAATAATGAAATACTACTACAATTACTTATTCTACATTTCTCCCAGAGTTACTTGATATTAATCTTGTTCACAAAAAATCCTTGAATCGTGAATATGCAATTAAAATATTGAGGAATTTACATGGCATCACTTACATCCCTTACATTTTACCTTCTGGGATGGTAATAAACAACATTGGGTATAGCGACACAATCTATTCATACATAAATATTATATATTTTAGATGAATATTTAATACATTTTAAAAATACTCTCTTTATAACAATAGTGGTTTAGTTTATTTGGATAAAACAAACATGATATTCTTAGTTCATGAAATATCTTCAACATCACCAATAAAGATATTCCCATTTAGTTTTTTCCATAGACACACCCTATAAAACTATTCTTCATAGAATGGGGTGAGGAAACACACGAAAGGGTGAGATTAGATGCTAAATAAGGGTAAAAATGGTAGAGAACAATTGATGATCAAATGAAGGAATAAGATAATCATAAGGGTATGAGGTTTTGAAAATAACTTAAAAAGTTCATAACCAAACCATAATGAATTGTAAACATGATTCATAGAATAAAACATTATCATTTTAAAATACATGATTAATAAAAGAGAGAAAACATCATAAATTAATTATGAACCATAATTTCAGGTCTATAAGGGTGGAAAAATCATAAGCATAAAAACCATTTCATATGTTAATGTTAGCTTTGAGACTTTCCAATCATAACATATCACAAATTATCACTTAATTACCATAGGGGATCAATCACATTGAATTTATTCCCATGACAGATCAAGCATATCAACTTGTTTCTCATAGAGAATCACACCAAAAGTTCCAATTAGTGACAGTTTAAGAAACCACTACTAAAAAAATCATCAAAATATAGAGGTAGTTTTTTAAAAACCACCGATGAAACTTTTTTTCTTACTTGTGAAACTTCTTTGCACCCCCCAAACCTGACACCCGCACCCCCTCTTCGCCTGACCCCATTGAAACTTAGCCCCCTCACTACTACCCCCCTTATCCCCCTCGCTGTCGTCCCCCTTCTTTGTTACCATTGGCCCCATTCACACCCTTCTCCACTAAATCCATTGCCAACCCACTTGTCCCCTGAGATTCTCGAGTCTAATCCCGAGAAAGCATCCACTCTCTCCCCTGAGGAGGTTTAGGTTAAGAGAAACTAAGGTGATAATATTTTTTCTTATACCTAAATTTCTATAATTTTTGGAAGAGATCTTCACCCATAAAATGTCAAATATTATACTTTTCAAATTGAATTGTTAATGGCCTATCTCTTCATATGGGAATCAAAGTATAATTATATATTTATTTTGATAGGAGGAGCCTTTATTTCTATCATATTATTTAAGGTTTGGGCTAGAAATGGTTTTCATCAAAGTATAAATAATTTAAATAGATATTTTTAACTAATTTTTTTTACAAATTGTTTTACAATGTTTCTAAGTTGTTATACATACAATGGTTTACTCTTACCATGTTGACAGACTAGAATGAATATATATTGGCTTTATCTTTTGTTTAATAATTTTAATCTAATGTTATATAAGTTATTAGTATTGATTAAAAATGGGATTGATGTATTCTCTATGTCATGATGACACCCTCTAGGATTTAAAACAATTTTTAGGTTATAAAATGTGTTATGATCTTACTTGTTGATTTCTTGAATTCTCAAAATTGTAATAAAAGTTATAAATGTTGTTAAATTTGATATTAGTATAGTATGAATCATGATAGAAAGGGATATTATATGATTATATTGAAAGGTTTCTCAGGTACGCCCATTATCGATGGGTATGTTGATGGTATGTGATGGGATAACAATGCCTTGACACTAGTATACCCCTTACCTTATTCTTGAATGGATGTGATACAAGATTTATCTAACAATAATATATATGATTTATTTTCCCATGAATGGGATGAGTGTTTCACCTTAATTATTTTATATCGGTCATACAAGATCCTAAGTTAGTCCTGCAGTAGGTATATCAGGTACCGATCCCATTGATATAGTGGGTTTGTCATTATCATTGAAATATATGTTAAAAAAATTTCTCAAAGTATATTTTTTGTTATATTTATTATTCATATATATTTTTATTATTGTTTCATATGCTTTTAATTATGAAAGGATATTTGATATGGGGAGGTGATCACATATTGAGTATGTTATGCTCACACCTTACATGTGTCTCGCTTAGGACACGTGTAGAACTTATTTTATTTAATCCATGGAAGGTTAATGAATAAAAGAAACATATTTAGTTCCATTTGGTGTCTTGAAAATTAGTTGGATCATTTGTAACATTTAATTGATTAGTGGAGAATACATGCAGGGGTTGTATAAAAGTTTTCATATAGAATATTCCACTCATTAAACCTCCATTTTTGGTACATCATATGTGTTTGATTTTTATAACTTGTGTATAAGTTGTATTTTTCCAATTTAATGAACTTTATAGAATTTATGTATATTTTGAATTTTTATCATGTGGAATTTCATGTTCATATAGTTATTTTCATTTATTATCATCGTGGTGTCCCCGATAGACCTGTACCCTTTCCAACGACTAAGTTATGTGTGTGATTAATTCCTACTTCTGATAAATCCATGCTGAAATTTTTTCATGAACATATAATATTTTAGTAAACAATAAAAGAGGGGAATTCATCTCTAACATCTTTATTTCTCAATCCCTTGTATTTACACCATCCATTGGAAATCAAAGTTACACTTGATGTGTTATGGAGGCGTAGTCTGGGTATTATTTAGTTATTTAGTTCACAATAATTATATATGTGGTGGTTGTTAAATAATAATAAGATATTTAGTTAAAAATATCACTTGATAGTTTATGTATTAATTCCATTAAATAATAATCCACTCTAGTGAAGGCTAGTCTCTTTGTTGTTACACTTATATTAGGAACATTTACACTACTTTCCAGGAATGTCTCCTTAATTGTAGAATATAACTTGTGCATTTTATCCCGAAATATATATTAACTTTTGTACTTTATTAAGAGTAAATATTCTTGAAATTATCATTGGTGTATTTTCTCTCTCTAATAGAAATACATAAGTTAAATTAGAAGGTAGGGGTTTTAATTCTAGATCTAGAGGATGGAATAAAGATAACAATAGATTTGGGTTACTTAAATCAATGGTATACACTTCCTATAAAATAGGTGAATTATCAAACTCTTTTTCATTGAATAAATAGTAAAATCCATCAAATAAATCAAAATTTATTTCATCTTAAGATGGCTAGATAAAATAATTATGTTTTCCCAATTGTTTTTTATCAAAATTTCAGATCTTCATTTGTTTCCCAAATGAACATTTATTATATCAAAAAGATTTATTCACATGGATTACACTCATAAGAATGTGAAAATGTAAAAAATAGAGTTCTCTTATTATGGGTATATGATGGAATCAAAAATATACGTGTGGAATTTTTTTTAACAAAAATCCATTATAATAGTACCTTCATGGACATTTATGATTACATTTTATATTTATAGTAAATGTTTATTCAAGATTATATTTGACTAATAAGAGGTCTTATCTGCCTCTATGATTAAAACATAAAAATAGGTAAGGAAGATCAAATTATTCACTCCAAATAAAACATCCTCAAATACTGTCTCTTAGATTGTAGTAGACCTGTTAGGTAATTTTAAACCACTCTAGTTGGTTTGAGATGTACCATATGTAAATAAGGAAAAATAGAATGTGACATATATAAATATATTCTATCAGATCAACACTAGAAATACCAGTGAAGCATTATGTGACACCCCCTCTAGATAGATATGTGTTAGAACTCTAAATCCATTGCTATAGTGACAGATAATTACTAAGTTCACCTAGAATTAGTGACATTAGGGTGTTTTTCCCATGATTCCTATTTTAAATTAATGAATGTATGATTTATATTTATATTTTATTTTACATAATACTATCCATGTTTGATTTCATTTTTTGACTTTGACCTTTTTAGTACTTATATGACTCTTTTTGTACCTATGTGGGTTGTGTTTTTCTAACTTCCATTTATCTAATTTATTACTTAGTAATACTTATGTGTTTTTAATTTTTTTAATAATGTTTTGGCATATTGTGATATGGATAAAAACTAGATCACATCATAGAGGAACACACCTCAGTATGTTAAGGGTTTGTAGGAGTTTTTAGATTTTGAAATTTCTAATCGATCCGTTGTTGTGAGAATAATATTTCAATCACCTAAATATAAATATAAATTTTGGTTGAAGAGGGATGATGTTTATGAACACTTGATATTGAAGTAATTCCTTACTCAATATTTGTGCTGGATTTCACATGGAGAATCGAATGTTATAGAAAGTATGAGAACTGGTGTAAATCGATAGAATGAGATCACAAATTCATTGAAAATTGACACTGAAATAAAAAAATTATAAATGATGCATTCGAAATTGCAAGACAAAAAAACCAACATCAAAATATATCAGAACAACCAGTTGAGGTTGCTACAAATAGTAGCTTAACAAGTGATGTTTTCGAGACTATAGGAAAAACATATAAAGATTTTAACATATCATTAGATCCTACTCTTGATTCTATGAAGTCTATTATAAGAGAAAAATTCATTGAGTAGAAAAATTCATTTCATGGTTTAGTTGATGATGAAAATCAAGAGTTGTATAGTGGATACTATAAATATTCAAAACATTCATTTCTATTGAAGTTTTACCTTATAAAATACCTATATGGAATTACAAATAGGCGATGTCCATGATATTGGAATTAATGCATGATGTATTTCCTAAAGAAAATCCTTGAGTATTTTTATGATATAAAAAAATTTATTAACAAGGCTGGTCTGAATTATAAAAAAATACATGTGTTTACAAATGATTGTATGCTTTATTGGGGAGAGGATTCAAGATGACAGGATTGAAAAAATATTCTTGTTCTAGATGGAAGTAAATGGGTGATTTTTGAATTTTGAATCAACATACTAGTGAGATGAATAAGGAAAGGAACACACCTATAGAGGTTTTTCATTACCTTCCTTTAAAGCCTTGATTGCAAAGATTATTCATGTCATCGATAACCACTGAACAAATAAAGTGGAATTATATAGATAATTACAATGATGGGTTAATGTGATATCCAACAGATTAAAAATCATGGAATACATTTGATTCATTACATCCAGAATTCTCATCTGATCCTAGGGCTGTTCGATTAGGATTGGATGCCAATGGATTCAACCCATTTGGGACTTTGAGCACCAGTTATAGCATTTTTCCGGTTTCTTTGATCCATTATAATTTTCTTCAGTGGATGTGTATGAAAAAAATGTCTTTTACTATTTAGATGATCATTCATGGAAAAAAAATTCATGTAAATTATATTTATGTATACTTGAAGCTTCAAATTGAAGAATGACAGGAGTTATGGAGAAATGATTTTGAGACATATGCTGCATCTTCTAGAACATTGTTCAAAACAAAAGTTTCTCCAATGTGGACAAGAAGTGACTTCCCTGGACTTGGGAATTTAGTTGGTTGGAAAACATAAATAGTTTTTATTTTCCTATTTCTATCATTTTTTAGCTCAAATGAATACATCAGAGTAAAAAATTGTGATTTTTGTGTCATCGTTGATTTATCAATGCATGTCATAGATTTTGGTAGAACAATTAAAATTCAATGGTTCTATTGACAGTAGACCACTTCTAAAGTTGTTAACATGTTATGAAATATTGAAAAAACATGGAAATGTTCAAACAGAATTTGGGATGGTGCATCATTTGAATAATAATAGGAAACAAGTTCTAAGTGCATCATGAAATGAAATCATGATGCAATAATGGAAGAAAAAAAGTACATTCTTCAGACTTCTATATTGGGAATTTAATTTTTTGTGGAATAATATTGATGTTATGCATATTGAGAAGAAGTTTTGTGAAAATTTGATATTAAAATTTCTTAATGAGGATGGAAAATCAAAGTACCATCTGAGTTATGATAAAGACATACAAACAATGAACATAAAGCATAATCTCTGGTCATATGAGAATGGAAAGTATGATCTGACATTTTTTACAATAAAAAATAGGGATAAAGATAAATTTATTCTAAATGTAAAACATATGAAGGTATATAATGGTTATTCATGTAACAAATAAAAGTGTATTGACTAAAATAATCATAGGTTACATAGATTGAAAAGTCATGATTCACATATTTTGTTATTCTAGTTACCACCATTGGAATTGAATACATTATTACCTAAAAATGTTACTGCTATTGTACTCTATTTTTTCACATTCATTAGAAAACTATGTGAGAAAATTATATAACCATTTGAGTTTGGAAACCTTCATAAGAGATTTTTACTGAAACTTTGTGCAATGGAGGTGATCTTTCCTTAATTGTTTTTTACTGTCATGATGCATTTAACTGTTCATTTGGTTGAGAAAGGTAAATTAAGAGGCCCCTTATATTATCTATGAATGTATCCAATTTAAAGGTAGTTTATTTATATGTTTTTAATTTAAGTAAACAATTATTGTAACTTCATTAAATACCCAATTATGTTTTTTATTTTATTTCATAGATATCTTAGGCTTTTGAAATCATACGTGAAAAATAAATCCCATATTGAAGGCTCTATTTCTGAATTCTATTTGGAAGAGGGGTGTCTTACTTTCTATTATAGATAATTGGATAATATTGAGACAAGATTCAATCAATTTGTACATTTTTAAGACACATATATTTAATCTTAACTACATGGTAAATAAAAAACCATTCCTACTATTGGCAGATCAGTTAGGAGGAGCTCAAATGTTACACTGACAGAAATGGAATTATTATAGGCACATTGATATGTGATACTAAATAGTGAAATTGAAGATCCATTTATTTAATAGTTGAGTATACAAAAAAAGATACAAATGATTGGTTAAACATTAATTAAGAAAGATATAACAAAAGATGTTAATAAAGATCTTGTAGAATGGTTTACATGATGTGTAAGTTCATAAATATCACAATTAGTATGGATATTATGTTGAAAAATATATTTTGTAAATATAATAATTTATATCAATTTTTCTATATCATAAATACTGATACTAGAGATGAGTTTTTATAATATTTGATGTTTCTTGATCAAGTTCCACTAAAACATGCGAGAAAGTTCAACACTTACAAGGTGAATGGATTGAAATTTTGTATTATAAATTGTGAAGAGGGTTTTAAAATACATAATAGTGGTATATTCATGTTTTTCTATGTATGATACTATGGAAAGTTGACTGATATTATTAAATTAAACTACCACATGAATTTTTAGTTGTTTTATTCAAATGCAATTGGGTTGATATTATCAGGGGTGTTAAAAGAGATTCCTTGAAATTTTCTTCTCTGAACTTCTATCACTTGATGGATGTTGTTGACCGTGAATTACATGATCCATTTATCTTTTCATCACAAAAGAAAATGGCATGTTATATGGAAGATGTCATGGATTAAGGGTGGAGTGTAGTTTCTCACATAAAACAAAGCGACTTGTATGATATGGGTGATGAAGTGGAAGATTTTACCTATGACATTGAATCCCATAAACAATAAGAAATAAACAAATTTTTCCATCATGATATCGAAAATATTAGTCTTACAAGGGTTGATAAAGTAGATGAATTAATTATGGAGAAGGAAAATGACATGATTGAAGGATAAAATGACTATATGTGAAGTCATCAATTAATTTATCAACCACTTATATCAAATGTGTAGTTATTCATTATAATAGTTATGTAAATTTTGTTTATAAAAACTATACATCTATTATCATTTCTAATTTTGTTTCTGGATGAATTTTTTGAAAAAATATCTCCTGAAGTTAATTTTATTTGATTAAATGATAGGAATTCCAAAGAGTAAGCATTATAATAATGATAGTTGACTATCAATTGACGTTCCCTTGACCATACTGATAGATTAATATCCATTAATCTCCCTCTTTACAGCAATTGAGACACCCTCTATTTCCCTATACACCGTCCCTCACACCCTCTGTCAGCATCCCATTAGTGTCTCAGCTAGAGCCTCCACATTCAACAACCTCAGTAGTGAGGGAGCAGGTCACCACTCCTAGTTATTAATGGGTATATTAGAGGGTGATATTTATAGTTAAAAATTTTAGTATGAATAATAGTATTGCACTTTTTTTATAATACTAATTATTTTCCATAAAAGATGAAAACGATGATATTACTAAGAAGAATATGAAAAGTTAATATGTCTGTAATCTGAATAGGATAAAGATAATTGTCCCATTTGACTACTATGGTGTCCCTATATATGACTCCATATGATTATTTGGACAGATTATAGGCTAGCTGATGGTGGAGCTGGTTACCCTTCTGATTACGTATACTGATTGGAGGCATATGATTTCATATTTGAAAATTGATGTTTTTGATTCACATATAAAAGAAATTTTAATATATTATGGTGTAATTTAATGTCATTATGTTATTAAATTCTAATATTTTCAAAATAAATCTCCTTATACAGATATTTTCCCGCATTCCCATTGCTGATCTTATAGCACAAAAGTGGACTTTGAAAATTTTAGGTAAAAAATAGAAATATTTTAAATGGATACTATGGAACAAATTCAAAGATACTTCATTGAGAACCCAAAAATTGTATGATAAGGTACTCAATGAGGTACCTAGATAGTAATGGAATGTTTTAGTTAACAGCCATCCTGATGATAATCACATAGTATTTAAATATATAATATTATATTAATCTCATTTTAAATTTATACGTGCCTATGAAAAGAAGATGAAATTTAATTAATTAATATTAAATTACATTTTATTTATTTCAGAATTTTTCAAGGAAGAATGCATCAAGTCGATCTAAGAAAATTAACCCCCACACTATGGGGTAAAAGATTTTTTTTCTAAAAACCAATTGAATATAGTCATATTTTCATTTGTTTAAATAATTATAAGGTAATATTATATTTTCCATATATTAAATTATTGATTTATCTTTGTTTAATATAGATAATGAAGTTATGTCACCAGGTCTCCCAAATAGAACTATGGTGATATGTTCATAAAAAATCTGATGGGAGTAATGTTAAGGAGTCTTCCAAAGATGTTTGGGTATTAATTCATCTTTCATTATAATAAATTATTATAAGTTGTCACTATTTTAATTTATATTTATTCAAATATGACTAATATTTGATTTATAGGTTAAAATTAATGAACTATGGGATGCCATTCCCACACAGTACTTCTCAGTCTCCCATGATGACCTAGTTGGTAAAGTCTATGGGAAAGAGAATCCAAGTCGAGTGTGTAAGATGAGTTTGGGACCATTACCCTCTGAGGTATTTAGCATGACATCATAGATTTCAGTTGTATATAATCATTGTTGTAGTCACACCCTAACCCAAGATGCTCATAGAGAGTTTGTTTCTATGAAAACCACAATTTAGGAACGTGGGGATCAGATATCTGCTTTTCAGAAATCATTAGTTGATTTATATTATAAGATGGATGGATCTATCCTTGGTGATATTGTATCAATAACTAGTGGCGAGCCAGTAAATCACAAAACATATGAATCATTTAGTTCACAAAAATTTATTGGTTTAAATTTCAAATATAAATATACAATTTTATTTTATTTTAAATATAATTGTTTTGAAGGTGCTGGTAGCCAGAAGTAGACATAGAGATAGAGAGGGCGATGAGAAAATTTTATCATCATGTAGTGATTAGTGGTATCTTTTATCTCTTGGACTAATATGGAAAGATATGGTTTATTAATGCATTATTTGTGTCATATAGTATTCATGTGAAATTTTCATGATTTCCCATGTTTAAAGAGGCCGAAACCATTTATATCATGTTTTTTGGTATAACATTATGGTGTAATATTATGGTTCATGTAAATTAATATAATTTTTTATATTTTATTACTTTCCTTTATTCATGTTTTAGGGGACTGCATATATGAATATAGTCTAATAAAACTATAGAGAAATATATAGGATTTTTTGGGCCTCTTAAGCTCAGAATAAGTTCTCTTTAGAACTATAAGAAATTAAAATTGTCCGATGACCTTGTCACCATGGTTAGAGGGTACTATGTAATTTGAAAAGAGAAGTTAGGTGGTATCTGGATATGAGACATGATGTGGTTATCCTTAGTAGGTTTCCCTAAGGCTAGTATAATATGTATGAGTGGATTAAGGCCAATGAAAAAAATGAGTGAGATGACCATATGGACCATGGTTCATGAGAAACACCCTCATAAGTGTTGGTTGAGGCTTAATGAGAAGTATGAGTTGGTTGAGTCCTTTGGGATGATATTATGTGTGATAAATAAGGGTTCTAACCAGGTGGATTGCCCTCTTTTTGGTTTTATAGGTGGTGTAATTTGGTTTACAAATAGTAAGAGGTTTTCTTTTCAAAATGTGTTTTTAATATAGGGTTTGAAATAAATGTAATTTCAATGTAATGTGATAATTTGAGAAATAGGTTTTGAAATGGTATTTTAAAATTAGAAAGAGATTTTTATAAAGAATGTTTTTTATGATTTGAAATAAGGGCCTAGCGTGAATAAAATATAGAATGTGGTTCATTTTATGAATTATTTTAAAAAATAATTTGATTGGATTTTAAAGGAAATCCAAGGATAATGAATGATTTGTTTTGTTCCATTTCAATCATGGGTGGTGCCTTGTTTAATAAATCTTGAGTGCTTTTGTATGTTCCCCTTTCTATGATTACCTTATGTACTTATTTATTTATTATTGTTTTTTATTTTCATTTACCCCATGATCTTAGTTGGTATCAATGTGAATGGTTTTTATAGATGTATGTTATAGAACCCATAGAAAGCTAAGATGGGTATTGGGATGAGTTGAGGCATGGGGATATGTCTCAAGTGACTAGAAACCATGCTGTGAGTTGTTGATTTGCGAGAATAGTTTCAGGCATTATATGTTGTTTCCTACATGTTTCTAGGAACATAATTGTGATAGGAAATGAATGTCTATGTGGGAGAGGGTTCCTAAAGCATCTCAGCCATGAGTGAGATGTTTCTAGAAGGACTACCATAACAGATATGGTGTCCTAGTTGTTTGGGATTTCTAAGACAATATTAAGTGATATAGTGTGTCTTGAGACAGGATGTTCAATTTTCCATGAGTGAGAAGGGATAGAGATGGTGCTTCATGTGTTTCATCCCATAAGTGATAAAGGATAACCAATGTGCTTATCATGTAACAACCCTTGAGTGAAAATGGATGGTTCATGACTTGTGAACACCTTAATATATTTCATCAAGTAGTAATCAAGTTTTTTTATGACACCCTTCCATTATTATTTGATTATGGGTTAGACTTGGTGTAGTACCCTACCTATAATCTTCGGGTGTGGGACATGTTATGTTATGAGGTGACTCCCATCCTACCAGTATGAATATTAAATAAGTTATAGTTAGGTTTTATGGTGGCCTATCCATCAACAAAATGACTTGAATTATATGATTGTATATGAATTTTATGTGTTCAGGTGGGTGTGTTTCATATAAATGACTTGTAAATATTACATGTATTGCATGTACATCCAGTTTATCATAGAAACATGTGGAATTTTTTAGGAATTGATGATTTTTAATGTGGAATTACAGTCACCCCTTACCTTCTTACACAAAATGGGTTCTGGTGTATATGGATAGACATTCATGTCTTATCTCAAGGAATAAGTATCACTTGATGTTGGAAATGTGGATAAATTAACATGTTTTGAATCCAAGGTTTTTATAGGATGATTATTTGAGTTGGGACATTATACAATGTATTTTACATATAGTTTTGATCAATATGTACTGGTTAGTGTAAATATAATTTATATGAGCCATGTTTTATTTTCTATCTACTGTAACTTCTCTATTATATTTTTATTCATTATATAGATAAATATACTTCTTTCTATTTTAAAATACATGAAACCTCTAGCCTAAATATTTTATTTCTATGGGTTTTTGGGATATTATATATAAGGAAACTTCAAAATAATTTTTGAGTATATTTTGGCATGAAATACATACATTATTTTAGAGGAAATAGTCTCCCCATGATTGTGTTAGTCCCTTGCTATTAGTGGCCACCATCTAATGAATATGTAGATTTTATTGAGGTCGCATTGAATCCCCACACGGGTGTTGTTCAATAGATCTTGGTTGAGACATTAAAAAATGGTATTAGAGCATGTTTTTGGATTGGATAATATAATTAGAGGTAGAGTTAAATTTTCAGGACATGAGAGGTTGACTGATAACATTCTTGGCTAGCATGAAATTGGTTGAAACCCAATATTATAGGGGATTTCTAGTGTTTTTACATGGAAATATAGGGCGATTAAGGTGTTATATTAGATCAAAAATCACAATCTAGGATGAATGAGTCTTAGAATGATTCATATGTCATAGATTGGAGTTGACAGGTTATTCATTTATCTCAATTATTTTGTGCTTAGGGAATGATACATGTGCTCAAGGGAATTATTGTTTTAAATGTTCCCTCATAAAAAAAGATTATTAGTTGAATAAACCTATATTATAATATACATTTCCATAATAAAATTATAAGGGTTTATTATATTGATATGGGTTTAAGGAGATTAGTTAATTGATTGTTGATTATTTGGCCATTATAGGGAAATGGTTTTTAGGATACTAGGTTATTGATAAAAAAACCTATTTTAATATGGAAACAAATTTTTTTATTGAAAACTTATGATGTGGAATGAGTTGTGTGTGAAATTGTATTATGAGTTCATTTCACTGTATGGTGGAATGTTCTGGTCTATGATTTGTTTATTTTTTTCAGGGTTGTTCTGGGGTTGTAGATTATAGTTGGATTTTTTTTGTACATCATCATACAGTGGTGATTTAAATATCCATTAAATATGGATTTTTTTCATGGAGGATTAAACTGCTGCTATATAATAATGATTTTTATTAGGCGATGATTAAAACATTTGATAAATCCTCATTAATTTGTTTTCTGAAAACCCCCTTCTAAAATGAAGTAAACGAATGCTAAATATATATTTTGTGACACTTACTAGAAACCACCGCTAAATGGAAGGAACCATCACATGTTGGATGCTGACAAAAAATATAGCGGTGTTTTTTTGAAACCATCATAGAAAAATGTGGTAGCAGTTTAAACCACATCTAAATGGGAATTTTCTTATAGCGTAAGATCAAGAACATTGACTTATTTCTTATAGAGGATCAAGAATAGTGAATTGTTTCCCATAATCATCTCTTGAGATATAATACTTTACCCAATGAATTATAGGTATATATATATATATATATGGTACCACCCAACACATAATTAAAACCATACAAATGTGTTCCATAAATCATTAAAAATTCATCTAATCATTATATCATAACCAGTGTAAAGAAATTGAGTTTCATAAATATTTTATCAATCCATGTTAGAATAACCCATGTGAAATAAATGGGTATCATGAAAATTTCATCATCAAAATCATATACTATATAGGTAAATAATAAGTATGTTACTCTTGGATCATATATTTAGTAAAAAATAAACAACACCAAAAGATGTAGTCATTGATGAATAAAAATTTAATAAAATGGCCATTAAAATATTCTTGAGGAAAATATCCTTTCCTCTTTGAAAATTTTTTTTTTAAGAAAATTATAAAAATATTAAGATAATATTTTTTATTTGAAAATAATGTTGGAAAACTATAAAAGAAGATTAAAATCATTGATTAGTCTTGATAGTGTAAATTCTGTTCATGCTGTACATGTTAAAACATAGATTCCTTTCTTATTTTCGGTAAAAAGTAAAAAGTACCTCATTTTAAAAATAAAAACAGATTCCATTTATTTTTTTTGTAAAAATTAAAAAGGGTAAAAATGTATTTAATAAATAATTATGGATTACTTAAACCATTATTTTAAATATTATTAGAAAATGTGGACATGGAAGAGAACTAATTTTCGACAAAAAAGAGAAATAAAGTTGATTTTCCTTAAAAAAAATTATTTTAATATATTTAGTTATTAAATAGTGAAAAATGTAAAGAAAGCATGTGTTATCCATATATAACAAAAGGATAATAAAATATATGAGTTTCATGAGAGGTATATCATAATATTGTATCATAAGATATTAACTATAAACAATCCTAATAAATAATGAGATTGTAACATAAAACCCTTACCACTTTGGTATCTTTAGAATCAAAACCTAATGAAATAGAGAACCATATATGGTTATTAATATAGAAATAATTTTCATGATAATAACTATAAAACACATTTATGGGTAGTATATAAAACACATAAAACCAAAAAGGGGTGAATATGGCATGTGTCTCGCTGATATAAAAGTAAGATGAAAATCCATGACCTCAAGTCTCGACTTTCTTCATACACATTTGAATCACATTTATAGAAAATATAGGGGTTTTATACATATATTAACAAATTTTAATAATGTATATCATACCAAATATGATTTACTTATAACCTTTTACCAGTAATTTATTAATAATTCTTTATTAAAATCACTATTTTAGATGACAACTGCTTCATTTTTCTTATATGTTTTAGTTTGGTAGTTTTTTTCCTTATACATTGATCATGGTTAAATCTTCTATAGAATGTTAATAATGATATAAATATCCTATATAGTCATTATATACATATTTATATTCATCCATAGGAGTAGATATAAGAAAATTAATTACACCATTCATAGAGACGGTATGTCATACGTACAAATGAATGCAATTTCCATTTTTCAGCGAATTGAATGAAAGAATAGTATATAATAATTTAACATTAAATAATAATTTATATATCATGGATATAATATATATTAAATAAATCTGTACTTATTATCCTTCATGTAAAAATGAAATGAAAAAATGCATCGCATCGCTTCGTGGAGATGGTAGTCCATATATACACATGAGGGACGTTATAGTTTTTCAAAGTATTGAAAGGTAAAAAGTTATATGTGATATTATAATTAGATATGTATAATTATTTAATAAATATTATATATATATTTCAAATCCATCATTATATCCATATGTGATATGTAGGACAGAAAATGAATTACATTGGTTTGCGAGGCGGTAGTCCACTGTACACACAATAAATGATTTCTTATCCCAGTTTATGGAAGAGGGGATGGGTGTAGGTTATTAAATTAACATAACCACATAAAATTATATGGGATATAATTATTTTATTATATCATAATTTTTAATAGTATTTGAATGAGGTGGAAGAAGGAATAAAATAAAAACACTCAGTTAAGAACAATACCTCTTCTTCAGAAAACCTCTTTAGGGTAACACCAAAAGCCTTATGAGAAGAGTTTTCTAATAAAAATAAGGACTATAGAATACAGTAAGGTGAATAAAGAATATACTGGTTTAGGTATTTTTGGAACTAAATGTATTTGGAAGTGTGAAGATATGAGAGTTGGTGCCCTTTTACAAGTGATAAGGAGTGACATTTTTATAAATAACCAAAACTGTTCAATAATGGGAGTTCGATACCAAGATATGTGCCTAAAAAAATGATAAATAAATTATTAGGTGGAATATATAGTTGATAAAATCATCCTAAAATAAAATAGATACATGTTTTGAACATTTATTCCCTTAACCTCTAAGTTTTCTTAGTTTTACCATTTTAATTTTCACTATGGTAACTTGTTTTGTTACCTAAATAATTTATCTTTTAAGCCTAAAAAATAAAGTGAAAATTATTAGATAATTTGAAACCAATGATTCTAAATATAAAATCTAATTTATCAAATAAATATTTTAAATGTCTATTGGATGAAATTTTAGACTATATATTATTCACCTTGTTCTCATTAAATATTTTTAAGATTATCAAATAATTCAACAAAATATTATTTTCAAAAAATATTATTAATGTCATTTTTCACACTATTTATTTATTTTATATTTGAAGAAAGAAATAAAAATATATAACAAAAATATAAACCTTTTAAAATTTTATAATATATTATAAATATTTTAAAAAAAATTTGAACAAAATAATTTATTCAAATTATATTATTCTTAATATTTTTAAAATGATTTATTTTATTTTCCTTTTAATTAAATAATTAACATGTCGGTGTTGTGTAAAAATTTAATGTAATTAATTCATCATAAAAAATTAGTAATAAATTGAAATTGAAAAGAAAAAATATATATCCTTCAAATTAATATTTATAATAGAACATAACTCTTTTTATCCCTATTTGAATACATAGTATATTTTTAAAAGTAAGAGATTCACATTTTTTCATTTTCTTTACTGAAATTTTTATAAAGTCATAATCATTTGAATATGGGTAAAAATGGGAAATTTATTTGAATTATATGATATGGGGTCGAAATATATCTATATAATAGAAATTATACAAGTTTTTGGGTCATTATAACCCTTATCTCTTTAGTGTAACCCTCTGTAAACCTGTTTTACCCTTAATCATGATAATTTTTTTACTATTTTTGATGTTCATTATGATAAAAAATTAATATAGGATTATTATATTATATTAATTATTCCTATTAAAAATATTAAATCTATTTTATCAAATTATATTCACAGAATTGGTAGAATTTAAATTAAGATTAAACCCATAATCATGATGAAAAATAGTTTTTCAGGGAATACATTTTCAAGCATATGATGACTATAAATTAAATATATAACTAGTGATCATAATTATATGGATTGAAGATAATATAGTTAGATATATAATCTATAAATTTAATTTAAATTATTGTTTGTTAAATATTATTTTAATTAATTAAAATTGAAAGATATTATGCATTTAAAAGCTGTATTTTAACTATTCATTGAAAAATCTAAGTTTTCATAAAAATACTAAAAAATCACCATTTGATAATTTTTATGTGAATTAAAAAACAAATTTCATTTTATAAAATAAAATTTACAAAATTGTAAAAAATTAATTATATTATTTTCTCAAAAAAGTAATATAAATTATTTTTGAATAAATCATATCTTTGACAAATTAGACAACTTTACTAGAAATTAAGTGATTATTTTATAAGAATTCATCATTAAATTTAGATTTAGTAGTATTTTTATATATATTTCATAAATTATTTAATCCAATTCATACCCTCCAATTTATTTTTCATGTTATAATGATCATATTAAATAATATATTTTGTGTGTTTTTTAAGCTCGGTGTTGTGTGTTGTATACGATATTAAAAATAATATTATTATTTAAAATATTGGGGTGTTACCTTCACCCCAAATTTAATAAATTATGTCCTCTCAATTTGATCTTGATCTCAACAATCATGGTTTTTCTATATGAAAATACCTTTGTTCAAATCCCACATCATACAAAGGGTTAATAAAAATTCCTCTTGATAGAAGATAAAATGATGTATGAAAGTCATCTAGAATAACACATAACTAGGTTTACATGTATGAAAAAATTAGTGGGTGGTGAAAATATGGAAATTTAAGAGAAAAAAATTCTTATGGACTAATGGAGTGAGATAGAGAACATGGTCAAGATAAAGTTAACGACCACAAATCATTAAATCTAGGATAGGTGAAAAAACCATTGATTCATCAGAAATGAATGTAAGAGTATAGCATTTTTTTAAAGATTATTTTCCTAAATTTGAGGTATTATTTTAATATAATTATAGTGAACATGAAAAATATACATACTCGGTTTGTTTCCATATCATAAACACATTTCCATCCATAGGTTGTGCTTTTAATAATTTCCATTTAATTTATTACTTGACGAAATGAATATCCTAGGAGAATTTTTTATTCATGAAGTTATAAAATTAACTTTTATCAGATCATAATATCCATAAAATAGTATAAATTATTTCCTTTTATCTCTAAATATTTACCAAAATTAAAATGGTTTGCACATGTTATCTAATATAATACATTAATCTCTAAAACCTAAATAGTAACACCCAAAGTTCAACTTAATCCATTCCATAATTAGTTAAACTTAAGACTCCTCCAAAATACATTTGAAAAAATTTAAAACCCCCCAAATATGAAATACTTTGTCACATATTTTTTTTCCAATATCATCTTTAACACCTATCCCCAAAAAACACAACTTTCTTCATAATGTCACATACCCAACATGTGAATACCACTATCATTTATTCTCTTGAAAAATTATAACAACCTTAATCACCATAAAAACTCAAATGAAATGTCAAATTCTTCAAAATTTAATTATATCATAATTCATTATATAAAATCATATATTATCAAATATATTCGCTGAATTTGAAAATTTAGTAAACTCCATCCTAAATACCTTTTTCACTAAATCACTAATCAATTTGATGGACACAAGTGCTATTTAATTTACTTAATAAATGTTAATAATCCATGTTAACATAATTACCTCAACATCAATCACAAATTAAGGGTTATCTTTCCCAAATCATGTGTTTTCTATTAAATGTCACCTTAACTTTAAATCACTTTTCTAGGCCATCGGTACCATTCAACATATGCTTTTAAATCATTAAAAAAATACTTTATAAAAATACTAATATGTTTTTCAATTCATTTAACCAGAATATAATTTATTTAAGGAATCTTACTATAAGATAAGAATAATTGTATGAGAAAAAACATTTTAATATTCCTTTGATACATTCTCCTGGGTGTCTCTTTCTACTTTTCTGACATGAAGGAAATTGAGTCTTATTTATTATAACATCATTACCACATAAACATTTATAAAATTTAATCTTACACTTTTTTGATGTGTTAGTAATCTAACCAAATTTTACGTTGTTAATCATATATCATGAAAGATAACTAGTAATAATCAAAATATCTTTATCTGCAGTCATCATCCAATTTTTTTTCTTATAATCACCTTGTTTTCCATCACATTCAGTGTTAGCAAGATCCCTCTTGGTTAAACCATCATGAAATATTTTATTAAATGATTATTATGGTTGACCTAGGTTAAAAAGAAGTTTTCATATTTTGAAAAACATGGGAGATATCAATCGATAGTCATATGAAGGCATAAGATAAGAATAACGGTATGAGATCATAAATATGACTTACAAAGTTCATACCCAAACTACCATGGAATATAAACATGAGTCATGGAATAAAACATTATCATTTCAAAATACATGAATCATAAGAGTGAGAAAACATCATAAATCAATCACGATCCATATTCTCATTTCATATAAGTGTTTCACCATAATATGTATAGAAATTATTTTATATGTCAAGATTAGAAAACATGACCATAAAATCATAAGAGATAATCCATTAACAACTATTGTCCATAGTGGATTAAGAACATCAAATTCTTTCCCATAACAGATTAAGCACATTGACTTTTTTCCCATAGCATATCGAGCACATAAACTTGTTTCCCATATAATATTAAGAACAACAACTTGTTTCCCATAATTATCTCATCAGATATAATAATTTAACCAATGAATTGTAGGGATACATAATTATGATATCACTCGTCACATAATGAAAACTATACATACGTGTTCTATAAAATCATTAAACATTCATCATATCATCATATCATAAGTCGTGTAACAAAATCAGGTTTCATAAACATTTCATCAATACATCTTACAATAACCCATGAAAAATAAATGGGTTTTATAAAAATATCACCATCAAAATCATAAACCATTTTTAGAAAGAATAAGGATGGAACCATTGGATTTTATCCTTAGTAAAACATAAGAAACATCAAAGGCTATTATTGTTGATGAATTTAAATTCCATAAAATGCCATTAAAACATTCTTGAGGAAAATATCCTTTAAAAATTGAAAATAACAATTTCAAAACTAAAATGTCAAAAAATATTATGATAATAATTCTTTGAATATAAACTTGGAAACTTATAAAGTATTATTTGAGTCATTGATCAGTCATTATTATGGAAAATTCTATTAATTTTGTACATGCTAAAATAAATATTCTTTTCACATTTTTGTTAAATAGTAAAAAGTACCTCATTTCAAAAATGGGTATAAGATTACTTTTAATTTATTTTTCAAATTAAAACAATGTAAAAACGTATTTTATAAATTATTGGAGAGTATTAAAAACATTATGGAAAAAAAATTAGAAAACAAAGTCATGGAAGATAAATGCTTTTTGACCTAAGCGAGAAATAAAGTTGATTATCCTAAACAAATAATTTTAGTATCTTTAGTTATTAAAGAGATAAAAATGGAAGGAAAAAGTTTATTCTACAGAAATAAATAAGGGAGAGTAAAATTCATGAGTTTCTTGAGAGATATAAAATAATGTTTAATCATCAGATCTTAACCACAAACAATCCTGATAAATAATGATAATGTAACCAAAAACCCTCACCAGTTCGGTAAATTTTGAATCAAAACCTCATGACAGAGAGAACCATAGATGGAAATGAATATAACCATAATTTATACAACAATAATTATAAAATTAATTCATGGGAATTATATACATAAAATAAAATAAATAAGAAGTGAATATAAAATGTATCTTAGTGATGTAAAAGTGATATGAAAATACCTTACCTCAAGTCTCGACTTTATATGTACACATTATAACCACTTTTATAATAAATATAAGTTTATTATAAATCTATTATATAAAATTAATCATATATATCATATTATATATTATTTACTTATAATCTTTTACCTCCCATTTATTATGAATTATTTATTAAAAGCATTGTTTTGGGTGATAACTGCATCGTTTTTCATATATGTTTTGGTTCATTTGTTTTAGTACTTGTACTTTGATCAATGATAAATAATCACCATAATATTAATAATTATATAAATATAATATATATTCATTATATAAATTTTTATATTAATCCATAAAATTATAGATAGTAAAATGAATTATACTGTTCATGGAGACTATAGACCGTATAAACACATGAATGTTACTTCCATTTTTTCAACAAATGAAACAAAAGAAAGGTATATAATAATTTAACATTATAGAATTATTTTAATATAATTAATATCAAATATATATTCATTAAATATATCCTTATTACCATACATGTCAAAATAAAATGAAAAAACATATCACATCTCTTTGTAGAGGAGATAGTACACACATACGCACAAGCGGTGTTATCATTTTTCAACAGATTGGAAGATAAGAAGGGATATGTGATATTATAATTCCATAAGTATAATTATGTTATAAATATCATATAAATATATTAAATACCTCATTATATCCATTCATGATACCTAGTTATGAAAAACAAATTTCATCGGTTCACGAGGAGGTTGGAAACCGTACACACATTTGACAGTTTCCATTCTCATTTGATGGAAGAGGGGATGGGTGGAGATTATTACATTAAAAAAATGAAATATAATAATATTTGATATATATATATATATATGTTATTATATCGTCATGATTTCAAATTATTTGAATAAGGTGGAAGAAGAAATAAAATTGAAACGCTTGGTTAAAAATGATACCTCTTCTTTGGACAACCTCTTTAGGTCAGCACCAAAAGCCTTCTTAAGAGGATTTCAGAATATAAAAAAAGACTCTAGAAAATGGTAAGGGAAGTAATTAAGGGATTTAGGCTGGTATTTTATTAATTAAAAGGATTTGTAAATGTGAATAGGATAATATAGGGTCACCCTTTTATAATTGAGATGGAGTGTCATTTTTGTAATCACCCAAAACAATTCAATAATGGGAAGTCAGTCTCAAAACAATTTCCTAAGAAATTGATAAATAAAATATTTTAAGGAAGATATATTATATCCATACCACCTAAAGTAATATATAAACATGTTTTAAACATGTTATTCCCTTAACCTCGAAGTTTACTTACTTTTACCATTTCAGTATTCACCATGATAACTAGTTATTTTTAGCAAGGTAATCTATCCATTAGGACTAAAATTAAAATGATCATTATTATATAATTTTGAAATAATTATAATAAATATTAAATCAAATTTATCAAATAAATATCCTATATATTTTGAAAATTATTTTTAACACATGCGCATGTAATGGGAAAACCATGTTTTAACCACAACCCTGACAATTCAGAATTACTATTAAAGGTTAAGAATTTTTATAATAAGGTGAAAATTTGACCATAAATGGATAGGGAATGAAATTTTAAACCATATAATATTAAAATTGTACTATTTAAGTTTTTTATTATTTTTAAATAATTAAATAAAATTTATTTTCATAAAATATTATTAATGTTATTTTTTACACTATTCATTTAACTTGACATTAAATCCACTAATAAAAAGATATAATTAAAATATAAAAATTTATAGATTCCCTAAAATGTTATAATTATAGAAAAAATTCATTAAACAAAACAATTTTTTCAAATTATATTACATTTAATATTTTTAAAATAATTTATATTACTTTCCTTTTAATTAAATAATTACTATATGATCATTGTGTACACATTTAAGTTAATTATTTCATCACAACAAATTATAAATAAATTAACATGATAAATAAAAATTATTTATCCTTAAAATTAATATTTATAATAAAAAATACATTCATTTTATCCCTATTTTAACACATAATATATTTCAATAGTAAGAGAGTGACATTTGGTCTTTTTCTTTACTTAAATTATTATAAAAGACATAATCATAGAAATATGGATCCAAAATGGAAAATTAACAATAATTATGTGATATAGGATTGAAATAGTATCATAAAATATAAATTAGAAAAGTTTTTAGATCATTATAACCCTTATTTCTTTAGTTTAATCCACAATGAACCTATTTTACCCTCAACCATGCTAACATAGTTTTACTGTTTTTACAATTAATTATGAAAAAAATTATTTTTTAATTATTAAATAAAATTAATCATTATTATTTTAAATATATAATATATTTTATCAAATATAAACCATATAAATATAATAATGTAATTTTAAATGAAACCCATAATTGCGAAAAAATAGATTTTTGAGGGATACATTTTTCAAGCATAAGATGATCTTATATTAACTATATAACTAGTGATCATCATTATATGGATTTAAATTAATATAGTTAAATATATAATATATATATTTAATTTAAATTAGTCATTATTAAATATTATATTAATTAATTAAATTTTAAATATATTATACATTTAAAGAAGTATTTTTCACTATTCATTGGGAAAAAAAATTTTCTGAAAAATCCAAAAAATTAACTCAATGATATTTTTATTATTATTAGTTAATAAATGAAGTTAATTTTATCAAATAAATTCTATACACGTGGAAAAAATTAATTTATTTATTTACTCAAATAAATTAGTAAAAAATAGTTTTGAAGAAAACATATTTTTTATTAATAATACGACTTTACTAAAATTGGAGTGATTATTTACTATGAATTTATCATTTATTTATATTGAGTTTGACCATTATATATATTTCATAATGTAGATAATCCTATTCAAAACCTCAAATTTAATATCAATATTATAACATTAATATTAAATAACATATTCTACTGGTTTCATAAGTTAAATATTGCGTATTGTATATACTACCAAACATAATTTTATTCTTTTAAAATATCAGGGTGTTATAGTGGGGTACCCTAGAATATTTTTCCAATATAATCTCATTATGAGGTGATAACTTTACCTATCCAATAAATGGGGTTATCATTTTAAAACCAACGCCCCTTGTAGGTTTTCATTGCAATTTGGATATCTGAAATAGGTTCCATTATTATATTTTACCAGGATTAATAGAAAGAGGGACATATGGATATCCTCTGTCAGTTTTGGTTGATTTTGATGCATGAGGATACTTTCATGAATATATACTACATTTCGTCGGTTCTCTAACTAACCTATCTAGGGAATATGACAAAGCATGTGTGAAGTGTTATCGGGATGGAATGTTAGTGGAACTGGTTCAATGGGAAAATAAACCATTTTTTCTCAAGAATCACCCTCGTCATGCTTTCAAAATCAATTTTTGAGATAGATATTCATATAACCAAATATTCAAATAATTATAGGGAATTTTCACCTTTATGACCCCTCTGACATTTGGAGTAGTACAATCATGAAATTATTTACCAATATTTCTGGTTATGTTATTGAAATTGGATCCATTGCAACAAAATTTGGATCTTTATTAGTATGTATTACACTTATTGACCCAGTACAAAGAGTTAACCAGGAATCGATGACAAAGGCCCCCTGGAAACCATGTCACTGATTGAATCGAGCTTCTTTTCAATAAATTATATTCTAGACTATATATCTGAAATATAGGGTGAATATGGTTCGGATCCCAATGACACTATTAAAATACAAGCTATGAGAAGATGGTATTAGCACTAATTTTTCAATATTACCAAAGATGCTCATTAAGTATGATTTTTGATAAGGTATAAAGTCTATGTTATCTATTCATTGGCATGGGCGCAAGTGGGTTCAACTATCAACATTTCCATATCATTATCCATCATGTTCTTATCTTTCAAAAGGAGTTAGAAGCCTAAGAATGTTACCTCACCAAATTTAATCTTAATAACTATCATGTGAATGGTCTGGAGTATGCTTCTACAAAGATGCATCATTTGGTCACTGAGGAAGTGAAACCCCATGATTGTATCATTGTATAGACTACAGAACTGTGATAATATAAGGATCATGTATCTAGAGTGATGGTGAAATTTTCATAAAAAAATAGTGATATATAATTCATCAGAAAAAAGTTGAGAGCTAGATGCCTATGTTAAGAAAACACACTGACTGGCCAAAGAAAACGCTGATCTGAGAATAAATCTTTGACAGTCCCTCAATACTTCTCATCAAGTGTTAGCTGATTTTTTGAACAAAAATGTTCAATGTTTCTAGTATTTATTTTATTTATTTATCTTTACTTATAATTTCAAGGAGAGACTTTGGGGTATGGATATTCCCCCTTTTTTCTATTTTGATTAATAAATGAAAATACTTCTGTCCTGATTTGTCTATATTTTTTAAATTTTATTGCATAATTTCATAATAGATAGTTTTAATTAGAAAGGTAACATAAATATATTTTATATACTTCGACCATGAAATAAAATTATCTGCCATAATTATGAATACATTTTTTTTGAAATGACCCATTAATATTTATTTCTATTTTCAGGGAACATAGACATGAATAAGTATAATTACTATCACCATAACATTAGATATGACCTTCCTGAATGAGTAATATTGTATCACAAATTTTCATTTTTTTATTGAATATATGAACTAAAATTTTGGAACATATATATGAATTTTTATATGTTTTTTAGGTCAATGTAACTATAGATAATTTCTTAACTTTTGTCAGGGCCTTATAGTGGACCCAACAAGATTTGAAACTTTTTACTTTATTCGCTTCACTTGTAGGAACCTGGTTCCTATTCCTGAGGTATGGGATTCTTATTTTCTCCTTTCCTTAAGTGTTTTTGAGAAAATATGGAAAATTGGGAAAAATCCTAAATTTTAGAAGTACATGTCGTGTACTTTGTCCACACGCTGTGTAATTTTGGCCATGTGGGATGGGTACACAGGGCGTGTGGCCATGCCAGGGATGAAGGGTGTAGGAACCATCTACATGCCGTGTAGTGGTCCTCTAAATGCCGTGTAGTCAGTCGGCAGACCAAAACAGTAAGGCGGTGGAGCAGCCGCCAGCTGGGTGATAGTACACGCTGTGTACTCAGGAGTACATGCCATGTACTCATGTCGGCAAGTGAACAGTGCCGCGCTGGTGGGAAGCCACCAGAGGAACAGTTTAAAAAAGGGTAAGTATACGTTGTGTACTTGGGAGTACACACCGTGTACTTTGTTTTTTTTCATTTAAAATGGGCAGTAGCCTCACCTGTTCATAGGTAAGGCTTAGAACCGGAGGAAGGAGCGGGAGGGGACGACCAAACATTTGAAGATCCACCGAGTGTTCGTCTGGAATCTGATTCCGCTTCAGATGATCTCGTTGGAACCGTACGGGTAAGCCCTCTCTTCTCCTGGAGTGTTTCTTACCAATTATTTCCCTAGCGGGAGTTATTTGAGGTTGAATGAATGTTTTCTTACCTCAGATCTGCATCGTTCTTGGATGTTTCTAGAAGCGACGTTCGCGTATATCGTTCGTTGGTGTATAAGGTAGGTGGATTGGTGTTAATTTCTCCAACTGTCGTGTGTTTTGTGCATTTTAGTGCCACGAACCCATGTTTGGGTGTCGTGTGGCTGAGGCCCTTGCTATATTAAAGACCTAGAATTGAATAGGTGATTAATTATGATAATAAAATGTTGGTTGGGATCATTTCTTGGATCCAGGACCATCCCGAGGGGTGCGTTCCTCTGTTTAGCCATTTGGCCAGGATACCTGAGGGTATGCCTTGTTTAAATTATGCATTACTTTTTCCTTAAGAGGAATTGTATTCAAATTGCATGTTTATATGTTGGGCATGACCCGGTTACTTATGAATTAGTTCGGTGTTTTGCTATAGCCCGAGCGTGTGACTGTATTAGCCTGAGGGAAACGTTCTATTTCACCTGAGGGCAACCTTTCGTGCCATAGGGCTTGACTTTTGTTCCTGAGGGAGACACTTCATACGCTTGAGGGAAAATTCTGTTATGCCTGAGGGCTATACCTGCGGGTTGGATTCTGCTTACCTGAGGGTAAGGTTTTTCTTGTCTGAGGATGTGGACTGTTTACTTCGAAATGCATTGTGGTGATTTCTAATATTTAATGGATTAAACGAATAATAAAATGTTAATATAATTTTTAAGTTAGTTATTTTTCAATACTGCTTACTTTATTGCATTTTACTATTGCACACTGTTGTTTCATGCTTACACGCAGTTGGGCACGTGCCTTTGGTGGGTGCCTACTGAGATATATTTCTCACACCCTGTTTGGGTCACGATTTTCGGCCCAAATATATTACGTTGCTATAGCTGTGGATAAGGGAAAGAGTCCCTATACAGGTACATGATTGATGCTGAGGAGTAGGAGGGCATGGGACCTTGCCTAGGCTTGCAATGCTACTGCCAGCTGTTTTGCTTTGTTTCGCTGTACTCTGCTTTCGGTTGTACTGTATTGATGTATAACTTGTTCTGGCTATTTTCTTAGTACTTGAGACATGTAGCATCATTATTTATACACTGTTGGTTATATCAACTACTGTTGTTTATTTCAGTTGTGTATGTTTTATTGCTTCTGCTGTTAGATGTATGTTTTATTTCGTATTCCGCTGCGCTACACTTTAAAAAATGAGGGCATAGTTTCCCCACTATCAGACCTGGGCCCTCACTGCTAGTCGGAAGCCTCTGGCGTTTGCAGAAATGCACTTGAGGTCACGTGGTGAACCGGGTTTGGGTCACCCATTGCGTGGCACCCGGAATCGAGACGTTACAAAGTGGTATCAAAGGGGTTATTTTCTTTGACTTACTATTTGGAGTGATAGTCAGGGATAGGATATGAACGGTAGTTGGTAATAATCTATGCCTAGGCGTAGCGAACCCGCATACAGGGAAAATCCAGTCTACCTCGTATTTTTTAATTTTCTGATTTTGCAAATTTTACAGTTGATATGTTTTCACCATTGGGTGACACACTTGATATTGTGTTGTTATAATTTATTTGTGGGTTCTATTTAGTTGCAACCCAATGAGATGAGGGTATGACATATCATGGATCATTTAGGCACATGCTAGAAATCACATTCCATGCATAGTTCCATGCCATGTAGGTGCATTAGAAATTGCATGTTGTTGTGATAGTTCATGTATTAGAAAAGCATGCTGTTGTGATAGCAGCTTGATAATTACTTGCTATATGATAGGGTAGTTTTGTATGAGCCAGTTTATTGAATGAATGCTACAATTTGGTTTTTGGGGAGTATGGGCCCCCATTTACTGGAATTTGGTGGATCATTGACTGTTTATTTTGTTATAAAACAGATAAGATGTCAAACTTTGATTTGTGGAGAGTATGGGCCCTCACGGGTTGGAATTTGACACTTAGGTGTTGTTTTTCGGTATTTTCTGGGTTTTGGGGAAGTTATTAAGGCATACTGTCTAGAAACCCAGTATACATGCCATGTAGTATTTTAAACACGTCGTGTATGGCCTTCTGTTTGGGAATAAAAATGAACTTTTTAAGTACATGCTGTGTACTCTGAGTACATGCCGTGTAGTCTCTTCCCATGTCACAAACTATGTGGGCGGAGACACAGGGTAGGGAAATGCTTGGGGAGAACACACCATGTACCGGATGTACACGCCGTGTAGGGTTGACCCGA
Source organism: Viscum album (assembly GCA_963277665.1). Lineage (NCBI taxonomy): Eukaryota > Viridiplantae > Streptophyta > Magnoliopsida > Santalales > Viscaceae > Viscum > Viscum album. The sequence goes on along the minus strand of OY728130.1, from coordinate 97,744,754 downwards.
AGACCCGGCCGTGTAACTAACAACACGGGCCGGTGTAGTCATTTCTTGAACACACCGTGTCAATGGAGAACACACTGTGTAGTGTGACCTGGGGACTCGGCCGTGTAAATAACAACATAGGTCGGTGTCACCTCTCCTTTAACACGCCGTGTACATATGGGACACGCCGTGTAGTCTTGTCCGAGGACAGACCGTGTGGCGTTAGTTGTGTGACTGGGAAACAGTGTAGTGTACACACCGTGTGCGGGTGTAACACGACGTGTAGTGTCAAGCCGAGTAGTCGGCCGTGTCACAAATGACACGGGCAGTTGGAAATAACACCATACACACCATGTAGATATTAAACACGCCGTGTAGTTTTTGTTCAATGGAAGCCGCGTGGCTTAGCCATGTCGAAGGACCCGGGCAGGGGAAGGGAAGCCATGTACACGCCATGTAGTCAGAATACACACTGTGTAGTTCTGTTTTTCAAATCTTGAAATTCCATCTCCCTCTTGTTCCCTTGCGATTCCTTCATTTTCAGTATTTGATAATATTGAATCTAAGGCGTGTTTTTGACCTTGTAGTGTCATGCCGCCTAGATGACCGCACATTATTTTCCAAGAGAGAGGCAATGAGAATACTCCAGAGATGGTGGGCCATGGGCTAAAATTAGATCCTCTAGCAGAGCCAGATGCGGCACCAGCTGCTATACCTGACATAGGTGCGGAGGCTCAGTTCCATGAAGGCTTATTGCGGTTTATACAGACCTTTCAGGGAGCACCACCGGCTGCCAAATCTATGGCTGAGCTGAAGCGCATATTCCAGCAGTAGCATCCGCCGACGTTTTTAGGGGATGGCGGACCACAGGCTGTGGAGTCTTGGCTGGGGTCGATGCAGACTATTTTCAAGCATTTTGACACACCTCCAGGGCGGAGGGTCAAGATCGCGACATACATGCTGCGTGATTCCACCAAGAGGTGGTGGGATGTTACCACCCAGTTAGAGAATCATAGGGACATAGAGTGGGATGATTTACAGGTAGTCTTCTAGGAATTCTTCTTTCCCGAGATGCTGCGGGAAGACAGAGCTCGAGAGTTCATGAATCTGTAGCAGGGTGCCATGTCGGTGATAGACTATTCTGCTCGTTTCACCGAGCTTCAGCGTTTTTCACTCGTTCTAGTGGGTGATGAGACGTTGAGAGCCAGATGTTTTGATGATGGTCTTCAGTATGACATCTGAGCACTGGTGAATGTTTTCAAGTTGCCTTAAGTACATGCTATTGTAAATCAGGCACTGATTATAGAGAGGAACCTGCGGGAAGCTAGCGGTGTGGGCCAGGGCAGTTCAGCACCAGTTACTTGTACTATTTCTACTGGCAAGAGTAAGAGACAGATGAACTTCTCTCAAGGTGGAAATACCAGCCATGTAGCCTCTTCAGGTGTCCCGATCAGGTGCTACCAGTGTAGTAGAGAGGGACACAAGAGACCGCAGTGTCCACGAGACCTAGTGGAGTGCCGATCTTGCAGAAAGATGGGTCATCTGCAATGCTTCTATAGGGCGTTTACACCAGTGGCCAGTGAGAGGGGTTCTGTACAGACTCCATGTGCGGGAGCAGGGACAATGGCTTCTTACCAGTCTAGAAACTAGAATACGTTAGGGCGTGTAGGTAGAGATGGTGGTCGTGTCCATGGTAGCCAGACACCAGGATCTCAGAGGCAGCAGGGCGGGACAACTCAGGGTAGCCAGGCTATGTCACAGGGCCGCGACACTGGGTAGACATATGCGGTGCAACAGACCTAGCATGAGCAGGATCCCAGACCTTCTACAGTTAGAGGTACTATTCTAGTAGCTTCTGTCTTATCTTCAGTACTTTTTGATACGGGTTCTACACATAGTTTTATATATGTACCCATTGTAGAGAGACTTGGGCTCTGTGTTTCTACTTCTTCTGATATCATGACTCTAGACACTCCATTGGGGACTAGGACGACTGCTGTGCGTCAGTGTAAGGAGTGCCCCTTGATGTTGGTGGGTGTCACTTTCTTTGGGACCTCTATGTCTTAGATATGACGAGCTATTACGTCATTCTCGGAATGGACTGGATGGTTCCCTTTCAAGCCTTTGTAGACTGATATCGTCGCAGGGTGCGTTTCACATCACCCGAGGGCGGAGAGTTTCTATACAAGGTCGAGTAGGATGTTTAGGCAGGTCGAGCTGGACCAGAGCATCGTGGGCGAGGTGGAGTCACAACCCAGATTACGAGATTATATCTGGATAATCAGGGGACTTGTCAGATGGATTTCCCCCCAGTGGTTGATCATTTCAGGTATGTCTTCCTATATGACTTTTCAGGTCTACCTCCAAAGCGTGAGGTGGATTTTTCTATTGATCTAGTTCCAGGGGCAGCACCGATGTCCATTCCTCCTTATAGGATGGCTACACGTGAGCTACAGGAGGTCAAGAGGCAGTTAGAGGAGTTACAGGAAAAGGGTTTCATCCAACCCAGTACTTCTCTATGGGGTTCTTCAGTCCTTTTTGCGAAGAAGGCGGACGGTACCCTCAGACTTTGTGTGGATTATTGGAAGTTGAACCAGCTGACAGTCAATAATCGGTATCCCTTGTCGAGGATTGATGATCTTTTTGATCAACTTCATGGATCACGAGTGTTCTCGAAGATTTAATTGAGATCAGGATATCATCAGCTGCGCGTTTGACCATCTAATATACCTCTCAAATTTTTCAGGAGCAGGTACGGTCTATACGAGTATACGGTTATGCCATTCAGACTCACGAACGCGCCAGCAGTTTTCATGGCTCTGATGAATCGTGTGTTCCATCCTTATCTGGACACTTTCGTGGTAGTATTGGTGGACGACATCTTGGTGTACTCTCACACTCGACACGACCATACCACCCATCTTGAGATCATATTGACTACACTGAGAGAGCATAAGTTATATGCTAAGCTCTCAAAGGGCCACTTTTGGATGGACCAGATTCACTTTCTGGGACATATTATTTCAGAGGCAGGAGTTTCTGTAGACCCAGAGAAGGTGAGAGCAGTAGTTTCCTGGGAGCAGCTGAAGAACGTGTTTAAGATACGTAGTTTCTTAGGGCTGGCTGGTTACTACAGATGCTTCCTACAGGACTTCTCCCGCTTAGCAGCACCGTTGATGGGTCTGACTAAGAAGGTTGGGATGTTCGTTTGGTCGGAAGCTTGCGAGGCAACCTTTCAGGACCTGAAAGGAAGGTTGACATCAGCACTGATCCTAATACTCCCAGAGCAGGGAAAGAGCTATACAGTTTACTGTGATGCATTAGGGATTGGGTTGGGAGCTGTGTTGATGCAGGGAAATCGAGTAGTTGCGTACGGGTCTCGACAGTTGAGGCCACATGAGAGGAATTACCTGATGCATGATCTCGAGTTGGCTGCAGTTGTTCATGCGTTGCGCTGTTGGAGACATTATCTGTTGGGAGAACATTTTGTGCTCTTGACCGACCACAAAAGTCTCAATTATATCTTTACTCAGCATGACTTGAATCTGAGGCAGCGAAGGTGGGTCTAATACCTACAGTCCTTCGATTTTGAGCTTGCCTATACACCTGGTAAAGGTAATGCAGTAGCTGATGTACTGAGCAGGAAGACTCAGATACATGCAGTGAAGGAGGCCAGTGGCGAGTGGCAGCTCATGACTTTGTTCTCTAAGATGCATCTGGAGGTGCACGATAGTCAGGGGCAGACTTATCTTTCCTCTTTAGCTGTGACTTCTACCCACCTAGATAGAGTGAGGATGAGACAACTATCTGATTCATAAGGCCTAGTTCTACGGGAGTCGGTGTCAAGTGAGGACCCTCCTCCTGGTTGGACGATAAACGACGATGAGTTATTGCGTTTCCATGGACGAGTGTGGGTTCCAGAGGATATACGCGAGGAGATGATGCGAGAGTTTCATGCTTCAGCTTGGGCAGTTCATCCCAGGGTTACCAAGATGTACCGTGACTTGAGACTTCAGTACTGGTGTTCGGGTATAAATAGAGAAGTAGCTAGTTTTGTTATGAGGTGTTCCACCTGTCAGTAGGTGAAGGCAGAGCATCAGAGACCAGATGGACTATTACAGCAGTTACCCATTCCGTAGTGGAAATGGGATGATGTCGCGATGGATTTTGTGACAGGTTTCTCGAGGTCACCTCGTGGCAATGACACCATGTGGGTTGTTGTGGACAGACTCACGAAGGTAGCTCACTTCATGCCGATCAAGGAGACCTTCGGTGTTGATGTGCTCGAAAGGCTGTATATCCGAGAGGTCGTACGTCTTCATGGGGTCCCTCGTTCTATTGTTTCAGATAGGGACACCCGTTTTACGTCTCGTTTATGGCAGTGTTTTTAGAGGGAACTGGGTACACAGGTGCTTCTGAGCACAACTTACCACCCTCAGACCGATGGCCAGTCAGAGCGTACTATACAGGTGCTTGAGGACATGCTGCGTTCGTGCATCCTGGACTTTGGGGGCTCTTGGGAGAAGCATATTCCCCTAGTCAATTTTGCCTATAACAATAGTTTCTAGGAGAATATTGAGATGGAACCATACAAGGATTTATATGGTAGGCCATTCCAATCACCTTTGTGCTGGTTAGAGGTAGGTGAGGCAGCTCTACTGGGACCACATCTCGTGAAGGAGACTTCTGAGCAGGTCCAGTTGATTCAGAAGTGGATGGCTACCACGTAGTCTCGTCAGAAGTCATATGCCGATCACCATAGATGAACTTTGGAGTTCATGTTCAGGGATCAGGTTTTCTTGCATGTTTCTCCGAGGTTGGGACACAAGCCGATCAAGAGACAGGGTAAACTTTCACTGAGGTATGTGGGGCCATTTGAGATTTTGGAGAGAGTCGGGCTGGTTGCTTATCGGTTGCAGTTACCTCAGAGGTACCGAGCCATGCATGACGTCTTCCATGTATCTCAGTTGAGCCACTATCATTCAGAACCATCTCACACCTTTCATCCAGAGGAGGTTGAGCTTCATATGGATGTGTCCTTTGAGGAGCATCTGATTCGTATCGCTGACAGGAGCACGAAGGTTCTCTAAGTCCGATCAGTTCCTCTCATAAGGGTGCTATGGCAGCATGGCCGAGTGCAAGATGAAACCTGGGAGTGAGAGACCGATGTACGTGCTTAGTGGCCGGAGTTGTTCACGACTATATCTTTTCCACCCTTGGAAGGGAAATTCGAGGATGAATTGCTATAAGGGAGGAAGTTTATAAGAACCCGGTTCTTATTCCTGAGGTATAGGCTTCTTCTTTTCTCTTTTCCTTTAGTGTTTTTGAGAAAATATGGAAAATGGGGAAAAATCATAAATTTTAGAAGTACACACCATGTACTTTTGGCCGTGTGGGATGGGTACATGAGGCGTGTGGCCATGCTAGGGATGAAGGGTGTAAAAACCATCTACATGCCGTGTAGTGGTCCTTTACACGCCGTGTAGTCAGTCGGTAGGACAAAATAGTAAGGCGGTGAAGAATCCGCTAGCTGGGAGACAGTACACGCCGTGTACTCTGGAGTACATGCCGTGTACTCATGTCGGCAAGTGAACAGTGCCACGCTGGTGGGAAGCCTCTAGAGGAACATTTTAAAAAATGGGAAGTACACGCCGTGTACTTGGGAGTACACACCATGTACTTTGTTTTTTTGCATAAAATGGGAAGTAGCCTCCCCTATTCACAGGAAAGGCTTAGAACCGGAGGAAGGAGCGGGAGGGGACGACCGAACCTTTGAAGATCCACTGGGTGTTCATCTGGAATCCGATTCCTCTTCGGATGATCTCGTTAGAACCGCACAGGTAAGCCCTCTCTTCTCCTGGAGGGTTTCTTACCAATTCTTTCCCTAGAATGAGTTATTTGAGGTTGACTGGAAGTTTTCTTACCTCAGATCTGCGTCGTTCTTGGATGTTTCTAGAACCGAAATTCGCGTATATCGTTCGTTGGCGTATAAGGTAGGTGGCTTGGTGTTAATTTCTCCAACTGTCATCTGTTTTGTGCGTTTTAGTGCCACGAACCCATGTTGGGGTGTCGTGTGGCCAAGTACATTGGTATATTAAACACCTAGAATTTAATATGTGATTAACTATGATAATAAAATGTTTGTTGGGATCATTTCTTGGATCCAGGACCATCCCGAGGGGTGCATTCCTCTGTTTAGCCATTTGGCTAGGATACTAGAGGGTATGACTTGTTTAAATTATTAATTACTTTTGCCTTGAGAGGAATTGTATTCATATTGCATGTTTATATGTTGGGCATGGCCCAGTTACTTATGCCCAAGGGCGGTGTTTTTCTATAGCCTGAGGACGTGACTGTATTTGCCTGAGGGCAACGTTCTATTTCGCCTGAGGGCAACCTTTTGTTCTTGAGGGCTTGACTTCTGTGCCTGAGGGCGACACTTCCTATGCCTGAAGGAAAAATCTGTTACGCCTGAGGGCTATACCTGTGGGTTGGATTCTTCTTACCTAAGGGTAAGGTTTTGCTTGCCTAAGGACATGGACTATTTACTTCGAAATGCACTGTGGTGATTTCTAATCTTTAATGGATTAAACGAATAATAAAATGGCAATTTTATTGTTAAGTTAGTTAATTTTAATTACTTCTTACTTTATTGCATTTTAATATTGCACACTATTGTTGCATGCTTACACGCAGTTGGGCACAAGCCTTTGGTGGGTGCCTACTGGGATATATTTCTCACACCCTGTTTGGGTAACGCTTTTTGGCCCAAACAGATTACGTTGCTATAGGTGTGGATAAGGGCAAGAGTCCCTAGACAGGTACATGATTGCTGTTGAGGAGTAGGAGGGCATGAGACCGAGCCTAGGCTCACGATGCCGCTGCCAGCTGTTTTGCTTTGTTTCGTTGTACTCTGCTTTCGGTTGTACTGTATTGATGTATAATATGTTTTGGATGTTTTCTTTGAACTTGAGACATGTAGAATCATTATTTATAAACTGTTGGTTATATCCACTGTTGTTGTTTATTCCAGTTGTGTATTTTTTACTGCTTCCGCTATTTGATGTATGTTTTATTTCTTATTCCGCTGTGCTATACTTTGACAAATGATGGAATAGTTTCCCCACTATCAGACATGGACCTTCATTGCTAGTCGGCAACCTCTGGCATTTGTGGAAATGTGCTTGAGGTCACGTGGTGAATCGGGTTCGGGGCACCCATTGCGTGGCACCCAGAATCGGGATGTTACATCAATCTTTCCTAGACTTCTTATAGGGAAAGCCTATTGGGAAGGGGATTTTATTTTTTTATTAGGCCACCCTTTTGGGTTTTCAAACTAATGAGATCTGCATCTCTTTCTTTGGTAATTTTAAGGTCATACTAATTTGACCATCAAGGATGATGTTTAAGTCCAAATACCTTTGTTCATAAAGTGAGGTAGTATATATATAGAAATGGGAAGAAAAAACCTAAAAAAATGCTCTAACATCTTCCAAATGTGTGTTTGGGGGGGATGTTTAATTTTGATATTGGGGCTCTTAGATCTAGGATAGTGATATGAGACATGTACGTGTGCAATAGGAATAGGCCATGTTTGAAAGATAGTTTCCATTACAATATTGTACATGAGTACATATATAAAAATATTTTTTGATGAGGATAAATATACCTCTAGTTTACAGGCCACATTAGGGGAATATTTTATACATATTCATATAGAGGAATAATATGCATAGTAAAAATAGAGGTTTCCTTTAGAGTTGGATTATTTTTTCACCGATAACCAAGGCTGGTAGGATATAAGTTTCTCAAAATATTTATCTGTGGTTTATGAAAATAGGATGTTCCAAAAAAATGATGGAAGAATTTAGTCTTTAGTCTTCCATGACTATGTTTTTAAAATCCCATTAGGATTTCATGAAACAATTTGTTATGGATATTATTAAATTTCCTTACCTAGATCTAACTTATATGCTAGAAAAAAGTTGAATTTTTATTGCATCGTGGGTTGGCTAGGATATAGGATACATGTTTCACTACTTATCTCATTGGAGTGAGAATCAATCCACATGTATTTCCAAGAAAATTCATTCCAAAGATTTGGATCATTTTTAGGGATGATCAATCCATATGTGAGTGGTTAATCTAATCCATTTATGGTCATGAAGGATATAATGAATATTCTTTGACCCTATCCATGACATGGTCTGATTATATTGATTTGAATAGTCATCCAAAATCTCCACACTCACGCGAGCTGTGATCAATCTGAGAAAAAAAGAGGAAATTGGTTGTTTTCCCAAGTTGTACTAAAACTATAATCAAGGGTTGTTTCTATCATGTACCACATGATTTATTATCTCATGGGGGAAATGTTTTATAGCTAATAATATTCCAACATCTTCTAGACATGAGGGAAATAGTTGTAAACCATGATCTTAGGGTTCTCAAATCTAAATAAATGACACAAGACAAGTACATAAAGGGTTACCATGGATTATGTTTCGAAAATAGGTTCTAATACAATGTTTTCAGGGTATACATTGATAAAAGGCATTTCTTATTTTGATGAATATTTATCTGGTTATAATTCCACATTTGGGAAATATATTATGAAGAGACATATTGAGGAATAATATACATAGTAAAAAAATGTTTCCTTCAGATTTAGATGCTATCATCATTAATAGACAAAGAATGCTTATGGGGATTTGAGTATCTTGAGACATGAAGTGTGATTTGTGAAAGGAAGATATATGACTATGAAATAATTTTTTACAACATAATTGGCCACAAATGAGTGGAAAATACCCTATATAGATCTAACTCATGTGTAGGGAAATTAAAGTATTAGTGTTTTGTATGATGTTGGGTCTAGGGTAAGTAATTTAGACATGACTACATATATAATTAAAATTAGAATAAAGACACATGGAGTTCTAGGAATATAGATATTCCATATAAATATATGACTCATATTAGGGAGAGGTTTATTTTTTTAAAATATGGGCTCACTGATGAATGATAACATGTTAGAATATCTTGTAGGGATCCGAGTCACATGTAGCTGAGGGGGACTTTTTTTTTAATTCATGGCTGGGATTAGAATGACGGATGTAGGAATCACTACATGTCTCATTAGAATGATAATCAAGACACATGTAGTTCTAGGAGTGGAATTATTTTGAACAAATCAGGTTCTTGTGTGGGGAGGGTCATTTTTTCATATTGCAGCTGGTCTAAGATATAGAATCCAGATGTCACTACATATCCTATAAATGCAAGAATAAATCCACACATATTTCTTGAAAATAAAGTAGGTGGTGTGGTAATATAACAACATTGAGAATAGGGTTCCTATCAAGTGCGGGATAAAGTATCATGTATTTTTACATCATGTGATAGGGATGTGAACCATGTAGTTTAACATCTTATAGTGAGGTCGTTGGACACAAATATTAATTTCATATGGTGAGGATGAGGTTTTATATAGTTTATCATATTATAATAAAAATTGTTTCCTGTAGTTTAACATAATGTGACTAGGATGAATGGTTGGTTCAATTCATGGTCATATATATTTGACCGATATTATGAATTTTAGGGTCATTCATCAAAGACTAGTCATGGATTTTAAGGTCACATGGAAAGGACCATATTTTGATCACTTGAAATATTTTTTGAGGAACCTTTCATTGGTAGGGGTATTATATGTGAATATGAACCACTAGAGTACACCTTGAGGATAAAAAAAGGTCCCCCCATTTTGGTTCTAGATTTAGAGGTTTCTTCACAGGTATCATTAGGGTCCAAAGATCCAAAACTAGTTATTCTTGGAGGAATGAATAGAGGTGAACATTCTCATTTAAAGATCAATCTATTTGGTTTTGGTGAACATCTAAATGATGAAAGGTATATAACATTTTCTCCTCAAGTCTCTTTGATTCATCTAATAACTTTGTTGATTCCTCATTAATAGTGTAAAGACCAGGAAACTTCTATATAATTTTTTTAATTATTTGGGATTATTACGAGTCTGAAAAAATCGGTTATGCGTGATTCTGAGGCCCGGTGTGCCTGAAATGCATTTTTGAACTTTTTTAAGGTACGTTCAGTAAATGCGTGGGTTTCATTTTCTATCTTATGAACTAGTTATCAGATTAAAAATCTGAGGGCATCGTTGAATCCTTAATGTTGAGATTCTCTTAGGGAGGTTTCACTTCGACCGTAGCAGTTTGGGAGAAAAATTTAGTTTTTGGACTTTTTAAAGAAAAGTAAAATAAAATGTAATTGTTATTTTATTTTATTTTTCTCCAATGGATGAACGGAAGTGGTGGGACTAGTGAAATTTCAAGCCAATTAATGTCTTGACTCATCAACTGTGTAATTCCACCATTGTAAATTAAAATAGGTTCATTAATTTATTCAATAAACCTCATTAATTATTTAACTAAATACTCACGTTTCCCCCTCCTATTTAAATGGAGCTCGGGGTGGGGTTTTGGAACGGCTTAATTAAGTGAGGAAACTCTGGTAGAGTTCTAAGGCAACATCCACCGATGGAGGATGAAAGATCGAGGGGAAATGATCTGGGATCGATGAACGCTGACGACTTCATCCAACGTGGACGTTCCTCCCGCCACAACCACGACAACTCTAACAGATCTTGAGGTAGGGGGTTTATGCTTGGTTTTGGTTTAAAATTATTTAAATGATTTTATTTAATCTTCTATGTTAGAAAAATATTCCCCTTCTTGTTATCATGTTAAAACGGAGGGCGCGAACTAAATGAACAAGGCCCAGACCCTCCACCGTTTCGTTCATGTAGCATTCTTTGGGGACAACTTTCCTCAATTTTTCCGGCAATGTGAGAAATAGGGTCACACTTTGGTGGACATTTGGGAGACTCATAGGCACAGATGACACCATGAATGGACAACCAGAGCATGTCCGGTGGCCCACAAAATGAACCATTGATGCGCCATGCTGGCGGCAATCGACAGTGTCTAGAGGAGCCTCACGGAAACAAGACGTGGGCGATGGAAAGGAGGCGCGACGTCATGTGCCGTGGTGGCCAAAGGCGGCCGGCCCAATCTGAACTTGTGAGGGAAGGGAAGCACCTGAAAACGGCAGATGCTACAGGCAGCAGGACACAACAAGATGGGGCAGCGCGACCCTGTGCCACACTATGTCAAATGGAGGCCGATCGTCCATTTGGATGACCGTTGCACGCGGTGGGGCAGCGCCCCACCGGCCGGATGAAATAGACCCATGTCCTCAAGGCCATTTGGAGAAAGGATCTACCTTTAGGCAGACGTGGGATGGACGAATGGGCCAGACCCATGACCAAATGAACCAGCACGTGTGGGCTGAGCCCCACCCAGCGGGTCGGGCCAGCCGCAGCCTGGGCCAACGAACTAGCCGGGACAAACCCAATGGGCCAGACCTAGTGAACCGGGCTGTAACTTAATGAGTTAGACCCAGGTGGGGTAAGGTAGACCCTAGGACCCATTGCATCGGGCCAGCCTGATCGAGTCGAACTGGGCCCAGACCCAACCAACCCCCGAATAAAGAACGTCCATAATTGAAGAACCGGGTGTATGTTTGACACACCGTAAGTGGAGTTGGGACCCATTTTGGGTATAATTCCCTTTGAAATATTCCAGTGGGCCCAACCAAGCCGGGCCGAACCGAGGTGTGATCACCCCCGTTTCACGAAAAGCGGTGTAACTAACAAACTGTTCATCTGATCGACACGCCGCCTATGACATAAGGAATCTTGTGACAAGGCTGTCCTTTGGAGATACTCTATGTTATTTTAGACAGAGTTTGAAATGTGATATGGGTTGGATCAAACTTGAATCCAACAGGACCATTTTTACAAAAGTGCCCATATTTCACCGACCGTGCGTCTGATCGACACACTGTCTATCATGTTGGGACCCCTATGACATGGATGTCCCTTGGGTATGATTTTTACAGGACTCTGTACTAGTTGAAATATTACTGATGGCTTGAGGAGTGGAATTTTCCAGATTTCAGGCATGTTTCATGTGATAATCTAGTGGCAAGCTGTGACATGAAGAAGAAGAGCGACCAATACAAGTCAGCATCAGAAACTACAAAGTGGGATGATCTAGATATATGAATAATCATCCCTACCTGTGTACTAGTGACCAATATGGGTCATCAATAGTGACCAATACATGTCAGCACCATCGACCAATATGATTCAGCATCTATCGACCAATATGGGTCAGGATACAGTGACCTATATGGGTCAGCAGCAGAGTTACTACAGATAAGATGATCTAGATTTACGACTAGTCATCCCAATCCCAGTAACCTTGAAATCATATCATTAGAGTGAGTTATATTTTTTCTTAGTGATTCATGATTTAGATCATGCTTGTGATATTAAATTTGTGTTATTTATTATGATGTTTTCCTTTGTGGATTACTGAGGGACTGTTATGGGTCTTAGGGTCCCCTACTAAGTTGTTATACTCACCCATGCATGGGCTCTGCCCACACGTGTGTGTCTGGTGAAGACTACTGACACTCCGAGGAAAACATTGGAGGTTGGGGACTGGGTGGAGCTCAGTGCGACAAGAATAGATTAGATCCACTTCTTTGACTTCATACTTAAAGATACTACCCTTTTGGTAGAGCTCCAGGGAAGATGTGACAGATGTTTACATTCTTTTCAGTTTCTAGGTCTTGTATTTTGGCCCACTGTTTTCAGTTTACAATTGTACTTGAGGTTCTACTTTACTCGCATGGTTATACCTTAATTTTTTGGTTGTTTACTTCAGTTTTCATTTTTGAGTGTTTATAGATCTCTAAGGCAATGTCTTCCCAGTTTGGGAAAAGTATTCAAGTGCTAGTCGCCAACCCCTGACCTATGGAAGGTGAGCTCAGGGTAGTTAGGTCCGGCCCTTGTGGTATGGGTCGTGAAAAGGTGGTATCAAAGGGCGGTCGGTTCTATAAGAATAACTAAGAGTAATATTTTAATGATTAAATTATTTAAAGTCTCTTGAGTTCAGTTTTCATTATAGAGAGTCTAGTGTTGGTGCGACAGCCAACGTATCCATACACCAGGACCCTGAATTCTGTTTTCTGACTCGGTACATGAGAACACCGGTGTATAGTGTTTTTAAAAGTTTTTTTTGATATTTATTGGGTCAGCTCACCAGGTATAAGTTTTTTATAGTGTCACATCTATTTCTTATAGAATTCCTCCAAGAAGGAAGCTAACTAGGATTCTGGTTAGAGATTGTGACAGTGGCCCACTGAGCGACAATGCGTCGGTAAAAGGATAACACATAGTGATGGAGCCTTCAAGTCGTGTACCAGCAGCACCACCACCCGTTGAGTAGAAGCTGATGTTGATGGATGATACATGCCAGATGATCATGTTTCATGTGTTCCAGTGACAGTGGCCTTCGAGGTTTCAAGGTGAGACAACCCCCCAGGTAGTATAGGACTAGCTTGGGGTGGTTTTCAGGTCTTACGCTTAGTAGAGACACCCACTGAGTAGATGTCAATCTTGGCCGCTAGCCTTCTTTAGGGCTCGGTTGGACGATAGTGGATCTTGATGCTCGAGGTGCATGAGGAGACAACCCTCACCTAGATGAACTTTGAGAGCCTTTTCAGGGAAAAGTTCGTGCTAGAGACACTATGCTATGTGAGTATTCAGGAGTTCCTACATCTGTAACAAGGCAGCAAGAGCATGGCTCAGTACTCAGAGAGATTTTCTGACCTCTCTCGATACTCCACCAACATGGTACATGACCCTTACTTGAGAGCCCATACCTTTAAGAAGGGGCTCCAGTGAGAGATCAGAGCTGTGATAATTTCTATCATCATCTCGATGTAGGATGGGGTGATAGAGAAAGCTTTTCTAATGAATATCTTCCTTGTTGAGAATGAACTGATTGTGAGAGCTCCTACCAGACGACAGGGAGTAGATTCATCTGCAACCGACAGTAGACAAATGACACAGAAGCCCAAGAGGGCTAGACCTTCCGAAGGTGACCCAGGGATTCAGAGTCTGAGGTGCGAAGCTTGAGAGGTCGAGGGAGCCACCAACTAGGCATGATCTATTTTTCCTATAGGGGATAGGGTCATGGAGCTCATGACTATCTGAATCCATGTTAGGATGATCGGTAGATGATGGAGGGGCCACCGAGGCAGTAGTAGTGGTAGGAGCATGAGCATCATCTAGGTGGTGGATGAGGCAAGGGAGCAGGACGTGTAGTGGGAGGTGGTCGGGGTCACCAGGAACTACCACCACCACCCCCAAGTGGTCCACAATGAGCTCAGGGAGTAGGTGGACGGGGACAGGCCCAGCTACAGGCAGTAGAGGCTCACAATCCAGACGTCCTTGAGATGATAAGAGGTACAATTTGTATCTTATCTACTTTAGCAGCAGTGCTTATCGACACAGGTGCTAGAAATTCTTTCATTTCCATAGACTTAGTTTGGGACTCTGAGATTCCTTTTGAGCTGTTAGTTCGACCATTTCATTTGGATACTCCTATGGGAGGAGATTCAGCAGTCACACACTGGTACCGACATTGTGATATTACTCTTAGAGGAGAGAGTTTCAGATGGAATCATCTAGTAGCGGTGTTGAAACCCTAAGACGTCATTCTAGGCATGGACTGGCTATCAGCAGTTCACACACAGATTGACTACGTGAGATGTACAGTGCGATGTATGTGTAGAGATGGTGGCCAATTTTCATTTGTTGTTGAGAAGGAAAATAGAGTAGCACAAGATGGACTTGCACTCAGGAGGGTGTAAATGATTACATATCAGTCGGCTTGCATGAACTTTGACACGGTGGGTGAGATGAGTCCACAGTTTCCAGTGGTGGTGGACAAGTATGAGGATGTCTTTCCAGAATATTTTCCAGGACTACCTGCTCGTAGAGAAAAATACTTCCACATTGACTTGTACCCAGGAACAACACCGATATCTACACCAGCATATCAGATGGCGTCTGCAAAGCTCTGGGAGCTGAGGGTAGAATTTGAGTACTTATAGAGGAAGGGATTCATTAGGCCCATTGTTTCTCCATAGGCATCCACAATGTTGTTTGTGAAGAAGGAAGATGGAAGTTTGAGGCTATGCATAGATTTCTGGTGCCTAAACTAGGTGACTATGAAAAACAAGTATCCTCTGACGAGGATTGATGATCTATTTTATCAGTTGAAAGGAGAGAAGTGGTTCTCGAAGATAGACCTCAGATCAGGCTATCACCAGCTTCGAGTGCGAGATGAGGACATCCCAAAGATGACCTTCAGATGTTGGTACAGACATTATGAATACCTAGTGATACTATTCAGCGTGACGAATTCCCCTACAATGTTCATGGTTCTCATGAATAGAATCTTACATACCTACTTATATCGGTCTGTAGTGGTCTTCATCGATGACATCTTGGTGTACTCAGCGTCTGAGGAAGATCACGATGTACAATTGAGGATAGTTCTGGACACACATTGGGAGCACCGGTTTTATGGGAAGCTCCAAAAGTGTGAGTTATGGATATGGAAGGTTCACTTATTGAGACACATCATCTAATAGGCTGGAGTTGCAGTGTATTCAGTGAAGATTGAGCCAGTACTGGCTTGGGAGACACCTAGGAGTGTTACGGAGGTGCGGAGATTCCTTGGATTAGCATGCTACTATCGGAGGTTCATACCTGATTTCTCCAGAGTATCAGAACCTATGAATGCCTTGATGAAGAAGGGGAAACCCTTCCTGTGGTCAGATACAATCCAGTAGAGATTTCAACAGCTGAGGTAGAGCTTTACCAACACTCCCATCCTGAGGTTGCCAGAGGAGGGCACTGACTACGTGGTTTACTGTAATGCATCAGGGACCAGACTCAGTTTCATCCCAATGAAGGGTGATGTATTGATTGCTTATGGATCACAAATACTGAGGCATCATGAGAAGAATTATGCAACTCATGACTTGGAGTTGGAAGCAGTAGTCTTCGCACTGAAGATATGGTGACACTACTTGATGGGCGAGCGATTCATTATTTACATAGACCACAAGAGTATCAAGTATATATTCACATAGAAATATCTAAATCTGAGATAATAATGTTGTCTAGAGTTCCTCCAGGACGATGATTATGAGATAGTCTATAATCATGGGAAGGGGAATGTAATGGTAGATTCACTTAGCTAGAGATTGAGTTTGCAGCTACTGAACGAGGCTTCAGAGAAGTTATCCTCACTTTAGATATCCAATGTGGATAGAGATGAGACAGTCTACCTCTAGTCAATGGTAGTTGCCCCTCCACTCCTTTAGTGATTCAAGGAGGTGAAAATTGGAGATAGAAGCTGTGAGACAACATGTGCTCAGATATTCTTAGGCTATGCACCTGAAAGATATTCTAAAGGTGGGGAGCATACTATCCTTTTCAGAGGATATACAATTTTACCAGTGGATCTATGAGAGGAGGTTCTAAGGGAGTTCTATACATCCCCCTTGGCAGTATATCTACGCATGATGAAGATGTATCGGGACCTTCGACGTCAGTACTGGAGGATAGGGATGGAGAAAGATGTGGTGAAGTTTGTTTCTAGATGCCTCACTTTATAGCAAGCGAATGTCGAGCACCAGGTACCAGCAGGCTTGACCCAATCCCTCAAGATACTAGAGTGGAAGTGGGAAGGGATATGGATGGAATTTTTGAAGGGGTTACCACGTACGTCTAGAGGGAATGATCCCATCTCGGTGATCATTGACCGACTCACCAATTCAGCCCACTTCCTTGCTATTCCACAGAAGGGTTCGATGGAGAGCTTGAGATCTCTCTATGTTCAGGAGATCGTGTGACTTCACAGGGTTCCTTTGATGATAGTATCAAATTGTGAATCACGATTTACATCCCTGTTTTGGAAAGGATTTAGGGAGGATTTTGGGACTCAGCTTCTCTTGAGCACAACTTTTCACCCATAGACAGATGGTCAGACTGAGAGGACCATCCAGACCATGGAGGAAATGCTTTTTTCATGTGTCCTAGATTTTGGTCGTAGTTGGGAGGACCACCTACCCTTGGTGGAGTTTGCGTACTACAACATATATAACTCCACCATTGGTAGGGCCCATTTTGAGGCATTGTATGTACAACCATGCAGATCACCCTTGTGCTGGATGGATCCAGGAGAGCCAGCACTTGTGGGCCCAAAGATGGTATAGGATACCACTGAGAAGGTGTAGGTCATCCGAGAGTGGATGAAGACTGCACAGAGCCGACATAAGTCCTATGATGATAGGTGATATAGACCACTAGAGTTCCAGGAGGGGGATGACATATTCTTGAGAGTCTCCCCTCGATTGGGACTATAGAGATTTGGTCGAGGCAACAAACTCCCATAGAGGTTTATCAGACCATTATTGATACTTCGTAGGATTGGAAGGGTGACATAATACTTGGAACTTCTACTGCAGTTAGAGAGGGTGCACAACGTCTTCCATGTATGACAACTTAGGAGACACGTGCCTGAACCATCTCAAATCATCGTCCATGGAGAACTGGAGATTGATGATGAAGCAACTTTTGTGGAGTACCCGGTGGAGATAGAGGATCGATAGAAGCGGATCCTTCATGGGTAGTTGATACCTATGGTGCGTGTTCTATGGTAGCACCAGAATCTCCAGGAGAGCACATGGGAGCGAGAGGGTCATATGTGAGCCTAGTACCCTCTTTTTTTGGGTAGCCTTGTTTGGATTTCATGGAAATAAATCCCAAAGGTGGGGAGAATGTAAATACCTAGAAGATTCCATGTAATATTTTTAATTATTTGTGATTATTACGATTCTACGATAATTGGTGGTGCGTGATTCAGAGGCCCAGTGTGCCTGGAATGAATTTTTAAACTTTTTTAAGGTACGTTCAATAAACACATGGGAATCATTTTCTATCATTTGAATCGGTGCTCAGATTAAAAATATGAGGGCACCATTGAATCTTTAGCGCCAAGATTCATTTATAGGATGTTTCACTTTGACCATAGTAGGTTGGGTGAAGAAGTTAGTTTTTGACTTTTTAAAGAAAAATAAAATAACATATAATTGTTATTTTATTTTCTTTTTTCCAATGGATGAGCGGTGGTGGTGGGACCAGTAACTTTTTAATCCAATTAATGGATTGACTCATCAAATGTGTAACTCCACTGTTGTAAATTAAAATAGGTTCATTAATTCATTTAATGAATCTCATTAATTCTTCAATGCATTACTCACCATTCCCTATCCTATTTAAATGGAGCTTAATGTGGGGTTTTGGCATGACATCTTCAAGTGAGGAAACTCTGGAAGAGTTCTGCAGCAACATCCACCGAAGGAGGATGAAAGCTCAGGCAGCAATGATCCGGGATCAACGAACGTTGATGACTCCATCCAATGTGGATGTTCCTTCTACTGAAACTGCGACATCTTCATCAGATCATGAGTTAGGGGGTTTATGTTTCATTTTGGTTTAACATTATTGAAATGAGTTTATTTAACATTTAATGTTAGATAATTATTCTCCCACTTGTTATCATGTTAACTCGGAGGGTGCGGGCCGAACGAACAATTCCCAGTCCTTCTGCCGCTTCATTCATGTTGTGTTCTTTGGGTCCAACATTCCGCAAAATTTCCAGCAACGCGAGACAGTTGGTCATGCTATGAGGACGGTAGTGTGAGAGACTTGTAGGCATAGATGACACCAAGAAAGGACCACCAGAGCACATCCGGTGGCCCGTAAAAAGAACCGTCAGTGCGACATGCCGTCGGTTGCCAGCGGTGGCCGGAGGAGGCTGGGGGAGGCCCGCAGCAACAGACTAAGGGTAGTGGGAAGGCGGTGCGCCATCATGAACCACGTAGGCTAGTGGCGGTCAGCACGAGATGGCCGTGCGGGAGAAGGGTGGTGCCCGCAGGGGCCACCGGTGGTAGCAACCGTAGCTAGCGGTCCACGAAAGGAGGGGGTGGGATGGCCCCAAGCCATGCCGTGTTGGTTGGAGATCGGTCAGCCATCTGGTCAACCCTCGCATGTGGTGGGGCAGTGCCCCACTGACTAGATGAAATGGACCTGCATCCGTGGTGCCAACTGGAGAAACGGTCTGCCTTTAGGTGGATAGGGTCGGATGCGGGCCGATTGAATGGGTTGGACATGGGCCAGCCAAACAGGGTGGTCGCGGGCCGACCCAATGGGCCAGAACCACCCATCAGGCGGAACTCGTGGCCTAGTGGGACATCACGGGTGGGTCGAGTCCCACATGGCTGGCCATGCCAGCCGCAGCCCGAGCCCGCAAACCAGTAGGAACAACCCCAATGGGTTGGACCTAGTGAACCGGGGGAACCCTTAACAGGCCAGACCCGGGCGGGGTCAGGTAGACCTCCGGACCCATTGCATCAGGCCGACCTAACCGAGTCGGACTGGTCCTAGACCCAATCGGCCCCCGAATAAAGGAACGCCTGTAACTGACGTACCGAGTGTCCGTTTGACATGGTGTCAGTGGTGTTGGGAACGCTTTTGGGAAGCAGTCCCTTTGGCATATTTAGGAGGACCCAACCAAGCCAGGCCGAACAGAGGTGCAATCACCCCCGTTTCACTGAAAGGTGTGTAACTAACAGACCGGGCGTCTGATCGACACACCGTCTATGGCATAAAAACTCTTGTGACAAGGAGGTCCTTTATAGATACTCTAAGTGAGTTTTTATGGAGTTCGACGTGCAACCTGGTTTGGATCAGGCTTGAATCTAACTAGACCCTTTTTATAAAAGTGACCATATCTCATAGAATAGGTGTCCGATCGATGCACCGTATGTCTCTTTGGGACCCCTATGATGGGGTAGTCCCTTGGATATGATTTTTGCAGGACTTCATACAGGTCAAAATATGACCGATGGCTTGAGGAGGAGAATCTTTCTGAGATCATGCGTTCTTCTTGCAACAATCCCGTGGCTGGCTGCGATATGAAGAATAAGAGTAACCAATACGGTTTAGCATAAAAAACTCTAGAGTGGGATGATCTAGCTGTATGAATAATCATCCCTACCCATGTAGTAGCGACCAATACGGGTCAACACCAGTGACCAATATAGGTCAACACCAGTGACCAATATGGGTCAACACCAGTGACCAATACGGGTCAGCACCAGTGACTAATATAGGTCAACACCAGTTACCAATTCTGGTCAGCATCTAGTGACTGATACGGGTCACCATACAGTGACCTATATGGGTCCACAGTAAAGTTACTATGGATATGATGATCTGACTTTACGACTAGTCATCCCTATCCCAGTAACCTTGAAGTTATATCGTTAGAGTGAGGTGTCTCTTTTTATTTGTGCTTCAAGATTTAGGTCATGCATGTGATATTACCATTGTAGTATTTTATGTGATGTTTTCCTTTGTGGATTACTGAGAGACCTTCAGGGGTCTCGGGGTCCCCTAATGAGTTGTTATACTCTACCCTGGACGGAATCCAGCCACACGTGTGTGTTTGGTGAAGACTACTGAAGCTCCGAGTTAGACTTTGGAGGTTAGGGACTGGGTGGAGCTTGGTGCGTTGGGAACAGTCGAGATAATCTTCTTTGACTTCAGACTTACAGCTACTACCCTCCAGGTAGAGATCTAGGGTAGATGTGAAAACTGTTTACATTGTTTTTAGTTTCATGGGCTTGTATTCTGGACCACGATTTTCATTTTACAGTTGTAATTGTGGTTGTACTTTACTCTCGTGGTTATACCTTACTTTTTTTGGTTGTTTACTTCAGTTTAGCTTTTTCAGTCTGTATAGATCTCTAAGGCAATGCCTTCCCTATTCAGGAAAAGCCTTCAGGTGCTACTCACTAACCCATTGCCTGTGGAAGTTGGGAATGGGGTAGTCACATGTGGCCCCCTTTGGATGGGTTGTGAAAAATAGATAATTGATCGAAAATGGAAGTGAGAATTGAGGGTAATTAGACCTCACTAGGTAGGACTTGTTTTACTCATATACAAGTGAATGTGGTGTTGCCTTTATTGTAGTACAAGTTGTGGTTTCATAGTCTCAAATGGAATAAAAAATCTTGTCAAAACACTATTTCTTATTATATTCTACCATTTTTTAATTATTTTTGATAAGGTCATATTAAAAGAATATATCTATCTAGTTTCCATATAATTATAGTGAGACAAATGGTTGGGTTCAATATTATGCTCATGATATATACTTTTCAATTCATAATATCAGAAATAGTGTCCATTTTCTATCTATATTGTGTCAGGGGATATGGATCAAAGAAATCCATTCCCCACATAGAAAATGATAAGGATTATTTGGAAGCGTATAAAAAATCCAGGGGTTAATGGATTAATTTGGCATGTATATGATAATAATGAAAATTTATGGTGAATTCTATAAAATCCAATATCATTCAGGGCTAAATCTTTCTTATCCTCCTAATTTGATGAGAAATATTGATGCCTAAGTAATGAGTGACCTAGGAAATAGTATTTAATTCCTTTATTGGGGTAGTACTTTTACCTTTGTCAATTAATCTAAGGATAACTGCATCAAAACCTCTCTTATATGGGATATTTTGGCGACTTAGGCTATCATAAAGAGGGAAATTTACTACTCATCACTAGATTTTCTCTTTTATTTCCATATCTAACATAATAAACCCATTTTATTGGTATTCCAAAATGGGTATCATCCAAAAATTTGTAGTATTATATGGTTTAAGGATGGAATTGAAATCACTGATCTCTTCTAGTTTTTAATGAATATAAACACCATCCTATACTGAAAAAATGATTATAACCATCTCATATTAGTCTGGATCTGTAAAGGCTATAAACACATTGTCTAATGCATAATTCTAGGAGTTCTATGAGTTATGGATGTGTGTTAATATTGGAATTAAGGGGAATTATTTCATTAATCCCCACACATAATCAAACAGGGGGATTAATTCTTCCTTCTTGATGGCATAATCAGTGTTGATCTTCTTGATTACTATCTCTAAATATCCTTTGACCTTCAAGTTCCCCACTAGTATTTATAGTGTTATATCCATGACTAAAATGAGGGATTTTTATTCCACCTCATTGTTGGTGAAACCTTATAATAATAGGAAATAACATGTGAGGATCACTTTTGATGGAGAGATAAGAATGAATCCCAAACCCACTCTTTTGGGTCCCTCTATTCATTTCCCTATGAAACTTCTAGAATCACCATCAAAGAACATTTCCCATGTCTATAGGTTGTCTTGGATGGAGAATACCTCTTCATCGTGAAATTATGTCTTCAGTGGAATTATTTATGTGGAAGGATACTCTATAAGGAAATATATTAATGCCAACCCTTTTATTTCCTAAGGAAATATTAACTAAATAAAAAACTGATGCAATATAACTGACCACCATTCTAATATTCTAGTTATCATAGAAATATTGAGAATATATTTTAGTGGGTAATAACGAGAGTTCAAGTGGCACTAATGATTCTATATGTATTATCTGAGTTTTTTAATTAAAAATATTATCATGAGAAAACTCTTATTGCTTTATGGATAACGAGTCTAGGTATTGATCATGGTTATACTAATATAAAAGAGGTTGTTCTCATTTCTAGAATCATTCATATGCATGAGTAAAGAACCCAATGATCACTTTAAGACCGTCATATATAGAATGGGTTGATTTCTTTCATCAAGGGGAATTAATATTGAAATAATCAAGAGATATTTATTGAGGTTATCAAATGCCTCTTTATAATCATCATTCTATTGATAAATGGATCCATTTTTCATTATCCTAGTGAAAGGGAAAAAATTTCTGTAAGATTTTCTATAAAGTTTAGAATAGAGGCAACACACCCTTGTATCCCCCTCAAATCATTAAGGTTTGGAGAGGTTACATGTCAAGTATATTATTCATTTTCTCAGGATCAAATCTTATGTCATAATATCATACCATGAATCTATGAAACATTCATAAGGTAACACCAAAAGCACATTTTATGGGGTCAATTTTTATGCTATGCTATTGTAGCTTGTTGAAAATGATCTCAATATCAAAAAGATGATCAAAATTTTGTCATGATTTTACCACCAATTCACTGACATAGAATTCAACTAATTAAACTAATAAGGTTTTGAAAATTAAATTCCTTGAATATTGGTATGTGGTGTCAATTCTCTTCAAACTGAAATACATCACCCAGTAATAGTATGTTCCTTGGAGTGACTTGAATATAGTGTTCTTATCATCATTAGGGGACATTTGGATTTTTTTATATCCTTAATATCAATAAATAATGGAAATATCTTGATAGATGGCCATCATATTGATCATAAGTTCTATAATCATAATTTGGAAATCATAATTTGGAAAATTCTAATAGATATCTATGAAATTAATAAAAACTATGATCTTCCAATTATTATTCTTGATTGGGACAATATTATAGAGACACTTTGGATACCGGACTTCCTGAATGAAGTTTTCCATTATGATTTTGTCAACTTCATCTTTGAATTTGGTAGCATGAGTTAGATGAATCTTTCTATATTCGTACTTGTAACCATGATGACCTTCTAGAGAATTCAAGTGGTGGGTGTCAACTGAGGGGTCAATGACTGAAATTTATATATAATTAAAAGAGAAAATATAGTGGTTATGTTTTAGGAAATAGGAATATATATATATATATATTATTCTACATAAGACATGGATTAAATAATTAAAATAGTTCATGAATCTTCCTATGTACCAAAATTTAGTTTCCAGAGTTCATTGATAGTAGCATAAACACTTTCTTGGAATGTTGGAGGGGTATCATTGAGGTGGTCCTCCTCCTCCAACATATCATTTTTAGGGTAATTTGTATTTAAGGGGAATCATTAGATATAGAATAAACATTTAGATCTCAACATTTGAGAGATGAAATGGGGATATTCTCACCCTCTATTGTTGAAACAAGAGTTCTTTTTGAATCAGTTGCCAATGAAGAGGTATCCTAAATCTCTTGGGAAAAATTAAGATTTTTTGACCTGGGGTTTTTCTATCATTGTACTGGCTAGGAACAACTTTGATATTATCTAGTTCAATTAATGCAACTGGTATCATCACATTAGATGAATATATGCTCAAATATGAACTTAAACTTTCAATTTGGTTAATTGGTAACATGTGTTCGTCACATAACTATTTAAAGGGGTTAACTAAGGTCATTTTAATACCATTAGTTTAAATAAGTAAAGCAACATTATTTTTCTTGGGTTATTTCCATTCCCTATGGTAAAAACTTGCATTGATGAATTGGGATTCAGAGAATTCAAATAGAGATTTTTCTTCTAGTAGTTTCCCAATTTTTCCATTAAAATTTAACTTGAGAGATTAGTTGTATGATAAAGGTATTTACACATATTTATGTAACCAAGGCCACCATTTCAATACATTGAAATATTTGTCTTTCGAAACAACCAAGAAATCAGAATCAAATGGAAGGCACCCAAACTGATTTCTGAGTTTGATTTATCCAAGGATAGTTTTCTCAATTTTGTCATAACCATGACATGTTATAGTGAAAGAGGAAAACTCAGATTTACTATGACCTAATCTATGAATTGTTTTAATTGTAATGGGATTTATCATAGATCCATTATAAATGAAGGATCATCAAATGTCAACATCATCTAGCTTACCAGATACTTACAGGGCTATGAAATGCCCCTGTATAATATTATCCATGTCCTATTCTATGAAAGTGATAATTTTGTGATAATATATGAGATTAACCTATGAAATATATACTCTATTAGCAGTAACCTCAATATAAAACTCTTGAGGGATTATTAAGGCTTTTATGAGAACTTCTCAGAGGTCATTTGAGAAATTGAGAGCATCTAAGAATAAAATCTTGGTTAAAACCATGTATAATTGTTTCAATATATAATATTTTTGAGCTAAATTTAAATTAATCCCTATATTAAATTTCTCCTTAGTAGGTTAGGCCTTTTAACTAAAGATGAAGAACTACTATCACTATTGGGTTAGGCTAACTTGGTCTTCCCACCCATTAAGGTTGATTGAACAGTTTCATCCCCTCTACCCAATATTGTAACAAAATAATTGTTCAAAGTTTCTTAGAAAATTTGGTTTCATTTACACTCTCTTCTTATGCCCTCTAAATGGATTTCCTTTGAGTTTCAGTAGCATAAATAGTTTTGATGGGGATATATTGGTATATTGTGTTCATCCATGATAGTGACTTCCCTTACACCATTGGATCATGTGGCATTTACATATAATTACCAAATATTTCATAGTCAACTATGATTCATAAAATTATTCATCATTGGAGAATGGGTCCATTAATGGAATGAAATGAATAGAACCAAAGATTAATTCTTCATCTGATGAGGATTTTATTTTGTTGGGCAATTCCCATGTTACCATTTGATGGGATGATTCCCATGATATTAGGGTTGGATTTAGAAGACTGAGAGGGTCAAGACTAAATTTTTATTTGGTATAGGTTCATCTTCTTATTATTGGATTTGGTTCTTCCGATTACATTGATTATTGGAAGATCAACTTTTTGAGGATTGCAGTGCCAAAGAAGTTGGTTGCATCTTGGTAGAATAGAATACATGCACAATTGGATAGTTTAGTTATGAATTTATGATAATATGAGTTTATTTGACCATGTTTATAATAATATAATCATTGAAATTCTTTACACCCTTTCTCATATCTTCTTTAATTCTTCTTCTTCCATTGTAAATATAGTGGAAACATATTGCACCTATGTTAGTGGTGTTTTTTGATTTTACCTGCCTAGAATCAACCATCTTTTATAGATGTATTTAAAAACAAAATAATAATGTATGGTTTGGATGAATGTTTTGTTAAAGATAAAATGATTCGGGTAGTCATTTATGCTAACTTGATGAGGCATTTGAGGATATGGAAACTTTAGAAAAGTATTTTCTATAGCTGCTATAAAGTATATGAGAACTTGTTCATCTTGAAAGGAATAAACATTATTCTTCCTGTCCTCAAATTAAAAGCCTTGTTTCTCCGTTATCTAATCTTGATGATGGATATTTTTATTTTTTCCATTCAAGAGGGGGTACCACAAGATAAGGAACAATATTTAGAGACGGAGTCGACATAAGAGCCATCATAAGTGTGAAAATGATGGTTTCCACTATACCTTCTCTGTTTCCTTAAGTTATCTGTGTTGGTTAAGACCTATATTTGGTCCACCAAATGTAATCTTACAATATTTGTGTTACATTGGAGAGTTCTTGGAACCCACATAGAAAATTCATCAAGATGATTGGAATTTTCAACTCATCACATAAGTTCTCTATACAAATACCCACAACATATTCCTACAGAAACAAAAAGTTCATGGAGTAATTCAAATCCTTACACCTAGAAATTAAATACGAGACTCTTTCATTAACTTTATATTTGAAATTTGAGAGGTCAAGGATTATTTTCTTTCACATCATTGAACTAAATTGATAAAGAAAATACTAATGAAGATGTTCCCATCCTTTGATCAAACTGGATGGTAAACATGTATAACATATGAATACCATTACTTCTAAGGTCTATATGAATAACCCAAGTTTGTCTTGTCCTTTCGATTCAAGACTCCCAATCATATATCCACACTAAGATGAAAAATGTATTGGGTGCTATTCTAGATCTCTTGAGCCATTGAATGTCAGAAATGTAGGATTTATAATGTTTAGTGGGGGAATATTTGCGTCTACTCATTCAAGATAAGGATTTCTATATAGATTCATTATTTCACACCATCCTTCCATGGATTATAACTTGGCCGTTAATGACTTCATAATATCAATGAGAACTGATGGGATGACTATCTGAGTGGGACCTTGAGTAGGGGAATCAAGGGGTAGGGCCAGATATTGTAGGTATTCCTATACTTACCGATGATAACTTGTATGGTATAACCCGTGTGATTTATTTGACTTGGTTTTTGTTGCTTCTCTAGTGGACATAACTCTTGATATCTCACCAACACTGGATATAAATATATATGTTTGTAGGATCCTATATTATGTAGATGTTCTAGATCCACTTTTTATATCATTCCATGTTCTTCCTATTGAAAGAGATTTTTTGGGAGTTTAGGATAAGGTTTTGTTTAAAGAACATATCCATCATTTATATTTACTCTGAGTAGTTCAAAATTGAGTTTTATTAGTTTATTTATATTTTCCTCATACCGAGTAAACATTTTCTCAAGTGTGAGAGTTTAAACCTCCTCAAGTAGAGAGTTGTATGTAGCCACACATTTATCCTTTTCTTTGATTGAATCCTTCAAAGGAGGTGGAAATGAAATATTTTAGGGAGTCCCCAAATTATTAAAAAACCTGTGATTCCTATTACACACACCACCTTAAATCACAGTTTGGACCATGTTTCAAATGGAAATATCCTCCTCCTATTCCCCTACATTGGATTCATGTTCTATAGCATATCTAGGGGTAGTGCTAAGGACATTCACTGATGTATATTACATTACAGGTGTCCAATCAGAACCAAATTTATAGGAGGGTTGGGTTTTATTAGGACATCCATTTAAAGTGATATGGACTTTAGGAGTGGTTCTACCCTTGATAGATTTCTTTGGATTTTTACCACTATAGGGCCTCATACCGCCCTTTAAGGATTCTCCCCATGCCACATAATAAAGGGTGATCTAAAGAAAATCTCTAGAAAAAATCATCTTATTCATTCCTAATGAGGAATATGGGATATAAAATAATACAAATTTAGATGAATCACTATACACAGTTCCCCTTAAATGGGAAAAGAACAAATTCCATTGGGGAGAAGTTTGAGGTAAAAATTCCCCATACCCTGTGGACTAGAGATATTCTCATTTCATTACTTATATATTTCGAGTTAGATTTGGTGGCCTTGAAGGAATTAGTTGTGTTAAAAATTCCACCATCCTTGAGAATTGGGTATGATCCATTATTTCCATGTATGAAACTATTATGAAGACTCTATTGATTTGGTGAATATTAGTTCAATCATGAGCTAGGTGAAATGTATTTTCTACACGTGAGCTATTTGGTTATGAAGACATCATTTTTACTCAATGATTAGCCTTACCTAATTATGAATCATACTCAATATTTTTATATTATTGGTGAAAGAGTCTTTCAATTGATCTCTATTTCTCATCTTGATTCTTTTGAGATATGGTCATGAATGATTTTTACTAATCATACCATCTTCCATGAGATAATATTACTTATGAGAGTGGGTTTAAAGAAATTTCATTTCATGATGTCACTTATTGTGAGAGTTTTTATCCAAGGAGTGAGGTGAAATGAAATTCTTAATGTTCACCAAATCTCCAAATGTGGATACTGGATTAAGCATAAATGATCTAATGATATAGAGTGTGAAAAGCATTAATAAATTTGCATTGAATACCCCACAACTATTCTACCAGTTTTTAGCATCATACATCTGATAGTGTAGAAAAATAATTCTAACTATGAAACTCTTCTATTTCCTTGAAATGACTTGTATATCCTTTATAGGCCAATAATTTAAATTTTAAATCGGAAAGAGTCTTCCATAAATTTAGGGGAATTTAATTAACACATTCTTCTAAAAATATCATCAGAATGTTATATTGAAGATTATATAAGGGCCAAAACCTGACTGGTATATTATCTTTAGCCCGTTTCTTCCTCATAAGAAATTTATTATCCCTATCTTCTTTGAAAGGATTTTCTAATTAGTTTCACCAAATCAGAAATTTCCCTACTACCTTATTATAGAAAACAAGACCTATAGGTATCTCATCTACTATGGTAAAAGCTAGGTGATATATGGGTGGTTTAAAGAACGACCATTTCATTGGGATATGTTGTTGTTTTGGCAGAGTATCACTTTTCAATAAAAATGAATCCATCATGGCTAGCTTCATCTTTGAAATAACCTAATGATATGATGTATTTATCATAATTTATTTGGAAAGGGGAGGAACTTACTATCAAAATGAATCATATTTATAGGGAGGAACTTCACATTGAACACCATCATGGGGAGGAATATCATTATGGATGAATGTAGAGCCATAGAAATGGTTCCTTCATAGTATACCCTGGCGAGGGCCTTCATGGTGGAAATATTAAAGGGTAGGTCCTTATTACTATGAGGTTTCTCATGGTACTCATCAAGACAAATGTTCTCATGATCGATCTCTGTATGACCATGAAGAAGGTATTTATGATGAATATTCTAGGGAGGACCTCTAGAGTGACTGGTAGAAAAGTTATGAGGAGGACCTTCACTAATGAAACTACAAATTTCCAAATTTGGTGAGTGATTAGTAGGATTATGGTCTACTATTGATAAATATTTTAAGGTATTAAGAACAATAGTATCAATCAAATTATGGTTACAGGCTTACTTTTGGATTTTCAATTTCCTTTGGTGATATTTCTTTTTAAGCATTCTTCGATGGGTGGGTTGAGTAACATGTCATTAACATCAAGCTTTATATATGATATCTTAACTAAGAGAATTATATATTGATAAAAGAATATAATGATAGGTTATTATAAATTTTTTATGGATATATTCCTTCGAGTGACTATTGAAATGGGCCAATAATCTCCAGTTAGATTGGGTATGTATGCCTAATCCTATTGTCCATTTATCATGGAAATGTACTAATGACCATCTTGGATGTGAGATAGAATATTTGTATTATTTTGAGTTTCAATTGGATAATACTAATGAATTAATTCAATTTGGGGGGGGGGGTATGTAACTAACCCATAACTACTTCAGTTGATATCATTATATATTGATAGGTTTGTAGAATGTGGATAGGGATATATGCATGCCCTTCCATTTCCACCAGGATGTGCTAGATGACCTATGTTACTGGAATAGTAATATATACCCATTAGATGGTTGGATCGAGGATATATACATACTCTTATCCTCTATTTAATTCCAATATATACAGATAGGTTTTTTGTGTGGGGGGACAAACTTGGGCCTGACCCTAATTGTCATTGGGGTGTGCCGATGAACTTCTATGGGTGATGCCAAATAATGATGGAAGGTTTGATGGGTTCAGGTAATAATATTTTACAACTCATGGATTGAATCTATATTATTTTGGTGGAATTCTATAGTAGGAATAGAGAATTAGGATTATTCCCAGATGATTATTTTCCTCCCTGGGTGGGCTATTTTGGGTTCCTGGGTCTGGGTGATTAGTTCTAAGACACATGAGGTGGTACCCTCAGACAACTAAGAATTCGATTCTGCACAGTGTTGGTGGTGGAGACATCTGGTAGGATCCCACTACTGTGGCTCTTGTTTTATAGATATTATGTCATTATCAACCTCATAATCTGTCCCCCTCAAAGAAGGGAGGAATTTTTTTGTTGCGTTCTAGGGAGAGACTCCTGAAATGATTTGAAATGGAGATGGGAACCTATTGATTCTTTTCCACTAGACATTTCTTGGTGGATGGTTTTGGGGATTCATAACCTTAAGGGATTCATATTTAGCATCCAGGTTTGGTAAAATACCATTATGATGGTACTCTTAGATCAGTGCATTTGACATCCAACATTGGAGACACTGGGTGGGTGATGGTATCCTCTGGTTGGATGAGTATTCAACTTATATGAAAACGTATTCATACTTTTTTTATCGATGTTAAGGCATTATTTTGTATTGAATGGAGATCTGGTGGATTTTATTATTAGAATATAATAAACACAAAAAATAAAACCCATCAAATTAGCATCACAAATAAACACACACATGCACAATTGATTGGTTTAATGGATCCATGTTGGGCCCAATTTCACATATTAAAAAAATAAATATGTTGAAATGGATTTATGTGTGGGTGATAAAGTATTTTTTGTTAATGAAGGATTCACGTTATGTTAATTTTATTTATTTTTACCCCTTTTTAGGTAGTTTCCAATGGGTTTTATTTGTGAAACTAGAAACATCCAATGGTTCCCAAATCTGTGATGGGTTATAAACATTCTTTCCAAAGGTAGGTGATCATTGGTAATTTTTACAATAATGATTAATAACTCACATTGGTTGAGAGGATGAGAGCTATAGATTGTCACGCCATGGTGAAGGAATTATTCTATACACTGAGACTCACTTGTATATTTAATACATACTCATGAATCCTTCCCAAAATCCCAAGCATAGGTATGGTGGACCTTATATTGTAAATAAATTATTTGCATGTGTTGGTGTAAAACCATATGTATTCATAATATTTTCTCCATCAATGGTTTCATATATATTTATTAGAGGTTCTCCATCAATTCTACATCAAAATATATCATAGAACCTCTATTTTTTGTCTATTATTTTGGGATTCTAGTTTCAAGATATGATGTAGGTTACTCTATAATTTTCATTATCCAGTGAGATAGGTGTTGTTTTAATATTGGGATTGAGACCATGAGACAAGATTCTTACATATCCACATTAATGGAATCATAACCCACATAGTTCAGTGCCACTTAAAGGGACACATCATACTTTCAACGGTAATGTAAGAATGGCCATACCATACAATTTAACATCATGTGGTGAGTAAGTCTATGGAAAGCATTCTTAGAGAAATAAATTGTAGGGGTTACACATGAGAGACTCTTTATAGTTGATTCTCAGAGAATATGTACTACTGATATTGGGTTGATCATACAAGTAATATAGAATTTTTAGGATAGTTATTACTAGGAATATTGACCAAAAAGGATAGTGGTGGATTAAAGGTGTTAGTTTTGAACCTTAAGGTGGCTTCCTACATGTCCCATCAGGAAGAGAATCAAATCCCACATGGTTCATAATAACTGGGTCTTAAACCTATGTGGGAGGCCTAACAAGATATTTTGAACATGAAAGTGATATTAACACCACTAGAATTTATGCCCACATATGTCTTGATCGGTGTGATAAACAAGAGATAACATAAGATAATCATGTTACATGATCATGCGTTGAAAGGTACTTACACCTTAATTGGATGACCTTTCAAAATTCACTTCCTCACCTGCTGGTGGACGAGGGAGGGGATATGGATATTAGTATAAATACACATCCTATGAAAAAGGTTCAAGGATTACTATATAAGTGATTCCTATGACGGATATCTGATCCTCATCCGCTAGTGGAGATGGGTGAGGTTACAGTGGGGGTATTTAAGAAGAAATAAAAAGATTTACCATTATTGTCTTCTTTATATTTTATGAAACCAAAACAAGGACTTATATATCCATTTATAAGTAATCAAAATTCATATATATATCCCAATTTGCTTCAAATTTTAGGCAAAATATAGGGGATGAATACCAGTCCTTGAATCTACAAGATTCCAAACACCGCCCCAAGGGATGAGATCCTCATTACCATAAGGATGCATGATTTCAAACATCTTGAGGACCCCAACTATTAGGAAGGTTAAGTGGGGATATTTTTTTCCAAATTAATGAAAAATTAAAAGTGGTACCCAATGATGTGTCCCACGCTCTGGAAGAATGAGTCTGGTGGACGTGGGGGAGGACTCAATGAAAGAATTCTCATGTTTTGGTATTGGTTGGAGATAAAATATTTTGATACTTCATAGAGGGGATAAGACAATATGGATTCTAAATGGGAGGAGAGTAATGGGTGTGGACATGTAGATGACCTAAAGATACCATGTTTCATGTAAAATTATCTCTTTGTGGGATCAGGATATAAAAACCAAATTCCCTTTTGTGAAGGTGATTTTATTGTTGAATGTTTTTCTTTATGAAATAAGATAATATTTATTTTGTGGGTGGCCGGATAGGTTTTTATTTTTGTGAAGGATATCTCTTTAGAGGAAATGTTTCAAGTGGAAGTTTATTTTCAATTATGGTAAGGGGATTACCTATTACTTTGAATTTATCACTTTAGATCATTAACCCTAGTTCATTACCCTCAACATAGGGGAAAGTTATTGGGAATTTATAGGTGATAAGAGAATCTATTTTCCCAAAATGGAAAACTTTATAGCATACATGATGCTATGTGACTGAAAATAAAAGATACCTTATTCCACAAATAGTTTTTATTTATAGGCGGTATGATGTGACGTCCTTTCCCTGAAAATTATTTTCTTTTGTAGGGGGGATAATACCACCTCACACCATAAATGATTTTTGTTTGTGGGGGGGGGGGATATTTAAACCTTTTTCCTATAAACAGTATTCTTTTATGGGGTTCCATGTAAAGTTTTGGTCTCTGAATAACATATACAAAATGTGATTTTACATGAATTGATAATTTTACCATATTTTTCATTCACATAGTTTGATTCTAGCCTCCCAAATTTGAAATAGTTTTCTTCTTTATTAAATTTTTAGGCCCAATAATCATTGATCAAATTAACCTTCTAAGTGATAAATAATAAAAGAAAAATTTTCATGTTTTAAGAAATGGATAATGGGAAATATATTATCTATTATGCTGATCCATTACTTAGAAATTAGTGGATCATAATACCCACGAGAGGAGAGTGGTTGCTTCTGCATGAATGAATCAAAGGAAAGTTGTTTCCTCCTCAGTAAATTAGGGAATTTATCACGATTCATACTATTTTTCATATCTTGATAGAGTTGGGTGAGCATGACCATGATATTTTTCACTCCAGTTCCCATCACTTTTTCTTTTTCATTTATACAACCATTGCATTATCCATCACAATAAATATAACATTCATTCTTCTTGGTTATAACTATTGAGTAAAATAAAAAGGTTAGCACGAGTATAAAATAATTATAATCATAGTGATAAATAAATTTTTAAATAAAATCAACCCTAAGATGTCCAAAATTATTACACATTCATTTCATCCTAAAAATATTTAGGTTCTTCCTACATTACTTTTGGTTAAAAATATCTTTTTTTCTGTAAAATATAATTATTCATCATAACCTAATACCTAAAAATAAATAATACATATTTTGATACCAACGAAGGAAACCTAAAAAAACAATCATAAATATTACACCATTTTAAAATAACAATCATTACTTCTCACCATATATAACACCCCAGAACCTATAGGTTTACTATCTTTAGAGATTATATATGTGATGTTATTATTTTAAAATTACTCTAAAAAATTCCCCCCAGAATTCTTCACAACCACTATCCTTCTAGACATATAATCAATAATGCTCCTATTGATTTCCTGGGGAGTGGAAACATAAGAAAAGGGTGATCTCAGATACTCAATATGGGTAAACATAGGTGATATCGATCAAAGATCACAAGTGACCATAAGTCAAACATGTGAGTATGAGATCATAATCATAGTACATGAATGTAATATAAGGTAATAATACCCAATATGAAATATATCATAAATCATGAATCATGATATAAGTCTTTCATCATAACATAATACACCAATCATATAGGCATAAAAACATGAATCCATGATCATGATCCAATAACATAGTCATGGGATAAATATCTAATTTAAAATATCATGTAATGAGAACATAATTCCATGAAAGTGTCACCATGGAATCATAACACCTATATAATGGTATAAGTATGTGGTAAAATGGGGTAATTACCATGATCCATGGGGAATGACATAAACTTGTGGCACAACCACTAAAATAGGTAACATTTAACATTGTGAACATATCAATAAGGTCGACACTTAACATCGTGGATATATTAATAAGGTCCATGCTAAACATTGTGGATATATAATTAAGATCCACACTTAACATTGAGAACATATCAATAAGGACTATGAGTAACATTGGGAACATGTCAATATGGTCCACACTTAGCACTATGAACATATCAATAAGATCCACACTTAACATTGTGAATATACCAATAAAGTCCATACTTAACATATTTATCCCATGAGATATAAAGATTTAGAAATTGAATTATAGGGGTATACCATACTCACCCATCATATAATTATAAACTATACATGTATGTGATATTAGAACATAAAAATATTCATAATTCCATCACATCTTAATTATAAGAACATTAGAATATTGATTTGTAAAATAAGAAGAAATATCATTTACTTATAATAAATTTATTTTAAAATAAAATAATTTATAAAATAATTGGATTAAAAAATTATTTTTTAAAACCATTAAAAATATAATTAGAGTGTTTATAAATAAAACTAAAGAGGATAGTGGTAAAATTTTACCATGTGAAATTTTTTAAAAAAAGAGATCCCTTTGAAACCATTGTAAAGAAGGTCAAATTTGGTAGAAAATTACCATACCAAAAAAGTTAATTGATGATTAATTTTTAAAATAAATTCATTTCTATTGAAAAAAACACAAGATATATAAAATTTGAGATAAGTACATTTAAAAAAAATTGGGAATATGGACATATAGGAGGAGGATTATCAACTAAAAATAATAGATAATATCAACTCTACTTAGAAACATCATTTCCATTGAATTTTGAACCATATAGAGGTGAGATGATAAGAATAAAATAAAACCCTAGAAATAAAAATAGGAGAATAAATTAGATGGGGTTTTTTTTAAAACATTTACTTTCCCAATATAGAAATTTGGTGATAAATAATCTTGAATTCAAAGTGAAATAGGAAAAGAAACCCTTACATTAACTCTAAACTTAAATTAAAAACATTAACCTCCTATATAATAAGCATAAACATAATAATAAATTAATTTATAAAATTAGTAATAGCTTTTAAATTTTAAAGTCTTCAGTTATATTCATTCATTACACATATATCAGTTAATTATTGTTTATTCTCATTATTAAATGTTTGTAATTTTGATTGTTTTGTAGAGGTTTCAAAATGGTTATATCAGTCTTAATTATTTGATCCTAATTTCATTATTCAAAGATTAGTCAAGGTAGAAACATAATTATAATCCAATGATTTATTCATTCCCATGTTCATTTGATGGAAATTATGGGTATTGTTTACAAAAAAGGAATCTATGAATAACATGTTTTAGGCTATTTATTGATATAATGAGTTAATTTAAAACGAACATTAATTTTTTTGTGTTATACTTACATAATCGTATTAATAAAAATAAACAGTTCTTAATATCATATATTATCTGTATTAATGACTTGATACATATTCAGGATGAAAATTATGGTGTTGGAATAACATCTTTCAAGAAGGTGGTTGAACCGACTGAAACATGAACATGATATACTAATAAAACGAGTAAGAGAATACAGTTATATAATAGAAATTTAATTTTATCATAATAATAATGATTTTAATATAATATAATTACTTTGGATAATTATATTTACAAAAAAATTTAGATGATATGGTAATTGAAAAGGATGATGAATAATTAGGTACTTACTTTGATGAATTCACTCCTTCTCGACACATGTTCCTTTAAAATGAATGATTTAGGCATCCTTATTGGGGAAAGTAGATACCAGTAAGATAATAAGGTTTTGGGAGACAAAAATAAGGTAAGTATTCATGATATATTCAAATTAAAATAGTATTTTAGGAGGGGTGGATGAGAGATACTTTTATAGGTGAAAATGAGGGACATTTCTTTGGGAACTTGAGTTATGTGAAGGGTAAGTATGGAATCATATGTGAGTTAGGTGAGTTAGGTAGGAAACTTTTGGTGGGAAATTTAGGTTTTAATACCAAACCTAAAATTTAATTCTATAATGTACAGGTATCATGTTAAAGAAATAAAATTTGATCCATGATAATTTACCCATGTTTACCCCTTTTTTACATTATTTAATTATTTACCATGGTAATTAATTTTTTACAAAAAATATAAGATAAAATATATTACTAATTTTTGTAGAGATAATTCAATATTTGGACTCCATTTAATCAAATTGAATTTCTATATTTTAGAAATTTGACTTTTAAATGAAAACCTAAAATATATTGAAAAATAATTTTTATTGAAAATGACTTTTTAAGAATTAAGTGTTCTAAATAAAATTTCATATAAAATAATAATTAATTGAGTTTTAACATATTTGGTTATACATTAAAAAACTAAATTAAATTCATCCTTTAAACATGATCAATTTAATTGATTAAGATAATAATACACAACACTTTAAAAATAGTTCTTTGAAAAATTTCATTTTTTAATATTAAATAATTTTAACCAAATCCTATTAAAATTAATTATTTAAATTATAAAAATTTAATTTTATAAATAAATTACTATTAAAATAATTCTTTTTATTAAATTATTATTTAATAATAATAATATTATTATTAATATTTAACACATAAAATATATTTTGATAAGAAAATATACTAATTAAATATTATCTTTTTATTTCATTCCCAAATTATAAATTATATTATTTTTAATTTTTTACAAAAAATTATAGAGCTTAAATATCCCTATTGTATTCATGCATACCAAATGACTATATGTATATATATTTATATGTATATCAAATGATCATATTTCAAATGACCATATATATATGGTCATATTCCATTCCCATATAAAATATTACATATATTCCTATCATCATTCATCATATTTACTTATCTCTCAACATGTATATTATATTTTTAATATTTCACCTTATTTTATTAATTATAATTTTGGGTGTGATATTCATGGAAACCCATGATGATAAATATTACTTGTTAATGACATTTTTATATACTTAGAATATACCAAACCAACTCATACTTCCACTTGAATAGATACCCAACATAGTCCACCACTGGAATGAAGGGTGATCCCGATCCCCAAGGGCTAGAAACTAGTTCCTGGCCATTAAATAACACTCACTATGAATTATTTCTCCCAATAAAAAGCAATTTAATGTGCATCGTAACATTAATAAAAATTTCATAGTGAACCTTTCATAAGTTGGACATCCATAACAAAAAAATTAGTCAACAAAATTTGTTTTAAAAATTTAAAATATATAATAAAATTTAAAACAAATCAATCCCTAAGATCACCCCTAAATCCCTCAAACACAACATCTCCTGTTTGGTCCTATATAAATCCGCATATATAATGTGAATCCCTTAAAATAAAGTAAAGTAAAAGATGGACGATTTGGAAAAATAAATAGGGAAACTAAATAAAATAAAAAATAGTAACCCTAATATGGTCCCAATGAACCAACCAAGACTGAGGTATAGCATGCTCCATGAACAAATGAAATATGAACTAAATCTAGAAACTAAAATGTTATATGCATGAGAGTATAAACAAGTTTATCAGGATACCACTGACATTTCCACAACCCATACTAGACACCCAAAACAACCAACTGGGTTTCCCATGGGACCCCACATAGTTTTACTAATCATGATAAAATACATTGATAAATTATAGATCCATCTAATTGGCCACCACATGGTTTACTAAATCATGTGTTCCAACCATACGATACCCACAAAGTGTCAAAATATCCAAATTTGTGAGGAATAAATTACCAAAGCTAAAAAAACACAAGATAAACTAAAAAGTGACATGAAAGGTGTAATAATTCTCCTCATTTTTTCACTTTCTGGCCCCAAAAAGTATTAAGTCA
Organism: Viscum album; assembly: GCA_963277665.1. Taxonomy (NCBI): domain Eukaryota; kingdom Viridiplantae; phylum Streptophyta; class Magnoliopsida; order Santalales; family Viscaceae; genus Viscum; species Viscum album. Next base: position 97,706,119 of record OY728130.1, on the reverse strand, counting down.
AAGAAGAATTCAGTAGGAACTACTCAATGAGACCCATCATTCAAAAATAAACATTTTCCATCCTCAAACAAAAAAACTTAATACTTTAACAAGGATATTATTTATAATAATTGACAATCTGTAACCAACAAAATGGAGTATTTAAAGGGAATAAACCAACTTTAGGTCTCTATACCAGTTGGAATTCATTTAAATTTCGAGGCAAAGAATCAATAACCAAAAATAAGTAAAAAACCACTATAAAAGCACTAGCTCCACAAAACAACCACAAAGAATCATCCACCAAAAGACAATCAAACTCCAAGATAGTAATAACCCAAAGGAATACATATTCACCCACAATAATAATTACCAAGACTACTAAGAACACAACTGAACCCAAAAAACGATATGTGATTTTACCTTGGGTCACTAAAAAAGGGACATTGTTAGAAATACCAAAGGATAATGTTGGATCTATTTAACAATAGGATGGTTGATTATAATATTAATATTTTTATCTTAATGAATTTATTTGTTTTTTTAGAAATTGTTGGAAATTATTTTATCACAATAGAGATTAAAAATGTATTCGTTGATCCCAATAGTTATAGATAAGGTGAGTTTTTGAAGACAAGATTAATTGATATTCATATTGTATTTATTGAAAATGTATTATTTTTTAAGATGTTGGAGTTCAATTGAAATCCAAAAGTGTATTTACATGAGTTTTATTTCAAAAGTGTGAAACATTACCTGATAGGAATACCACATCCAAATCGTAGGGCATGTTGACATGGAAATAAAAAACATGAAAAGGTTGGAGGTGTCTATGTCATAATGCTATTTTTAAATTAGAATCTAGAAGTTCGATGACCATATTTGAAGGCATGTTGAGAAGATACTTCCAAAAATTGAAAACTAGGAAGGAACCACACTCTAGTGGTCCCCATGACAGTATTCAATTTCATATGTGAGAGAAGAAAAATCCATCTACAAGAATTTTTATGGTCAAGTTAAGTGAAAAATGGAAATAAATTTTACACCACTCCATAGGGATAAATGTGGTGAAAGGTAAAAGTACCTATTAAAAATGGCCAAGTCTACTATCTACTTGTGGAAGGATGTGGTCAAAGTGTTATAATATATTGAAGAACTTTTGAGGAAGTGGATAACATGACCAAAGTAGAAGGACCATTCCCATGGCGAGGATGTCGTTTTTTATAGAGGGTGTTGTAAAAAAAGGCAGAAGAAGGATACTATGCCTGTGGTGTGAAAATCCATGGTTGACATGTGGTTATGCATTCAAAAATGACAAAAATAAGGAGGCCAAATCCATGGTTTTTATCATTTTATAGAGAACATAGCCATGTATTTTACACCATGATGTGGTGAAAGGCATTTTGATGTTTGAAACATAGATTATGGGAGAAGTCAATTTGGAGATGCATGTGATGGATGTTTAATGATTTATAATCAAAGTGAAAAAATTTCAAACAAGATCCAAACTAATATCAAATGATATATTTTTTGTTTATGTAAGAGGATAAATAATTTCATGAAGAAATTATTATTTTGATATATTATATAGGATATCATAGAGGATTTATGGAGGGGTTATGAGATGTTTTTTTATCTCATAATGATAGTAATAGTTTTCTTGGTGATTAGGTACATTTAATCTCTATTTGAAGAAGGGGATATCTACTAGAAGTGCATGAGAGAGATACCTGAGAATATATTGAAAATTTGAATCTTCTTTTTTGAAGAGAGGAGTTATTTGAGAGGGGATGGAAGATTGAAGAAATCACAACCATTAAATATTATACCAAGATGGGATTGATTACAGTGTGTAAAATAAAGTGAAGAAGAAGGTTATACAAAATTAGGATTTATAATAAGTAAATGAACATCCCAACGTGACTAAAATAGATAATTTATCATTCTTTGAAGAAAAATTTATTAATGTTTTGAAAAGCGAAAAATTTCTACAAACTATGTGTGGATACTTCTCGGAACAGCAAGAACAGGATGAGGAAGAAGTGGCAGTGAGCCAGTGGTGAGCCTTGGGAGAAAGTGATTCAACCTAAACATTATATGGAAATTATCCTGGTAAAGGAGTGACCTAAACCAACCACATTGTGATGATATTGACCCCTAGGAAGAGTGGTAATATTATAGTGATTCCATGAATGGCACATCTCCAATGCATGCTCCTTGGATATAACCTAGTGAGGGTGAACCAAGTAATTTTTTCCCAATTTACTTTATTCAAGCACCATAAAACTAATCATGAAACCTAAAGTATATTAAGTAAAAGAGAATAAATATTGGACCTCAAGGTTGAGAGGGAAATATCCTTTAGGGAAATATAGACATTAAAGGATTTAAAATTTTAATTATTCAAGAACGTTTTATACCCTTATTCAACCCTCTCTCAGGGTAATCTCACTCTAATCCCCTATTTATGGACCAAAAATTGGTATCAAAGTGAAGGGTTCATTTTTCTTGGACTTGTTATTGATCTAACTCTACCAAAATTTATTTAAGAAAAATGAAATATATAGTGAACACTCAATTATTTGATGGAAATAATTTCAAATAATAGAAACAGGAGTTCATTACATCCATGGAAGATTTTATTAGAGTTTATCAAGAATATTTTTAATATGTAATTTTTCTATAGAGATGATATAGATTTATCTTTGGAACAGATAAAATAAAGATGAATGTTTATGCTTCACTCAAAGAGAAATTAAAGGAATATATTAAATAAAATGTATATAAAAAGATAAATCATTACCAGTTATCCAAATAAATGTGGATGCAGGTGGAAGGTTTGTTTGGAAAATAATAAAGGCCAAGTGATAATTGTCTTATGTCAAAAGGTAAAAAGAAGAAGAACATGAAAGACACACTAGATGTCATATTCTCTAGATAAGGTAAAATATAATATTAATAAAATTTATGATTCTAAACTTTATGTGGAGAAAGGATGTAAAATTTTAGACTTCTTGGAGTCGAAAAAGATATTTGATTCTAGCAGAGAAGAGGAATCCACAACAATTTTATATTACAAGGAATTATCATTCAATGATAATGAAGATCCGTGGTGTGTTAAGAATGGAGCATACTAAAAAATAATTAAATATTTTTCCTTATAAAACAATAAGTTAATTAATATAGAAGTGGATCTTAATTTTAGTATTAAAAAATGGGAATGAATATTAAATAACAAAGCTATACACTTGAAGATATTTCCAAAGAGGTCAAAAAACAAATTGCCATAGATAGGGAATTTAAGGAAAGTGTGTTTTCTCTAAGAATGAAATCAAAATAAATAAAATTTTCGTTGAGAGATAAAGAATTAGAGTTGAAAAGTTTAGTTGAAAATTTGGAATAAAATAATGAAAATATAGTATACCTCGAGGAGAGGGTGAACACCTTTAAAGATAAGATGAATATCCCTTAGAAAGGTACCTCAAATGTTATAGTAATGAAGAGAAATATAGGTAATAAATTTATAATAAAAGAGTTATTAAATGAAAAATAAAAAATTTAGATTACAAAGAATAAGGAAGCACCAATTTTCTTCTATTTTAGAAGATTTGGTCGCATCATGAGTTGAAGTTCAAAAGCCAACAAGCCCAAAGTTGTAAAAAGAACTCTAAAAGAGACAATATCTATATCAAGGAGAGAAAAAATGAGGTAATTTTTTTATATGTTTTATTTTATTTATCCTTTTTCACATGTAAATCTATTGTAATTACATAAATTATTATAAAGGTAAACATTAAATATAGATATACTCCACTCATATGATATATCGTGAGAGAACATACAATGAAAAGAGGCCTATTAGGCTAGAAAATAGGTATAATATTTTAGAGAATGGAAATGATACTCAATAAAAGGTAAATTATGAATCAATATATTGTTACTCATAATAAATATCTTGATAACAATGAAAGAAAATATAGAATAAAAATATATAGGTTGTACAAGCTATGTGAAATATGGAAAAACAATGGAATAAGAATTAACAGATGAAGAAGTATTCTAAAATGGAACTCTTGGCCACTAAGGAAGATGTTTTAAAAATTTATTCCACACAAACCCCTAAAAGGAAAAAATATGAAGATGTAATTAGGATGAAATATGGATTTATGTTCCACTTATGATGAAACACAAGAGATTACTTGTTCAAGTGTGATCTATTCGACAGTTATGGAAAATAACAAGATAAAAAAGGAGGAAAACTCTAACAATCATTAATAAAAGTGTGTTATTGATATTTTAAAAAGGATATACATTAAAAATATATTGAGGTATCTAGATAAAAGATATTATGATGATGAAGCTAAAGAGTTGATGGCATTCCTTTCCCAAAATATGAAGAAGGGAAAAAGAAAGATGGAAGTAAAATGGTTGGTCCAATTTAGATATCCCTATTCCTCTACTTAAGGTACATTTAGGTACCCCTATAACCATATAATTTATTGTTTCTATTTATTTTTTTACAGGTGAAAATTCAAGTGGGAAATATGATCCTTTGGGTGACTGTGTTGGATAATCACATATTATAGGGCTAAATACATATCTACTAAGGACTTTTGAAGCAACTGAAGATCTGAAAGGAATGGATTATAAATGGTATCATTTAATCAAATTGAACCACTATATTAACATTTGGTGTCAATTATTCATCAATTGGTATGATCCTCACAAAAAACTATTTAATATTCTTATATTAATTGTTTGGTGTGAATGTGGGATAGAGATCACTATTTGAGTTGAGAAATGAAAAATCAAAAGTTGTTATGAGTTTTATATTAGTATTAATGAGTGTCATGTAAAACCTTGTTATTGACTAAAAAATATATACTTTCAAACACCGAGCTTAGACTCATTAGGATTATAGGATTTATTGACATCTCAAGTACAAAGTGGTAAATTTACTCAATGAAACTCTAGATAAAATGAAACCAGCAGTTCTGATAAAATGGATATTGATGAGTTGGGCATTCAAACTAGAAATTATGTTAAAAGGATTTAGCTAATAAAAATATATATAATTAAAAATTATGATTGTTTTTTAAAATAGGGGGAGCATGTATGAAATAAGGAATACCTTCATGTCCTTGTAGGGAGAGTTGAAGCCTATGAGGAATTCCTATTGGTAGTTGAAGTTTAAGGGGGATATGATATTTCCTAGAGTTTCTTCCCATGAATATAGGGGTGGAAGATTTGAAAATTAAAGTAATATAAACTTGAAGATGATAATTTTCCCACTAATAAGGGTTTGAATGAAGAATTGGTGTATCCATATATATGATAGCAAGAAATTTTGGAAAGGCCCATTATATTTAATTGGAAATATGGGGAAGAATATAATTTAATGGCTTCATTGCGTATTGTTAAAAAAATAAAAGGGGGATATGATTAGGAATCCCAATGGATTATGTTGGATTTGTTGAAAATAGGAATCTTAATGATAAGATTATTGTTGGAATGCCCTTTAATCTAGATTTATTTTTAGCAATTCTTAGAGATTTATTGATTCCAATATAGATGGACAAGGTGTTGGTTGATCCCAATAGTGAAGGACATAGTGAGTTATTGACAACTTAAATAATTTTTATATTTATATTTGATTTTTTAAAAAGTAGTTACTAGTAAAAAGGATAGATTAAAATGGTAAAACATAAGTGAAGTTCTATAAGTTGTATTACACAAGAGAAAAACACATCAATTTAGGAAGACTATTCCCATATCACAAGGCATGTTGACATGGGAATTCCCAACACAACTAGGTTGGAGGTGGATATGTCATGGTGTTATGTGTAAAGGTGAATATATAAAGAACACACCCATGGTTGAGGGTGCATTGAGAGGATAATGCCTAAAATAAGTAATTAGAAAGTTACTACATTTTAGTGGTCACCATAGTGGTATAATAGTGAACCTATGAAAAATGAATAGGTCATATATGAAAATTTTTATGGTCATGGTAGGTGGGAAAAAATGTACATTTTTCACCATAACATAGGGATAATTATGGTGCAATATATGTGTGCCTATGAAAAATGTCAAAGTACAATATGGAAGTGGGGAAGGCACTAGTCAAAGTATTGTTCTACATTGATGAATTGATAAAGAAGTAGGAAACATGGAGAAAGAAGAAGGGCCAAGACCACGGTGAAGGGGTCATGGTTGATAGAGGAATTTGAAATCCAAAGCATGTAGAATTAGGAGGCCATGCCTATGGTGGAAGAAGCCATTGTCACTAGGTGGTTCTGAATGACAAAACAACCATAAATAGGAGACCATGACTGTTGTGTTTAGAATTTTGGAGTCAAAATAGCCATGTATTTTTCATGAGGTTTTGTGGAATGGTGTTTCAATTATTAACACTTAGATTTTAGGGAGAAATCAGTCAGGTGATTCATGAGATAAATGTTTAGTGTTTCATAAATCACGTGACTAAGTTTTATAACATGATTTAAGTCATTATTGAAGGATATTTGAAGCATTGATGATGGTTTATTAATTGTATAATTAATATACATTTCAAGATGAAAGATAATTCTACAAGTAGTATATTTTTTTGACTTAATATAGAGGATATTGTGGAGGAGTTATTGAGGAATTATGAGTGATTTTATTATCACATAATGATGTTGATTGGTGTCCAAGTGATTGGGTACATAGACTCCCTATATGAATAAGAGGAGATTTACTGGCAGTGGATAAGATAGAGACCATTAAATATTTTTTAAGATGATATTGATTATTGTTCCTACAATAAAGGGAATTTTATTATTAACTTTCTCTAGAAAGTTGAGAAGAAGGTGCTACTAATGTGGAATTCATAATAAGTGAAGGATAAACCTAGAAGGAATACAACAAATAATCTATCATTGTTTATATGTTCATTCAATAATGATGTGAGTAAACCTACATGTCTATAAACTATGTATTGATCCTTCCCAGAGTAGTGATAAAAGGAGGAGGAGGAAGAGGTTGTGAGCTATCAGTGAGCCTTGGGTGACAGTGAATCAACCCTAAACTTTGTAAGATAGTGATACTGGGTAAGGAGTGGCCTATCTGAAAGCCATTGTTAGAGGAGTGACCCCTCAGAAGAGTAGTACACTTGTAGTGATTTATTGCACAAAAAATTTCCAATTCATACTTCTTTTACATAGGTCAGTGAGGGTGGACCAATTAAAATACCATTTCCCTATTTCCTTTATGCATGAAAACCAAAACATCAAGAAACCTAATGTATATTTGGTAAAATATAATAAAAATTGGCCCTCATGGTCGAGAATCTAGGATACTTTAGGTAAAGAGAGATAATAAAGGATTAAGAGTTTTAATTACTCAATCACTTTTCATACATTAATTCACCCCTCTTAGGTTAATCTCACAAAAAGAGACTATTGAGTGACTGAAAACTATATAGGGTCTATAAAATGGAATACTGTCTTATGAAAAACCTAAAAAAAACTAGAAAACGTTAGATATTATACAAAATAAATTGGTGTCATCCATATGCTAGCCACCCAAGAATACACCCTTGGTTGGGTTCTTCCCATGTCCAAATTTCCACAACCTCACAATATCAACACAAAAAACCACCAACATAATTTCACAACTGAACATAGAAACACCCAAGAAATGAGTCACACCAAGAAAAAACACATATAGACATAAGAACTCCAAGAAACCATATTTCACCAACAAAGCACCACTATAACCTCAAGAAATCCACATAAAATCAACACCCTATAATAATTTCTTAAACAAAACACTTGATAATTACTATGAAAATTACACTTATAAGAATCCAATGAATGAAACATAAACTTCATTAAAAATATAGTAAGGATTCATCAAGAAAATAATCTACAAAATTACCTTCGACATTATTTCCTTGTCTATTCTCATATGTACAATCTAACCAACACTCAACATAAGAGAAAAGAGTTAATAAAATATAATAAGAGACATTAAACCTAAGAAAGTCCACTAACCACATGAGGATCCAATCATTTGAACTAATATTTGATCAACTGTGAGGCTATTGACTGACCTCAAGATGAGTTGATCGACCATGATGCAGTCAACTTACTACAAGAAGAGTTTATAAACCATGATTATCCATGATCGACCAGGAGAATATAGTCAATTGGCTATGAGATGAACCAACCTTGGGGAATATAGTCCAACACAAGAAGACCTTCACTAATCGCGAGGTAGAATTATAGATTGTGACATCAAAAATTTAAACAAAATATAAATATCTATTCAGTTTAAATTTTAAAAAATCACTTAATAAAGACAATTATAATTAAAAAAATAAAATTATTTAAATTCCTTTCCATGTATTTATATGAAATATAATTTTTATTTTAAACCACATTTTATTTTAAAACCAAAAATAAAATCTACCATTTTTGAAAATATATTTTACCAAAAAAGAAAAACCTTTCTAAAGTAAACTTGTAAAACCAATTTCAAAACAAAAAAATTATTTTTAAAAAAAGAGACCATTTTTTCATATAAAACAAGCATTTAAAATTTCCAATGAAAATTAAGAAATAAAAAAAACACCACATCAGATTCACTTCAATAAAATAAAACATTTCCAAACTTCTATTTACATTCCATATAACAAGTGAGAATCTTATATAGGAGTGATTTTGGGATTAAAACTGTTCAAAAAAAGATTTATAAATATAATATAAGACTACTTGAGGGTTTAGTGTATTCCCTATAACCATCTACATGAGTTCCATATGGTTGGATAGACCATAGGGGCTATCCATACAGCTTTGGCTCTTACTAAACCATCACCCCAAGCTCAAGTGAACTAAAAAATTAGTTGAAAATAATTTTTAATAAAAATATAATTATATTATAAAACAGATCAAACTAATCACTGATGAAATAAAAATCCAAGACTTGAGCCTAGACTACCATTAGAGCTTAAGGCTCCAAACGGAAAAGTACTAGCTAGAGTATCTCTCGAACCAAACTCTCAAGTTACAACCATTGAATCACTATTCTAACATTATTTCCCAAATGAAAAAAATATCATTGAAACCTAGGGACTCTTAATAACCACGTTTTTTATACCATTTTAAAAAAACTAACCAAGGCTTCCACTTGAACCAACAACCAATAAATGATTCCACTAGCCCAGAGGGAATTCCTGATTCTTACATGCTATAAACTAGTTCTTGGTCACCAAAAAATGAATTATAGGGAATTTATTAAACATATAAAAATAAATATAATAATTATTAGTAAATTAATAGAAATTAAGGCATGACCTGTCTCTAAGTTATGTATCCATTCCAAACAAATAGTTATAAAGAACCAGTGTAAAAAATTTAAACAATCTAAGACACTTTAAAACAAAGAAATCACTCATCTCACCCCCAAATCCATTGTAAACAAAAACCCATGTACTATCTTCCATAAATACACATATATAATGTTCCACCCTTGATGTAAATAAATTAAATAAGTATAATAGATTTGGAAACATAAATAAAAAATAAACAAAATAAAATAGACACAAACATTTGAATGGTCCCAAGGAACTAACAAAGCTTGATGCTAAACACACCCCATGAACAAATTAATGCTAAAATAACACCTGAAACTAAAATTTAATATTGAAAAGGGAATAAATATGCTCATTGGGCTACTTAACTCTTTTCTACTTTCCTAATAATTAACTAAATATCAATTTTAAGAAATATTGAAATAAAAATGGAAAGTAGGGTCTTAAAACATAAATTCATTAAAAATAAATATAAATTATATTTCAATTATGTAGAATTTCCTTTTTTATATTTAATTATTTGAAAATAATCACTTTAAAATGTTTTGTCGACCTAATAGATTTTTAAAAAACCAAATACCCATTTACAATTCCACTTTAAAAATCCAATATGAAACATTTTAATTTTAAATAGTTTCTAAATATATCTTTAGAAACCATTTATAAGAAATAACACTAAGAATAGGAGACATAACATGCTTTAACTGGGAACCAAAAGTAAAGAGACAAATAAAAAATTAAATAAAAAAGGGTTCCAAGACTAATATAAGGAAAAGGGTAAAAATCAAGAAGAAGATAATGATTTCCTATATAAACCACCAATCAAGAATGTAAGTGTCATGTGATCTACTTTAGGTTATATCTAGAATGATATCAGACCTACTATCATCATAACACACCCTATCTAGGTCCCCTAGTGTTACGGGGTCTCACATTTCAGCACTACCTCATATTTCTAACCCAAAGCAAACCCCTAGGTGGTGAAACTCTTCTTTGGAGCAAGATAGTTATAACCACAACACTATTTTAAGACACATACATATTTATTATTAGTCACCTAGGTTCTCATGGAAAAATAATAAAGTGGAGGTGAGAAAGTAATCCAAAAAAATATCTACAAAAAAAAGCATAAGAATAACCCATTCATGCCTCCAATGTCGTCACATATAAATAAACCCTAAGATCAATATCTAAATCTCTATATATGTTAAATGAAACCAATTCAAAACAAAATAAGAAATAGAAATTGAAAATGGTTCACATAGATAAGAATTTTCAAAATGACATAAAATTTCCAAATGATCCTTCTTGAAAATAGACATGGGATTCTAAGTCCCTCCTTTATAAATTATGAAATATTTTTTAAAAAAATATTTAAAAAATCACATTAAAAATAAACATTGAAATATTTCAAAGAAAACAACCCCAATTTTATAAAACCTTATAAAAATCATTAAATATAATTATTTAAAATAACCCATGACCTAAATACGGTCTAATCCATTGTTAATCAAACATTTAATCCAATTTTTTTGAAATACTTTATTAGTACTTGGGATTTCATGTATTACTTGAAATGATAATTAAAACTTAAGAGCCAACTAAGAATTAAATTTTAAGAACAAAAAATTTAAAATCTCAAAATATATTTGTAAGGGTTATTTGGGAAATTTCTCAAGCACATATTGTGCACTATTTAGTCGAAATAGATTTAAACCATTATTTAAAATAGAGAAACTCATTTATTTTGATGAAAACCAAAATTAAACCAAATTTTCCCGTTAGAAAGATGATAAAAAAATTAATACTATTTTTTAATAATTAAAACATGAATTTATGGTGCAATCCATTGATAGTTTCAAAATCAAAATTTAGGAAAAGGGACAACCAACCTTGAATCAATGGAAAGTGGTTTAGAGCATTAGAGATGAGATGAACTGAGCTTGATGAAGACATCAGATTCCATAACAGAAAAATCTAGAAATAAATAAAAACTAAATCCATACATAGGGTTTAACTAATAAGGGGAACATTGATGGGGGAAGAAGAAACCAAGAGAATAAAAAGAAAAATATTGGGAAGATAATATCCTACCTTGATGGTTTGACATTGAATTAAGAAGAAACCATGTTAAATATCCATGAGAGAAGTGAGATCTCAAAGGGTGTGTCATGTGAGAAAGAGGTGTTAGATGTGAGAAAGGGAAATAAATAAGGGGAATTAAGCTTCTTATTCATAGAGGTGCATAAAAATAATTTTTTAAATATTAAACTTCTATGAAACTCACATGATTAACCTGAATGGTTTATGGAACCTTTTGGAAGGCATGAATCTCACATTGGATACCCAACAAACCATGCATAGTTTCCACTAGAACCCAACATGGTGTAAATATTTGTGAACTAACCATAAAATATGACAGTGAAAATTTTTTGACCCTGATTCATGATCACGACATAGTTTACTAAACTGTGTGGGCCAAACGTGCACCACCAATATTTTTTTTCCAAACTTAAATTTATTCCCCCAAAATTAGAAAAAATTAAAATAACAAGAGATAATATAAAATAATTCATAATAAGCTCTATAATGTCATGAAGGTTATCACATGAGGTTTTATTCCACTTGTACTTTTCTTTATGATGTTTCATGTTGAATTTTTATAATGTATTAATGTTTATATCATGCTATAATATTTTATGTTAATAAAATTTATTGTGATTCATTTTAATTCAGTGTTTCATGTTAAAAAATATATTCTATATAATATTTACTTATTGGGAAAAAATATTAAATAAAATCAAGGGGTGTTGCACTCCCACTAAAATGATGGCCTATTTCTAAATTATTTATATCCATTTATGGGAAAAGATCCATATTTCACTAAGAAATAAGTCCAACTTATCATTTCTATCACCACTTAGTTATTTAGGTATGGAATAATCCCAATCATATCATATATTACTCTAAGATAATTAATTAGATAACACTCTATCTGATAAATTATACGGATAAAAACAAATCTACACATATGGTAACCTAATCCTATTAGGGTATCTCATATTAGTGTAACCCAAAACAGATACCAAGAATGGGAACCTAATCCTATTAGGTTCACCCATTACTTTCCTTACAAAAGATAATCCAAAGGAACATAAATTTAGCATGAACAACCAAGTTAGACAATTGATGCCTTTACAAGTGTTTCTTTATAATTAATATAACACCATGTGTTTTGAAAAGGATTTAATCTCACCATATCATCACATGATATCCCATTTATATGTATTAATTATTCCAAGGATCTAGTTTAGAATCATATTAACTTCACCCAATCAATATATTCAAATCATATTGACGTGTAACAATTTTCACACCCTTTTTCATAGGAGGATTATAAGTTAAAAAGGAATATGCCTCAAATAGTTTAAAAAGTAAAATGTGTAAGGGTTCCCATGTGTTCACCCAAGTAGTCTCATGTGAAAGAAATCTAGTATACCCAACAACAATGTGCAAGACTAATCTATACAGACATCTATATCGTAAAGCTCTATCCTTTGTGTTTCAACTGCACAAATCTATCCTATATGAAGACATGTGGATGAATCACTAATGAAATAGAATTAAATTAACTGATTCCTTCACCATTTGTCCCAAAAGTTTAGATAAATATGACCCTTGGGGTCCTTATTTGAGACAACTGGAAGAGAAAAAAGCCTCTAGAATCTCCAGCTACACTATTCTATCACCCAAGTCTTCAAAACACCAAAGGTAGTTCTCCAAGACAAAAAATAAGAGGTAATTAATCAGGGACCAAGGGATGTGGTTTCCAAAATCCTAAAAAATACTCATTTGAGGATCCACATAACCTATTCTAAAATCATTGGGGAGAAGTACCCTTCTAAAGATCAAGCCTATGTGAGACCCATCTAATATGTCCTTAGGAGACACTTGGAGGTCTGAGTAAGGTATCACATAAGTTCTGTTTCCTAGGCTTCTCAACACCCATGTTTTTCTTGGTACCACTGATTCAGGGTAGTATTCAAATCGCCCGGAAAACACCTAGGTGAGATCTTAATCCCATCAAGTATGAACCAGGTGAGTTAAAATCTATCATCCTAGGTACCAACTGGGGGAGGCACCCTCCAGGTCACCCAGGTACTATAGGTTTTGTGCACAATAGAATAATGGGAGGGATGGTTCCCATATTTAAAAATTTCCCAAATTGATGAAAAAATTGGGATCTAGTGATGGTGAATGTCATGATCTACAAAATTGCATCAAAGAAATAAGTCAAAGGAATTGAACTCGAAACCAATAATAGAGTATCAATATATTTTTTTTGTAATTAATTTAATTAAATAAGAATTACCTCCAAGGTGATTATTTCTTCATTGACGCATTCAACCAAAAATCTGGTGGTGTAATATTATTTCATTATAGAGATCAAGGGTAGATCTCCTCTTGTGGTGATCCACATGTGTTCCACTTACCCTCAGACATCACCGAACGAATATCTGGGTGAAAGAATGGAAGATCCTTATCATTGTAATGTACACCTTAGATTACCTTGAGAATTTCATCCAAAGCCTTCTCCTTGATCCAATATAGCAGGATCTCTCTCATTCTTGAGATTATTCATGGACAGGGAATAATTCTCTAGGATTGAGATCTTTTATCCAATTTTTTTTTCACAACACAATTGGAATTACTTGGATAGTGCTTAGTTAATAAGAGAATAATATAACTTGGAATTTAATTCACTAGGGTAATAATAAATAATTTTCACAAGTGCCTTAATTATTTTTTTATCCTTGCAAAACCCCTATGTCAAATATTAATAGAAAAATTATTATTTCCTGAAATGTGATTAACACGTGAGTTATAATTAAATATTATTTATTCAAATAATATTCAATATTATTATTTGTCACTGGACCATTAAACTCAGTCCTCAAATCCACTACAATATATATTAATTATTCCACTTAAAATATATTCTTTTGAATAAATAGTGATGAAATAAATGTGATTAGGGATATATGCATTGTTATTAAACCCAGACTGAGAATAATATTTATTAAAATTTTTAAATAATAAATCATTTAACTGGGATACTAGATACACTTAGTTTGTGGCCCTCTAGGCCTCTTTCTTAGTGGAATTAGGCAAACCTACCTAAAGTCCAAGGTTATCATCTAGAAACATACTGATACACCCATAGAAAATCAAGTTAATGCCACAATGAAACATCATCTCATACTAACATTTACCATGTAATATAATCCATTTATCACAATATCTCAATTAAGAAGGTTGTATGCTAGTGCCATTAACCTATATGCTTGATATCTCTTTCTTTGACTTTCTGGAAATAGAACTTTTCTGTTGATCAACATGAACATGGATTTATTTAGGCTATATCATTTCCATTAAAAGGCCTGAGGTATTATATTTAATTAAAGAACAGAAGGGATAAATCCTTTCTTGCATTATTCATTAATGCAATATTAATCATGACACACCCAACATATCCTACCTCATTGCGAACATCTATCATCACGATTTTCATCAATACATCTAAGTGAGGACTCATAATATACATTAATAATATTATTAAAGTCTAAGGACCAATACAAATGTACCTAGATAAGAACATCCAATGACACTTATAAATGTGGATTTCCTCCCATCAAGTCTCATTGTCATAATATCCTACTAGATATCACCAAGGGCGTACACCATAAGAAAGTTACTCAAATTCCTATATGTATCCACCACTGATAACTTTTATAATTTGTGTCCCTAAAATGATATGATATGTCTATAGAACATATATTTTAGAATAGTGTCATAACACTTCTAGGTTCACATAATAGTGGGGAACTGCTATGACCTTTTAGTACAACATCTACTGTTGGGACATTATCACATACAATGTTATGCAGAATAACAATCATGATGTGATAAGGAATTTATTGATATTCAAAAACCATGAATACTTGTTATCATAAAGTACATGGAAGTCAATTCTAGGGAACAAACTCCAACAGACTCCTAGTTTCACTAGAGCCAATAACTAACAGCATTCAGTACGCTAGCTCTCACTTGATATCATACTTCTACTAAGATATAAATTTAGTCAAGGGGTCCACTGGGTTCTCTTTTGTGGATACTCTGATCAATCCAACTTCACCCCTTTGATAAAAATCCTTCAATAGGTGATACTTCTGATTTATGTACTTTGTCTGTTGATGTGACCTTTTCTATTTTACAAGATCCACCACTATAATATTATCATAATACAATGTGATACGGTCTTTACTACTAGGAACCACATCAAGCTCCTGCATAATGTTCTGTATCCAAATGGATTCCTTGGATTCATTAAAAGCCTCTATGTACTCAGACTCCACAATAAAATCATCTACAACTGGATGCTTTGAACTCTACCAGCTCATAACTCCTCTATGTAGATGGAAAACATATCCTGATTACGACTTCAGATCTTTCAAATCTATATGAAAACAATAATCATTATTCCTTTTGATGAAAATATCTTTTTCTCCTCCATACAACATGAACATATACTTTGTTCTTATCAGATACTTAAGGATAGTCTTAAAATTATTCCAATGTTGTTCTCCTAGATCTTCTTGATATCTTCCTACCATACTCAATGCCTAGGAAAAATCATGTCTAGTACATAACATGGAATACCTGATATATTCTATCACTAAAGTGTATGGGATCTTACTCATTATATCTTTCTCATGTTGTGTCTGGGGATACATTTTATTAGAAATATATAAAACATGTGATAGTGGAACCAATACCCTCTTGGATTATTCCATACTAAATATATTTATTTTCTGGTCAATATATGTACTTTGACATAGTCTAATTAGCCTCTTGAATCTGTCACAAATGATCTTGATCCCTAGAATATAGGTTTCTTCACCTATGTTCTTCACAGAGAAGCACTTTTTCAACCAGTCTTTAACTGACTGTAAGATTGGTATGTCATTTCCAATAAGTAATATGTCATCAACATATACTACTAGGATAACAACCATATTCCCATTAATTTTTTTAAACACATGGATCAAATTCATTCTTAAAGGAACTAAATTCCCTTTCTGGCTTCATTAAATTGAATATTACATGACCTAGATTATTGATTCAATCCATAAATGGATCTCTTAAACTTGAAAAGCCTTTTAGAATCACCTAGTGTCACAAACTGTTATGGTTGTGACAAATAAACATCTTCCTAAAGGTTCCCATTAAAGAATTAAATTTTGACATCCATCTACCAAATCACATATTCATGGTAATCTTCTATGGACAGTATGATTCTAATGTATTTAAACATGGAAAATGTAATAAGACTTCATTATAGAGAATTCCTTGACACTATTTAATCCCTTTAGCCACTATAATTGCTTTATAGATACTTACTTTACCTTCTATGTCTAGTTTCCTCTTTAATACCTATTTACACCTTATAGGCTTTACATCAACTGGATCATCGATCAGAACCCAAACATAGTTCTGATACATAGAATCCATCTCATAGTTCATAGCTTCTATCCATTTTGAAGCTTCTGATCTCTATACTACCTCATTGTAGGAGGGAGTTTCAATATTTTCTAATAATAATGAGTCACTATCTGCGATGATTAGAAAACCATATCTCTTTAGTTCCATTAACCCTCTTACACTCCTACACAGTACTGGTGTTTCAGAAACTACTTATTCCTTGGGGACCTATGGAACTTGTTCCTGTACCAACTCCTGTGTATCTTGACCATCTACTTCATAAAATTCAATCTTTCTCCCACTATCCTTTTTGAGGATTCGATCCCTATAAATAAATAGGGGTTTTATGGCGACAATTAATTTCTTGTATGAGGGGATGTATAGGTCGTATCCCTTCATTTCCTTGGGATACTATATAAAGATACACATAATGCCTCGGGGTACTATTTTGTTGCTTGATAAAGCCTTAACAAACGCCTCACATCCCTATACATGTGTATGCTACAAAATGGGTTTCTTTACACTCCATAACTCGAAGGGAATTCCATTTTCTACCTTATTTGGTACTCAGTTTAATGTACATGCCGCAATTTGTAATGTATATCCCCAAAAGGATAATAGAATATCTGCATGACTCATCACCAATCATACCATGTCCAACAAGATAAGGTTCATCCTTTCACTAACACCATTACACTATGGTGTATAAGGTGGAGTGAGTTGAGATATAATTCCAAACTCCCATAGAAATTTGATGAACTATTGGTTAAGATATTTTCCACCTCGATCTGATCAAAGCTTCTTTATCCTCTTATCAATCCAATTCTCTACATCATTCTTGAATTCATTGAATTTCTCAAAGGAATGTGACTTATAACTCATCATGTAAATATATCCATATCTAATCAAGTCATCAGTAAAAGTTATGAAGTAAGAATATCCACCTCCGGCTTCTATTGTAAATGGCCCACACACATCAGCATGTACCAATACTAGAAGCTATGTGGAACTTTCACCAAGTCCACCAAATTGTGGTTTGGTCATTTATTCTTATAAACAAGTGTGAATTCCATCAAGTGGTTTTAGCTCATAAGAGTCTAAATAACCATCTTGATAAAGCTTTTTTCAAACGCTTCTGTTAGGTCTACAAGGCTGAGTACCCTGAGAGGGGGGGGGGGGAGAATCAAGGTATGACTAATTCAAAAATTAAAGCCCGTTATGATCTTGTTTCACTGTTAAGAAAAACACTCTTCTCTCTCTTTACAGTTGCACACTATTAACAGAAAGTAAATCATGCACCAGACACAATAATTTTTACTTGGTTCACCACTAAGGGCTACGTCCAAGGAGCATACACCGAAAAGTTTTCGATCGTACCAAATTCCACTAAACTTCACTAGCTGTGGATAATAAGGTTCAGGCACAGTCACTCTGTCCCAGGATCACTGCCTTAAAAATGTTTAGGGTCAGCTCACTACTTTCCCAAGGGTCACTCCCTGTTTCTCTCTCTCTGGATCACTGCTAGTGGAGAGGATCACCTTCTTCCTCTTCCTTTTCTCACTACTCTGGAAAGGATCCACTCATAGTTTATAGACCTGTAGGTCTCTTCATTATCTCTAATGAATGCATATTATGTTGTGTGTGGATGCCCTGTTGAAGTCAAACTTTCACCCATTGATGAATTTATCTTTGCACCAATGGTATCGGGCAATCTTCCAGCTTTCATGAAGCCCTGAATCTCTGTCATGAACCAAACTTACTTGGCGCGCAAGACTAATCCGGTTCCCAAGTATCGGCTCTCAAGTCACAACTGGCATGCAAGTCTACCTCAATCACTTGCGCGACACAATATTCTTCTATTCCAAACTTGCACGACACACTTCCCTTTACGCCCAAACCAATATTGGCGCGCAACAAACAACAATTGTCCTTCTTCAAATCTGGCGCGCAAGTACCACTTGCGCGACCCACCACCACTTGCGCGACCACCACACCTACACGACGGAAGCTATGATTTTTATAAGTGTTGAACTCCATTGAGAATGAGGTGGGGTGGTCCTATATTTATAGGCATTTGGTCACCCTACGTGATGACGCGCAAGTCTCCCATCGACGTGCATGTTTCGGTGTGCAAGTCTATGCCCTTACAAGTCATCTCCGTAACCAACCCAATACTTGTGCGACCCTCTTTCCTTTTCCATATTTTGATCTTCTTATCATGAAAAACAACAGGCGTGCAAGCTCCCAATCCTTCTAGGCATCGGTGCACAAGTCTCTTCATGGCGCACAAGTCATCTGCGCAACCACACTAATACCTACGTGACCCTCTTTCCTTTTCCATATTTTGATCTTCTGATCTTGAAAAACAAAAGGCGCGCAAGTTCCTAAGCCTTCTAGGCATCAGTGCACAAGTCTCTTCATGGCGTGCAATTCACCTGTGTGACCACACCAATACCTGCATGACCCTATTTCCTTTTCCATATTTTGACCTTATGATCCTGAAAAACATTAGGCGCACAAGTTTCCTCACCTTCAAGAACACAGCGTACAAGTCTCTTTTCCAAAACCACTTTTATCCTTTTGTCGATTTTCAGGCCCAAAAATTTGGAAAACACTAGAAAATAGTGCCACCATGTATCTTCTCTTTTTGTACCGCCTCCAGATCATCCATTCCTTTGTCAACTTTCTTGAATCAAACATGGATCCTTGACCATGGCTCTTCAACTCGACATTCCACCATGAAATCTATTTTGTCAACAATCACCACATAGATGTCCCCTTTGTCAACAAACACAATCACCTAAAAAATGATTCAATGATACCTTGAGGGATTTTTTCCCAACAATCTCCCCCTTTGGGTTTGTTGACAAATCTTCCATTAACAGATACATTGTTAACTCTTCAGCCACCATTCGCCTATAGTGATTCTGATAGCGATCAAGGATTTACTCAACACATACTCTAACCCCACATGAGAAATGCTCGTCGTGAGAAACAAGAGTAAATGAAAATATCATCAATAAATCACTTCATCTCTGACATCCACCGTTGATACCAACCTGATATCAATTTTTGTGATACCACACTGATACCAATTGTTGGAAATATTCTTACCACATTCCAACACCACTCTTCTGCTTTCATCACGATCCTCAGCTATCGTGATATCTATTCTTTGATTAATCACTTCTAGCATCGTCAGATTTAATATTCGCCCCCTGTCTCATTGTTCTCCCCCTATCTCGCTGCTCCACCTACTAGATTCTCCCCATATGAATCATGATTTATCAAATTTCCACACTGTCTCTCACTTGAACAATCACTATTTTCTCCCCCTTTGTCAACGAACCCAAAGGTCACTCCTTTTCAGTCTGTAATAGAGTAGAGAACACATATTAGTACATTAGGGAAAAACAAATCATACCTCGGGGAGGGGGGGGGGTTCTACATCCACACTCTTTTAAGTGTGGGGAGTCAACTGAACTCCCAGTGCCAGTCGATTCCTGTCAAACGCTTCTTTGGATAAGGCCTTTTTCAGAATGTCTGTAACCTGTAGTTCTATAGGCACATACTCCAATTTCACAATTCCTTGCTCAACCTTCTCCTTGATGAAATGATATTTGATCTCAATGTACTTAGTCCTTGAGTGATGGATGAGATTTTTTCTAAGATTGATAACACCTGAGTTATCGCACTGGATTCCGATTGGAGAGGTCACTTCAACTCCCATATCTTCAAGATACTGCTTCATCCACAATAACTATGTGCATGCTTGAGTGGCCACAATATATTCAGCCTCTGCAGTGCTCAATGAGATGCAATCTTGCTTCTTACTTAGCCAGGAAATACACAATACAACAAGATATAATGCCCCTCCTGATGTTGATTTTCTGACATCTGCTGATCCGGCCCAATCTACATCTGTATAACCTAATAAAAATGATTGATATTTGTCATTATACATCAGGCTGAAATCCACAGTGCCTTTGATATACCGAAATATTCTTTTTACTACAAGAATGTGGATTTCCTTGGGATTACTTTGATATCTCACTACATGGCATGTGGAGAAAACAATATCAGGCCTTGTTGCGGTCAAGTACAACCGACTTCCAATAATTTTCGTGTATTCCATGATGTTAACTGCCTTTCTATCCTCATCTTTTGATAATTTCATCCGGGTAGAAACCAGAGTCTTCATCTCCTTGGAATTCTCCATGCCAAACCTTCTTAAATCCTCTTTGGAATATTTGGATTGAGAAATGAGTGTTCCATTCCTACCTTGTGTCACGTGTAGACCAAGGAAAAATGTTATCTCACCAATAATTGACATTTCAATCCCATTTTTCATGAATTCTGAAAACTGTCTGCACTGAGCTTCATTTGATCCGCCAAAAATTATTTCATCAACATAAACCAACACCATCATCCTTTGGTTACTATCGTTGCTGAAATAGAGATTGTAATCAACTCCTCCACACTGGAAACCAAGCTTCTTCAAGTACTAATCAAGCCTTGAGTACCATGCTCTTGGTGCTTGTTTCATCCCATACAACTCCTTCTTCAGCCTACAAACTTTGTTCTCGTCCTCATGAATGAGAAAACCATCTGGATACTCAATATACACCTCCTCTTCTAGAACTCCATTCAAGAATGCATATTTAACATCCATCTGGAACACTTTGAACTATCTTTGCACTACTATGGACAAAAATAATCTGATTGTACCCAGCCTTACAACCGGTGAAAATGTCTCATCAACATATATTCCCTCTATCTAGGAGTATCCCTTGCACACTAGTCTTTCTTTTTTCCGAATAATTGTGCCATCTTCATTCATCTTGTTGCGATAGACCCATTTAGTCCTGATGACATTCTTATCTGCTGGCCTCGAAACATTCTCCCATGTCTGGTTCTGCTCAATCTGATCAAGCTCTTTATTCATAGCCTGAACCCAGTTTTCATCTTCAGCTGCATCAGAAAAACATTTCGGCTCCACCCGAAATAAAAAAGATGTTTTCTTCAATGATTTCATTCTTCGAGTCTGAATTGGAGTTTTCTGATCACCAATGATATTTTTCCTATCAATTTCAGCTCGACTCTTTTGCTTCCTTGCAAACACAGACTTGACACTTTCTTTTCCATCATCAGTATATTCTTATGAGTCAGCCTCTTCCACTTTTACTCCCCCTGTGTTTCTTACCTCATCATCACTTTCATCCAAAAACTGTTCACTGGGTCGTTGACCATTCTGTTCATTTTCAACTATAGTCACATCATTTCTCTCAACAATTTTCCCCCTCCTTTTGTTGAAGCATTTATATGATTTGCTTCTCCCTGAGTAGCCATGGAATATCCCCTCATTTCGTCATGACTCAAATTTCCTGTGGTTTTCTTTGTTGATTATGAAACACTTAATCCCAAGGATTCGAAATTATTTCAACATTGGCTTCTTTCCATACCACATTTCATATGGAGTCTTCCCTTCCTTCAAACACAACAGAGACCTGTTCGAAATATAGACTGATATAAAAAATGCTTCCTTCCAAAATTTCTCTGGTAGTTCCTTTTAAATAAGAATGGTTCTGGCCATGTTGTTGATGATATGATTTCTCCTTTAAACCACTCCATTTTGTTGGGGAGTTCTCCCTGATGAAACTTGATTCCTTATCCCGTGTTTCTCGAGATAGTCTTCTACTTTACTACTTGTGAATTCTGTACCATTATCAGTACAAAGCTTCAGAATTTTCTTCCTAAGAATCCTTTCTGATTCCCTCCTATACTGCTTAATACAACTGAAAACTTCTATCTTGTGGGTAATGACAAATACCCAGGACATTCTGCTACAATCATCAATGAAAAGAACATAGTACCTTTTCCCATTTGTAGCTCGTGATGAGATAAGTCCACATACATCAACATGCACCAATTCGAGCACTCCAGTTGATTTCTGTTCCTTTGGATTGTATGTCTTTCTAATGATCGTCCCTTGTTGGAAAGCATCACATGTATGAGTGCGATCACGTGATAGTTTGGGAAGGTCTCTAGCAGCATCACACTTTACCAGATCTTCCATGGATGGTTGGCATAGATGACCAAGTTTCTTATGACACAGCTGGTTTTCTTTCTCTCTCGATAAAAGCCACATACCTTCTTCCCCACCTACAAGGTAAAGATTTCCCTTTTTCCTTTTTTCCCTATAGAACAACTGCTCCATATTTTCATTTCACATCACACATCTTCTTGGTAAATCGGATAGAATTCCTATAGTCACATAGTTGACTAACACTAAGCAAGGTATGACTAAGACCATCTACTACCAATACATCAGCACGTCTCATTTCTTTTCCCCCAAACTTGTATTTCCCTGAGCCAACAATCTTTAGGCTTTCATCGTTTCCAAATTTGACAACTACTTCTTTGTCATATTTTATACCTATAACAAGATCCTTATTACCCTTCATGTGAGATGTGCAACCACTATCAAGGATCCACACACCATAGCTATCTGATGCTTTAAAAGAAATCTCTGCCACCATGACTTTCTCATTTTTCATCTTCTTGATCCATACTTTTTCCTTCACACTCGGCATGGATTGAGACTTCTGTTCTTTCTCAGAGTATGATGGACCAACTTCATCTTGAAAAGCTAGAAATCTATTCTGCATTTTTAACTCACCTGTTGGTTTATTGATCTGATACTTGTGAACGTTTTGATTCTTCTTTGGCACATTTCTCTGAATGGTCGAAGTGCAGTACCTAGCCATGTTCCCAAATCCTCCGCACCAAAAACAGTGTCCTTCGAAATATATTCTCGAAAACTGTTCTCTATTTGGCTACCACCTTTGTTCTTGTTCCCTTAGATATCTCTTGGCTATAGAACACACATATTGTGAATGTACCATCTTACCAGAATAGTAACACCTGATATAAGGTGCATTCTTTCGTGTTACATTAGAACTACGAGTTTCCCCTTGGGATCTCTGAATATTCTGATTCTGCTTTGTGCCAAAATCAACCTTTAGTTTCGGGATAGGTGCTTGTGGTCTGACTTCAATTGACATCGATTTTTCTTCTTATCGAGCCCTGAATCAGCCTTAACGTCTGAGGTTTATTTTTGCTTCTTTACTGCTGAACAACTAGGCTCCTCTTTCACCTTTTTAGTCTTTGGAATGACCTGCTTTCCTAAAATCACATTGAAGGTGAAGAGTTTTTCTGGATCCTTCATTTTTCATCGTAGACTGACCACTTCTTCTTCAAGCTCTTTGATATGTCTGACCTGATCCTTTCCTATGTTATTAAAACAATCAATTTTCTTCTTTTGTTCCTCAATTTTATGCTTATAATCAAAAATATTTTCTGATCCCTCTGGTGTTGAGGATTTTAGTCTTTCAATTTATTCTAATAGAACAGAATGTTCTTCATCATGTTATTGCATATAGAGTTTGAAATCACAAACCACATTATTGGCTTTATTCGTTTTGGCTCTCCAAATGTCAATCTCCTCAAGAGCTGTTTCCAATTCGGCTTCCATATCAACTCTTCCTTTAACTTCTTCTTCTTCTTATCCAGTGTCAATTTCTTCCTTTTCATGAGAACTTCCGACGACCGCCACCATATAATTTTCTCCACAATCTTTGCAGTTTTCAATCTCCACAACATCTTCAACCTCAGACTCATATAAACTATCTCTTTCTTGTGAAATAATATTCTTCTTCTTGAAGAAATTTCTCTTGAACTAGTTCTTCCCTTTCACATAGGTTGAATATTTCTTCTTGGGAATTTCAGCATCATCTTCATCATTATCTTCTTGAAACTTTTTGGGGCATCATGCTGTGAGATTTCCACCCTTTCCACATATAAATCATGCAAGAGGAAGTTTCCATTTGAACTTTCCTTTTCCTCTTTTAAGGTTTGAGGAGAGGAATGAAATTACCTGTCTCTTCTTCATCCTGAGAATCTTCAATGGTGAGATCCTTCATGGCCTTAAATTCCACCTCTTTGGATTTCCACTTTTCCACAGCATCGTTATCATCATTTCTCATTTCATATGCAACATGGGTGCTGTGTAGGTTATCCAATGTCAATTATTTTGGGACTTTATCTTACAAAACAGAAACTTTCAGATTCAGCCGAGGTGGAAGTTTTCTTAAGATGCGCTTCACAATTTTTATGTCTTCGATAATTTCACCAAGACCTCGCATGTTTTCTACCACAACATTTACCCTATCAAAGAATGTATCAATAGACTCATTCAAGTTCATTCTTTGATCTTCATACTTGTTCCAAAACACTTTCAACTTTGCCTCTCTGACCTTTGTATCCCCTTCATATATTTTGAAAAGCTTTTCCAACATGGCATGTGTCGTTTTTTATGACATCGCCTTTGTATTGATGGGATTGGAGAGGGATCCCCCTAAGGAATTTATTGCTTTGGAATCATCATCCAACTCTCTATGCTCAGCTTATGATATTGCACCACTATTAATATCTGCTGTGATACCATGCATAGCTTCTGAAAACACATCCATTCCCAAGGATAAAAAATAGTGTTGCATTCGATTCTTCCATATCTGAAAGTTACATCCGTCGAATATTAGAATACATTTATGATTAGTTACCTCCATTGAGATAAGAACTAATATAAACCTTTCCCTATCATACCAATTGTTAGGTCCACAAGGCTGAGTACCATGAGAGGGGGGTGGGTGAATCAGGGTATGACTAATTTAGAAATTAAAGCTCGTTCTGATCTTGTTTCGATATTAATAAAAACACACTTCTCTCTCTTTCCTGTTGAACAGTATAAACAAAAAGTAAATCATGCACAGGATACACCAATTTTTACTTGGTTCACTACTAAGGGCTACGTCCAAGGACCATACGCCGGCAAGTTGTCAGTCGTACCAAATTTCACTAAACTTCACTAGATGTGGATAACAATGTTCGAGCATAGTCACTATGTCCCAAGCTCATTGTCTTTATAATGTTTAGGGTCAGCTCACTATTTTCCCAAGGGTCACTCCCTGTTTCTCTCTCTCTGGCTCACTATCGGTGGAGAGGATCACCATCTTCCTCTTCCTTTTCTCACTGCTCTGGAAAGGATCCACTCACATTTTATAAACCTATAGGTCTCTTCATTATCTTTAATGAATGCATCCTCTGTTGTGTGTGGATGATCTGTTGAAGTCCAACATTCACCCGTAGTTGAATTTCTCTTTTCACCGAATGTATCAGGAAATCTTCCAGCTTTCACGTAGCCTTGAATCTCTTCTATGAACCAACCTTACTTGGCGTGCAAGTCTAATCCATCACATAAGTATCAGCACACAAGTCACAACTGGCACGCAAGTCTACCTCAATCACTTGCGCGGAACAATCTTTTTCTACTCCAAAATTGCATGACACACTTCCCTTTACGACCAAACCAATATTGGCGCACAACAAACAACAATCACCCTTCTTTAAATCTGGACCACAAGTCCCACTTGCGCGACCCACCACCACTTGCGCGACCACCACACATGCGTGAAGGGATCTCTGATTTTTCTAAGTGTTAAGATCCATTGAAAATGAGGATAGGTGGTCTTGTATTTATTGGGATTTGGTCACCCTGTGCAATGGCGCACAAGTCTCCCATCGGTACACATGTTTCGGCATGCAATTCTCTTCCTTTACAAGTCATCTGCGCGACCAACCCAATACTTGCGTGACCCTCTTTCCTTTGACTTATTTTGATCTTCTGATCTTGAAAAACAAAAGGTGCGCAAGTTCCCAAGCCTTCTAGGCATCGACGCACAAGTCTCTTCATGGCACGCAAGTCATCTACGTGACCGCACCAATACCTGCGCGACCCTCTTTCCTTTGCCATATTTTGATCTTCTGATCTTGAAAAACAATAGGCGCACAAGTTCCGAAGCTTCTAGGCATCTGAACACAAGTCTCTTCATGAAGCGCAAGTCACCTGCGCCACCACACCAATACCTACATGACCCTCTTTACTTTTCCATTTTTGACATTCTAATCCTAAAAAACATTAGGTGCGCAATTTTACTATCCTTTAAGCACATGGCGCGCAAGTCTCTTTGCCAAAACCACTTTTCTCCTTTTGTCGATTTTTAGGCCCAAAAATTTGGCAAACACTGTAAAATGGCGCCACCTTATATCTTCTCTTTTTGTACTACCTCAAGATCATCCATTCCTTTGTCGAAATTCTTCAATCAAACATGGATCGTTGACCATAGCTCTTCAACTCGACATTCCACCATGAAATCCCCTTTTTAAACAAATTGGTATGTCATTGTTTTTCTTTTTAAACAATCACCACATAGATTTCCACATTGTCAACAAACACAATCACCTCAAAAATGCTTCAATGATACCTTGAGGGATTTTTTCCCGACAGCTTCTCATTTACATAACCGAGATGGTGATGACACAACTTGGTGTTATATCACTACTGGAAAACTAACCTTTACCAACGGTTTGGAACCATTGGTATAGGCCTCCAAACCGTTGGTATAGCCTATACCAATGGTTTGGAGAACCGTAGCCAAGTAAGCCGTTGGGATAGGTCTATACCAACGGTTTTGGAAACCGTTGGTATAGGTAATATGAAATCTACACCAACGGTAATGGAACCGTTGGTATATAAATTCCAAAAATAAAACATCCGCTAGGATTTGATCCCAGGACCCCTCGTTTATAATCGAACGACTTAACCACTAAGATAACATCACTTTTGTAAACATAATTTCATAAATATATATATGTATTATCATAATTATTTAAAATTTTGATTTATATAATGTTATCGGTTAGTAGATCTGGAAAAAAATTAAAGAACCTATCCCAACGGTTTTCAAAACTGTTGGGATAGGTTTGGGGTGGGTTGAGTTTTAGGCCGAAGGTTGGATTTTTTGGGTGTTTTTTCACAACGGTTTTGGTGAACCATTGGGAAAGGTCACTCTTTCCCAACGGTTTTGGTGAACCATTGGGAAAGAGGCTCAAAACACACCCTTTCCCAACGGTTTTGGTGAACCGTTGGGAAAGAGGCTCACTAAACACACCCTTTCCCAACGGTTTAGCATAAACTGTTGGGAAAGAGTGACCCTTTCCCAACGGTTTGCCAAACCGTTGGGAAAGGTGGGGATATCTATGGCTTTCCCAACGGTTTTGGTGAACCGTTGGGAAATGGTAGCTATACCAAGGGTTTTTACAAACCGTTGGTATAGAAGTGTTGGGAAAGATCATCTTTCCAGTAGTGTATGAGTCATGTGAACTTGATTCTTTATCAATTTCCAATTTTTTTTTAATTTTATATATACAATCCATTATTTAAATGTTCCATACCAAAACATATGGTTTCCTTATAAAAGAAAAAACCTTTCTTACTGAACATGAAAATAAAACAATTTTTATCCAAACGTGATATAGAAATTATGTTTTTGGAAACACTAGGTAAATAATAAAATCCATGTAAATCCAAAATCATTATCGTTATCAATATGAGGAGGTAGTCACCAATGGAAAGAGCATCCAACCTCACACCATTGGTAGCTCATAGATCCACCTATCCTCTAGAAATTTTTGCAATCTACATGGTCCCTTCATTTGAATATAGATTTTAGAACCACAAAGTGTATATAATAACCAATGTTAAAAAATTGAAATATTTTACTTGATAAAGAATGAACCTTTGGCTTCCTGTTGTCTATAGGTGTAGTTCCTCTTCCAGTGTCTTGACATGCCTCATACAAATCATACCTACTTCTTTTCCTTTCCCTACATTTGGATCTTCTTCTTCTTGGTTGGAAAATGCTCATGATATTTATATTTTTCATAAATATTAGGCCCCTTTTCCTCGTCCTTCCTCTTCCTATTCACCATAAGGACTGTAGGTTTTTCAAGACCCGTGTCCTTATTCACTTAGAGAATTAAAGTAAGAAGTTCTAACAGACTCTTCTCATTGTTGTCCATATTATAATTCACAATAAAACTAGAGAAGGTCTTGGGAAGTGATGATAGTATGCGATATGTAAGCAACTCATCCAAGAATTTAATCCCTAAGATGTATAGCTGCTCAATGAATCCAATAAACAAGAAAACATGTGGCCTAGCTGGATCAGACTCTCCAAGCATAATGGTAAACAAAGCTTTTGAGATCTTATACCTATGTTTTCTCATATTATCTTCATAGAGACCACGAAGGTGAAACATCATGCTATAAGCATCCATTTCCTCATTTTTCTTCAAGATCTCATTGGTCATGGATGATAGTACAAGGCACTAAACATCTGTTGCATCATTCATATTTTTCTTGCACATAGAGATATCCTCACTTCTTGCCTCATTTCTAGCCACAACTGGTAAAGGTTTTTCCATCACATATAGTTTCATTTCATGGAGAAGGATGACCTGAAGGTGCCTTTTCCACAACTAGAAATCAGTGCCGGTGAGAAGGTTTTCCATCTTGATTATGGATCACGATGATATATTTTATGTAATTTTTAATGTCATTTCTACAAAAAAGATGAATAATGTTTTAGTACTTTATCTGAATAAATTAAGGTGAATAAATGAATAAATTTTCATTATTCTCCCACAATTTTATTGAAACAAAATAGCCCTCACCATTGGCTTTGGAATACCCTGTTTATTGGACATTCTACTGGAAAGGATCCCTATTTCCCTTCACATTACCGCAATTTTGGCTGGACAACTAGTTTGAAAGGGTTTGGGTAGGCATTCCAAATTCCAATTGCATTAAATCATAGTTCCTTGATCCATTGATTGGATTCCCCTATCCTAAAATCATTTATTATATTTCCTCAACCTTTTCCTCTAAGTCACACCAAGTCCTATTTTGACCATCAACCCTTGATGTAAACTAAGTCAAGTCAACCCAAAACCTCAAATTTGAATTCCTCGATAATTGAAATCACCCCATCTTTGGCTGGACAAGAACATTGAACCATGGTTCGATTTTAGCCGAATTAATGGAAGTCCATACCGACAAAATATTATATTTAGGGATTTTATCCTTTATACGCAAATTTACATTTATTATCTTTTCACATGATTGTTAATATTAAGTGGGATAATCTTAAGAGATTAACCATGTATTTGATAATATTTACACATAATACAGTTAATTTTAGTTCCATCTTGTATTCTTGTTAAATCATTAATTATGTGATCACGACAAAACATCCATAATGATTAACCATAAAATTGAAAAAAATAAAATAAATGGTATGATAATGAGTTTGTTCAAATGTTTATTTTTTCTAGTGTTTGATAAACTAACTGTTATCCTAGGGGAGAAAAACGTCGAACCAATTAGGTTCGTGTTTACAGTTATCTACCTGTCCACCTTTGTATCTCCTTGGATTGGTTTCACCTCAGCTCCTAACTTGAACCACATCCACTAGCTTGGGATCTCAATCCATTACATATGCTTTTACTCACATGTAGGTGATGGGTAAAAAGGTATTTATATAAAATAAACTGCGGTCACACATACCCTAAATAAAAATGAGTAGAGAAGGCATGAAGGCCAACAATTTAATTTAATAAATTGAAAGGAAACCAATCACATACAAAAGTTCTGCCCTAGATCATGATCATCCACATGCATGAAACGAATTTACACATTTAAGAAAACTAGCATTCAATTATTTAATCATTCTTATTTAAGATAAATCATGCTTATATCAATTAATTATTATCTTTAATTAGTCAGTACTTTTATGTTAATCATTTTATGAATTTCCTTGATATTCTCATCCATTACAATTTTAAATAAATTAGAATTAATTTTAAATTAACCTTGTACATAACTTGTATCTTGGTGGTAACTCGGTGAACACCCATAAAAACCTACTCAATATGTATTATGCTCTTATACTATTTTACTCTTGTGATATATGGCATACATGACTTATCACTTACTTTGATGATGGGTACTTTACAGATGATTAAAAAAATTACATTAATTTTTATCCACATGTTATGCTTACATGAACTTAGAGTAATAACATGTAATACAAATTATACATGATATGAAGATTTTAAAATTATTAAAATATTAATGTTTTTAATTATGTATAATTTGTTAAAGTACATGGCATGCAAATCTAATCTATATGGTGTGTACTACCTTCACAATATATCCAAAGTACATGCCTAGGGACTCAACGTGTGATGTGTACTTTGGAAATTTAGGAGTACAAGTTGTGTCCAGTGGGCTACACACTCTGTTGACTATGAGTTACATGGTCACTGGTTGGGTAATCTGTGTATGGGATACACGGCCCAACCCTAACTCGAAAGGGACTACACGCCATGTCCAGTGGGACACATGATGTGTAGTCTGGCGGACCATGTGCCATTATGTCCTGGTCAACATGGTGTAAGAATTAACTACACAATTCTTATCTAATTCACATTGTTTGAGTGATTTCCAAATTAACTAATGGTGCATTAATCACAACTAAATTGTGTGTAACTTTGGTTATATAATGTGTATCTTTAGTTACATGGAATGTACTGTTGTGTTGTCTGGGTAGAATCCTTGGCACCTTCGGACGAGTTCCTAGATTTTATTGTATTCATAAAATTGATCATTTCTATTAGATCTGCAAGAAACGATACAGGAAGAAACAGATCTTGGTATTTATATTAAAAAGAATGACTAAAGTTGAATTGAAAAACTAAATTATAAATTCTCAAATCACAAATGATTATTAAATAATTATAAAAAAATATGACCGTACTGATACTTGTATAAACATTATTATTTCTTACATATATCATGTACATAGAATAATAACTGTAATATAATCCATTTTTCTCGATATATCTAATCAAGATGGTTGCATGTAAGTTCCATAAACCCATGTACTCGATTTCTCATTATTTGACTTCCTGGAAATTGATCATTCCTATGGAACACCATGACCATAGATTTATTTAGGCTATATCATTTCTATCCAAGGGTATGAGATATCAACTTCTATTATGGAACAAAATGGATAAATCCTTTCTCTCATTATTCATTAAAGTAATATTACTCGTGGTGCACCCAACATATCATACCTCACTAAAAACAATTGTCATCAAAGTTTTCACAAATAAAACTAAGTTCATGACTCATAATATTCATTAATAATGATATCAAAGTCTAAGGGCTAATACACACATCCGTAGAAAGGAACATTCAATGACACTTATAAATGTGGATTTCCTACTATTAGGTCTCGTTATTATAATATCCTACTATATATCACCAAGGGCGTACACTATGAGAAGGTTCCTCAAAGACCTATGAGTCTCCAATCCAGATAGCCTGTATCATTTGTGTACCTCAAATGATATCATATGGATATAGAACATATATTCAAGAATAGTGTCATATCACTTCAGCGCTCTCATCATAGTCGGGAACTGCTGTATCCTTTTAGTGTGACGGCTACTCTAGGGACATTATCACATAAAATGTTACATATAATTAAAATAAAGATGTGATAAGGAATTTATTGATATTCAAAAACCAATAATACTAGTAATTGTAAAGTACATTGAAGTTGGTTTTAGGGCACCAAATCCAATTGGTACCACCTAGGAAAGGTACCCACCAAGAACCTTTAAAATCATTAATGGTAGGGAATCTCTTTCCATTGGGCCTCAATTTGAGGGGGGGAAAGACATGACCACCCCCAAAGCCTCCATATATTCATGACCAAATAAAAAGGAACATCAATGTTTCCTCTTGATTATTCATTCCCATAGTAATGGAAGTCTTGAAATTATCCTAGCTAATGGGTAGGATCATCATATTGTTTTGAATTATTCATTTTAATTTTAATGAGGATCCCAGCCTTAGGGATAATAATGGTTACCTAGGGTTTGAAAACAAGAGAGGAGAACAACACATCTAAGCCTCATCTCTCTTTATAAGTACCCCACCACGAATCCATCATCTTCTACTAGAAGATGAGGATCAAATGCCACCTTAGGGATTCCCTCATGGAGTAGGCCCCTATTATTTCTTAAGGGATGTTGAATTACACCAACATTTTATATCCTCACCCTCTTACACTAGAAGATGATAGATACCATACAAATTGTGGGATATTCCACTTCCTCCTTTTTTTTTACACTATGCATGACTCACATGGGCTTAGAGGATAGTGACTACAATGTCATCATCACGATCAAACACAACCATTGGTCCCCCTATTGGGATAATCCCCAACCATGTTATCACCACCTAGAAAATACATATTCCTTACAAGGAAATACATTGGGCCTCCTCCATAGGTGTAAACCCCATCCTTCTGAACTATTTGGATTTAATTCATGTATTCATGGGATACATAGGAATCATCCTAAAGATCCAAACCAACACATTAAAATCACCATCATCCTTATTGGGTCACATTCTCATTAGGATCATGTCCCTAATCCAAAAGTCTATATTTTTTTGGATCCTCCTCATTTCATCCTCATAGGATTAAATTCATGAGTTAGGTTACCTTGATTAATGTCTACATCCCTTATAGTTCCCCTTTTCTGTTTCAACATAAGTCCCATGTTATCCTTGGATAGGAACCATTCACCTTTATTGCCTTATCACATGACCCAAAACTGCATAGTTTACTCCAAATCACACAACCTTAAAATGTATAATGGGTCCTATTAAATAGAAAATAACTATGTGGGTTTTTGTTAATTCCACAAGGATATGTAGGAATCCCTTTTCATGGGCCCAATCCCAATATAATAAATACTCCCATATTTCTAGATGTTGATAAACTCTAGAGAACCCCATTTCATGGCTTAAAACCAGCACCATGATAATAAAAGGCATAAGAATCTCTAGTCCATGTAAAAATAGTTCCATCGATGGAGAACCTCAGAAACATACAGATGATTCTATATCCAATACATGATAAAAATCATTTTCAATATAAGAATGTACCATTATATATTTGGTATTTAATAAATGACTCATGCACATGTATAAAATTTATAATACAATCATAGATTAAGAAATAATTCCCCCCAAAAGGTGTGATGAGGCTAACCTCCCATCCTCAAGACCAATGTGAGTCCCTAAGTGTCATTGAAACCATTTCCAAATTACCACCTCCATTTGGAAATCTAGTTTGTTAGAAATCATGAAAAGGAGAGATATTAGGTGTTTTCTATTCTATGAATAAACATGGTTGAAAACTTCTTGGAAAATTCATATAAATAAAAAGGGTATATTTTTCATGAAGGTTCATGACACCACCACTACAAAACACCATTCAAACCTCACTTGATTTCCTAAATGAAAAAAATATTTTTGAATGAAATAATGGGGAACTCGATGTGAATCCTTAAACAAAACACCTATGTTTCCCACAAGTCAAGACACTTTCATGATCTCAAATAATGAAATATGGAAAAACATAGATAGAAAACAATCTATTACACACGTGTTTATTTATTAATATGTTTCGTTAATAGGGTTTTCTAGTTTTTTGTTTTACATGTAAACATAGACACTTTTAATAAGAACTCCCTTTAATCCAATGGATAATTTCAAGCAGAAATTCACGTGCACAATGAATGTTGCACAAGACAGGTCTCTGTATAACCCTAGGACACCGTCACTAACCCATCACATTCATCATTGGGTTTTGAATTCACCAGTTTTGGATTACCACTTGATTGGTATCATCCCCTCCTTGTAGGACACTCAAAAAATCCCTTTCTCATATAAAGCCCTAATAATTATCCACTCAGTGATGGCTATTGGCCTAAAATTTGATGAATCCCATCACCATCATGAACTATTTTTGGATCCATTACCTAGAATTTTGTAAAACGTTCCTTCCTTACATTAAGGAAGAAGACTAGGAGGACATTAATGGCCTCATATCAACAACATAAGAGTATTTGAAAAGAGATCCTTATAGTAACCGACATCTCCAAAGCTCTACCACACCAAGTAATTAACATGAGGTGGATGTTTCCCTATGAGATCTGTCTCAGGTTACCAAGAAAAGAGTGTTTAGGATAGCTTATTGACGGAAGAGATCTAACAACCAGGAACTAACTCACATTATTTCTCTTTCCAGAGAATCCCACCATAAGATGCAATGGTAACCAATTAGAAAGACTATATATGTAACGACCTAGACTTTTTAAATGATATTTTTTCCTGAATGAATGTTTGTTAAATATTATAAAATATCATACCTGTACCAAATAAAGAGAAACCAAAAATATTTTATATCTTTAACAAAGATCTGTACATTATTTAGTTATAAAACCAATTAAAATGAAAAAATTAAAACTAGACAGAAAATATAAACTCGAATAGTTAAAATGGTAAAGTATGGATCACCCCAATCTACTAAAATCATCGCTCCCACAAAAAACATTATTGAACTAAAAAAAATATTAGTAAACCAATAAAAATCTTATGAAAATGAATATATAACCTCAAGAGAAATTGTAGTGAATTTTGAGTTAAAGAATGAAGTGGTATTTATAGGGTAAAAAGGGAAATGTAACTGTTGGTATTAAACTGTTACATGAAGGTTGGACAATATGACCATTGGTTAAATTGAACTTTGAAAACTATACCCTCGGTTGATAATTTTACAATTATAATGTTTATAAGTAGTAATAATAAAGGATAATTGATACAAAAATGAGAATTGATTGCCTCAACCAGTAGATTCATGCCGTTTGGATCACTTTTGTCAAAACATGGGAGGGAAGTAGTGTCACTGGGGTTCTCCCTTGACCATTCCCAAGACAAACTTCAATATTATAAACTTGAACTGAATCTCTTACGAGAGAATTTCATGTTAGTGGGGATTGCCACTCGGTCGATGTTAGCCAAGGCATTACATAAAACTACCACCATCGCACACCTTACCCTTAGGGTGTATGTAGGTGTAATAAGGGGTTACATATCCAGACCTTAGAGTAAATTCCTTTTTATAAATAAAATTTTTATTCCATCAATTCCACTTAATAATATTTTTTCATAATAAGATACAAGTCTGATAGAGATGAATTTGATAATTTTTTTGGACGCAAATAAAACATAATTTTATTTTTCTAGATAATATATACAATTTTTATAAAAAAACAAGGTATTATGAATAGTATTTTTTTTAATGAGTTTTTTTAAAAAACATTTATTTAAATAATAAATTATAAAATAATTTATTAAAGGCCTAGGAATTTTTTTTCAAGTGTCAGAAATTTGATTGTTCCTTAAAAACTTCTATTTTTAAATAAATAAGGATGTTTATATTTAAAGTTAAAATTATCATATTTAGATAATTTTCATGATATAATAAACATTATTTTTGAAATAATAACATCAACATTATGTTAGGGTAAATTTATGATACTATTTTAAAATACATTATTTTTTTATGAACAGTAAAAAATACAGTTTTAGGGTTTCAGTATGTTTTAAGATATCATATTTATGTAATAATTATGTAATAATTAATTATACACAACCCAGGACCTAAATCATGTTATTTTATTATTAATATTAATCTTAATATATTTAATAAATTTTTAAAACTATAAGGGACTTTCCAAATTCTAAAAATGAAAATTTTATTTTTAAAAACAATACTTTGTGGAATCATGAATTTTCCATGCTAAAAGATGTTTCTAAAAAGTTATTTCGGTTCTGGTGGATTAAAATAACATAAATGTTTTTCCAAATGTCTAAAAACATGAGAAAAAACCTTGGGTATTCCAATGGTTTTTCATTTTCCACAACCTAGTTTTCCAAGACCTATATTCGAAAATTATTATACAATTCTACCACTTTTTATATAAATAAATACCCATTTATCCATTTTCATTCACACTAAATCTACCCTTAAAAACTTTCTTGTGGTTTTTTCTACAAAGTAGCCCCCCAAGGTTTCCTCAATCTCCCAAGGTTACATTCATTAATATCTAGGAGTAACTCTTTAGTTTATGGGAAATCTCTACCCCTCTTTTCCATTCAAGTTTGATTTTTAATATGATATATCTTTTAATTTCTAAACTATGTTCATTTTTTCACTTTTTATTATCTCATTAATTTAATAATATTATTTTATGAATGATATAACCTTGTACCATCCCATTTTCCCTTTTCTAAAACCATGTTTTATACTAATCATGCTGTCAAATTTTCTTCTCAAATTTTCCTCTTTTACATTACAAATCCTCTTTTCCTTTTTATTTTGAATACCCAAACCTCTTTTATTTTCAATAGTTTTAAAATATATTTAAAAATAAACTTTTTATCTAGTTATTATATATATGAAACCCACATTTCATTTCATGGGTTAAAAACAACGTAATGATAATGGATTTAAGCTCTTTTGTATGCCAAATTTTTTGATAAGAAACCCATTCTTTATTATACACAGGTCATTAATGAAATAATTTATTATGTGGATCACATGAAATTAAGGAATATGAAGGGTAAACTCTGATATGTCCCCAATTCATTGGCTAACTATTTTAATCTCTAGATATTATATGTTTTATGATACCTTAGTGAATAACCTTGGTAATTTTCATTTATGATAGATTGACAATAATCTTTAGTGATATTCTTATGAATGTCTCATTTAAATCTTGTAGCCACATTTATATGTTTTTATTCATGTTCTTTTTATTATGATGTGCCTCTTTCTCATTACTTATTTCTATGCCTCATGTTATTATTGATATATCTCAAGATCCCATGCTATATTTATCTCTTGCTTATTCCCTTACTGAGATTCATGCACACCCCTTTACATTGATGTGTCCCCAGAGGGTATGATATGTATTAATAGTAACGAAGAGATAACCCATGAATTTTTCTTTAAAGTGGTTTTAGAATACTGATTTAAGTTTTCAAGTATTATGTACCTTTTTTCCAAGAAATTAAACTTGAAAGGATCCTCTATTTTGTATGATTTATTGAAAAGTTATGTAATAAAAAGGTGGGATGTAATAGTTGATATCAAGGTATGGTTTATTTATTTACATAAATTAGGACATTAAAAATTTAGTAATAACCTTATGGAAAATTATAAATATAGGAAAACATCCTGGTATTTTGGTTAAGTATTAAGTAAGTGTTTTCCAAGAAATTAAATCCCTAACCGGATATGTATAAGTGAATGTGGCTCAAGGACAAATATATATCAGATTAATAACCAAAAACATCACATTGAGATAGAATCAAACAGGAACTAGTGTATAACCATAGGCCTTTCTTCACTTTTAGTTTTACACACCCTATGTATAAGTTTAGTTAATCATAATATTTTTGTGAACCTTTATGATGGATATATATCAAATGTAATTTTTGTTATAGGATATAAATAAAATATTTAAGAGTGAATTTTTGAGACATACAATTCCATTAACATTATGAAATTCATAAAAGTAACACATTTATCAAAAATGTTTTATTTTTTTAGAAAAATAGAAAGAAATAGGATGAACCACATAATTGATGAGTGAAACAAACAATGTACTAACAATATTCTGATGAAGGATGGAAAGAAAAAGCATCATGGGTGTGATGAAACAACTAACTCAAGTTATAAACAATAACTTTAATCAAGTTGGGAGGCTGAATTTATCTCGAAGGGAAAACCTTTCCACTGATTCCTTTATGTATGAAAGAACACCTTATTTCAATGGATCTACCGACCCATTTATTTCTGAACAATGTATAATCTCTATAGAAAAGATCTTTTCTTTAATTCATTATTTGGAGTAAGATAAAGTAACCCTAGTAGTATACCCCTTATAAGGAGAATCTAATCAGTGGTGGAAAATGATTAAAAACACAAACACATAAAGATATATCAATTCTATGGAGTGGTAATAGTTCATGTTAATCTTTTTTAATAAATATTTTCCTCATTTGATGAGAA
Source organism: Viscum album (assembly GCA_963277665.1). Classification (NCBI taxonomy): domain Eukaryota; kingdom Viridiplantae; phylum Streptophyta; class Magnoliopsida; order Santalales; family Viscaceae; genus Viscum; species Viscum album. Next base: position 97,667,281 of record OY728130.1, on the reverse strand, counting down.
AAAAATGGTGAAGTAATTCTTAGCTTTGAAGATGAATGAAAATGAATCAGTGGAAATCTATGAGATGATATTTATAAGACTTGTTCGATGCCCCTATAACTTTGTTATGGGTCCCAAGGGAAAGTTTTATAGATTCTTCAGTAGGTTGAGACCCTATCTATGGAGTGATATAGAAAATCAGGACTATGAAAGATAAGAGGAGATTGTTCAGAGTGCTATGAAGGTTTAATCAGAGTTTGGAGAGACACAATGGTCACAAAGATTAAATGAGAAGAGATATATGGAACCAAAATCCAAGAAGAGATTTAATCCCATAAGAGCTAGAAAGAAAGTGAAACTTCCCACATGAAAAAAATGTGGGAATAATAATTCAGGGAATGACTCACTTGGGTGGGGAAAGTGCTACAAGTAAGGAATATATGGCTATATAGCTCAAAACTATTATGTTGAGGTGGAGCCTCAACTTCTCAAAAATAAAATAAAATGGAAGATGGTGCTGGACTAGCTAGAAGTTAAATGATTCATGTGTGGATATCTTGGGAACTTTTGTAATCAATTTCCAAAATCATTATATAATGGTTATAAAACACCATCAACCATATATTAGGACAAGGAATCAAGGTCACGAATTTTCTATCATGATGATTGAATTAGAGGCTTTAAATGATGTGGTGGCAGGCACTCCCTTGGATATCTCAAATATAGAAAGTAATTTGTTTGATTATGGTATTACACATTCCTTTATTTAATCCATGTCTTCAAAAAATATAGAATAAATCCATGACTTTCTAGTAGTAGAGATACAAGTAATGACTATTGGAGGAATAATCCTAGAATCAAAAGAATATAGAAACTCTATTATTATCTTTGGTGAGTACAATATCATTGAAAATATACTAGTCATTCCCATGGTGGAATTCAACCTTATACTAGGGATGGATTATATCTCAAAATATAATTCTAAGATCAAATTTAGATGAAATGAAATTTTAATACTCTTTAATATATTACCTATAATTATTTCAAAGGAGAGGTATCCCAAACAGAACTTTGTCTAGAAGTAAATCCCATAAACTTCTTTATAGAGATGATAACTAAAGAGGGATAAGAAGGTTTAATTATAAAGATAGAGAATTTCCCCATCATTTAGGAGTACGTTGATGTATTTTTTGAAGAGTTACATGAACCTCCCCTGGGAAGAGAGGTAGAGTTATCCATTGAACTCATTTCTGTATCTAATCCAATATCAAAGACCCCATATATAATGGAAAATGTGGAGTTATAGGAATTATAAAAATAACTTCAAGATCTTCTAGAGAATGGATTTATCTGACCAAGTGTGTCTCCTTGGGGAGAACTTGTTTACTTTGTGAAGAAGAAGGATGGATCAATGAGGATATGAATTTATTATAGAGAACTTAACATGATCATAGTGGAAACAAGTACCCTCTCCCAAGTATTGATGATTTATTTGACCAGATTTGTGTGGCACTATTCTTATCCAAGAATGACATCTGATCTGTGTATCATAAGTTGAAGGTAAAGAAATAAGATATTCCAAATATTTCATTCCAAAAAATATGGGCCTTATGAGTTTGTATTTATTCCCTTCATCTTGATTAATTCTCCTATCATGTTTATGGATTTTATGAACATATTCTTTAAGGACTACCTTGATAAATTCATTTTAGTCTTTATTGATGACATTTTAATATAATCTTAAATTACTCAGGATCATGAGGAACGTCTAAGGGTTATACTAGGAACTCTTAAGAAAGATAATATTTTTGGAGAATTCAACAATTAATTGTGAATTATGGTTACAAAAAGTTTTCTTCTTAGGGAACATTACAAGCTATTATGTAATCATTGTTGACCTTGCGAAGAAAATGCCTATAGAGGAGTGGACTCATCCAACAAAGGTAACTGATATTCTTAGTTTATTTGATTTAGTAGGTTATTATAAGATGTTTTTGAAAAATATTTCATGACTTTATAATCCACTAACCAAGTTAACTTGAAAAGGGAATAAATTCATATGGACACTGGATTTTGAAGAATGTTTCCAAGAACATAACAAGATATTTTTTACTGCACCCATGTTAACTCTATTCATTGTTGGAGAAGGATTTAATACATTTAGTGATGTATATCTGAAAGGGATTGGGTGCATCATATTGAAAAATGAAATGGAGATTGTGTTTTCATCTTAATAGTTAAATCCCCATGAGGAAATTTATCCAATGCATAACATGGAGCTAGCTATGGTTATTTTTTGACATAAAATTTGTAGGAACTATATATATTATGGGCGAAAATGTGATATATACATAGACCACCATAGTTTTATGTATATTTTCATGAAAAATGAATTGAACACGAGACAAATGAGATTATTGGAACTTATTAAAGACTATGAATATTCAATTCATAATAACCCAAGTAGAGAAAACAATGTCGTTGATGCATTAAGTAGGGGAGACCATATTGTGAAGGAAATGATGAGGATTTAAGGAGATTTATTAATTAAGGACCTAGTAAAATTAGACATGGGAATTTTAATGGAAGGGACATCATCAAACTTATCCCAAATGATTTCTCAACCATCATTAATAGATAAGATCAAGAAATCTCAAAGAGAATATCCTTTTTTACAAAAGAAGATATATGTTGTGAAGAATGAGAAGTTTCCTGATTTCAATATTGATAAAAAATGTGTGAATACATTTTATACAAGGATCTGTTTCCCATATATCCCATAGATAAAGAAGAAGTTGATTGATGAAGCTTATAGATATACATTCTCTATATATCTGTGAAGTACTAATTTGTAATGGGGACTTTGTGATCATTATTGGTTGGATAATATGAAAAGTTAAATTGCTTAATATACTATAAGTTTCTTGGTATGTCATCAAGAGAAGACAGAGCGGAAAATTTATAGATGAATATTGAAACCACTACCTATACCAACATGTAAGTGGGATAATATCACTATTGAATTCATCAATATTCTCCAAAGAACATCCCATGGAAACAATGTGATATAGGTTATAGTGGATTGTCTCACTAAGAATTACCATTTAATTGCTATTTGGAAAGATTTATCTCTTGAAAAACTTTCCAAGATATGCATGAAGGAAGTGGTGATGTTGCATGGGGTTCAAATTCATATTGTTTTTGATAATGATCCAAGGTTCAAATCTAAATTCTAGAGAATTATCCAACATACTTTGAATACTAAATTTAATATTAGTACAAACTATCAACCCTAAAATAATGACTTATCTAAAAGGACTATTTAGACACTTGAGGAAATGTTGAGAACCCGATCAATGGAATTTAAAGGTAGATAAAATAAAAAACTTGAATTAGTTGAGCTCTCATAAAACAATATATTCCACTTGAGTATTGAAATTTCCCCATATAAAGCTCTATATGGGATGTGATGTCGAACTCCTACTTGTTGGGATGAAGTTGGTGAGAGGAAATTTTCTGGGCCTGATGTTATGCAAGTGATGGACTAAGAGGTTCTTTCTATACCATAATATATTATGGCTACTTAGAGTCTACAGAATAACTTTTCTGACAACCATCAAATAAACATGGAGTTCGATGTTGGTTAAAAAAATTTCTTTTGAATATCACCATGGATGAAAGTCATGAAATTTTTAAGAAAAGGGAAGCTTAGCTATATGTACCTTGGATCCTTTTAAATCCTTGACCACATAGGAGGAGTGTCCTATTGGATATAACTTATATAAAATCAACCTCAAGTTCATGATATATTCCACAAATATCTTTTGATGAAGTACATACTTGATCCCTTACATGTACTAAATTCATAGGTTGTATAATTTGAATATGACCTCTATTAAGAGTAGCATTCAGTGGAGATATTTGACCATAGAGATAGGGTTCTATGAAACAAGACTACCCACATCATCAATGTTTTGTGTAGGACTATAAATAAAAATAAGAGACATGGGTACTAAAGGGGATAATGAGAAAAAAATACCCTCACATTTTATCAACTAAGATAATGAGTTGAAAATTCAGGGACAAAATTTATTAAGGGGGAAGAATGTAATGAACCAGACTTTTTAAATGATATTTTTTTCTTGAATAAATTTTTGTTACATATTGTATAAATGTATATATATATAAAATAAATATATTTTAACAAAAGTTCATTTCTTTAACAATGATCATTACTTTAGTCAGCTTTGAAACCAATTAAAATTACAAACATTACAAATGAAAAAAATATAAAACAGAACAACTAAAATGGGAAAGTAAGGATCACCCCAATCTACTAGAATAATTTCTCCTACATAAAATTTAATTTAAATTATATAATATATTATTAAACTAATCAAACATCTATGAAAATGAAAAAGTAACCATGAGATAAATTTTAGTGAATTTTGAGAGAAAGAATGAAGTGGTATTTATAGGGTACAAAGGGAAATGTGACATTCAAATTCGACCATTATATGATAATTGGACTATATGACCATTGGAAAATATACAATTGGTTGATAATTTTAGTGTTATAATTAGTTTTTATAAGTAGTAAGAACAAATGATAATTGATATAGAAAGGATAATTGATAGCCTCAACCCGTAGATTCATTCTATTTGAATCCAATTTGTCAGAACATGGGAGGGAGGTAACATCATATGGGTTTTCCCTTGACTAAGCCCAATATTAGAATCAATAAGTTAATCTTTATTGAAATCTCCTATGAGAGAAGTTCAAGTTAGTAGAGTTTACCACTCGGTCAATGTTAGCTGAGGAACCCCTTGAAACTACCACCATCACAAATCTTACCCTTAGGGTGTACGTAGGTGTAATAAGGGGTTATGTGTCCAAACATTAGCATAAATTCATTGGTATAAATAAAAATTTTCCTCCATCAATTCCTCTTAATAATTTTTTTCTTAATAAAATATATGTTTAATAGAGATTAATTTTATAATTTTATTTTTGGAGGAAAATAAAACATAATTTTTTTTCTAGAAAACATATAAAATTTTTATAATAGACCAAGGTATTATGGGTAGTAATTTTCTAATGAAATATCCTTTTAAAATAATTTTATTTAAATAATAAATGATAAAGTCATTTTATAAAGGCCTTGGAATTTTTTTATAAGTGTCAAAAATTTGATTGTGCCTTAAAATTTTCTATTTTTAAATAAAGAAGGATTTATATATTTAAAAGTAAAAATTATCATATTTAGATAATTTTTTATGATAAAATAAACATCATTTTTGAAATTATTACATCAAAAAATGTTTATTATGAATTTATGAGAATTTTCTAAAATACTTTATTTTTTCTTGAATAGTAAAAATACAGTTTTATGGTTTTAGTATATTTTATGAAATCATATTTATGCCATAATAATTTAATATAAAAATAAAAAAATCAAAGTCCTAAATCATTTTATTTTATTTATTTTATGTATTTTTATAGATTTAATCAATTTTTTAAAAAATAAGCAACTTTTCAAAGAATAAAAGGAAAGGTTGATTTGTAATAACATTTCTTTGTTGAATATTCAATTTTCCATGAAAATGAAGTGTTTAAAATTTATATTATGTTATAGTGAGTTAAAATTACTTAAAATTTTACCCAAATTTCCAAAACCATGGGAAAAATCCATGGTTAAGGCATTGGTTTTTCATTTTCCACAACCTAGTTTTTGAAGACCAATATTTGAAAATTATTAAACAATTCCTCCAATTTTACACTAAATACCCACCCATTTATCCATTTACATTCAAGGAAAATCCATCCTCTATAAATTTATCACGTTTTTTCCTATAAATTATTCCCCCAAGGTGTCTTCAATCCCCTAAGGTTCCATTCCTCAAGATATAGGAGTAACGCTTTTGGGTAAGGGAAATATCCTCTTCCCTTTTGCATTCAAGTAAATTTTCCATGTGTTATGTCTTCTAATTTCCAAACTATGTTCATTCCTCCTGTGTTTATTATCTCATTACTTTAATAATAGTATTTTATGAATGGGAAACCCTTGTCCCCTCCCACTTTTCCCTTTTCTAAAACCATGTTTTATACTCATCATGTTACCAAATTTGCTTCTCAAATTTGCCTATTTTGCATGAGAAATTATCTTTTCATTTTTATTTTGAATACCCAAACCTCTATTATTTTCAATGGGGTATTCAAATATATTTAAAAATGAATTTTTTATTTGAGACTTTACATATATGAAACCTATATTACATGTCATGGGTTAAAAATTCCATATTAATCATTTCACTAGTCTTTTTTGTATGGCATGATTTTTTATATGAAACCCATTATTTATTCTCCATGGGTTAGTAATGAAATTATTTATTATGTAGATCACATGAAATTAAGACATATTAATTGTGTTCCCTACTAGATCTCCAATGCATTGGGTAAATAATTTAATCTCTATTAATGGAATGTTTTATGATAACTTGGTGAATAACCTTGGTAATTTTCATTTATGACACCTTGGAAATAAACCTTGGTGATTTGATTATGAATGTCTCATTTAAATGTTGTAGCCACATTTCTATGTTATAATTCATGTTATTATTATTATGATGTTCCTCTTTCTCATTCCATATTTGTTTTTCATCATGTTCTTATTGATATGTCTCAAGATCCCATGATATATGTCTTTCTTTCTTATTCCCTTAATGAGCTTCATGCTCACCCCTTTCCTTTGATGTATGTCCCTAGGATATGTGATTAAGTAAAAGTTACCTAGAGTGAATCAAAGAAGTTGTCTTTAAAGTGGGTTTAGAATAATGACTTATGTTTTCATGTATTATGTAACTTTTTTACAAGAAACTAAAATTTAAAAGATCATTTTTTATCATATAATGAAAAGCTATGTAATAAAATTGTGGGAAGTCAGAATATACCTGCTCGTGCACATCAAGTATTCTAATAAAATTTGGAAGCAACCAGAGAAACCTACCGGCACGCCCTGGTGGTGAAAAGGGGGCACACCCATGTCTCTTCCCTCATACTAGATGATTTCTAGAATATCATATCAAGAAATAGAAGAAATTAGTAGGGAAACATCCCTACTCAAACCATAGAATGGGCTTACATTCCCATTACTTCTATGATATTCACCCATCACATTCTAGTAATGATAGAAGGGAATGAGTCAATCCATCATCACATTATAAAAACTTTATAATTTATAAATATTTCATTATCCATGGTTAGGATCCGGGCATATGACCCTACCTATGCATGTGGAGTGGCTTGTTAGTATAATGAGAAGGTCACTAAGAATAAGACACGTATTGATGCTCCCATCCATGAGAATTGCATGAAAAATTATACAATGAAGAGATGAAATGATCGAACACACATCCCTATTACAACTAGGGTTCAATGGTCCACTCTTGTGGCTATTCTAAGGAAGTAATACGTCCCTTTTAAAATTACAAAGTCCTGTCAGCATGCTGCAATAGTAACACGGGAGCCACTAAGACTTGATCAAATACATGGAAATCGCTATCCACAACATGTGATTCCAACTGCCCTAGGGAGAACATCAAGGAATTGATCTCACTAGGGGAAAGTAGAAATTATGAAGTAGGATTACAACCATGATATGATAAAGTCTAGTGTTATTGAGGCCATCAAATGTTTATCAATGGTGTCCTAAGATCCTACTAATCCACTACCAAATTATGGAAGTAATGGTCTAAGTTTTGAAGATCGTCCTCTTAATGTTACCACAAAAAAATCTATATGTCCTCACTAGAATATTTACCATAAGGTCTCTCTTTTTTGTAACAATGTGATTGATCTTGAGAGCTCTTCTCTTGGTAAAATCCATGATAACCCTCCTTGTTCCCAGAAAATCAAACAGAAAAAAGGTCCTCCACTTTTCTATTATCTATCATGAAGTCCCTACCTAGGGTAATGTTTTATTTTGACAAGGATTTACTCCTATTTAAGAATTAATTATGTGAAATCCCTTATATTCTGACCCACTTGGGAAGATATCGCCAGTCATGCTTGATGCCCTATCATTTCAAGTGACTTCCTTTCTTAACTAGAATATAGCCAAGGCAGTTGTTATCCTCTAACCCACTGATGGATCACCTTCATTCCAACATGGTGAATAAGATCCCTAATAACCCTATTATTTTTAAAAAAGGAGCTGAGAAACATCCTCTTTTTGTTTATAAATTATAGGAATATATAGTAGAAGAAGAAACAAAGATTTTACTTATAAGAATCCAACTAAACAAGGATAATATACACATCATGTTTTGGACCTAAACTACTTCTCAGTTTGACATTACAGAGGCACTGTTAGAAGAAATCATACACAACACCTATCTAAAACTTTGGAAAACTCTTAATCAACTAAAAATGAAGTCCTTGCCTTATAAAGGGTAGATAGAACATGTTAAGGTAATATGAGAAATTCATTACCAAATTGACTTGGTGAACCTTCTAGCTACATGAAACCCAAAACCAAGAAGATAACAAAAGGTTATTCATATTTCATTCCTTAATTAATTAAATGAATTACATTAGATAATCATCAACACACCATCCAATGTCCATATCAGGGGATGTGAAAAACATGGATATTTTCATTTCACCACACCCTATGATCAGAAAAATACACCATAAGTGACATCATGTAATATTATTTCTCTAATTAGTCTCTTGTATGTGATCCCCTCTCAAGAAAGATGATGCGATAAATATGAATTGGCATTTAACAAGTCTCATAGGTGTGAAGCCTCATAAGAGTGAGTTATCAGAAGACTTCTCCACCAGGTGTCTGAGAACATTGAGTAAGATTTTTTCTTAAGGTAAGCCAATCATAAGATACCACTGATGCCTCAGAATAATGTGGCTACTGTACATACCATATATTTCACCTGGATCATTATTGTATGTTAATGAAAAAGATCAAGAGAGACACTACTACAACAACATCCACCATGATACTAGAGCATCCATAGCCCACATGTATTGAGGTATTATACCCCTTTAAGGACAACAAATATTGAATAATCCATGACAAAAGTGGAACATGAGAAACCCTAGGAAATAGGGATAATTTAGTTTTTACCTCAACCTCTTATTTAATAAAAATTAGTCTTTTACTGATTTGGAGGAACACCAAAAAATGAATTCACCTAGTTCATCCCACCCTAGAACATGTTTCCCTTATTATAATTATGTACAATGAAGTTGTGTGGAGACTCCCTTAGAGTATCCCTTTGATAGGAAATGATAAAGGAATCCTGGAAAATAGGGAAGAGTCCTAATAAGAATAACAAACAAAAGTTTTTTTATTAGGGATACAAACTCCCTTATAGATCATATTTCCATTAGAATATTTCATGGGGAAAATAATCCCCTATAATTCTACAACTAATATGAAACCTATAATGAATTATTCCCCATGTTTCATTGGAAATAATCTTGTGGATTCCATATAAGATGACACCAGCACATAGGAGTTAGAAGAGGATATTTCCATTTAGAAGACATTCTACACTAAGATAAATGAATATGGTGTGTGTACTAGGAATAAAAATATTTCTAAAAACATGGGGGTTTATATGAATATTCTACAACTTCCCCCTTAAAGAGAATACACTAAGGAAAAGGTCAAGGGTATGCATATATCCCATCATCTATATGAAAGAGTCAAACTACTCATGACAGAAGAGAGGTTCGTGTAATATGAGATGGAAATACAAGAGATGTGGATATTAAATGCAAACTACATAGAGGAAATATTCCTACTTGGTATGCACTTCTATTAGAGAATCATTTCACCCTACCGGATAATACCCCAAAATAAGAAGGGATCATCATATTAATGAGAGTGAAGCTTGTGAAGCCCTGAGCACACACTTTCGGACTCAACACATATAAATTTTATTCAATTTTTATAAAAGAAACTGAATAAATACAAAACATTTATTACATATTAGGAACTTTTACAGATCTAGGTTTTGAAGAATTAAATAAATTCCATACAACTTAAAAAACTTTAAACAATAAAATAAAATTAATAAAAGTCTTTGAGTGTGCTGATTCGTCAATGAAATACACATCTCAATGTAAATCCACTAAACTTATGAGAAATAAATTCAAAACATAGGGTGAGTGATTATTTTTCCCAGTAAGGGGGTTTTAAAATAAAAATTTGATAAATACCATTAAAATATTCTTTTCAAAATACTTTCTATAAAACATTTGTCAATACCTTTGAAAATCATTATTGAAATTACATATAACTTAAAAATACTTCATTTCATTTGAAAGTAATTACACTCAAATATTGTTTTAAACATATTCCAATGATTTTTATGAAAACTATATGCAGGCTTCTGAAAAAAAAACTGAGGAAACTTGAAACTTTAAAGGCTATCTTGGGCCTACACACTTGTTAAGGGATGGGTTCAGTCCCAAATTCCCTACCATATTTACAATGTTCAAGTACAGATTTTATGAAAACATTTTAAGACTTATGATATATATATATATATATATATATATAATATTCACTAGGTTTTCTACTTAGAAACATTGAAATCATATGATAAAAAATTAAATTAATATTCATAACTTAATTAAGAAGGATTTTGATAAATTGGAGCATATTAATTTCCGCACTTATCATATATACCTAAAATGTTACAAATTTTTTCACATAAAATCAGTTCAGAAATAAATTCCTAGTTACAAATTTATCAATACACACATATACACAATTAATAAGAACTAAAACATTCATGATATGTCATTTATTATAGATTATGGCCATATATTATACAAATTATGAAATTCATGAATGTCTATAGACTTTTCACATATGAAATGATAAATTTTATAAAAAGTATCAAATAAAATGATAAGATTACACATAAAATATTAGTTACATAAAATTATGTCCACTTGATGGTGAGTTTATTTATTGAAGAAACAATTTAAAATTTTAAATATAACAAAACAATGTTTTGTTATTGTTTACAACTATATTATAATATATATATATATATACATAGACATAAATTTATAGTTTGAAATCAAAATCAACCCTTGAAAAACCATGAACATAGTTTGATAAAAAAAACTAAATAATTTCCCTTACATCATAAGTTCTGAAAATACATCAGGATAAATAGATAAAAAGATACACACACACACACACACACATATATATATATATATATGGATTAAAAAAATGAAACTTAGATTGATAAAAATAAATCAAACCTTGCAACTGTAGGATTAGAAATAAAATTTAAATCAAAACCCTTCTCTTAAAATTTATTAAAATATTTAGATAAAAATATATAATAATATATGATTATAAATTTTTAAAATAGAAACAAAATAAAACAAAACCTTTCCTGTTTTGGATCAATCGGGGGGACTGAGGTCTTCTGGATTTTGAGTAAAATGAAATAGAGGATTTGGGAGGATGAGGATCAGGTGTATGGTGAGGGTTTAAATAAAATCTTTGTTCACTTTAAATTTATGTTACTTAATTTGAGAATGAATAATGAAAATATAATTGATGAAAAATCATAAATAAGTAGAGTCATTTGTTATTATATATATATATATATATATGGATGGATTCCCAAGGTAGACGTGGGAGTGAATAAGCATGTATCATTTCAAGGAGTCATTATCAAATTTTATAGATTGCATGTTGTTTTTAGAAGAAGAAAAATTCAAAATGGGCCATAGAGGAAAGTGAATTTGATGGTGGAGGTGGAAATATCACGGTGGGTCAAAGACTACTAGTTTGTAGTGTTAATAAATAAGAAAAGTGGTGGAGAGAATTAAGATTGGTTTCAATTATCAAGATCATATGAGATTGATTGGATGATTTGGATTAAACCAATATTTTAAAGTGGTGAAAGGGGGTTATAGGTTGGGGGAAACGGGACTAGACGTACTATATTGAGTAAGACTCAATCGAATGGTCCAAATGGAGTTTCCTGTAAAAAATGGAGTCACACATAGAAATGGGGAGGAAACTGAGGCTTCCTTATAAGCTCGTAAATGTCTTGCTTCACCCGATCACACTAGCACACACACACACACACACACACCAGGGGACATTATACATAGGCTCCACAAGCGGGTTGCTGCCTACACTATAAATAGTTCAATTCACAGGGCCTAATACATGGGCCTAATCATTGGAATACTCAAGCTAGACATGCACTAGGTTGTACTTCCACTGAACCTTGAGGGTTTGGCCTTATTGTCTTCCCTCATTTGTGGTGTTCACTTATCAATTTTTTTGTAAAAATTTGTTAAACATAAGAAGATTTTAAATAAAAATATCATATATATACCCAGATATATCCATTTAAACCATGAAGAATTAGTTTTTCATTATTATTTGTATATATAAAAATATTTTTATTAAATCCTAAGTTTATAATATCAAAATTTAAAATCATAATTAATAATTAAAATGTTATAATCAAATGTCATTAATTTTATTATTTGAAAATATTATTTTAAATTAATTTTAAAATTTTAAAACACTGAATGAGTAAATTAAAATAAAACCCAACGGTTATTAAAAACATCAATAGTCACTAAAAATTCCAATGACTACAATTTTAAAACAATCAAACAATTTTTTATAGATACCCTTGTCTTAGGGTACTCAAGGACCCATCAAGAATTAATCAGAGTTCAAATTCTTCAAAATGGTGCTATTCATCCCTTTAGTTATAAGTATTATCATTATTCATCTTGATGTTGCTTTTCTTATTATGGTAGGTCTAAAGGATGAAGGCTACATAATCAGTACTATTGTGTTGATGGGAGGTGTTCCTGTGGTGTTGTTGGGGCTTGGAGGGATTTTTCTATATTAGTTGTGATCTATATCCTTACAATGATTTAATTTATTAGTGTTTTATTAATAGAAATATTTATCATATGTTCTTATTTCTTGAATTCATATGAATTAATAAGATTTATTTTCATAAAATAATAATAATAATGAAAATGATATGAATAATTAAATTACATCATGGGTTCTGGGCGTTACATTCTCCCCCACCTTAACTAAATTGTGCCCTCATAATTCATTTGTACACACACTCCCACATTATTATTCATTAAAACTTCAATATTGATATTCATCCATAAAACCATTATTATTATTAAAAATTATCAAAATTAAATAATAAAATTTAATTCATACCTTCACCAGAATCTTTAGTGTTGGCAATTCTCACAAAAGGTGGATTTCTTCCAGTTAAACTACTACTCAGATCTATTTCAAGTTCCTCCGTTTTTTTTCTCAAAAAAAACTTTTTCAATTAAGGTCAAACTCATGTAAACAATGATAGGTTTTTGAGATAGAGGCATGAGGGGTGTAATGCTTAATGATGTCTAAGTGGAATTGATTTCTATAAAACAACCTAACAAAATTGTCTTCTAAAGCCTCAAAGTCTTTGAATCTCCCATATAAATTGAAACACAAAACATGAAATAGATAGGATGTACGTAGGTCACCCACTCTTTCTGCTTTCAAAAAGTCTAATAAGGATTGAAATTGTTCAGATAGGGTGAAACATTTGAAAATACCTTCAAAATATTTTCCTTGTCATGCATAGAATGGAAGTTGGGCATGTATGATGACAAAATAAACAAAACCTGATCCTTGAAAGAGTCGAAGTATGTCATAAGTATTGGATATTTTGTAAATGAATTTACAATATAATTTAAGGGTTGAAAAGGGTTCATAACCATCCAAAAATGAATTTAATATTATCTTTTCAGGTAATTCATTAGGAAGGGGGAAAAGAGTTGTTCATGACATTCTACCTTCCATCTAAAATTATTAATGGAAATAAATTTTTCTAAGGATGAATATTTAAATTATTAATTTTGTTCTGATTTTCAAAAATTATTTAGATCGTTTCTTGGATACCAACTTTGAATCCTGAAGGTTGTTCTTTCAGACTCATCACATATAAATATTTTGTATTTTTTTTAAAATAAACCAAACAAATACACAAAAGTTATCACATACCGAGAAATTTTACCATTTTAGGTTTTAGAGAATTAGATACATTTCATACAACATAAAAAACTATACAAAGTAAAAAAAAGTCTTTGAGCAAGATGCTTCTTCAATGAAATACATATCTGAATGTAAATCCACTAAGACTATGAGAAATAAATTAAAAACATAGGTTGAGCAATTATTTTTTCCAATAAGGGGTTTCTAAAATAAATCCTTGATAAATAACTTTAAAATACTCTTTTTAATATTATTTTGATAATACATTTGTAAATACCTTTTGAAATCATTATTAAAATTACTTACTCCTTAAAAATACTGCATTTATTTGAAAATTTATTATGCTCAAATATTACATTAAAAATATTCCGGTGATTTTTCTGAAAACTATATGTAAGATCTAAAAAAATACTAAGGACACTTAAAACATTTATGGTTGTCTTGGACTTAGCCACTTTTCAAGGGATGGTTCCACTCCCCAATTCCCTACCATATTTACAATGTACAAGGTCCTAATTTTATTAAAACATTTTAAGCTTTCTTAATATATATATATATACATTATTCACTGGGTTTTCTAATTCAAAAACATTGACAAAATATGCTAAAAAAATAAATTTACATTTATAACTTAATGAAGAAGGATTATGATAAATTGGAGCATCTGAATTTCAACACTTTTAATAAATACAATGAATTTTATAAACGTTCTCACATAAAATCAGTTCAAAAATAATTTACTAGGTAAATATGATTCAATACACATATATGCACAATTAATAAGAACTAAAAAATGCAGGATATGTCATCAATTATAGATTATAACCACATATTATACAAATAATGAAATTCATGAATGTATAAAGACTTTGCACACATGAAATGATAAATTTTACTAAAATTAACACATAAAATGATAAGATTACACATAAAATGTTAGTTATATAAAATGATGTCCATTTTACATTGTTTTGATTTAATGGAGAAACAATTAAAAAATTTAACAATAAAAAAAAGTTTTGTTATTGTTTAAAAATTTATTATGATATATATATACATATATATACATAAATTGATAGTTTCAATTCAAAATCAACCCTTCAAAACCATGAAGATAGTTTGATAAACAAAACTCAACCATTTCCCTTATATCATAAGTTCTAAGATTAATTATGGATGGATATATAGATTTACATATATATGTATATGTATTTAAAAAAATTAAATATAGATAGATACAATTAAATCAAACCCTTGAAACAGTAGGATTAGAATACAATTGAATTTGAAACTCTTCTCTTACAATTTCTGAAAATAGTTAGATATAACTATATAATGGTATATATTTATAACATTGTAAAACTAAAACAAAATAAAACCAACCCTTACTTGTTTTGGAACAATCGAGGGAATGAGAGCTTCTGGATTTCGAGCAAAACGAAATAGGGGATTTGTGAGGATGAGGATTAGGTTTATGATGTGGGTTTAAACAAAAGGTCTATACATTTTAAATTTTATGTTACTGGATTAAAAATTGACCAAGGAAAATAAAATTAATGAAAAATCATAAAGATATCGACTTGTTTGTCCATATATATATATATATTATATAGATGGATTATAAAGGAATCCATGGTAGATAATAAGAACGAATCAAGTCAATTATTTGTTCTCAAATTTATATAGATTGCATGTCCTTTTACGAGACAAAAAATATGAAATGGGCTTTAGAGGAAAGTGACTTCAACGATGGGGGAAGAATGAGAATGGTGTGTTGAATCCTATTGTTTTGTAGGTTTGAGGAAGAAGAAAAGTGGATAAGGATGGAATTAGTATTGGATTGAATAGTCAAGATCATTTGAGATAGATCAGATGACTAAGATTAAACTGGAATTTTAAAGAGTTTAAAGGGGGTTCTAGATTGGAGGGAAAAGGGAGTGGACAACTCAGATTGAGGGTGACTAAATCTAATGGTCGAGATTGATTTTCCTAGGAAAAAATGTGTCCCACATAAAAATGGGGAGGAAACCGAGGCTTCATTATAAGCTTGGAAATGTCTACCTTCACCCGATCACACTGGCACACACACCAAATGGCATTATACATAGGATCCCCATTTGAGATGTTGCCCACACTATACATGGTTTGATTATTGGGGACCTATATATGGGCCCGACTGCTAGATTTATTGAGATGGGCCTTCACCTGTTTGTGGTTCCACTGAACCTTGAGGGCTTGGCCTTATAGGTTTCCCCTGATTATGGTGTGTACTTAATTTTTTTGTAAAATTTTTATAATAATAATAAAAGTAGAAATAATAATTTCATATATATATTTATCACTTTAAACCATGAAAATTAGTTTTTCATTCTTATTTGGAAATATAAAAATATTTTTATTAAATCCTATGGTTATAATATAAATTTTTTAAAGCTTTATTAATAATTAAAATGTTATCATCACATGTCATTAATTTTAATTTTGGAAAGTATTTTTTAAAATTAATTTCAAAATATTAAATCATCCAATGGATAAATTAAAAAGAAAACCCAATGGTTTTAGAAACATCAATGGTAACTAAAAATTCCAATGGCTACAATTTTACAAAAGTCCCAAAAATATATATAAATAACCATGTATTTGTGTATACAAGTACAAATCAAGAATTATTTGGAGTTCAAATTACTCATAATATTGCTATTAAACCCTTTAGTTCTTATTTTTCTCATTATTATTATTTCCATTGATTTTCTTATTATGGTAGATCCAAGGGATGAAGGCTCCAAAATCAATCTTATTGTTCTGATGGGTGGTGTTCTTGTAGTGTTGTTAGGGATTGTAATGAGTTTTTTGGAATAGTTGTAGACTTTAGCCTTATAATGATGTAATGTATTAGTGTTTAATAAATATTAATATTTCTAATATGTTTTTATTTCTTGAATTAGTCTCAATTAAAAACATTTATTTAAATAAAATAATAATAATTAGAATAATGATATTGATAACACAATTACATCATGGGTTTGGGGTGTTACAATGCCAGTGTAAGATCTCAACCCTAGGACTAGACAAACCATTTATTTTTACCCATTTGAAGTAGGGTAATAGGAATTCCATACATTAGGGAAACAAATAGTACTAAACTAGGAAAACCATTAAAGTTTATCCCATGTCGGGTGTCAACCGCATGTATTAGAGGAGCCGGATCATCAGGACCTACCTATTGCGACCCCTTTTCAAGCTTCTTCTAAGCCAAACATATCCTAGGGATTTATCAATACTATTAGTTCATTGGTATCCAAATTTGAATCTCTGGAGGAATGACACACACTAGTACAATTGAAAAGGAATCCTTACCCTTAATGGGTGTATACCACCCTCCCCCCGTCAAACATTGGAAGCCCTACATTTACAATATTTAATTGTTTAGGGGACCAAAAGTAGTATCTTACACATTTTATATCTCGTTGTAATCCCATTATGGGAAACCCTATGCAAGAAGAAGTGTTGAAACTGTAGAGACCCGTAGCTTGACGTACATGGACATTACATTACTTTTGCAGAATACTTAATACATAACAAAAACAGACACACAAGGACCGTAATAGTTTAGTGTCTTTGGAAACTCGGAATAAAATCTTCTAATCATGGTGAAAGATCTTCAACATCTCCCAATAAAGATCTTCCCCCTTTTTTTCTTACCTAAAACCATTCTTTATATCCCGGGGAAAGGAAAACATAAAAAGGGGTGAGCTCAAATTCCCAGTAAGGGAAAACATAGAAAACATAAAACAATCCATAAATATTTGAATGCAAAAACTTGAACATAAAATATAAACATCAAAATCTTGAGCAAAGACATGAATCTTGGAATTATGTAAGGCATAGATCATAAAGAAACATTAAGCATGATAAAATAACATGGGAGTAAAACATGTAATTGTGGAAACCATTTAGAACATGTCAGGATTTCCATAGTAGCCAAGCCATTGCCGCCAAGACCATCTTAGTGGACAAAGTCCCTTTCTGAATCGAGTTCACTCCTTATTCCAGTCCTGTATTACTGAACCGGTTTAGCCTGCCATTCCAACCATGTTTATCTCATGAGATATAAATCTTTACCCAATGAATTGGAGGGAGATATAGGTCTCACCCATCTCATAATGATATCATTCTTACTTGTGCCACAAAATAAACATACATCATTCATAATAACCCAACGAATAAAATGGGTTTCATAAACATAATACCATCATGACATAAACCATATAAAAGAAATGGATATCATTTCATAATAAGAAAAGTGAAACCATGTATATCATAGAGGCATTATGCTTGAAACATACACATATGAAATAATGTCATCTTAGATGGAAAATAGTTTTGATCAAACACTTGAAATGAATTCTTGAGGAAAATATCCTTTCTTATTTAAAATCATTTTCATTTCAGAAAATGTCATGCAATTTTAAAAGAAAAGGAATTTTTTTAAAATAGTCATGAAATATTTTGGAGGAAGCTTCATGAAAATAAGGCTTTATAAAACCATAAAAATCTTTTCATGCTGTATAAGTAAAAAAACATTCTTCTCGTACTTTTGTCAGAAAAGTCAAAAAAGTACCTCATAAAAGAAATATTCCATACATACCATGTATTAAAAGTAAAAAATGGGTAAAAAGGACTTTAAACATACATGAAACCATTTTTAGGAAACATGGAAATGGATGAGAACAATAACCCCAGTAAATACCTACGAATAAACAATCTCGGATAAGAATGAGATTGGAAAAGTTATCCCTTACCTTAGGTCTGATATGCTTCATATGGTTCCGAACCTCCTGTATAATGATTTAAATAATGTCATTGACTTATTACATAATCATATTCATTGTTATGATATCATATATGTTTCACTTATGACTTTATATTACCCTTTCTGTTGTAAATTCCTTGTTAAAGTAGCGTTTTGGGTAAAATCATTTCATTTATCGTATGTGTTTAGACTTGTCATTTCTTGATAATATTACTTATATCCTGATTTAAATAATTCCAGAATGTAAAACATTATTTTTATATAATATATATTCATCATATACATATATATTATAGATCAATAAAAGGAATGAAATACACCGTTCATAGAGACGGTAGGTCGTACATACGCATGAACGCTGTTTTCGTTTCCTTATTGAATTGAATGAAACTAAATAGATGACATAAATATAAATATAAATAAATTCAGAAGAATTATTATTTAATATATTTCATTATTATTCATTATATAAACATTATGATCATTCATGTATGGTTAATCATGGAGAATAAATCTCATCGCGTCGTGGAGACGGTAGTCCGTACGTACGCACGAGTGATGATATCGTTCTCATAATTATAGAATTGGAGTGGATGGTATAATATATCAGAATCCGTATGATGATATAATAACCATATATAGTTATTCTTTACACCATTATACCCAACCATGTATGGTGTTGGTGGAAAAACATATTACACCACAGTGTGGAGACGGTACTCCGTATGTACACTGATTTTGTTTTTCGTAGGATGGATAGAAGGTGAAATAGGGTTGTTTAATATTTATAATAACATATCAGTATATGAGTAATACTGATGTTATTACTTCATAATTAAACAACTAAAGAAGAAGAATGTAACGCCCCGACCCCAGCTACCCAGAGTCGGTGCATTACCTCGTAACATTGGCATGATCACAGAAGATCAAGTCTCGAAAGACTGATTAGTTTAGTAGCCTTGGAAACACTAGATACATTCATAAATGTTACATTACATCATAAAGTGAAAAACTAATAACAAAGTCTTCATAGTCCACACTCATATCCTCTTCTGACTATCCCTGCAGGACATTCATAAAATACTTTTCAAATCCTGGAAAATATTAAAACATTGAAAGGGGTGAGCTCAGATGCTCAGTAAGGATAACAACATAGCGGAAGCTTTCATAAATAAACATTAACATTTAAGGCAATGTATAACTAAAACAAAAGCATTTTAAACTTGAACTTTAGCATAATATGGAAAAAGTAAAATGAAATAATTCCATTTACTTACTCACATGGATATTCTAATAGTCGAATAATCACATGAAATATCATTAACCACTTTCATAATGATGGAATGCATAATGCCAGACTATCATAACCACATAGCCAAGGCCTCGTGCCAAGACCACAAATAAGATTTTGTCAAGGCCTCGTGCCAAGACACCAGTTTGTCTCATGATACCTATCGATGCATCGAGGAGCTATAGCGGGCTCCACCCGTCACTTATTAAGTCCAATGCATTCCTCATATGAATAGGTTTAAACATATCATAAACCATAACATAATCATATCACATAAAACATGCATAAAGGAAACATAACATTTCCACATTTCAATCACAAGATATCAATACAACACATTGATATAATAAAAACGCTTTCAAAACCATTTTCAATACCAAAATAAAAGAAAGTTAAAACTTTGTATTCATTAAAAAAAAGTGATGGCTAGTAGAGGAAGCCGAAACTCAAATAATGGTCACGGCGGCGGAGAAGTCATTGTCGCCACATATGTACGGAATGAAAAACATTCCCTTTTTGTCGTTTAGTAAAACGCTTCGTATAAAAAGATTCCTTTTGAATAAACATAAAAGTCAAAGGGGTATATACACCGTATAAAAGAAAGTTATGTATAAAACCAAATATGCCTCAATGAAAGGAGATTGAGACGAAGTCCTTAAAAGATAATTTTTAAAATAAAATAGATCTATTATGTGTATTCACTATAGGTACACATAAATAAAGTAAAAATACAAAATAGGACATAATAATATAATGACATAATTTGAAAGTAGGAGATTAACCCAAAGAATGGAAGTTGGGTTAAGAAATTCCCTTACCTTGTGTCCGACTTGATTCGACCGTTATTTAACCTCCTGAATAATAAAATAGAGTTAATATATACCATTTTCAATTTCATTATCCTTTTTATATCACATATTACAATGTTATGAACATTATGTAATTATTTAAGTTAATAACGGTCATTTTGTCGATTTTTGGTACTTGAGTCAACAATAAACTTCTTATAATTACAAGTTGTTTATGTGGTAGAATATCCATTATCTCCAGAATTATATTCATGATTTAGATGTCATATATATCATATATATCCAGTATATATATTCATTCATAATATTACGTAACATTTAGAGGTAAGAAATGAAATGCACCGTTCATGGAGACGGTAAGCCGTACGTACGCATGCACGCTACTTTCATTTCTATTTCATATTTAATGGAATGAAATCATAATAGTATAAAGGTGTATTATAATTCAAGTATAATATCATATACAATATCATTTACTCCATCTTTTATACATCCCACATATGGCATTAACGATTCAATCACTTTGAGGGGGCGGTAGTCCGCACTTCCTAACATGAAATTATCGCGTTTACCCATAATGGAAATCATAAAGTATGCCATAAATGAGAAATACAGAAGGATAAGTAAAACATAAACATAATATATATATCATATATGAAAATATTGTCATCAAAATGCCCACCATTATAGGTGTTAAAAGAATTTGAACAATCATCGTTTCGTGAGGCAGTATTTCGCCGCACATAGAAACAGTATGTTCTTTAACCATTAGACAAAGGTGTGTGTAAGTGTAAACCAAATCCTTATCATAAAGACATCCTAGTATATTGTAGATATTGGTGTTGTTACAAAAGAAAGGAATAAAATGAGTTTAAGGGGTTGGAGAAGCAAAATAAAACAAAAGAACATAAGAGAAAACACTGCCTTTAAAACGGGTAACTCTTTTTGATTTGAGCCAAAGGCTTCCTTGAGAAGGATTCTGCCAAAATTGAGGCTTCTAGGAGTAAGTGAGGGAAGTTGGGAGAGTATTTGGGTAGAGGTTGGCCGAGACAAAAGGCTTTTAAAGTGTGAATGAGGTGGTAGAGTTGGGGGCCTTTTATAAGTGGAGAGGAGGGGCACTCTTGGAAAGTAAGGAAATTGTACATTATTATACAATTATTTTCGGATTCTAAAGGTCCCACACTTATATAATTCGTGGATAAGGTGATAAGGGTTCTCAATCTACCCATCCAATAGTCTTTGGACAAGTGTAAGCCTTGGATTGTACATTATCTTTTCATTTTATTAAAATCGTTAAATAATGAGGTATCGCTGCATCATAATGATGTCATATATAATTTAATTTATTTAATGTATAAAAATTATAAAAAAAATACTATGATGTAGGAAATCGTTTTAGATTTCCAATTAATATTTATAGTCAAAAAGATATCTTGTATAACCCCATGTAAAAATTGTTTTAGTAAAACATTGCTTGTTTGTGTCATTTTTTACTTTAACATTAAATAAAAGGTATTTATGTCATTTTCAAACTAAAGTGGCTCCATGGGGTCCCAAAGTTGACCCATGGATTGTCTTGGTCGGAAATGGCACATCCAATGAGGGTAGGACATGTGTCAAGCTCATCTCATATTATTAAAACATTATTTTTACCTTAAACTACACTAATTACCTCTAATCGCGATTAAGAACTTAAAAGTCACTATTCACCAAAAATTATTTTAATCTCATTGAACCACATTTTACTTCTTAATGAAAACCATGTATGTAGGATTTTTGAAAATCAAATCACAGAATTGGTAATATTTCATTTAAACGAAAAATCAGTTATTTAACTACCACTTAGTGGTTTCACTATTCATCAAAAATTGATTTTTTTCAGAACAATGCCAAAATTTCACCCTAAGCTATAATTGATATTCCGAATCCAAAAATGAAGTCCATTTTGAAATATAAAATTTATATAATTTTAAAAAGTGGTTATTACTATTCATAACGGCTACTTTGATTAGTCGCGGTGTTTTAGAACTCGAAGTTGCGTACAATGCAAGATATTGCATTATTGAACGAGAAGCGTATCGTGGAGGCTCGGGGTGTTACATTCTCCCCTCCTTTAATAAATTTTATCCTCTCAATTTGAAATTTTTTATTTGAAAATAAAAGGTTGAATAGAGACAATACCTTTGTGGAAAACCCACATCGGAAATAAGATTAATAAAATTTAGCCTTAATAAGAGGGAAAGAGAAATGAAAAAGTCACCACCCAATTATGATCTCGATTAGGAGAACATTGGTGGCAATTAGAGACATATAATTGGAGGAAAAACATAAATATTTGTAGGGAGTGATTGAGGTCATCAATCACAATCAACTGTCAAATTGAGGGCCTCAAAGCCTTCAATCTATGTTGATTTAAAATATCATCAGTTCAACAACACATATGGTATTAGGATAACACATTTTTTTGTTTTAATATCCCTTTACTAAAGTTTAAGAATTAATTTATTAATTGAATAAGAGATAGGTATATATATATTTATGCTTGACAATTAGAGTTTCAACCTTCAACTCATCTTTCACTCAAAAAGATAATATAACTCAAAAATATTATACTTATCCTAATTGTATAAGGTTCCAAATGTTATCACATACCATTTAGATTAGTAAAATTATTTTGTAATAACCAGGGAATTTCTGTAGGCTAGTGGTAGGAAATGAAGGCCTGTCGCACTATGGTTGTGGGTTTGATTGCTGCAGCTTTTTCCGATGCGACGGGTTATGCCCCACCCTGTAGGTTGTCCTTTTCCTAAAACTATAGTATTATAATATTCCAAAAATAATTTTCATAAATTTTTTAACCTTAAACAATACTATCCAAAGATCAACTTAATCCACTCCAACCTTTATAGTTATCCAAAATACCTCTGTCCAGACTTTCTCTAAAAGGTCTCTTAATTCCAAAATCAATTTATCAGATTCCCCAAACAAAGTAAAGTTTCTCTTATTGTCACATACTAAAAATATAATTACCTTCATCATTTTAAAACCTTACTGAAATCAACAAGTACTTCAATACAATCCTTCTATATATATCACATTATTCTAATAACTAGAATATAATCCATGAGTCCAAAAGCACCAATACATTAGTTATTCTACTTCAACTGTAGTAACAGCATAAGATTGCCCTTGATCCCTTGGCCTTTTCTGAGGTAAGTTTCCCTGACGCTTAGGACATTCATTTGCATAATGCCCCATTTCCCTACAATTGTAGCATTCAACATTGATAGCCTATTTCTTTCCCTTGCAATAACACGCCTGGTGACCTTTTTCTCCACATTTGTAACAAACTCCCATTCCTTTTAGGCAAGTACCAGGGTGATTCTTCCCACAATTATCACATAATGGAAAATCCTTCTTTCCCTTTTTCCCTTTATCTGTCTCTTGTTCCACCGTTCTCTTCTTCTCTTGCTTTACTTTGTTTTCATAAGACTTAGAGAATTCCTTCTCTATCTTGATAGCACATGAGACTATATCCTCGTATGTTGAGAAAGATTGTGATACTAAAGCTCGACTGAGAAAAGGTTTTAACCCATAAAAGAAACGATCAATCTTACTTCTTGGGTTACATATATAATCTCCAGCATGCCTCGCTAACCTTGTAAAGTTAGCCTCATACTTTGTGACATTCTCATCCTCCTTCTGCCTCAGACTTAGAAATTGCCTTTCCATATCTGCTCGATGGTCATGAGGAAAGTATTTTTCTTGGAAAAGCTCTTTGAACTCCCTCCATTCCATATTTGATACGTCATCATCTTCCTTTGTGTTTTGAATCAGCGACCACCACTGACCGGCATCTCCAGTGAGGCGGTAAACTGCCATGACAACCTTCTCCCTTTCGCTACTCCCCAATACATGGAATATTTTCAGTAAGGAGTTTATCCATTGCTCAGCTACTAATGGATTTGTACCCCCATTAAATGTTGGCGGTTGTTTCCTCATTAAGCGGTCTAACATTGATCCTCCACGTTGTGGATCAGGGTGATCCATACGAGTAAGGTTATTATTCATAACTTGAGTGAGTTGTCCCAGTATGGTAATAAGTTGATCAGCAACAGTTGTATCTCTAGATCCACAATAATTATCTTGAGCAGGAGGGAAATCCCTACACGGAGTGCGTGCATTGATACGGTTTCCATTCCTTCCACTAGGCGCCATTTCTAAAAAATGGCATAAACTATATTAGTTTATGAATCAAAATACATAATTCCATACTTGTAAGATACTTAACATAAATTGAACTATTTATGGATATAATCCATAAAAATGTTTTCTTTGAGGAAGTATATACTCATAACCCTTCATATTGGTTTATAAAGAAAATGAGAATTATCCAAAGCATATCCCCCGGGAGTGTCGTAACCAAGAGTGCAGCAAGACCCGTTGTCGTGCACCAGTTCCCGTTCAAGTCTAGCTCAAAGCGGTGTTTTCGGGTTTTACCCCTAGGTACATCTGTGCCAGAACCGCCTCTACCTACTCGTATCCAGATAGGGATGTATTTCTCGGAAAACTCACAACATCTCTACAATACCAAAATTATAGGAAGTTTTTCTATACTAATCCTCAAAGTCTATCTTCGGGCTATGTGCTCTAATCAGAGTTTATCTAAATCTAGCTTCCAAGGTTAGTACTAAACTGCCTCTGATACCAACTGTAACACCCCGACCCCAGCTACCTAGAGTCGGTGCATTACCTCGTAACATTGGCATGATCACAAAAGATCAAGTTTTGAAAGACCGATTAGTTTAGTAGCCTTGGAAACACTAGATACATTCATAAATGTTACATTACATCATAAAGTGAAAAACTAATAACAAAGGCTTCATAGTCCACACTCATATCCTCTTCTGACTATCCCTGCAGGACATTCATAAAATACTTCTTCACATCCTGGAAAATATTAAAACATTGAAAGGGGTGAGCTCAGATGCTCAGTAAGGATAACAACATAGCAGAAGCTTTCATAAATAAACATTAACATTTAAGGCAATGTATAACTAAAACAAAAGCCTTTTAAAATTGAACTTTAGCATAATATGGAAAAAGTAAAATGAAATAATTCCATTTACTTACTAACATGGATATTCTACTAGTCAAATAATCACATGAAATATCATTAACCACTTTCATAATGATGGAATGCATAATGCAAGACTATCATAACCACGTAGCCAAGGCCTCCTGCCAAGACCACAAATAAGATTTTGTCAAGGCCTCGTGCTAAGACACTATTTTGTCTCATTAGACCTGCCGATGCATCGAGGAGCTATAGCGGGCTCCACCCGTCACTTATTAAGTCCAATGCATTCCTCATATGAATAGGTTTAAACATATCATAAACCATAACATAATCGTATCACATAAAACATGCATAAAGGAAACATAACATTTCCACATTTCAATCACAAGATATCAATACAACACATTGATATAATAAAAACGCTTTCAAAACCATTTTCAATACCAAAATAAAAGAAAGTTAAAACTTTGTATTCATTAAAAAAAGTGATGGCTTGTAGAGGAAGCCGAAACTCAAATAATGGTCACGGCGGCGGAGAAGTCGTTGTCGCCGCATATGTACGGAAAGAAAAATATTCCCTTTTTGTCATTTAGTAAAACGATTCATATAAAAATATTCCTTTTGAATAAACGTAAAAGTCAAAGGGGTTTATAGACCGTATAAAAGAAAGTTGTGTATAAAACCAAATATGCCTCAATGAAAGGAGATTGAGACGAAGTCCTTAAAAGATCATTTTTAAAATAAAATATATCTATTATGTGTATTCACTATAGGTACACATAAATAAAGTAAAAATACAAAATAGGACATAATAATATCATGACATAATTTGAAAGTAGGAGATTAACCCAAAGAATGGAAGTTGGGTTAAGAAATTCCCTTACCTTGTGTCCGACTTGATTCAACCATTATTTAACCTCCTGAATAATAAACTAGAGTTAATATCTACCATTTTCAATTTCATTATCCTCTTTATATCACTTATTACAATGTTATGAACATTATGTACTTATTTAAGTTAATAACGGTCGTTTTGTCGATTTTTGGTACTTGAGTCAACAATAAAATTCTTATAATTAAAAGTTGTTTATGTGGTAGAATATCCATTATCTCCAGAATTATATTCATGATTTAGATGTCATATATATCATATATATCCAGTATATACATTCATTCATAATATTACGTAACATTTAGAGGTAAGAAATGAAATGCACCGTTCATGGAGACGGTAAGTCGTACGTACGCAAGAACGCTACTTTCATTTCTATTTCGTATTTAATGGAATGAAATCATAATAGTATAAAGGTGTATTATAATTCAAGTATAATATCATATACAATATCATTTACTCCATCATTTATACATCCCACATATGGCATTAACAATTCAATCACTTTGAGGGGGCGGTAGTCCGCACTTCCTAAAATGAAATTATCACGTTTACCCATAATGGAAATCATAAAGTATGCCATAAATGAGAAATAAAGAAGGATAAGGAAAACATAAACATAATATATATATCATATATGAAAATATTTTCATCAAAATGGCCACCATTATAGGTGTTAAAAGAATTTGAACAATCATCATTTCGTGAGGTAGTATTTCGCCGCCCACAGAAACAGTATGTTCTTTAACCATTAGACAAAGGTGTGTGTAAGTGTAAACCAAATCCTTATCATAACAACATACTATTATATTTTATATATTTGTTTTGTTACAAAATAAAGGAATAAAATGAGTTTAAGGGGTTGGATAAGCAAAATAAAACAAAAGAACATAAGAGAAAACACTACCTTTAAAACGGGTAACTCTTTTTGATTTGAGCCAAAGGCTTCCTTGGGAAGGATTATACCCAAAGTTAGGCTTCTAGGAGTAAGGGAGAGAAGTTGGGAGAGTATTTGGGCAGAGTTTGGCCGAGCCAAAAGGCTTTTAAAGTGTGAATGAGGTGGTAGAGTTGGGGGCCTTTTATAAGGGGAGAGGAGGGGCACTCTTGGAAAGTAAGGAAAGTTTACATTATTATACAATGCTTTTCGGATTCTAAAGGTCCCACACTTATATAATTCATGGATAAGGTGATAAGGGCTCGAAATATACCCATCCAATAGTCTTTGTACAAATGTAATCCTTGGATTGTACATTATCTTTTCATTTTATTAAAATTGTTAAATAATGAGGTCATCGATGCATCATAATGATGTCATATATAATTTAATTTATTTAATGTCTAAAAATTATAAAAAAAATACTATCATGTAGGAAATATTTTTATCTTTCCAATGACTTTTTATAGTCAAAAATATGACTTGTATAACCATATGTAAAAATTGTTTTAGTAAAACATTTCATGTTTGTGTCATTTTTTACTTTAACATTAAATAAAAGGTATTTATGTCATTTTCCAACTAAAGTGGCTCCATGGGGTCCCCAAGTTGACCCATGGATTTTCTTGGTCGGCCATGACACATCCAATTAGGATAGGACATGTTTCAAGCTCATCTCATATTATTAAAACATTATTTTTACCTTAAACTACACTAATTACCTCTAATCGCGATTAAGAACTTAAAAGTTACTATTCACCAAAAATTATTTTAATCTCATTGAACAAAATTTTACATCTTAATGACAACCATGTATGTCGGATTTTTGAAAATCAAATCA
Organism: Viscum album; assembly: GCA_963277665.1. NCBI lineage: Eukaryota > Viridiplantae > Streptophyta > Magnoliopsida > Santalales > Viscaceae > Viscum > Viscum album. Next base: position 97,638,552 of record OY728130.1, on the reverse strand, counting down.
CTGAAGTGGTAATATTTCATTTAAACGAAAAATTAGTTATTTAACTACCACTTAGTGGTTTCACTATTCATCAAAAATTGAAGTTTTTCAGAACAATTCCAAAATTTCACACTAAGCTATAATTGATATTCCGAATCCAGAAATGAAGTCCATTTTGAAATATAAAATTTCTATAATTTTAAAAAGTGGTTATTACTATTCGTAATGGCTATTTTGATTAGTCGCGGTGTTTTAGAACTCGAAGTTACGTACAATGCAAGCTATTGCATTATTGAATGAGAAGAGTATCATGGAAGATCGGGGTGTTACAAAGAAGTTTAAGAAGAAAGAAAATCGAAAGAATCGGTAACAGATATTACCTCTACTTTGACATGCCTCTTTGCATCCTCCTCTTAGGGTACTAAAATTGGTCTTTGAAGAAGGAACGAACCACTAGGATGTTTCTAGGGAAGTTGAGAAGGTAAATGAGCAGGGTTTGGCCAAGCTTAAAGGCTCAAATTGGTGTGAGGAAGAGTGGGAGGAGGTGCCCTTTTATAAGGTAAGAGAGGGGCACCTTTGGAAATATTAAAAATATTAATTTATAATAAATATAACCCCACTTAAAAATCTCCAAAAATGACTCATATTCTAATATTAGATGAGATAGGGTTGTAAGCTCATCAACCAATAAAATTTAGACATTTTGGGAATTTATTTTAAACATTATCAACTTGATTTATCCTTATTTAATCAATTTTATTTTATTTGTGGTAATAACTTTCTAAATTTTAAATTATAACAAATAATTACTTATTTGTTGGGAATTTTCCATAATTGGATACTTTATAACATTTTATACCATATAAATTTAAATTTATAATTTGTAAATATTTTTGTGATTTTTAAACAATTTTATAATATGTTATGTTTATAAAATAACAATAGTGTCAATTTTGACACTATTCATTTATTTGAATTTAAATAAAATATATATAGAATATATGTTCGAGATAAAAGATTTAATAGATTTATAAAATGTCATATGTATCTATAAAATTAGTGGAGCACATTAAATAGTTCATATAATATTTATTTTATTATTTTTAAAACCATTTATTTGGTTTATCTCTTAATAAAATAATTACTACATCATTTTTGTATAATTATGTAATATACTTATTTGTTGCATAAAAATTAAAAATAAAATCCTATGATGAATATAAATCTATTAAATTTCATAATAATACTTTTACTCGAATGTATCATCCTAAAATCACAATATTTAAATTGTTATATTTATTAAATTATGAAGGTGAAAACTTTGGCATCATTTAAAATAATATAATATAAGTGTCATAATTGATTTTATAAGGCTCACAATGGTCAAATATTAGACCATTGGATTAGTATGGTTTAAATTGACATGACCAATAAGTTTTGGTTAGGGTTTTGTGCCTTTTATGGTCACTATTAGTTTAATAAAAACTATATTCTTGATTTTTCACTAGATAAACTATTTTTTCATCACTATTGTGTCACAATTAATGATAATTATTTAATCCCTAAAAATTATAAATAAATTCATATGATATATATAATTTCATTAGATTTCTGTAGACTATTCATGTTTGAAGTTTCATGAAGTTTATCACTAAATTAAAATTAATATACTTATAAGATTTAAGAGAGTGAAATGTTGTCACTTTCTTTGGTTTTAATAATAATTAAGTTATTTTCATGGGAAAAACTCCATTAAATGATTCTAATCCGACCCTTAGGTGATATGGGGTGCCTGTTATTCATCCAATAGGATTTTGGAAGGTGTTAGGGTAATTTTATATTCTTATATTTACCCTTAATTACTCGATTTACCTTTAACTATGGTAAATAAAATTTACCGTAGACACTATTCATAATGCCCAAAAATAAAAAGTAGTCTATTAATATAATTTGTACCCACTGATTCCAAATATGGAATCCATTTTTCCAAATTCAATACACATAAGTTTCAAAAATTAAATAAAAATTAATCCCGTTGTCGAAAGAAAACGGGTTTTTGTTTAAAACATTACAAAAGATTGAATTGATTTAACCTATGAATTCAAGGTAAAATCAATGTTAATGAAATAAATTATATTAAATGATAAAAATATATTATATTTATACTTTAATACCACTAAATATTATAATTTAACCACATAAATTATTACGATGAAAAAAGTTGTTTTTAATTAAAATATAGCGTGTTTTTACTATTCATTAAAATATGAAAGTTATCAGAATAACATGAAAATTTTATCCATGGTAAAATTTTATATCCTTATTCCAAATAATAATTTTATTTTTTAAAATTTAACTTATAAACATGTCAAAAACTAGATTTGAAGTGGGTGCACCATCAAAAGGTGGCAAAACTGCATTTTTTGAAAAATACTTATTTTACCCAGAAAATTTATTTTGTTCTTATACCATGTTCTAGAAAATGTGTAAGATGAATAATAATGTTATAAAATTAAAAAATTTAGTTAATAATATTCATAACGTCTAGTTCATAATAATATTATAATAATATATAGTTGTTTAGTAAAACCTGGTATTGCGTACAACACACGCTATCGAGGAAGGTCGTGATTGCGTGTAATGCAAGCCAAGTCAGGGTTGCATGTAGTGCATGACCCCTTTGTTGTTGCATATAACAAAATAAATTTAATATATATATATACTCAATGTTTCGTAGAATAACTACTATAAAAAACATGAAATTGTGTGTAACACGATCCAACATTAGTGTTGCGTATACTGCAGGCTAATACGGTGTTGCGTATAGCGCAAGATAATCTTGGTGTAGCATACAACAGAAGATATGAAATAAATTAAAACTAATATATCTTATAAAATCTCGGGTTGTTACATTCTACCCCCCTTAAAATTAATTTCTCCCTCGAAATTCGTCGGGGTTATAAATCATTTATTATTCATAGAAACCCACATCGTAAAAAGGAATACTAAAATGTAATTTTAAAAACTAAAGTATGAAACGTAATGATTACCCAAAGTAACTCATCATTGGGTTTCCATATAAGATAACATAGGTGAAAATATGGATATGTAAGAGAAATCTAAACATCAAGTTCTGATGGAGAGTGGTAGAGAACATGGCTATGAAAAAGCCAACAATCACAAAGCCATAAATTTGTGATGATCTAAGGTACCATCTAATTCATCGGATATAAGTGAACTAGGACAATATTTTTGGTTTTCAATATCATTTCCCTAAAGTTGAAAAATTTTGAATTAGAAGAAATACTTAATTGATTTTGGTACAATCTCACTTTTGTTCGTGAATTGAAAAATTTCCACTTAATCTCTTAAAGAAATGAAGTTGAATTTGTTTTTCATGAAGTGTTACAGATCATGTGATAGAATGATGGGTCATTCCATCTATTTCAAACAAAAGGTTAGCAAAAGTTATACGTCCATCTTATGGTGAGATTAATCGTATATGGTTCCAAAAATGGACTTATACTTTATTTATCATACTGCTTAATAAAATAAAACTACTTTCCACTAACTAGGGACTTCCTGTAGGATAGTGGTAGGTGATAAAGGCTAGTCACACTTCGGTTGTGGGTTCGATTCCCCACAGCCTTGTCCGATGCTATGGGCTATCGCCCATCCTGCAGGTTGTCCTTTTTCTAAAACTACATTACTTTAACATCCCATCAATAATATCAAAAAAAGTTCTATCCTTAAACAATACTAACTTATGTCCAACATAATTCATTCCAATATTTAGGCTTATCTAAAATACTTCGGTCCAAGATCATTGTATAAAAAAACAATTACTAGAAAGGTTATCTACCAAGAATGTGAATACAAGAATTTATCCCACATATATCATAAGATATATCTTGTTGGTTGTATTCGAAACACATGAATACCTTAGTAATATATTCTCTTGAAACATAAATTACCATATAACCTTAGTGAAAACATGAATACTATCAAAAGGTAACTCTTTCCACATACCAAAATCCCAAAAAATCTATATAATCAAACCATAATATCACTTAGTCCTTACAATAGTCATGAGCTCATGAATACAATCAAACATCTCATTATCTTCTTATCCCTTAATTATGTGCATATCATCTACATTCCAAAAATATATGAATAACCTTCCATGGTTACCAGTACCATTCAACATATACTTTCAAATACTTTAGGAAAAACAATAGTGTAAAAATCCTTAGATGATTCTTTATTCCATAATACCACACATTATTCTCTATAAACATACAATAATTCCACTAACTTCTTAAACCACTGATTGAGATTCATCATTTCTTTCATCTCATATTTCATTTGTAGTCTCTTCATCATCATCCACATAAATACTACTCATATAACCATGCTGATTCTCTTCATGAGATTTTCCCTTGGGCATTGGTTTGAATCATGCCCATACATTCCACATTTAAAACATCTTATCATTTTTGATGTCGTAGAAATACAATTATCCTTGTCCATGGTGTTAACTGAACCTTTTTCTTTTGCACTTACTGGCTTTGTGTCCTTCTTTTACACACCCAAAGAATCTTCCAGTTCCTTTGAAACAATCTCCCCGATGCCTCTTCCCACATGATTTAAATGAGGGAAATTGAACTTTCTTTCCTCTATGATCATCATGAAACTCCATCTTTCTATTATTATCTGAGTTGGGAAACATACCAATGTTGAGATTATTGATCATATTATGGGACTGATGATTAGGCATAATAACGATGTTTAGACTTCAAAATCCCGTTTCATTTGGTTTCTCATGAATAATATCATTCCATTGTCCGTCATATCCTCCATTATCGTGAATCTTCCTGTTTCCAGCCATTTTCTAAAACCCAAAAAGAATAGTGTGAGAGGAAAAAATCATGCTAGGGAAAAAAACATAGTAAAGGGGGAGTAACCTCAATATATAACATCTTAGGTTAAATTCTAAGATCATTACCATAGTTCTAGGACTATATCCTATATGTATACTTATCCTTAGGGACATCCCTAGACATACCTTAGAAATATCTCTAGGGATGTCACTAACGTTTTCGGATCCTAGTTTCCAAAGGTTGACTAAACCTTTCCTCTGATACCAACTGTAGAGACCCGTAGCTTGACGTACATGGACATTACATTACTTTTTCAGAATACTTAATACATAACAAAAATAGACACACAAGGACCGTAATAGTTTAGTGTCTTTGGAAACTCGGAATAAAATCTTCTAATCATGGTGAAAGATCTTAAACATCTCCCAATAAAGATCTTCCCCTTTTTTTCTTACCTAAAACCTTTCTTTATATCCAGGGGAAAATAAAACATAAAAAGGGGTGAGCTCAAATGCCCATTAAGGGTAAACATAGAGAACATAAAACAATCCATAAACATTTGAATTCAAAAACTTGAACATAAAATCTAAACATCAAAATCTTGAGCAAAGACATGAATCTTGGAAGTACGTAAGGAATAGATCATAAAGAAACATTAATCATGATAAAATAGAATGGGAGTAAAACATGTAATTGTGGCAACCATTCAGCACATGTCATGATTTCCATAGTAGCCAAGGCATTGCTTCCAAGACCATCTCAGTGGACGAAGTCCCTTTCTGAATCGAGTTCAATCCTCGTTCCAGTCCTATATTACTGAACCGGTTTAACCTGCCGTTCCAGACATGTTTATCTCCTGAGATATAAATCTTTACCCAATGTATTGGAGGGAAATATAGTTCCCACCCATCTCATAATTAAATCATTCTTACTTGTGCCACAAAATAAACATACATCATTCATAATAACACAACGAATAAAATGGGTCTCATAAACATAATCCCATCATCACATAATCCATATAAAAGAAATGGATATCATTGAATAATAAGAAAAGTTAAACCATGTAAATAATAGAGACATTATGCTTGAGAAATACACATATGAAATAATGTCATCTTAGATTTAAAATTGTTTTGATCAAACACTTGAAATGAATTCTTGAGTAAAATATCCTTTCTTATTTAAAATCATTTTATTTTCACAAAATGTCATGAAATTTTTAAAGAAAATGATTTTTTGAAAATAGTCATGAAATATTTTGGAATAATCTTCATAAAAATAAGGCTTTATAAAACCATAAAAATCCTTTCACGCTGATAAGTAAAAAAAAATTCTTCTCGTACTTTTGTCGGAAAAGTCAAAAAAGTACCTCGTAAAAGAAAGATTCCACACATACCATGTAGTAGAAGTAAAAAATGGGTAAAAAGGACTTTAAACATACATGAAACCATTTTTAGGAAACATGGATATGGATGAGAATAATAACCCCAGTAAATACCTACGAATAAACAATCTCGGATAAGAACGAAATTGGAAAAGTTATCCCTTACCTTAGGTCTGATATGCTTCTTATGGTTACGAACCTCTTGTATAATGATTTAAATAGTGTCATTGTCTTATTAAATAATCATATTAATTGTTATGATATCATATATATTTCACTTATGACTTTATATTACCATTCTTTTGTAAATTCCATGTTAAAGTAGCGTTTTGGGTAAAATCATTTCATTTATCGTATGAGTTTAGACTTGTCGTTTCTTGATATTATTACTTATATCCTGATTTAAATAATTCCAGAATGTAAAACATTATTTATATATAATATATATTCATCATATACATATATATTATAGATTGATAAAAGGAATGAAATACACCGTTCATGGAGACGGTAGGCCGTACGTACGCATGAACACTGTTTTCGTTTCCTTATTGAATTGAATGAAACTAAACAGATGACATACATATATATATATACATAAATCCAGTAGAGTTATTATTTAATATATTTAATTATTATTCATTATATAAACTTTATGATCATTCATGTATGGTTAATCATGGAGAATAAATCTCATCGCGTCGTGGAGACGGTAGTCTGTACGTACGCAGAAGCGATGATATCGTTCCCATAATTATAGAATTGGAGTGGATGGTATAATATATCAGAATCAGTATGATGTTATAATAACCATATATAGTTATTATTTACACCATTATACCCATCCATGTAAGGTGTTGGTGGAAAAACAGATTACACCACAGCGTGGAGACGGTATTCCGTACGTATGCTGATTTTGTTTTCCATAGGATGGATAGAAGGTGAAATAGGGTTGTTTCATATTTATAATAACATATCAGTATATGAGGGATACTTATGTTATTACTTCATAATTAAACAACTAAAGAAGAAGAAGTTGAAGAAGAAAGAAAATTGAAAGAATCGACAACGGATATTACCTCTACTTTGACACGACTCTTTGCATCCTCCTCTTAGGGTACTAAAATTGGTCTTTGAAGAAGAACCAGACCACTAGGATGTTTCTTGGGAAGTTTATAAGGTAAATGGGCAGGGTTTGGAAAAGATTAAAGGCTTAAATTGGTGTGAGTAAGAGTGGGAGGAAGTGCCCTTTTATAAGGGAAGAGAGGGGCACCTTTGGAGATATTAAAAATATTAATTTATAATAAATCTAACCCCACTTAAAAATCTCCAAAAATGACTCATATTCAAATATTAGATGAGATAGGGTTGTAATCTCATCAACCAATAAAATTTAGATATGTTGGGAATTTATTTTAAACATTATCATCTTGATTTATCCTTATTTAATCAATTTAATTTTATGTGTGGTAATAACATTCTAAATTTTAAATTATAACAAATAATTACTTATTTGTTATGAATTGTCTATAATTGGATACTTTATAACATTTTAAACCATATAAATTTAAATTTATAATTTTTAAATATTTTTGTGATTTTTAAACAATTTTATAATATGTTATGTTTATAAAATAACAATAGTGTCAATTTTGACACTATTCATTTATTTGAATTTAAATAAAATATATACAGAAGATATGTTCGAACTAAAAGATTTAATAGATTCATAAAAGGTCATATGTATCTATAAAATTAGTGGAGCACATTAAATAGTTCATATAATATTTATTTCATTATTTTTAAAACCATTTATTTGGTTTATCTCTTAATAAAATAATTACTACATCATTTTTGTATAATTAATTAATATACTTATTTGTTGCATAAAAATTAAAAATAAAATCCTATGATGAATTTAAATCTATTAAATTTCACAATAATACTTTTACTAGAATTTATCATCTTAAAATCACAATATTTAAATTGTTATATTTATTAAATTATGAGGGTGACAACTTTGGCATCATTTAAAATAAAATAATATAAGTGTCATAATTGATTTTATAAGGCTCAAAATGGTCAAATATTCGACCATTGGATGATTGTGGTTTACATTTACATGACCAATAAGTTTTGGTAAGGGGTTGTGCCTTTTATTGTCACTATTAGTTTAATAAAACCTATATTCTTGATTTTTCACTAGATAAACAATTTCTGCATCACTATTGTGTCACAATTAATGATAATTATTTAATCCCTAAAAATTATAAAGAAATTCATATGATGTAGCTAATTTAATTAGCTTTCTAGAGACTATTGGGAATTTATTAGATGATATAGGGTTGTAATCTCATCAACCAATAAAATTTAGACATGTTGGGAATTTATTTTAAACATTATCAACGTGATTTATCCTTATTTAATCAATTTAATTTTATTTGTGGTAATAACATTCTAAATTTTAAATTATAACAAATAATTTCTTATTTGTTGTGAATTGTACATAATTGGATACTTTATAACATTTGATACCATAAAAATTTAAATTTATAATTTGTTAATATTTTTGTGATTTTTAAACAATTTTATAATATGTTATTTTTATAAAATAACAATAGTGTCAATTTTGACACTATTCATTTATTTGAATTTAAATAAAATATATAAAGAAGATATGTTCGAACTAAAAGCATTAATAGATTCATAAAAGGTCATATGTGTCTATAAAATTAGTGGATAACATTAAATAGTTCATATAATATTTATTTTATTATTTTTAAACCCATTTATTTGGTTTATCTCTTAATAAAATAATTACTACATCATTTTTGTATAATTATTTAATATACTTATTTGCTTCATAAAAATTAAAAATAAAATCCTATGATGAAGATAAATCTATTACCTTTAACAATAATACTTATACTCGAATTTATCATCTTAAAATCACACTATTTAAATTGTTATATTTATTAAATTATGAAGGTGACAACTTTGGCATCATTTAAAATAAAATAATATAATTGTCATAATCGCTTTTATAAGGATCCAAATGGTATTAGACCATTGGATGATTATGGTCTAAATTTACATGACCAATAAGTTTTGGTCAGGTTTTTGTACCTTTTATGGTCACTATTAGTTTAATAAAAACTATATTCTTGATTTTTCACAAGCTAAACAATTTCTGCATCACTATTGTGTCACAATTAATGATAATTATTTAATCCCTAAAAATTATAAATAAATTTATATGATGTAGATAATTTCATTATCTTTCTGTAGACTATTCATGTTTGAAGTTTAATGAAGCTTATCACTTAATTAAAATTAATATACTTATAAGATTTAAGAGAGTGACATGTTGTCACTTTCTTTGGTTTTAATAATAATTAAGTTATTTTCTTGGACAAAAGTCTATTAAATGATTATAATACTACCCTTAGGTGATATGGGTCGACTTTTAGTCATCCAATAGGATTTTGGCAGATTTTATGGTAATTTTATAATATTATATTTACCCTTAATTACCCGATTTACCTTTAACTATGATAAATAAAATTTACCGTAGTTACTATTCATAATGACCAAAAATAAAAAGTAGTCTATTAATATAATTTGGACCCACTGATTCCAAATATGGAATCCATTTTTCCAAATTCAATACACAGAAGTTGCAGAAATTAAATTAAAATTAATCCCGTTGTCGAAAGAAAACAAGTTTTTGTTTAAAACATTACAAATGATTGAATTGATTTAACATACGAATTCAAGGTAAAATCAATGATAATTACATACATTATATGAAATGGTAAAAATATATTCTATTTATACTTTAATACCATTCAATATTATAATTTAACCACATAAATTATTAAGATGAAAAAAGTTGTTTTTAATTAAAATATAGCGTGTTTTTACTATTCATTAAAATATGAAAGTTATCAGAATAACATGAAAATTTTATCCAAGGTAAAATTTTATATCCTTATTCCGAATAAAAATTTTATTTTTTAAAATTTAACTTATAAACATGTCAAAAACTAGATTTAAAGTGGGTGCACCATCAAAAGGCGGCAAAACTGCATTTTTTGAAAAATACTTATTTTACCCGGAAAATGTATTTTGTTCTTATACCATGTTCTAGAAAATGTTTAAGATGAATAATAATGTTATAAAATTCAAAATTTAGTTAATACTATTCATAACGGATAGTTCATAATAATATTATAATAATATATAGTTGTTTAGTAAAACTCGGTATTACGTACAACACACGCTATCGAGGAAGGTCGTGATTGCGTGTAATGAAAGCCAAGTCAGGGGTGCGTGTAGTGCATGACTCATTTGTTGTTGCGTATAACAAAATAAATTGAATATATATATATATACTCAATGTTTCGAGGAATAACTACTATCAAACAAACATGAAATTGTGTGTAACAAGATCCAAGATTAGTGTTGCGTATACTGCAAGCTAATACGATGTTGCGTATAGAGCAAGATAATTTTGGTGTAGCATACAATAGAAGATATGAAAGAAATTAAAACAAATATATCTTATAAAATCTCAGGTTGTTACAGAAAATCAGGTTCTTCATACAAAAATAGTAAGGGATAACCTTTGTATGGTGTACCGGTTTTCAAGTTTGTACAATCAGGGGGTGAGAAGATCTCCATTGATAGTTTCTCTTTCAATTCTACTCTATTCTATAGAAGAAAATAGTCCTCAAAATCATAAACTAAAAATAGGAATAGAATGAGATTTTCTCATATTTCATTTCTTAGTCTAAGGGGTTGACTTACTCCCTAAACCTACAATTTCCCCAATAATATTCATTATCCCTCTATATATAAAATTGCTGCAATGAGTTACGAACGTTGTTCATCACTATGAAATATATAGGTAGGTTTTAAAAATTTCCTACAGTTTCTCAAATATTGGATGTTTCCATCATACGAACCAAGGCCAAGTGTCGACTAATTCCACCCACTTAGGGGAATAGAATAAGAAAGGAAAAGGCTGCTATAGTCACACTTAATCCAACCTCTACACTAGATCCAAATATAAAATCATACCATATTTTATGACACGCCCTCTCAAGCATCAATAAAGACAACTTCCCTGCCTGGATGATAAAATAGGATAGTGGTGAAATTAGTTCGAGGCATGGAGGAATAAATATTATCTTTCATGAGATGAGAAACTCTCTTTCTACTTTATATAATATTTAGAGAATAATTTACTCAAATTTCCAAAGAATAAGAGGCATGATCAGGTTAGTCTTAATGATCTCCTGAACTATTTCCTCTTTCATCTTAAACTATGGAACACCATTCATGAATTATTTTTTCTCAAATATACCTTTTAAAAAATGGTTGATTCTAGGAAAGAAAAGTTGGGAAAACCACCAGTAAATGTGTAATTTATTTCCACTATTACCCGAAAAGAAGAATTTGAGTTGAAAGAAGTTTCTAGAAAAGGTGTAAAGAGTTTTAATGATTGAATATCTAAGAATTAAATAATTCAAACTCATGCTATACTCAATTCACATTTGAATCCACCAACTATCCCATTAATTTATTCTTCTACAACAGAACTAACCTCATTAATTCCATAGTCCTCAAATAGCTAGTCATCCAGGAATAAGCACAATCAGAGAAGGAAAATTCAAGTACATTCCAAAAATACTATACGGATTCCAAAACCTTCTCTGACTCTTTCATACATTAAGCCTCCATCCAATAGGGCATGAGTACTATCCCACCAAATGGTAGCACAAGAGTTAACCCGCCAGATTTAATCCTCATCAAATGAATAATTAATCTTTATTTACTTTAATTGCATTCACTTAATGAATCCATTCATTAATGATGAGTATGGAAATAATCCTAAGATCCCTACACTTGATTGGGTAATCATAGGAAGATTCCATAGGAGTCGAGGGTATAGGGGAAGGCACAATCACAGACGAACTCAATTTTATGGCCACGTCATTACTAGGATTGTCTATATTGGAAAAAGTCATGGGAGAACCCTCTAGTGGGACCAAAAAAATATGGAAGTTCTACCACATTTTTTTGGACTCGACATAACCTGATTATCCTATAAGACTAGCTAGAGGGGGTGAAATTATACAACAAAATTTGGTGATTAGGGAGACCTATTCCACCTAACCCACTGAGGAAAATAGCATCTTCAAATCCTATTCCAATTGCCAATCTAGCTATAGTAAGTACCTAAACTTCTAAATTGCCTATGTAAGTGTAGCTACATGCATGGAAGTGAAGAAATTTAGACCATATGTATGATATATTAAATAAATTATCCTTGTTGTCAGTTAGGTTTTTGATCTTATATGCTTTAAGTTTATCAAGAGACCTTAGAGAGGCACTCATAAAAGCTTTACTGAGCCCTTGGGAGTTTGGAGCTTAAGTTTCCTCTATTAAAGTATATTGTGAAAATTTTAATCATGCAGAATTCCATATGAGTATCTCTTATAATAAGAAATAAAAACATGAAACTATACAGGGAAACATCAGACCCTTGTATGTGTCTTGTAGGATAAATTATATTGATATATGTTGGGATTTCATTGATAATTGATCAGGATTCAACCTCATTATAGTTTGATAACTTTGTTGATTAGTCTTGAATAAGGCCCACCTATCCCCATATGCTCTAACACTTCAGGGTTATAATAAAGTGAGAAATATATCCTTGTAAAAATCAATCTCAATGCTCAATTTGGGGACCTTGTATCTGACTATTAATTTCAAGTTGTTTAGAAAGATACAACCTTCAATATTCTAATAAGAATGCCTTTATTACATCAACAGGGGATAGTCCCCTCATCACACAATTAATGACTCAAGTACTATATTAATGGGAAATTTGAGATGTTTCATGGTGATAAATCCCTGTTTGAATCTTTTATTGATGCGGAATTCTACTAGAGGGAAGGGAAACAACCCATGATTGATGGTGTCATCTGGGTTAATGCCTCGAATGGTATATAAATGACCCCAACAATCCCTTAAAATAGCTCAGTGAAAATTATGTGATGACCATAAATAATATAAAACAAATGACTCCATATTTAGGTATATATTCAACAACCTCCATGATATCAATCAAGGAGACCAAGCCCAATAATGCTAAAAGGTTCATTGACCCATCAAACAGTGGTAAAAGATCAGGTTAAAATGACCTCATTCCATTCCCTAAGATTAAAAAGATCACTTCATCATCATTTTAATTACATAAATATATCATTTCACAAGGATATATTTTAATTACTTATTCACTATCAATTATCTACACTTCAGAGCATTAAATAAACCCCTCATCGTCAGTCGGGTCAAAGGAAGTGACTTCTTATTCTGGATGTCAAAATATTTACTCTTATCCCAAATCTAATATTTTTTTCTTCAAATCTTACATACCATATTAGTGAGTTGGAATAAAAATAGGAAAAGGAATAATAAGAGTAAGAGGAGGGGTACCTCAAGGATTCCCCACCGACATTTTAGGAAGGTTTCTCTACCATTATTGAAAGACCCATAAAAATAAACCTGGGTTCAGAAGAGTACCCATGAACCAATTTGATTAGTGTGACCTTGTATTAAAAAGAAAAATAGGTATATAAATCCTTTATAAATAAACATTGGGATGTTTTTTATATAATTAAAAAGAAATTATGAGTCTTGATAATGAGGTGGCCACTCACCACATGGTATTTCTAGAAAACCACTAGGGTTACAAACAGGCAGTTAGAAGGACGCACCCGACTCACGCCGTCAAAATTAAGGTTGAAGTCGACAATTTCATCAAGGAAGAATTCATTTGTTAATTAAAATATTCAAAATAGTTAGCCAATATAGTGTCAACAAATATGAATAATGGTAAATTCAGTGTTTTCATTGACTTCATAGATCTCAGCTAGCATTTTCTGAAAGATGATTTCTAGATTCTGATCACCAAACTATTGATTGATTCCACAACCATATATCAGTCCCTTTCCTTCATGGATGGATATTTAGGTTACAATTAAATATGAATTTCCCTTGAATATAAATAATCCACCACTTTAAGATCTCCCCAAGGGGTGTATTACTATCGAGTAATTTTATTTGGTTTAAATAATTCCAACACTATATACCAATGTTCCATGCATCTCATCTTCAAAACCTTTTTAGGGAGGTCTGTTTAGTGCTATGTTGTTGATTTGGTGGTCAAATATTAGTATTTTATGACCACCTTTCTGATATTGAGACCATAATTAGTGATATATGTAAAAATAGCCTAAAAATTAACACATTGAAAAGTTCTTTTGGAGTTACCAAGGGAATTTTTTCTACTTCATAGTATGACATCCTGGAATTGAAGTATATCATGAGAAGATAAAGGTTATCATTGATATGTCACCTCCTTAAAACCCTAAATAGTTTAAGGGATTATAAGGACACTTGGCTTATTTTCAGTGCTTTATATAAAAAATTATAGACTAGTGTTTTTCATTCACCAGGTTGATGAAAAAGTGGTCACATGTCAATTGAATAATGACCGCTAGGAATAATTTGATCGTCTCAATAAATTTCTTTTGATCCCATTAGTGTAGTTGTATTCTTTTTTGGGAAAGCCACTCATTTTTTATGTGACAACTTTAGAATTATTTTTGGGTGTTTTCCTCACAAAAAGGAATGACTTAAATATTTAAAAAACCTCTATTATGTTAGTCAAACCATGACCGATACTAATACTCATTATTATGATATCGAGAGGATCTATTTGGAACTAATCTATACTGTACAAAAGAATATTCACTATGTAGAGACCCTAATATTGATGTACATGGACATTACATTACTTTTGCATAATACTTAGTATATTAAAACACACACACACAAGGACCGTAATAGTTTAGTGCCTTTGGAAACTCAGAATATAATATTCTAATCGTGGTGAAAGATATTCAACATCTCCCAATAAAGATCTTCCCTTTTTTTTCTTACCTAAAACCTTTCTTTATATCCTGGGGAACAGAAAACATAAAAGGGTGAGCTCAAATGCTCAGTAAGGGTAAACAAAAGAAATATCAATCACATCATATTCATAAGAACATAACATTTTGGAAATATTAACATGAAAAAGAGATCATAATATCATAACATGGGATAAATCATTGTAGTGGAATGTAATCCCAATAATCATAACATAAAACATGAAACTCTATGACATACACACATAATCATAGAGAATCATTTCTTATTATTCAAGACTCATTTCCAAGACTATCTTAGTGGACAAAGTCCATTTCTGAACCGAGTTCACTCCTCGTTTCAATCCTATTTCACAGAACCGGTTTAACCTGCCGTTACATCCATGTCTATCTCATGAGATATAAAATCTTTACCAAATTCATTGGAGGGAGATATAGGTCCCACCCATCTCATAATGATACCATTCTTATGTGTGCCACAAAATCATAAACCATACATCATAGCATAACCCAAGTAATAAAAATGGGAATCTTAAACATCGTGACATCATAAAACAATTCATATAAGATAAAAGAATTCATAAAAATATTTCCATCACAACATAATCAAATCCATATAATAATAGGGATAGAAATAGAACCCTATATTATCTTAGATGGAAAATAATTTTGAGAAAACTCTTGAACTCCATTCTTGAGGAAAATATCATTTCTACTTCAAAAACATTTTTCCTTTCTTAACATGTCATAAAATTTTAAACTAAAAGAAGTTGATTAAAAATAAACTTGAAAACTTGTAAAGGGAGATTCTTGGAAATATTGTTTTAAAAATCCATTCATGACGTATAATTTAAAAAAACATTCTTCTCGTACTTTAGTCGGAAAAGTCAAAAAGTACCTCGTACGAAAAACGACAAAAGATTCCTTTCATATCTTTTACTAAAAACTCACCAAAGGGTAAAATTTGATTTAAAAAATTGCAAGAGGATATAAATAATATTACATATTGAGGAAAAATGGATGTGGATGATAAAATACACCCCAGTAAATTTCAAAGTATAAACAATCTCGTATAAAAATAAGATTGTGATATTTCCCTTACCTTAGGTCCGATTTGCTTCATAAGTGTCTGAAACTCCTGTATAATGATTTAAATAATGTCATTAACTTATTACAGAATCATACTCATTGTTCGGATATCATATATGGTTCACTTATGACTTTATTTTACCCGTTCTTTTGTAAATTCCATGTTAAAGAGCGTTTTGGGTAAAATCGTTTCATTTGTCGTCCGTGTTTTGACTTGTAATTATTCATATGATTACTTAGATCATGATTACTTAATTCCAGAATATAAAACATGATTTATATATAATATATATTCATAATATACATATATATAATATATCAGTAAATGGAAAGAAATACACCGTTCATGGAGACGGTAGGCCGTACGTACGCATGAACGTTGTTTTCGTTTCCTTATTGAGTTGAATGGAATTAAGTAGATGACATACATATATATACACATAAATAGAGTATCATTATTATGTCATATATTTAATGATTATTTATTATATATACTTTATAATCATTCATGAATGGTTAACGTGGAGAATGAATCTCATCGCGTCGTGGAGACGGTAGTCCGTACGTACGCACGAGTGATGATATCGTTCTCATGATCGTGGAATTGTATTGGAGTGTATGTATACTATTTCAGAATAAATATCAGTTTACAATAATCATATATAGTTATTATGTACTCTATTATACCCATCCAAGTAAGGTCGTGGTGGAAAATAGATTACACCACGGTGTGGAGACGGTATTCCGTACGTACACACGCGCGGTGATTTTGTTTTCCGTAGGATGGATAGATGGTGAAATAGGGTTGTTTCATACTTATAATAACATATCAGTATATGAGTTATACTGATGTTATTACTTCATAATGAAACAGCCTAATTAGAAGAAGTGGAAGAAGAAATAAAGTTGAAAAAATCGGTAACAGACATTACCTCTTCTTTGAAGCGCCTCTTTGAGTCCTCCTCTTAGGGCACTAAAATTGGTCTTTTAAGTAGACCAGGACCTCTAGGATGTTTCTAGGGAAGTGGAGAAGAGAATTTTTCAGGGTTTGGCAGATCCTGAAGGCTCAAAGTGGTGTGAGTAAGAGAGGGAGGAGGTGCCCTTTTATAAGGGAGGAGAGGGGCACCTTTGGAAAAACTAAAAATATTATTTTATTATAAAGTCATATTCGGTTTTAAATAGCACCATATTGATTTATTTCGATGCTAAGGTGGGGATGGGTCGAAATCCTCTCATCCAATAAAATTTAGACAAGTTTAGGTTCCTATTTTAACCCTATAACTTAGATTTAACATTAAGTTAAATAATTTTACTTTTATTGTGTCTTCTTGTGTTCTTATACTATAAGGTTAATAAACTTACTATAAGCAGCCAAAAAAACCCCAAATTGTTTAACCTTATTTCCTAAAAATAAAGCATTTATTTGTTCCATTGATACACTTCCCTAGGTGTCTCCTTCCAGATTTCCTACATGATGGGAATTAAGCTTTCTTTTCTTCATGGTCTCCACTGCTGGAGCTCTTCTCCTTCACTGCCTTTCTCCTATTTTTTGAGTCTGGGAGTTGGTTAATATATATGTTGTTGATCATATTTTTGGAAAACTGATTCGGCATGAAAATGATATCTTTTACACCTATCAACATTCCATTTCGTTTCTCATTTCCTCCGTCATTCCCACCTTGTACATCATGTTCAATGTTACTATGACTTCCTTGGAATCCAGCCATTAAATAACACAAGAAAGCATAGTGTGAGTCATAAAATCATTTAGAGAAAATTATAAGACCTTATTTTCAATCTAAAACACCTTAGGATTAACCAAGGTTATTTATAATCATCTTATATTAAAATTGTTAAAATTCGTTTGTAAAGAAAATCTGAATTATCATAAGCATATCCCCCAGGAGTGTCGTAACCAAGAGTAAAACAAGACCTGTTGTCGTGTACCAAGATACCTCTGGTCAAGCTCGAAACTCCTTGTCGGGGTTTTCAATCCTAGGTACATCTGTTCCAGAGCCGCCTGTACCTACCCGTATCCAGACAGAGATGTATTTCTTGGAAAACCCATATAATATTTACAGTACCAAAATTTTTGGATGTTCTTCTATACTATTCCACAATGTCGATCTGGGGGTAGTATTTTCTAAACCATGTTTTTCTAAATCTATCTTCCAAGGTCTGTACTAAACTTTATCTAATACCAACTGTAATGCCCTAACTCCAGTAACCTAGAGTCGATGCATTATTAAATAACATTGGCATGATACAAGGAATCATGTCCTGAAAGACCGATCAGTTTAGTATCCTTGGAAGTACTAGATACATACATAAGTTTTACATTACATGATGAAATAAAAAAAACATTGTGTCCCCTTTGAACACTCTTATATCCCTTAGCTAATTCTTATAGGTTAATCGTAATATACATCTTTTCATCTTGGAAAAAACGAAACATAAGAAAGGGTGAACTCAAATTTTTAGTAAGGATAACAATATAGCATAAACTATTATAAATAAGAATAAACATTTAAGGCAATGTATAATACTAGAACACAAGCCTTTTAAACTTAAACTTCAGCATAATATGGAAAAGATAAATCAAATAATTCCATTTACTTATTCACATGGATATTCTATTAGTTGAATAATCACATGTAATATCAATAGCCAATTTCATAATGATATAATGCATAATTCTGGACATTCTGAAACATCTTGTCAAGGCCTCATCCAAAACATCTAAAAATGGTTTAGGCCTCGGCCGAAACCATATATCAAATTAGGATAGTCCTCAGCCAATTCCACGGCTAATTGTCTCATGAGACCTACCAATGCATCGATGAGCTATATCAGGCTCCACACATCACTTACTAAGTCCAATGCATTCCTCATATGAAAAGGCTAAAACATAATCTAAACATTCGTATTAAAACTAGCATACAAAATGTCAATATTTTAGCCACAGAACATAAATGGCATAACAAATTGCACATCCATAGTCAAACATAACTCATTAAATACAATATGGACGATTTTATTATGATAAATCAACCTCAATCAAGAATAAAATACACTAAAGAACATTGAAATAGATTAAAATAGTAATCAAAACTATTTTAGAGAAATATCCCCTTTTTCTTGAAAACATTTAAATATCGCACAATTTATCAAAGAAGTCGTTTAAAAGACATTTTTGAATCAAAGTGTCCAATACCACATTAAAACATTCAAAAGGAATTTTAATTTCAAAACATTTATGTCCATATAAATAAATACTTAAAACCAATTTTAAAACATGGAAATTAATGAGAAATATTTAGAAGAATAAATATTTAAAATATTTAAAACCATATTTTAGTAAAAAGAGTTCCTAACAAAATAAGAGATGCTTGAATACAAGTAATTGAGGAATAACATTAATTATAAAATTATAATACCATGAGAAAAAAGGAATTCATGATATAATATGTCAAAGGACAGTATATACACTATATACAAGTTAATTGTATAATAACAATAAATAAGTTTCAATGGAATGTAAATTGAGACAAAGTCCTTTGAAAAGATCATATCCTTAGATCAAGAACAAATCAATTAAATAATAATGTGTGAAAAAGAATAATACAACCAATATAAGTGGATATTAAGTGTAAAATAATCATAGGACATTCAAACACATTCATAGAATGACATAATAAAGAAGTATAAGTTTATCCCAAAGAATTGAAATTGGGTTAAGAAGTTCTCTTACAGAAATTCGATAGCCTAACGACACCACTTTAAAATTATGAAAATGAGTTGATGAGAGAGAAAAGGTTCTATAATCACATGGACAAAAAATTTACAGCAATAAGGATATAAAATAACATATCCTGACATAAGAATGTGGAAATTAAAAGGCATAAAATAAATGGAGTCTTTTAAAAAAGGAGGGTGAAAGCTTCCCTTACCGATTTGGAAACTTATGAAACATATGCCACATTAAAGAAGGGTCATACAATAAAGATGTAAATACCCATAAATTAAGTTATATTACACAAATAATATAATCATAGGTAGTATATACACCACTGTAAAGACCCGTAAAATTCAAGGGAAATTTTTTCTTAAATTTCTTTAGAATTTTACAAGAGCGCGGTTTCAGACGGCACCTGATTCCGAGGCCCGGAGTGCCCGGAATTAATTTCCGAAGTTTGGCTCGGGTACGTTCAGTGAACGAACGAGCGGGAATTCCTAACTTTTGATCCGGTGCTCGGAATTGAAATCTGAGGGCACCGATGAACTCGCAGCGCCGATATTCGCTTAATGAGACCTTTTCGGGAGTTGCGTTTGTTGCGGGTTGAAAGTTACGTTTTGGGGTTTTTCAGTTAAGTTAAATAAAATTTGTGTAAAGACAAATTTTATTTTAACTTATTTAAAAACCTATCAAAGGAGGTTGGAAGTGGGACCCACACCCACTTAACCTCCCTTGGGAGGATTAAGTGTGGTGGGGCCCACACGAACCCCTTTTCTTTTCAAATTCTCTCAACATCTTTAACGCCTCTTTTAATGGCTTAGGTTACCCTTATTTAATTAAGGGAGTTAACCCCCTTTTTGAATTTCAAACATTGAAATTCTTTTGTGTTGTGTTAATAAAATAAGAGGTAGTCTTATTTTATTTGGAGTTCTTTGTTTGTCTTTGGAGAGCTTTCCCTTCATCTCCAAGCTCTGACGAAGAACGAAGAACGTCTTCATCCTCAACGAAGAACGACAACACTTCGTCAAGGATCATCGACTCGGCGACCCGGTATCTTCGGACCTTTCCTTCCTCCCCGAACCTTCTTCGTCGGCAATCGAAGATCCGCCAACGACGTGTCTCTTCGGGCATAACTCTTCGTCAACGGATTTGACGAACGACGACCGCGACACCCGACCTCCGCGACGCCGTCTTCCGCGGAGCGTAGCCGAACCTTTGAATCTTAAACCCGAGGTAGGGGTTGTCGAATTTCTTTTGGATTCCTCATTTTATTCTTGATCGTGCTTTTAGCAAGATTAACGTGTGACATGTTTTTCTTAAGTTGCGTTATTATTATTAACGCGAGGGGGGGGCCGGACCGCACGAACACGGCCGCACCCCCCTCCAACGTTCTTGTTTAATTCTTGCGATGGAAGCAAAGTGGCGTGGTGCCGTCGCACCACGCGGTTTACTGTGCGTTTAATTTACGCAACGCCGTCGCGCTACGCCGAGGAAAAGTCTTCAAGAACGCGACGCCGTCGCGCCGCGTTGAAAAGAATCGAAGCACGGCGAAGGGGCGCGGTGCCGACGCACCGCGCCGGATGACGAACGCCGCGGCCGGTTCCGGGCCGCGGCGGAACGAGAAGACCGCGGCCGGTTCCGGGCCGCGACGGGACGAGGAGACCGCGGCCGGTTCCGGGCCGCGGCGGAAGGGAAGACCGGCGGCCGGGCCGCCGGTGTCGGAAGCCGAAGAGGGGACCGGATTTTCCGGTCCCGTTGGAGAAGACCGGCCGGCCAGCTGGCCGGCCGGATGCCATTAAACCGGAGAATTTAATTCCCCGGCTGGTATTTTAAAACCCCCCCCTCTTTAAGAGAGGGGGGGGCGGTTCTTTGAAGGAGGGGGGCAGCGCCCCCCTCGGTTCCGCAACAACAGGCCCCCCACGTGGGGGGGGCTTCTTTAAAAACAAAAGGGGCACAGCCCCTTTGTGCCGCGCAGCGCACAAAAGCCGCGGGGCTGAGCCCCCGCGTGCGCCGCCGCCCGCCGCCAACGCGGCCCGCCGCCACCGCGGCCCGCCGCGCCGCCGCACGCCGCCACCGTGGCCCGCCGCGCCGCCGCCCGCCGCCGCCGGCCCCCGCGCCGCCCAGGGGGGGGGGGTCGGGCCGGGTCGGCCCGGACCCGGACCCCCCCGTTTCGGACCAGTTTCGGTTTTTGGCTCATAACTTGAGCCTCGGACCTCCGAATGACGAACCGTCTGCGGAGACACGATCCTTGGATCGAGACGGTCGTTTCGGTATATCGCACTCAAGGTTTCGGTTTACTTTGAGTTCGGCCGGGTTGGTTCGTTCACGAAACCAACCGGGCCTTCGGAGCGGAAACGCTCATATCTTGAGCTACGGACGTCCGATTGACGTGCCGTCAGTCGCGTAGTGTTCCTCTTAGTGAGACGGATCTTTTGGCATACTCCGCCCGAGGTTTGGACGCAGGTGGAGTACGGTCGGGTTGGTTTTTCCTTAAAAACCAACCGGGCCCCGGAGACGAAAATGCCAATAACTCTCAGACCGGGCGTCCGATCGACGCGCCGTCTATTGCGTTGAGTTCCTGATGACGATACGGAACTTTTGGATACATCAACTCTGGTCTTCGTGACAGTTGATGTATCAGCCTCTCGGCTCGTGGAGCGGACCCTCCGTACGAGCTTGCTGTGTGCGGGAACCCTAGTGCTGGCTGCGACTGTTCTTCTGCTACTGTGACTGCGACGACGACAGTACAGAGATCCTGTGTGGATTTGACGACGACAGTACAGAGATCCTGTGTGGATTTGACGACGACAGTACAGAGATCCTGTGTGGATTTGACGACGACAGTACAGAGATCCTGTGTGGATTTGACGACGACAGTACAGAGATCCTGTGTGGATTTGACGACGACGACTACAGCACTCAGCGATCCTACGTGGATCAGTGCTACAGGTTCTGTGTGAGCCCGATCCTGTGTGGGTCCTTGCGCTCAGCGGTTCTGTGTGAGCCAGCGCCTACAGGTTCTGTGTGAGCCCGATCCTGTGTGGGTCTTCAGCGGGGGTTAGTTACCTTTCGATCCTTCGTGGGTCCGACGACTTAGATGGATCAGTGATCATCTTTATCGTCCTTGAAGAAGTGTACCTGTGTGAGCTGAATCCTGTTGTTTTCCTGTGTGGATTGTGTTGTGCAATCCTGTGTGGATTATATTTTGCTTCCCTTTGTGGATTACGTATACTTTCCTGCGTGGACTGAGTTGTACTTGGGCTCGGAGGTTGGAGCGTATCTGAATTGATGACTTAGGTATATGTATGGGCATATACCTAAGCAGTGTCGGTTGTTACTTCGTGATTGTACTTTTCTTTGTGGTTTATCCTTTGTGGATTTGAGAGACCTTCAGGGGTCTCGGGGTCCCTACTGAGTAGCTTATACTCACCCCTGCACGGGCTTCGCCCGCACTTCGTTGTGTTGGTTGCAGACGACGGACAGCGTTGACCTTAGCTGAGGCTTGCAGAGAGGGACGGTACCCGGAGGTGGACCACTGGGCGGGACGTGCTCGGAGCGGACGGCGGGACCCGTGGAGCAGAGGAGCTATCTGTACCCACCCTTCAGGTGGGATTTCCAGTGGACAGCTCGGAGTAGCGGCTTTACTTTTCAGTTGCTGTTTTTCCCTTTTGAGTTGTACTTTACTTTCAGTTTGGGTTTGTATTCTGGCCCATTTACTTTTCCGCACTTTCAGTCGTACTCTGTTTGCTTAGTGTTTACTTTCCGCTTGTTTACTCTGTGGTGTGTGTTTACTTTTCAAAGGCAATGCCTTCCCTTTTACCGGGAATTACGCCTTGGTGCTAGTCGCCAGCCCCTGGCCTATGGAAGGCGGGCTTGGGGTAGTCACGGCACGGACCCCGAGGGCGGGTCGTGACAAATTGGTATCAGAGGAGTTCGGTTCTACCGCGAACTCTGATCTTTTCTATGTGAAGCAATAATGTTTAGCGTATTGAGTGTGGTTATCAGTCCAGGGAGTCCAGTGTTGGTGCGGCGGCCGACGTATCCGTACACCAGGACCCTGACTTCTGATTTCCGACTTAATGCACGAAAACATTTATTGCGTGTGTGTTTCAAGTTTTCTTTGTGATTACTTGTGTCAGCTCACCAGGTATACTGATCTGCTTTATGCAAGTCTCAAGTTTTCCTTGTGATTACTTGTGCCAGCTCACCAGGTATACTGTTCTAACCGTGGCGCACCTGTTTCCTTTTCAGGATGGCCCCACGACGGCAGCCAGCTAGGGTTCCGAGAGTCGAGCGAGACGACAGCCCACCGAGCGACGAGGCTTCGGTGCAGGGCCCTTTGTCAGCAGTGGCACCGGCGGTAGCTTTACCCGCCGATTCCCCGATGCTTCCAGCAGCAGCCGCTGACGATGCACGTCGCCTCAGCGCACTGCATGAGTTTCAGCGCCAGCGACCGCCCAGGTTTCGCGGGGAGACGGATCCCCAGGCAGCAGAGGACTGGCTGGAGGCAGTGGTTCGAGTGTTTAGGCTAGTGAGGACACCAGCAGATCTCATGGTGATCCTCGCTGCGAGCCTACTACACGCAGCAGCAGGACGATGGTGGAGCTTGATGCTCCAGGTGCACGATGAGGCATCTCTTCTTTGGACGGACTTTGAGAGCATCTTCCGCTCGGAGTTCGTCCCAGCCACCCTTCGTGCGGTGCGTATCCAGGAGCTTCTACAGCTGCGGCAGGGCAGCATGACGGTCGCTCAGTACTCGGCGAGATTTACCGATCTCTCGCGCTACTCGACCGACATGGTACGGGACCCATTCTTCCGGGCCCGGACCTTCGAGCAGGGTTTGAGACACGAGATCAGGGCATCGCTGATCTCCCTCAGCATACCGACTCAGACAGGAGTACTGGAGCGGGCCCTTCTGATCGAGAGCTTCCTTGCTGAGTCTACACCAGCACAGAGACCCACCGCAGGACGACACGTGGCAGAGTCATCTGCAGCTGGCAGTCGGCGAATGACTCAGGGGTCCAGACAGACCAGACCTCAGGGCACTGGCTCAGCAGTGCAGGGCACACAACACGGAGCCAGTCTTTCGAGTGGAAGACAGTGCTATGCATGCGGCGGCCGAGGCCACATGGCTCGTGACTGCCCGACCCGCCATGCGGAGGAATAGCAGACGGTTGAGGAACCACCTAGGCAGAGGCAGAGGTTCGACCGTGGCGGTCCGCAGGGAGGAGGCGGACGAGGCAGAGGAGCTGGACGAGCAGCTGGTGGTGGCCGACGCTTTGAGGCTCTACCACCACCACCACCAGGAGGTCCACCCCGACCGCAGGGGAGAGCTCAGCTTCAGGCAGCCGAGGCCTTCGATCATGGAGCCCTGGGAGCCGATGGACAGGAGAAGAACTAGTGGATACATCCTTTGTACTTCTGGTTCCTTGTTGCTTTTGTGTAGCGTCTTGTATTACGAGCTTCAATAATAAAAGACGCATACCTTGTGATGTTTTCGTTCCTGTCCTCTATCGTAATGTTACTAAGAGGTTCCAGTTTTGGCTGTTGACTTGACCCTCACTTGTGAGACATCTACTGGAGGGGGCCCAGTTACCACACACTGATGCCGACAGTGTGACACAACCCTTGGAGGCGAGAGTAACGGTTGAATCTCTTAGTAGTAGCGTCGAGGCCTTACGACGTCATCCTTAGTATGGATTAGTATCATCCATGTTAGGATTGACTGTTTTAGGCAAAGAATGTGGTTCATCCAGGGGATGAGACCAGGTTTCTCTTTTCGGCAAAGAAGAAATCTTGCAGCTCTTGTGGGACCAGAGATGGTCCGGGCCACGTCAAAAGAGGTCCATGTCATCCAGGAGCGGGTCCTACATGGACGATCGATTCCTCTTGTGCGCAACATATGGCGGCACGGGAATCTCCAGGAGAGCACATGGGAGCGGGAGGCTCAGATGCGTGCTCAGTATCCTCTTTTGTTTCCCTAGTTTTTGATGTAGCTTTACGGGGACGTAAAGCCCTGAGGTGGGAGTAATGTAAAGACCCGTAAAATTCAAGGGAAATTTTTTCTTAAATTTCTTTAGAATTTTACAAGAGCGCGGTTTCAGACGGCACCTGATTCCGAGGCCCGGAGTGCCCGGAATTAATTTCCGAAGTTTGGCTCGGGTACGTTCAGTGAACGAACGAGCGGGAATTCCTAACTTTTGATCCGGTGCTCGGAATTGAAATCCGAGGGCACCGATGAACTCGCAGCGCCGATATTCGCTTAATGAGACCTTTTCGGGAGTTGCGTTTGTTGCGGGTTGAAAGTTACGTTTTGGGGTTTTTCAGTTAAGTTAAATAAAATTTGTGTAAAGACAAATTTTATTTTAACTTTTTTAAAAACCTATCAAAGGAGGTTGGAAGTGGGACCCACACCCACTTAACCTCCCTTGGGAGGATTAAGTGTGGTGGGGCCCACACATAACCCCTTTTCTTTTCAAATTCTCTCAACATCTTTAACGCCTCTTTTAATGGCTTAGGTTACCCTTATTTAATTAAGGGAGTTAACCCCCTTTTTGAATTTCAAACATTGAAATTCTTTTGTGTTGTGTTAATAAAATAAGAGGTAGTCTTATTTTATTTGGAGTTCTTTGTTTGTCTTTGGAGAGCTTTCCCTTCATCTCCAAGCTCTGACGAAGAACGAAGAACGTCTTCATCCTCAACGAAGAACGACAACACTTCGTCAAGGATCATCGACTCGGCGACCCGGTATCTTCGGACCTTTCCTTCCTCCCCGAACCTTCTTCGTCGGCAATCGAAGATCCGCCAACGACGTGTCTCTTCGGGCATAACTCTTCGTCAACGGATTTGACGAACGACGACCGCGACACCCGACCTCCGCGACGCCGTCTTCCGTGGAGCGTAGCCGAACCTTTGAATCTTAAACCCGAGGTAGGGGTTGTCGAATTTCTTTTGGATTCCTCATTTTATTCTTGATCGTGCTTTTAGCAAGATTAACGTGTGACATGTTTTTCTTAAGTTGCGTTATTATTATTAACGCGAGGGGGGGGGGGGGACCGCACGAACACGGCCGCACCCCCCTCCAACGTTCTTGTTTAATTCTTGCGATGGAAGCAAAGTGGCGTGGTGCCGTCGCACCACGCGGTTTACCGTGCGTTTAATTTACGCAACGCCGTCGCGCTACGCCGAGGAAAAGTCTTCAAGAACGCGACGCCGTCGCGCCGCGTTGAAAAGAATCGAAGCACGGCGAAGGGGCGCGGTGCCGACGCACCGCGCCGGATGACGAACGCCGCGGCCGGTTCCGGGCCGCGGCGGAACGAGAAGACCGCAGCCGGTTCCGGGCCACGGCGGGACGAGGAGACCGCGGCCGGTTCCGGGCCGCGGCGGAAGGGAAGACCGGCGGCCGGGCCGCCGGTGTCGGAAGCCGAAGAGGGGACCGGATTTTCCGGTCCCGTTGGAGAAGACCGGCCGGCCAGCTGGCCGGCCGGATGCCATTAAACCGGGGAATTTAATTCCCTGGCTGGTATTTTAAAACCCCCCCTCTTTAAGAGAGGGGGGGCGGTTCTTTGAAGGAGGGGGGCAGCGCCCCCCTCGGTTCCGCAACAACAGGCCCCCCACGTGGGGGGGGGCTTCTTTAAAAACAAAAGGGGCACAGCCCCTTTGTGCCGCGCAGCGCACAAAAGCCGCGGGGCTGAGCCCCCGCGTGCGCCGCCGCCCGCCGCCACCGCGGCCCGCCGCCGCCGCCACCGCGGCCCGCCGCGCCGCCGCCCGCCGCCACCGCGGCCCGCCGCGCCGCCGCCCGCCGCCACCGCGGCCCGCCGCGCCGCCGCCCGCCGCCGCCGCGCGCCGCCGCCGGCCCCCGCGCCGCCGCCGTCCGCCGCCGCCGGCCGCCGCCGCCGGCCACCGCGCCGCCCAGGGGGGGGGGGGGGGTCGGGCCGGGTCGGCCCGGACCCGGACCCCCCCGTTTCGGACCAGTTTCGGTTTTTGGCTCATAACTTGAGCCTCGGACCTCCGAATGACGAACCGTCTGCGGCGACACGATCCTTGGATCGAGACGGTCGTTTCGGTATATCGCACTCAAGGTTTCGGTTTACTTTGAGTTCGGCCGGGTTGGTTCGTTCACGAAACCAACCGGGCCTTCGGAGCGGAAACGCTCATATCTTGAGCTACGGACGTCCGATTGACGTGCCGTCAGTCGCGTAGTGTTCCTCTTAGTGAGACGGATCTTTTGGCATACTCCGCCCGAGGTTTGGACGCAGGTGGAGTACGGTCGGGTTGGTTTTGCCTTAAAAACCAACCGGGCCCCGGAGACGAAAATGCCAATAACTCTCAGACCGGGCGTCCGATCGACGCGCCGTCTGTTGCGTTGAGTTCCTGATGACGATACGGAACTTTTGGATACATCAACTCTGGTCTTCGTGACAGTTGATGTATCAGCCTCTCGGTTCGTGGAGCGGACCCTCCGTACGAGCTTGCTGTGTGCGGGAACCCTAGTGCTGTCTGCGACTGTTCTTCTGCTACTGTGACTGCGACGACGACAGTACAGAGATCCTGTGTGGATTTGACGACGACAGTACAGAGATCCTGTGTGGATTTGACGACGACAGTACAGAGATCCTGTGTGGATTTGACGACGACAGTACAGAGATCCTGTGTGGATTTGACGACGACGACTACAGCACTCAGCGATCCTACGTGGATCAGTGCTACAGGTTCTGTGTGAGCCCGATCCTGTGTGGGTCCTTGCGCTCAGCGGTTCTGTGTGAGCCAGCGCCTACAGGTTCTGTGTGAGCCCGATCCTGTGTGGGTCTTCAGTGGGGGTTAGTTACCTTTCGATCCTTCGTGGGTCCGACGACTTAGATGGATCAGTGATCATCTTTATCGTCCTTGAAGAAGTGTACCTGTGTGAGCTGAATCCTGTTGTTTTCCTGTGTGGATTGTGTTGTGCAATCCTGTGTGGATTATATTTTGCTTCCCTTTGTGGATTACGTATACTTTCCTGCGTGGACTGAGTTGTACTTGGGCTCGGGGGTTGGAGCGTATCTGAATTGATGACTTAGGTATATGTATGGGCATATACCTAAGCAGTGTCGGTTGTTACTTCGTGATTGTACTTTTCTTTGTGGTTTATCCTTTGTGGATTTGAGAGACCTTCAGGGGTCTCGGGGTCCCTACTGAGTAGCTTATACTCACCCCTGCACGGGCTTCGCCCGCACTTCGTTGTGTTGGTTGCAGACGACGGACAGCGTTGACCTTAGCTGAGGCTTGCAGAGCGGGACGGTACCCGGAGGTGGACCACTGGGCGGGACGTGCTCGGAGCGGACGGCGGGACCCGTGGAGCAGAGGAGCTATCTGTACCCACCCTTCAGGTGGGATTTCCAGTGGACAGCTCGGAGTAGCGGCTTTACTTTTCAGTTGCTGTTTTTCCCTTTTGAGTTGTACTTTACTTTCAGTTTGGGTTTGTATTCTGGCCCATTTACTTTTCCGCACTTTCAGTCGTACTCTGTTTGCTTAGTGTTTACTTTCCGCTTGTTTACTCTGTGGTGTGTGTTTACTTTTCAAAGGCAATGCCTTCCCTTTTACCGGGAATTACGCCTTGGTGCTAGTCGCCAGCCCCTGGCCTATGGAAGGCGGGCTTGGGGTAGTCACGGCACGGACCCCGAGGGCGGGTCGTGACAACCACACAAAAGGAAATAGTGGCAATATAGCATGAATCTCATGGGAATAAAAAGTGAGATGAAAAACCCTTACCTTATAATTTTCCTTGGTCGAGGGTATGTTAACCTCCTATATAATAGTTAAGTCATTGTTATTAAATTATAAAAGAACTTTATACATAAATATGATATCATATATGATCCTCTAATATTTCTTTGTTAATAATATTTTAGTAGTATCATCATTTCGGGTGTTAACTGATCTGTTTTCCTTTATATGATCCGTTACGTAAGCCATATTTTTTATGGATAGGTTGTATCTTGTTAATATCCAGAATGATATTAAGTTGTTAAAAATTATTTTTAATCCTAAAATGAAAATTATTCTTGAATTATTATGATGGGGAATGAATCTCATCACATTCGTGGAGACGGTAATCCGTACGTATGCACGAGTGACAATATCATTATATTGATGGAGAAATAGTATGTAATTGGATGGTATATCAAATATATATAATCATTAGAATTTTTTATTATTTACTTCAATTATACTCAATATTATACCCATCCAAATAATGAAGTGTTTGGATAATAAACAACACCACGACGTGGAGACGGTAATCCATACGTACGCACGTATAGTGACTTTGTCATTTATAGGATGGATAGAATAATGAATATGGTTGTAACATTTTTAAAATTACACCAAAATATATATAATATATTGGAGTTATTATTTTGGAATGGAAACAACAAATAAAGAGGAAGTGGAAGAAGAAAAGAACTTGAAAGAGGTGATGAAATATTTACCTCTTCTTCAGGTTCTTCCTTTTGATTTGAACAAAAGGGCTCCTTAGGTTGGCTTTATGACCAAAGGAAGGCCTCTATAATAAAGGGAGGAATGTTGGAAGGATATTGGGGCAGGGTTTGGCCGATCCAAAATGTTTTGGAGGTGTGAAATTAAGAGAAGGAGAAGTGCCCTTTTATAAGAGAGGTGAGAGTCACTTTAGGAAAAGCTTGAAATATTATTTTATAATAAAATAATTTTCGGGTTATAATGGCTCAAAAATGAATTATTTAAATTCTAATGTGATTATGGGTCTAAAAACCCTCAACAAATAGGTTTTAGACCGGTTTAGGTCATCATATTAACCTTATCATTTAGATTTAACTCTTAGTTAAATAGTTTGACATTTACCATGCCTCTTGATATTTTTATATTGTATGGTTATTAAACTTACTATAACTAGACAAGAGAACCACATGTGGTTAATTATTAATATATATAATATTATATAAGTCTTTTGGCTGAACTTTAGATTTTTAAGAATATTATATCAATTAATAATATAATATTTGTTTTGAAAACTCAATTATGGCAATTTTGTCACTATTTAGTATTTGTTTTTTTTTGAAATCCATAAAAACTTTATCACTTCGAATAAAATTTATTAAACTAACATTAACATGTCATATTAACCTAGAAAATTAGTGGAATTCATCATAAGTCTCATTTTACATTTATTTGGATATTTATAATATCAATTATTTTAATAATTCATTAATAAGGTAATTATTGCATCATCCATGTGTCATAAATAAATTAAAATATTTAATGTCTAAAAATTATAAATAAAATACCATTATGTAGGAAATTTTTTAGATTTATAATTAATATTTATAGTCTAATTTATACTTTGTTTAACCCTATATTAAATATGGTTTAGTTATTAAACATTGAATTTAACTCTTTTAACTCTTCTTTAAATAAAATAATAATAAATATCCTAATCTAATCCAAGTGGACCAAAGAGGTTCATATTTTATTACTAAGTCTGTTTTTGGTCGAATTATACTTATCCAATAGAATTAGGACATGTGTTTGGGTAATTATGATATCATTTTTACCCTTAATTACCCTATTTACTTTTAATCGTGGTAAATAAAAGTCAAAAGTTACTATTAAAAAAAATTATTTTCATCTTATTAAACCGAATTTTACATATTGATAGTAACATTTTCTCTCAGATTTTTGAAATTCAACTCATATAAGTGGTAAAATAACATTTTATGCAAATTTGCAAAGGCTCCTAGGAGGTGGGTAAAAGATGGTAAACAGTTCAATAAAGTTTTATACATTTAATTTTATTATAAAATGACTCCAATTAATTAAATTGAATTTATATAGGTATTATATATCTATTTTGATTTAAAATAAATTTAAATAAATAAAATAATTATTTATATAAAAAGTTGGTTTTAAACTATAACACAATGTTTTTCACTATTCATCAAAAATTGAATATTTTCAGAAAAATACAAAAAATTTACCCTGAGATAATTTTGTTATTACAAATTAAAAAAATAATTCTATTTTACAAAATTCAAAACATAGAAGTTTCATTAATTAATTTAAAATTAATTCCCGTTGTCAAAACCAAATTGCAGGTTTTTAAAAAGTAAAAACTATCGAAAGATTGACATGTGTTTATGTCAAATTTAAATGTGAAATTACTTATAATGTCCTAAATTGTATTAAATGATAAATATATAATATAATTATACTTCCAAACCAATCAAATGCATAATTTAACACTATAAATTATTTCGATTAAAAAAGTTGTTTTCAATTAAAATTTAGCATTTTTCAGTATTCATAAAAATATGAAAGTTATCATAAAAGTACCAAAAATTTATCCAAATTTTTTTATGTCTCCATTCTAAAGAACAATTTAATTTCGTTATATTGAATATATAAAAGTGTCAAATATTGGTTTTAAAAAGGGTTTTCCATTAAAAGGTGGTAAAATTACATTTTTTGAAAAATACTTCTTTTATCTGAAAAAATGAATTTGTTCTTATATTATGTATAAGAAGCACATAATATGTATTCTAAAATTTTATGGAGTATATAAAATTCAAAATTCAGTTAATACTATTCATAACCACTTTTGAACGACTAGTTTGGTAAGTCGGGGTGCACTCGAACTCAGTGTTGCATGTAGCGCAAGCCATTGAATTACTTTAAAGAAAATAAATTATTACGAAATCTTAGGGTGCTACATTAAATATATATATTTATATTTATAATCTTAGAAAAAATTTAATATATATATATATATATATATTTGAATTATTAAAAAATATATATATTAATTATAAACATTCGTTTTTTATTTAATATATACAAATAAACAATATTTTTGAATATAAATATAATAATTTTTTATAAATTATTATTAAAAACTTTTATCAGTGCTAAAAATAGTGCTGATGAATTTATCCTTTATCAACACTATGAAATAGCTGATAATAGTGTACCCTTTATCAGCGCTTTTAGCTAGCACTGAAAATCCCCCCTTATCTGCACTTTCTCCTTAGTACTAATAAAATGAGGTGCTTCCCCTTCCTCATTTTATGGTACTGTCTGAAGGTCATCACATGATCAAGGATGACTTTTCTGGAGGACATCTGAAGATTAGGATGGCTTGTCCTAGAAGCCATCGTATGATCCTGATTGAAATTATTATAGAGTTTTTCAAAATCTAATTGACTTTACCTAATTTCATAAAAAAAGAGGGATGAAAAAACTTGGAGGGTGTCATAATATTCAATTCAACATTTCTGTAGGGTGATGCATGATTCAAATTGACTTGTCTGGATGTCATCGTTAAAGCCAACCGACTTGTCTGAGGGATGTCACAAGAGCCAACTAACATACCCTAGTGCTACCATGAGACTTAGATGACATGTAAATTTTCCACCATATAATCTAGGTGGCATGTCTTGAGAACATTAAGTGTCTTGGATTAATAGAATGGAAGGTTCCACAAGACTTGGGTGGCTACCGGGAGGGAACCATGTGACTTTCTCTTACATGTCTATGGGACTCTGCATAAACCAAATAGTATACCAAATAAGTATCAAATGATCTGAGAGACATGTCCTAGTGTTGTCATATTACTAGGGTGGCTCATGTAAAGTGAATGAGGGTTAACATATATGTTTTTTTGGGCAAGTATCACATGTTTTATCCTTTTGTTGAAAATTACTTTGATTTTTTCAGTGTTATCTTGTTTTAAATCTCATGCGATTTAAGAGATATCTAGTATGTTCTTCGTGTGTCCCACTATATGTCCTTCACATGATCTATAATTGATCATGACAAGTTCTTAGGCACGTTTCAAAATTGATCCAGTTGTTCATCAGATCTTACATAATGGAAAAATTTCTTGGTCATGAGATCAACCGCTTTGAGAAATCGGCTTTGATTACTAGGGTGCCAGTGGGAGATTCCATAGATTTCTTATCCATGTGGAAGTGTGAATTTTTCATTCTACATTGGGGGATTTATAAGCCTTTTCCATCCCAGTTATTCTTCACTTTTCATGATGCACATCACACAATTATTGGCTATTATCGGTGGAGGGATTCAACATCACACATCTTTATGAAGTCCTGCTGTAGGTTATTTTGGGGGTGTCACATGATTTTCATTGACACATGACCATAACTTCAGTTCCTCCTTTATTGGATTATTTTTAATTAAGTGGGGGGGGGGTGATTTCTGAATTATATGGACATGTCAAGTTACATTCCTATTATCATAATGTCATGTACAAGGGCCTTCATTAGATCAAGGCACCCATCAAAAGTACTTTACGTGATCTTGGATGCTTTTTATGGGAAATTTCACAAGACAAGGATGGCATGCCGAGGGGATTTTACAGGATCAAACTAGATTTTCAAGGGGTTTTGGGATACTTCACCAGTGTGTCTCATGAGTTTTATGATTGCAATAGGCTCCCACCTTTTTCCTTTTATTTCCTTGTTTATTTTAAATGGAATTTTGGATTTTTTCAATTTTACTTGAGTTTCATCGAATACAATCACTCTCCCCCTTGTTGATGCATCACATGACCAATAAATTTACTTTGACGTTGTACAACAATTTCATAGACAATACCGTCAGTTTTTTCTTATAGATTAAAAAAAGGGGAGTGTGAGGTCACATGGATGTGTCTGAGACCCTTTGTGTGTTGAAGTTGACATGCCCACAAGATTTTGTGAGATGAAGTGGACATTCCGCTGGGTGTTTGGGGTGTCTTAAGAATATCTAGGGATGTATCTTATGTTTTCTACAACTACAAGAGTCTCCCACATTCTCCCCCTTTTATTTACTTGGTTTATTTTACAAAGTCCTAGGGTTCTTGTGAGTTTGTATGAATATATTCGAGGATAATAACTCTCCCCACTGGTGATGTGTTCCATGAGTTTGATGGTCTCAAGAGGCTCCTTTATTCTTAATATTTTTTAATATTTTCCATGTACTTTTGGATAGTTCATCAGATGTGTGATGGTTTCCAAGCCACATAACATGGGGGAGTTTATCTTGCCACCGCCGTGTTACCAGTGATTGTCTGTGGTGCCTTATAAATAGTAGGACTTGTTAAAGGGACTTTATAGGGAATTTTTTAGGTTATGTTCTTTACATGACTGTCTATATTAACTTATGTTGGTCATGTGATCTTGTGTCTGTTGGGGTTCATGTGATCCACATGATCATGGACACCTTCTTCTTCCTTTGTTTTTCTTGGAAATAAGACTCATATTTTTGTATATATTCCTTTGTTAATTTTTTTATGCTCGTTTTGGGGGGTTTTAAGATTATAAATATGTTTTACCATCATATTAAAATTTTTATGATCAATTAATCAAGTCATTATTGAATGGATTTCTCTACCTACTGTTTAATAAATTTTATTTATGTCAAATGTGAAATAATTAAGTTAAAAAACATTGATTTACCTCACATGAAATGATTCAATATTTAATTTTATTGGAAAAATTATTTTTACACAATTAATAGAGTAAAACTAGAGATACATACCTCAAAAAAGCATGATAAAAATATTTATCTCACATCTCAGCTACAGATTCATTCTCTAACACTTATGAAATTAACACACTCATTTTGCATACATAGTTTTATGCAATTTTCAAGGATTTTAAATGATTTTGAATGAATTATGACCATTTATTTCAATGTTTCATTTAAAATTAAAAATTTACTATTAAATAATTAAATTCCATTTAAATTAATAATAATTGAATGAATTTTTAATATTTATTTTGTTGTTATGAAATTGTGGACATTATTTTACAATTCAAATTTTCCGGTTCTAAGTATCTTCATTTTTAAGAGTTTACCAAAATAATTGAACCCATAAACTAGAACTCATCCAAAAGGGGCCCACAAGGCACTTACTCAAGCCCAAGAGGGACCGAACATCCATGCATAGAAAAAGGGAAGGCCTGTCGAGGGTATGAGGGAACTCGGGGGAATTTGGCCTATATAGTGTCATGTAGGTAGGAATCCATGATTTCATAGCTGGGAAAAGGCTTGTGTGATCCTGAATGTGCATGGTGGTTAATCCCACATAGCTATAGGAGTAGAGAATCACCAACACGAGGTGGTGCATGATAGTGGATATGGGTCCTTCGTACCCCATCTAACATCATTGTGGGGTTAGATCCACACTCTGATATTTAATCTAGTAGATCTCATGTCTCCGTTCCGATGTGGAATGGATAACGCATTCAAAATACACTTTAAAAAAATGTGATTCCACATTTAAATCTAGCTGACCTTGAGCATGGAAACCCTATACCACCATCCTCCTCATCTCTTCACCCAAACTCCAGCCTATAACTACCTCTACTCATTGGAAAACACCATTATCACACTGAGTGACCTCAAAGTCGATATGCACAACCACTTCCACCACTCGATATCACTCCCAAACATTCACTCAACCACCATAAATGCCTCATCCATCCACATAGAAGGTCAGACAAAGGAGTACTTAGATCACCATTTCCTCTACTACCACTAAATTACTCAAGTGATGATGCCACATACCCCCTTAGCCATGCAATCTCATGGATCCCATGAATGAATGAATAAATCTGAGTGTTTTCCCACAAAACCTATTCCACACCGAATGTTTTAAGAACCTAAAATCATCATGTGTTTCCATTATTTTTACCCCATGTATTGTGAGTTTGTTTTTTAAGGGAGATCCTCATGGATATGGTCGACACACCTGAAGATATGGTTTGATATGATATAAAGGGGATGCCTTGTCACTTCTCTACTAATAAAGGGAGAGCACACCACTATCACCAAGGAGTTAGACACCACCACATAGGGAAACTAATAAGTATGTGCTAATGCATAGTGTTTTTTCATTTTCTTCTTCAATATTATCTTCATTTTATTTTAGTTTTATTTTAATGTAGTTTTAATCTAATTTCATAGAAAAATATATTTCATGCATGGTTTTTATTTTAAAAGTGTATTCCACCCATCTTATTCTTATTATTATTCTTTTAATTTTCTTAGTATATCTATTATTTTATTATATTATTTTCAAATTAATTTTATTTATTTATATTTCCCTTCCTCTTATATTTTTATTATTTTATGTGTTTTATTTATTCTTCTTATTTTATTATTTTTATTTACTTCTCTTCTTTCTCATCTTACAATTAGTACCTCTTACTCCCAATAGTGTTAAATTAAGGCTTGGTCTAGGGAGGTAAGTGGTGTTTCCATCCATCATGTGCATAAATTCATATGCTTTTTTACGTTTGTGGTGAGAGAGTATAGAGTGTAAGAGTGTGGAAATTTCCCACCATGAGACAAAACTAAAACTCATTTCTCTTCTGTTATTTTAATATTTTATATTCCTTCCATTGAACTCCATCTCTTTGCATGATGCAGTTGAGCCATTCAATGGATGAAATATCATATGATGGATCCATTTCCTAGATTGTGTCACACTATTGATTTAGGTGTTCCTCCATCCTTTATTACAAGAGGGGGTGGAATATCATTTTATATAGGAATTCAATATTTCATAGTTCATAAATAAAACAATAGTAGTTTAAGACTGAGATTTCATAATTAAAATATCAATCGAAATTTAAAAAACATTAAGTAGAATGATGGAACCCATAAACCAAACCAAAAAGGCTATGATCTTTATTTTCTAACAGAATTATATCTTTACAAGTTAATTTAATTTTTAGAATTTCATTTATCTACTCAAATTCGATATTTTTCCTTAAATACTAAAAAAATAAGCAGTATTATATGAACTAAATTAATTAAGTAGATAAAATATGAAGGTCATCAAGATATATGATTCTAGTCATCCACTGTGTTTATCTTGAAAAAACTAGAAATTTTATTTTTTCCATGCCCCATGAAAGTAATGCATACAAATCGGCACTGTTTCTAGGGAGATAATAAGTATTTTATATAATTTTTACATTTTAACATTGTAGAAAGTTTTCATCAATTAAAAAAACTAAAAAAATTATTTTTCTATTATGTATTAAAAAGATTATTATTCTATATGGAATGACAACTCATAGGTGGACGAACCAGAAATTGAATCACCCTATTCTATAAAAGATAACATTTTTTTATTTTCTAGATAGATTAGATTAATGAGAAAAGAATCATAGAGGATCAATTCAATGACCTAATATAAGAGTTTAAAGATACCCCTGAACAACCATTGGTTTAAGTATTGGCTAGGGATATAACTGAACTCCATGAGTACTTCAAGGAGTTTTATCAAGGAAGATCCAATCCATAAGAAGTGACCTCCTTGTTTCATCCCAAAAAATATGAAGAAATTCGCACACATAATTCTAGGAATTAGTGGAAAAAAATATCAAATAAAAAATTCAATGGATTTAATATAATGTATAAGATCTTGTAAGTAAAAATGGATTGGATAACTAGTTACATCAATACAACCATCAAGAAACTTTAACTTGATCTAGAATGTGAGCCATTGGTCTTTATTGAATTTTCATAGGGCATCCATGAAGTTGAGGATAGGATTGGGGAGTTTCCACAGACCAACCATCTGAATGATGAAATCTAATATGACCATGATGAGCTAGAGGGGGTTCATGATGAGAAATAATTTCTTAATGATAAAATTATAGGAGATCAACAAGATTTAGATGAATTTTGGGCTAAGTGTGAGGTACAAATTTATCTCACCATTACTTATACATTATAAGAGACAAAAACATTTCATGTCGCTTAATACATGGAATAAAACACTAACCAAGTTGAGGAATTTTAAGAAAATATGTAGGATCCTAACTACCTACCTCCACTTGCAAGAATCCAACTCCAAGAGGCATTCACCATTGGAGAAGAGATTGAAACTAAACCAACTAAGGGAATTGATCTTATCTCAAACTCTATTTTATTTGATATTATTCAATCTAAATTCTGTATTAATTTTAATTGTTGTGAATTTTTAGATTCATAAAATCCTTATTTTCCCTTAGAATAATATGAAGAAACAAAACCTGTACTTATTTATGAACACATATAACTCTTTAATTTTGATGCACATGATTTTCAATAAGCCCATTAAGAATTTCAAGAATCTAAGGTCGATGAAATGAAGACATAAAATACTCACTATGAAAGGGAGAATATTTATAATTATTTATCATTAAAATTTATTCATTTAAAAATTCCTTCTTACTTCCCATTTGACTATTCAATTCATTAATCCCATGTTGATCCAAGGGTAGATAATAAGGAGGAGGTTACATAAGTAGAAACCAAGAAGGAGGATGATATATACTTCATCCTAACCCCAACATACAAGCTACACTTAATTGTGAAGTGGGTGGATTTGGTATACTCTATCCAGGGATCATTACTCCCAAAACAGAAAGAAGTGAAATATGAGAAAGGCCACATGTGGTGGTTCAAATAAAAGAAGATACACCCACTATTAGACAATAGATGACAACTGGTACTACCCTCTAGAGGTAGTAAAAATATAGGACCCACTTGGTGGATCACACCAGGATTTTCTTTTTTACTTTCATTCTAGGACTTTAAATTTCAATTATATTAGTTTAGGATGGAGACCAATCCCTCTATCATTTTGATCTTTAATGACATGATTCACATTCTTAATTGATTGATTATATTTTTAGGCCCAAAATGGAATAAGTAATACCATAAGAAAAATTTAAAGGAGGAGGAATAAATATTTATTTTAATGGGGATTTCACTTTTAATTTTTTATTTTAAACTCCCTAAATTTTTTTCTTACAAACCTGTTTTGAGGTTCCAACTGGAAATTCCATGCCCATGCTTTGAATTATTTTTTACTTGACTTATCTCGGATACATGAGTTTTTATAAATACCATGATTCCATGTTCTAGATTTAAATGATAATAAGTTTCAATGAGTAAAATGGATAATTAAATTATTAATGTGAATCATGGATATTAATATGATGACTCGTGATATGATGGAATTAATTGATTCATGTAAATGAAATTTCACTAAAACAAATCACACTTTGAATGTATAAAATTTAGGTAAATTGATTTTTTATTATTAGTCTTCCATGAGTTATTTTTCCAAATCAAATTTTCTATTTCTAAGGAGATTCATAGAGAAAATATTTTGTATTTTATCTTTAGCATATTTCTTGATTGATCCTGGGACATGCCACCTACTAGAAATTTCCTTGAAATTTCTCAAAGATAACTGCTATTGAAAAAATAATAATAATTAAAATGAGTGAGAACCTTTTGAAAAGATATTATCCTTTATACCACCTTTATATATCCTTATTTATCCCATAGATACCATGAATTCACTTATTATGAATGATCCATTTTTCAATAATTTTTTATCTATTTATACTCTCTTTTAGTATTTTACAAGATATTTTAGAGATAAAGTGTGGGGGTTAAGGGAGTCATGGTAAAAGGGATGAAATGAATTGTAATAGAAAATTGTGGGGGTTATAACTGAGGGTATTGAGAAAGGGTGTCAATTAATTCATTATTAATTATAGTTTCCCTTATTTAATAAAAAAATTGAAAATGAAAAAAGGAAAAAACATGTGGGTTGTGAATTAGGAGTGTAAAAAATAACCATCACAAGAAAAATAATGTTTATCATATGTGGTTAGGTGGTGGGTAGGAGATTAATTATAATAATAACATTCTAAAAAGAAAAAAAAATTAAAAAGTAATTTCGAAAAGAATGTTTAAAAGAATATTAAAATTCAATTAGGTGAAAATCAATCATTATGATTTATTTGATGATGAATTTTACTTTTATTTTTGGGAAAGTGTGAGTTGAAAATTTTTTTTGGGGTAATGTCATTAAGAATTCATTTTTTATATCATTAATTGTACTTTAGAGGGAAAGTTCCTGTTTGAGCCTTAATTTTTCACATCAATTCCTACCAAACATAAAGACTCAGAGTTATATGAACCATTACTAAAAATGGCCCATGATTTTATGTGTATTTTGTCTTTACAAAGTGGTGAATGTAGTTTCTTTACAAGATTATAGATAAAGATAATGTTCGCATGACATGAGAATAACTCTACTTAAATTTAAATCATGAGTGATAAGAGAAAAGATTCAAAAGTGAGGTAAGGAATGGTTTTAAATGTTCAATAATAATAAATTAAGTCTCTTGAATTAAGTAAATGAGAAGTTCTTCTATTTTTCAAAAGGGAGAAAGTAAAATGCTTGGATCCATTGATTTCTTTGAAAATTGAAAAATTAAATTGATATTTTATGATTATTTTTAAATGTTTTATTTAACATTGATAATCATTTTATTTGATTTATTTGAGATTTGTATAATTATTGAATAGGTTCCCTATTTAATTAAATTTAGAGATTTTATGATTGAGGATATATATATTTTATGTGATAGGGTATTTGAAACCCTAATTTTCCATGCATATTTTTCAACTATTTTAAATGAATTATTCTAATGTATTTTAATGTTTTATTCAAAATTGGGAATTTAATATTTAATAATTCATGTTTTTTTAAATGAATAAAGAT
The DNA here is from genome assembly GCA_963277665.1 of Viscum album. Classification (NCBI taxonomy): domain Eukaryota; kingdom Viridiplantae; phylum Streptophyta; class Magnoliopsida; order Santalales; family Viscaceae; genus Viscum; species Viscum album. Next base: position 97,596,881 of record OY728130.1, on the reverse strand, counting down.
TGAATGAGTTTGGAATGTTGATTTTATATTATTAAATTATGGATATTATTTTATAATCCCATTTGACTTGTTTAAGTAATGTTATTTATTTCATGATTTTACTAAAAAAATCGAATTTATCCACTATCCCTCAGCTTGAAGGGCCCTAAAATCCACTGATCCAGGCTCAAGAGGGCCCAATAGGCAATGATATCCCCGAGAAAGGCTTGTATAGGGTATGAGGATGTATAGGGGCACCAAGCCTATATAGTGTCCGATATGGAAGAGCCTGCAAATGAATATATGGGTCATGGCCTATGTGACTACATAGGTGTGTGGTGGTCAAGCCCACATGGCTATCGGTGGAGCGAATCATCAACACGAGGTGGTGCATGACGGCAGGCGAGGGTCCTATGACTGCCATCAAACTTTATTATGGTGTTCGAGCTGAGAAATAATATTTAACCATGTGGATATCATGTCTCTATTTTAATGTGTGATGGATACTATAGTTGCTTTTATCTTTTAAAAAAATGTGTCTTTTTATTTGAATCTCGAACCACTCGAGCTTGACACCCTGGTCCACCACCCTTTTCCATCTATGCAGCCCGATGCTGGATCGTACTACTATTACTCGTTGAGAAACACCATTTCTACGTCACGAGAGCTCAAAGTCAAGTTTCATCAACACTTACACCAACCAAGACTACCCCAAACCCCATTCGATCACCATGAAGGCTTCATCAATCCACTTATAAGCTCAGATGAAGGAGGAGCTCGATCACCACTACCTCCACAACAACTACATTTATTATATTCTAATTCCATGTAACCCCTCAACCATAAAAACACGTATATACCTACATGTATGATGAATGATGAATTCTACCCCACTGGACCTAGTCCATGCTAAAAGTTTTAAACACCCAAAATCATATGGTTTTTGTATTCTTTTTACCCAAGTTCTCACATGTGTGTTTTTGAAGGGTGGTCCACATGGATATGGGAGAAGCACACAAAGATATGGTTTAATATGATACAAAGGGGTGTCTAAGTAACTTCTTTTATTATATAGGGAGAGCGCACCACTTTCTCTTGGGATATTGAAATCACCATATTGGGAAACCACATAAGCTTTACTTCTACTTAGTTTTTTTTTCATTTTCTTCTTATGTATTATTTTTCTTTTGTTATTGTTTTATTTTAAATGTAGTTTTAATTCAATATCTTCTTTAAAAAATATATCATTAATTATTTTTATTTTAAAAGTTTGTTCCACCAATAATATTATTATTATTCTTCTCCTAATTTTCTTATTCTTTACATTTGTATTTTATTTTATTTTCTATTTTATTTTATTTCGTTATATTTCCCTTCCTCTTTTATTTTTAATATTTTATGTGTTTGTTTTATTCTTATTATTTCTTTATTGTTTCTATTTTATTATTTTTATTTTATTCTCTTATTTATCATCTTACCATTGTGAAATCTTACTCCCCATAATGGGAGGCTAACCTGAGGCTTGGCTCATGGGAGTTAAGTGGTGTTTGTATTCATCATGTACTTAAATTCATAAAATTTATTTACATTTTTGGTGAGTGTGGGTGAAGTATATGAGTGAAGTGACTTTAAACCAAAACACTAAACTAAAAATCATTTATATTATATTATTTTGGTTTTTTAAATTCCTTCATTTGAACATCGGTTCTTCACAAGATATATTTGATCCATTCAATGGATAAAATATTATACGATGGAGCTAGGTTCTGGAAGGTGTCACAATATCAATCGAGGTGTTCCCTAAACCTTGACTGTAGAAGGATGTGGAATCTAGTTTTCTATAGGCATTAAAGATTTCACAATAAATAAATAATAGAATAGAAATTTAAGAGTGAGATTTTATAATTAAACTATCAAACCAAATTTAAATAAGAACAAGAATAATGATAGAACCCATAAACTAAACCACAAAGGCCAAGTTCTATTTTTTTTTCAAATCACATTTGGTATTTGCATGTTTGTTTAATTTTTATCATTTCATTTATCTTATCAAATTCCATTTTTTTCTTAAATATTAAAAACAAAAAAATGAAGTAGTCTTAGATTAATTATATTAAGTAGATAAAATTTGAATCTCCTCAAGTTATATGGCATAGGCCTTCCATATTGCTTCATTAGAAAAGACATATAAAATTTCTTTTTTGATGCGCCTTAGACATGCATTCATCAACAACCATAAAAAATAAATTCATTAATTTAAATTACTTAGTTAAAGTGTGAATATTATCCATAAATATTTTATAATTAATATGGTAGTAGTATTAATTTGATAATCCCTTTAATGAGGTGTACTCACATAGCATCACTACCGTTAATTCTCATAAAATGAAAGACTTTTGATCTTATATGGTATTACAAGTAGATTCTATATGCTTTGGAGAAACACCAAACATAAAAATCCTTTATTTTGAAAATATTTATATATGATAGGAGAGGATATAGCAACAAAAGAGAAAGGATAGGAATGGTAGAATATTGTCTCACCTCTTCCCAATGTATATTCATTGAGAGATGATGAAAGTGGGAAACCATCATGGATATGAAGAAGGGAGAAGAAAATTTACTTCTATATAATTATTTAACTCTATTATAATTATTTTACATTTAAAAACGAATATTTACATTGAATTTAAATTAGTTTTTAGGTTATTAAATGTCCATAAATTCTAAGGTCAACATGTTTTAAAATTTAATCTTTGTTTTTATTATTGTTGAAATTTTGGTTTGAAAAGCATTAATAATTTGATTATTTAGAAATATTTTACAAATAGTCTATGGTAATAATTTAATCTCAAAATTATAAGGTCCATTTATTCAAATTAATGGGAATAATTAGTCTATATGGATAAATTAACAATTCTTAGTGGAATAATGACATTTTGGACCTCAAATCAAGTAATATTTGGGAAAAGTGAACCAAAAATTTAATCTCTAAAATGAATGAGGCACCCAAAATTCGTGTCTAATGATGATTATATTTGAACTAAATTTTGTTTACTTAATTTGGGATATTTCATTAAATTTTTACCTTTGATAATTTGTAAGTTTAAAAGGAAATGCATGATTTCTAAAATAAAAATAAAATTCTAGTCTAAATTTTATAGTCTAAAATATCTGCCCACTATTTTATTCATAACTTCTTAATTAATGATCCAATTGTTCATATATTTCATGATATAGTAGAATATATATTATGAAACACTTAATCACTTAATTAGACACCCAATGTCATCCATACTTAGTATCGACCAAGTGCATTAATGAGGAGAGAGAAAACCAAGCATGAAATATTGTGAATGATAGAAATTCAATTATCTACAAACTTTTCCACCAATTTCCCTCCTACCTTAATGTTTTGAATGAATATTAAAAAAATTATCAATATAAGACTTTAAAAATATCTATACAATGCATTCAGATTAAAATATTTCATTCTTTTTAATTCTTCTTTATCATATTATTGTCTCTGTGATATCATTTTTTATAAGTTATGGAAATATTCATTCATTAATGGGGTTATATTTATTTTATTATTTTTATTTCTTCAATATAATTATTTGAGATAAATTCCATATTCCATTAAGATGATTTAATCAATGGATATAACCCTCTTATAGATTGATTTTATAGTGTTTTATGGGATTTATAAGATGTTATTGTATCTTCTTTAACCCTATAATTAGTAATTTAATTTGATATTTCCATTCGATAAATCATTTCCCTTTTCAAATTTACTAAATTTAAATGATACATATTTCAAGTGTTAATACAATAAAAAACCTTATAGTGATCATGAAAATGATTATTTAAGTGATTTAGTGACTATCCTTGAAAATGTTTAGGGATTATATTAGTTAATGAAGGGGTAAGTCCTTATATGTTTGAATAAACACTTCAAGAATTATTGAAGTAATTGTTTTAAAACAAATTTATCTAATATTTCCATAACAATAGTATTGAACAATCTTTATTAATATTTCTATATTCAATATTAGTGCATTTAAACCTTTCTAATCAAATCATTACAACTTTTAGACACTTTATATCCAAATATATTAAAATTATCCTTGTATATTAGTTAAATTATTAGGTCTCTATGAAAAAAATAATAGATATTCTATAAGTGACCACTTAAATCTATATTCTAAATTTGGGTAAACTAAATTTTTGAACCATTTTTGGGGACCTAGGTGAGTAATA